>OX326999.1:68190139-69390139 GCA_946800695.1 Geum urbanum | reverse complement strand
GTTTCTTATGAGAGGGAGCTTATTTGTTGAGAGCAAATTTAAGTATATGTGTAAAAGGTTCATAATTCTCCTTAAATCCTTCTATTTATATTAGTGTGTTCGCAATCCGATCGTAAGTCTATACCAAGAAAGAAATTTAAAATATTCAGTACATAATAAATATCAAATTTAATTGATCACCTATTTCTTATTTGATCAAGATTCTTGCTGACTTTAAATTTCCTTCCAGATTCGAAAATAATTATATACGTGGGCTGCAAAAATCAACTCTCGTGGACTTTAATATCATGTAAATAACTAAAACATTATTTGGGGTTGAAACAATTAATAAATAGTAAACTGTAGTCCAAAGATAGAGACTCATATAATTATTGAGATTGCGTGCTTGATTCTCGTCCTATACTAATTATGTCGTCTAATCTCATATTGGTTATTTACCGACACGTGGTACGTAATACCCATTTGGCCCCAACAACTGGCTTCTCGAAGTTCAATATTGTGCGGTAAAATTGATTAAAGAAAGGTTAATTAGTTAATTGAGATTTTATATGTGTGGTTAATGAAGAAATTTGGTGTCCCTAAATATACGAGGAAACTAGATGACGTACGGGGCTCATTATTGATGTTACTAATTAAATATGGACGACAGATTTGGAGTATATGGACGTGTCCGGGTGGTGTGTTTGAGCTAGTTCAATTAGTAAATTAATTAAGAGGATCTAAACAGACTAATTAATCAACTACTAATTAAATAATTAGTGAAAACGTAGCTATACAAGACTGGAAGTAGAACACTGGTGGAAGATTCTTGATATCAATCAGTGGGCAACTTTGCCACTTTACAAGAGTTTCTTGATCCCACTTTTTGGCTCATATATATACTGATCAAATCCATTTTGTATCCCTAGAAGGCTAAATAAACATGTACAGGTACTGTATATATGATTTTGGTAGAAATCAGTTAAACGATTTGTCGATTTTTACGTTTTATTAAATATTGACAATAATTTGAAGGCCCAAGAGTATCTGCATCGCGGACAGAATTTTGTCCAAATAGAAATTCCTCAGGCGGGACTTTGCCAGAAATAGGAATTTTGGGGTTTAAGAGCGTGCAACGGTATTGAGGACGGTGGGTGACCGGATGTTGACTTCGAGGAATTCCTCGACGACGTCTTGAAATCGGAAGTGTCCCCTGGCATACCTCACACACGTGGGTGATGCCAGGGCGCGTTCCTTTTTTTTTTCAATCCAATACACGCGCTGTAAAAAAGTGATTTTTTTTAACAGACCATTAACGCGTCAATCAGACGCCAACACATGGCGGGGTTGCCTGCCCGTTTCAGCCCAACGGATCTATGAATATGGGCCATCCATTTGAATGGAAAATCGAATCTGACGGTTATAATTCAAAGAAAATGGCTATGTTTTGTTAATATCTCAAATATTTACATAAAATACCTTAAAATTATAAAAAATTATGAATAACCCCCTTTAATTTTCCTACAAATCTTACCAAAAAACTAAAAAAATAATTTTTTTTAAATAATAAATAGTAATAAAAATTCTTATTTGTTGTACTCTGCACAAATCGTATAAATAGAACTTCTTATTCGATTAATAATAACAGAAATTCTTCAAATAAGAATTCCTATATTAATAGAAAGTTTTAAATCGATGTGGATGCTCTAAAAAATATTTAAATGGTATAAAAAAATTTTATTTTGAAAGTGAGGGTATTTTTCTTTAGATCAGTTTTTGAAAACGTCAAAGCTTGCTTTTCCGGCCAACGAGGGAATCGTGAGCCTAATAACCTTAAGGGGGTCTTTTGTTTGATAAGAACGTCAGCTCATTCTGTTGGTGATGCGTATATAAACATTCCTTAATTATTTCCTCTGAAGGTAGTTAGCTCAGAGAGGATAGCAAAATCCTAACTTAGTAATGATTAGAGGGGGCGAAGTGGTAATCTGTACGGTGGAAATAGTCTATCCCGTAATATAACATAGCAAAAATATGCTTTGAAAAAATTAGAGTGAAATATTAGTTTTTTGCGAAATTGACAAAATAATTTATTAACTAACATTACTCATCGATTTGCTTCTCCTTAAATTTATTAACGAAATTGACAAATATATAAACCCGATCCGCCGTTAGTTAAGTAAATTTGCTTCTTCTTACTAAGAAGGTTAGTTTAAATATTTTTGATAGTATTTTCTCGTAAAAAAAATGTACAATTATAAATGTATAATACTTTCAAAAGTCAGTCTAAAATAGAAAATGATTCGGCCATTAGATGACACGTCACAGCATGCATAACACTACTCCTTTTGTATCTTTCATTAACTAACAACTAATTTCCGGATACTAAATAATGCACGTACTACTCATTTTTATATAGGTTACGTAAATTTCACATCTTATTCTTGCCATAAATTTATGACTTTTACATAATACAGGTAAATTTTTATAAATTAATAATATTAATATTGATAAAATTTATTAATTTAACAAATAATTAATTTATCAAAATATTCTTTATTTTAACTTTTTTATATAAATTGTTGTACTTTGTTGGATATATGTACTATTTTATTCAGTTTATTGCGTTTACATTATTATGTGTGTTATTTTATTCGGCGTATGACATTTGTTCAACGTATTATATTGTTTGATGTACAATATTGTTTTATTTGATAACATAACTCTATTTAAATAAAATAAAAAGAATTCATAGTTACACGTACAACACATGTTACACACAACAATATAATGGTTTCTCATCTTAATCATAGATTAGAAAACCCTACCAAAAGTTCTTGCCATATTAAGAAAAATGCGTCATGAGATTCAATATGATGACAATTTAAAGAAAAAAAAAGTAACAATTGAGACATTCTTAATGAAGTCCTCATAAATTAAAATAATTGATTCTATATATTAAATAATTATTAATTTATATATCGCATGGGGTCTATAAATTATCGTATTTGTATTATCTTATAAATTTAGTACGTTGTCCCCTGGTCGAGACCGATAAAAAATATTATATTAACGAAGTTATTAATTAATCGAGTATTAAATTATCAAAAAAAATTACTGTATATATAGTCTCTGTTAGTCCTTGTCATAGGCTATGTTGGGCCTCTTTAGCAGTTGTGGGCATGTGGCTTGTTCTTAATTGATTTGTTTCTATGATTAGAGCATCTCCAACAGCTCTTATATAAAATCTTTATTATACAAGACTAAAACACAAAATTTGTATAATTGTTTAGGGTCAACTCCAACAGCTCTTATATTCTATTCTTAAAAGATAAATGATAATCTCTATAATTTAATGAGTATAGGGATATTTCTCAAATCAAGTCAATAAATTGTAGGAGAGAGAGAAAAATTGATGTGTTTTTGTTCATATTTTGAGGAGAAAATGTTGAATTGTGTAGGTGAGCAATAAATTTTAGAGATTTTTAGATGGTTATACAAATTTTGAGTTTTCTATAGATATATGGATTCTCTCTCCCCTTTATCCATTTTCTATAGGATATAAGACAGTTTACAAGAGCTGAGAGCATCTCCAACAGCTCTTGTAAAAACACAAGAATTGCTATTTTATTGAAAAAGTACATCTTTTTGGCTCCAACAGCTCTTGTAAACTGTCTTGTATTCTATAGAAAATTGATAAAGAGGAGAGAGAATCCCTATATCTATAGAAAACTCAAAATTTGTATAACCATTTAAAAATCTTTAAAATTTATTGCTCACCTACACAATTCAACATTCTCTCCTCAAAATATGAATAAAAACACATCAATTTTTCTCTCTCTCTTACAATTTATTGACTTGATTTGAGAAATATCCCTATACTCATTAAATTATAGAGATTAATATTTATTTTTTAAGAATAGAATAGAAGAGCTGTTGGAGTTGACCCCAAATAATTATACAAATTTTGTGTTTATCTTGTATAATAGAGATTTTATACAAGAGCTGTTGGAGATGCTATGACAAAGTCAAAAAGATGTACTTTTCAATAAAATAACAATTTTTGTGTTTTTACAAGAGTTGTTGGAGATGTTCTTAGAAGGGAAGGAAGTACGAACGCGGGTAATAGCTTCCAAATTCTGGCTCTCTTAATTTGGATACACATGGAGCGTACAGATTAGGCCAACGTCTCTTCACATGTGCATGATTGTTGATCACAAAATGGGGAGATAGCGAATTGAAGTCCAGAAAAAGAGGTGGGGGTGAGTCGCTCGCTTTTATTGCTCCAGAAAGAACTCAGGAAGACGTATCATGTAAAGTGCTTCTCGACTGAGTTATCAATCATACTATCATATGTCAGATCACAAGTATATGCGTACACAACAGTATATTAATAATGCCAAAAATACCAAAACAAATGGACGATTCTTGCCGGGCAGCCATTCATATCCTTATCCATTTAGCAGGTGACATGTGGCCTCATTTATTTTATCTTTTTCCTTCCTAATATCTCATCTTCTACTCCATGTTCCTCACCAGTTGCCGGAGAGCCGACGACGGCAAGAGCACCCCTACTCTGGCGGTGTCCGGAAGAAGATGAGAAAGGGGATGCACCGGAGATAGGGTTTGTAGATTTTGTTCTTTGAGATTCCAACGATAGTGTGGTTTAGCTTGTTGTTGCAGGCGGCAGAGATGACCGAAGGAACAAAATAGCCAGCAGGCAGCTGAGTGTTTTGGAGTATAATCGAAGAAGAGATTTTAGGAAGGAAAAAAATGAGGCACGTGTCACCTCTTGATTGGATACTTGTAGGAGATGCTGCCTAGCCAATATTCATCCAAAAAAATTTGCAGCATAGACGCAAATAATTTCTACGAAACTACAATGATTGCGTGAGGTGCGAGAGAAACCCCCAAGTGCTGTATCGACATGGTCCCGAAACACTGCACCCAATCTCGTTGTGCAGTTCTTCTCATTGAAAGCTTCATCAACGTTCAATGTAATCTATCCAATAGGAGGTGGTGTCTAAACCATGGTCATTCGAACTCGGCGTTGTGTTTTCTTTTCAAATACTTGACACATAGTTGAAAAGAACATTTATTTGAAAACTAGGCTGCTCTACCCCGTCTTGACTTCATGACTCCATACCCGTAGGTAGGTTTCTTTCTTTCTTTCCAAATGCTACAAGTTTGAACAATGAACAACAATAATAATGGCATTGATAAAGATCTGAAGCAAAGAAATATCTACTCTTCGAATTCCAAACCCTCATGGCGAGGAAGGCTATGAAGAAGCTCTGAAAAAAAGAGAGCAGTTCATTAATGAATGCACATTCACGGGTAATATGGAATATTGTCTCACTCGGGTCTCCACAGAGAACACACCCACTGTGAACATCAACTCGACGGTGGTGGAATTGAGATATCGTTGGAAGAATACCCCGAGCAGCCCTCCATGTGTGAAGTTTTATTTTTCTTGGAACAAGGACTCTCCATAAAAAATTCCAACTCTCTTCTAGTGAGGAAGTGCTACCACTAGCTTAAGTTTGAAGGTGTTCAATAGCCACTTTGTATGCAGATTTAGTGGAGAAAATCCCATTCCGTTCATAATGCCATCTCCATCTATCTTATACAGTTCTCATACTTAGAGGAATACTAAGAATTAAAGCTGCATCCTCTGCCTCAAAGTGTTTTGCAATATATGGTGCTTTTCATTCCCTACTAGGAGTAATTAATGAGTTGATCCTAGCTGTTAGTGGTACTCGGCAGTTAATAGGCCTAAAAGAATATGGTCTTGGCAGCCATGGATCAGACCTAATACGAATAGAAGATTCGTCACCAACTTGCATACGTAAGCCACGTCTAAAAACTGAACGAATAGTAGCTACGCCCCTCCAATTAGCCGACACTGAGCCATGTGTTTGGGCCCGAAATAAATATTTCATATTAGGCTTGAATGAATGAAGTCTTGGCGAGCGGCCCATGTATTATAAAGAGCTTGGCGAGCGGCCAAGTGTAATAAGTAGAGTTAAGTTAGAACTGTGATTCTTTAATTAGTTGATTCCATGCGGCTTGAATGTCTGTCATACATTTTCTATTTCAGATAGGTGTCTTTGATAGAAGAGTTGTGATAGCGTTGAGATTCTATAAGGATAAAAACCCGTATGCTGGTGTTGGAGTTACATTGGGAGTCAAAGAGCAAGAACAGAGGAAGTTCAAATGAATTGAAAGACAACTGGTGAGCGAGTATATAATGAAAGTAAGAGCTTTGTGGAAAAGGTCCCCGACCAAATACATACATTTGCTATACGCAAGTACACCTAAACAGACATCTCGTCTTTGAGATTCTATCTTCTTTGCAACTAGCAGATCAAAGTAAGTATCACATATCGAGTGAGAGTATTGCGATCAAAATGAAGCAATTGCGATTGGAAGGTTGAAGGGCTTGTCACCTATCGAGTGAGAGTTTGGATACTCTAAGGAAGCAGTGTTCTCAACACACCGTCAGAGAGATTGCTCTGCTTTACACTGATAAGGGAGTATGAGGTATCGATCACTACAACATTTTTACACATTGCCGGCGACTTTTAAGTCGCCGGTAATGTCCAAAAACAAGGCCGGCGATTTTTGGACATTACCGGCGACTTAAGTCGCCGGTAATGTAATTTTTTTTTTTTTTTTTTAGACATTGCCGGCGACATGAATTTATGTCGCCGGTAATGTCTCGAAGCTAAAGACATTGCCGGCGACATAAATTCATGTCGCCGGTAATGTAAAAAAAAAAAAAAAAAAAAAGACATTACCGGCGACATAAATAAAGTCGCCGGTAATGTCTTTTTTTTTTTTTTTTTTTACATTACCATCGAGGGATTGCCGGCGACGGACATTACCGGCGACAAAAATCGCCGGTAATGTTAAAAAAAAAAAAAAAAAAAGACATTACCGGCGATTTTCCGGCGAAAATCGCCGGTAATGTCTAAAGACATTGCCGGCGACTTAAAAGTCGCCGGCAATGTCTCCAAATGTTGTAGTGGATTTCGAAGGCTCTGCTAGAGACACATATCAAAAGTCCTAGGTTACTAGGCGAGAATGACCTATTCAGGCAGGGTTGGTGCTCTCCTTGTCTAAATCGCTTTATTAAGAAGTTAGGTGGCTCTTATAGTCCATATTCCGTTGAAGAACGGTGGCACGCCAGCATACGAAGCACACATACAGGATAAACCGATACCTGCGGTTAAAACTATCCAAACCTATAAAAGAGACTGCTTCAAGGAAGGATCTCTCCGCGAGAGATATTTTTGCATCGAACACCATGAAGTTCGGCCGAAAGAAAATCAGTGTTCGGATAATATCGAGCTTTGTAAAGGCGACTGACTAGAGAATTGAGAGAGCTCACCATCCTCCATCCTTGTTTCGCTAAGAGAGCAAGATTGTGCGCATGAAGGTTTTTAAAACTCATTCCTCCTTCCGCTTTAGAAAGACAAAGCTTGTCCCATGAAAGTCAATGAATCTTCCGATCATCCTGCTTGCTACCCCACCAAAATTTAGCACACATATGGTTAAGAGTGTCATAAAGGTTCTGAGAAATAAGAAAGCAGTTCATAGAGTAAGTTGACAGTGATTATCCAACAACCCAAATAAGAATATCACGTCCTGCACCACTAAGGAGTTTGTCTTGCCATCCTTCTAGCTTTTTGCTCAACTTTTCTTTGATGTAGCTGAATATCTCAACACATTGTCTCCCAATATAGGTCGGCAAACCAAGGTATTCCTCATATTTATCTTCAATACACACTTCTAGAAATTCACTAATAGACGTCAGTAGAGAAGGAGCTACTTTCTTCCTAAACACAATGCTGCTTTTGCCAAAATTTACTTACTGACCGAAAATAATTTCATAAATCTGCTATACATCTTTAATGTGATTGGCTTCTGATAAAGAAGCTCACCCAAAAAGAAAATTGTCATCAGCAAATAATAAGTGCCTAATTGTCAGAGCACCATCACAAACTTGAATTCCTATGATTGCTGCAGTGGACGCTTTTGGATCAAGGAGTTATGTGAATACTTCAATCCCTAAAAGAAAGAATTATGGAGAAAGCAGATCCCCTTGACGAAAACCTCTAGAAGGCGAGAGATATCCTCTAAGCTTATTGTTGATAATGAAGGGATATTTAACTGTCTGCATAGATGTCATGATAAGCTGCACCCAATCCTCTGCAAAGCCTAAACGCAACAAAACTGATTCCAAGAAGCTCCATTCCATACGGTCAAATGCGTTACTCATATCAAGATTGAGAAAGAAAACACCATATGTAGTCGACTGACATGTGTGAATGTAATGTGATACTTCATTCACAATCAAAGAATTATCAGTAATGAAATGCTCTGGTATAAATGCACTCTACAATGGCGATATAATAGCATCTAATATCTTTTTAAGTCTGTTGGCAATAGCTGTTTCCCAAATTCTGTATAAGACATTAGAAAATGCAATTGGCCTATAGTCCGCAACTCTTGTCTGGTTTGGAATTTTAGATAGTAGACACACATGAGTATAGTTTATTACCCCCAATAAGGCAATAACTGTCCAGAGTGTAGAAAGTTCAGAGCTGCCGCAACCACGTCAACACCCACAATATTCCAATTTCTGAAAGAAGAGAGGGGACATACCATAAGGGTCTGGAGCCTTTTCGGGATGCATCTGAAAGAGAGCATCGCGAATTTCTTCACTAGAGTAAGGAGCCCACAAAATATCATTCATCTTTGGAGTAACCTTCGGATGGAGGAGCTCAACTGCCGATTCTCTAGTCTCCACATCCGACGGAACCGAATCAAAGATTTGTCGAAAATAATCAGCAACAATCTGCTCCATTCCATCATCAATGTCATGCCAGACCCCATCTGAATCAAATAGTCCTTTCATCTTGTTTTTTTGTTTCCTATTTGAAGCCTTACGATGAAAGTACCTCGTGTTCTCCTCACCTTCCGTGAACCAGCGGACTTTGGCTCTTTGTTTCCAATACAAGTGCTCAGCAGTGAGCAATGTATCCAAACGAGAGTGTACTGTTAATGCGAACCATCTAAGCGACTACGAAGCTGGTTAATCTCCCATGCACGGCTACCAAAAGTGTTCCTCTGCCAATTTGTCAATGCGAAACGAGTTTGAGTGATTTTTTGTACTGTTACCACTACTGGATGAGAGAATTCGGGCAACGTAGTTACATAACTTCGTCGCTCCAATTTCAATCGAGGCGACGTAGATTTCTTGAGATACTAACTACGTCGCTTCAACAAATTGAGGCGACGTATATTGATCTTGGTCGCTTCAATAATATGAGGCGACCACTTTTGACATTCGAAGCGACGAAGAATAGTTTGGTCGCTTCGAAGAAAATCGAGGCGACGTAGATTGCTCAATCTTCGTCGCCTCGTTTTTTTTAAATCTGGATCTACTCTTCTTCTTAAAGTCAAACCGTTTATAAAGTTAGAATTTTAGAAAAACAGTTCATTCGCGTTCTGGAGCTGTTCTTGTGCGATTTTGGGAGAAATTTTAGGAAATTGAGAAAGAATGTTGTTCTTGCCATTGATTTGATTCTTGAGTAAGGTTAGTTTGATTTGTATCTCTTTAACCCTCTTTATGACCATAATATGTTAAATTAGAAGTGAAATTGAAGTTTTGGTGAAATGTTTGAAGTTGAATTGAATTTGGTGTTATGTTGTAGTTTTAGTGTTTGAATCATTGAATTGTGGTAAATCATGTTATGGGTTCATGAATAATGTTTGAAATTTGGTTAAGTTTAGTGAAATTTATTGATGATTATAAGTGAAAATGAAGGTTATGTGAAATTTTTGAAATTGAATTGAATTTGGTCTTATGTTGTAGTTTTAGTGTTTGAATCATTGAATTGTGATAAATCATGTTATGGGTTCATGATTAATGTTTGAAATTTGGTTAAATTTAGTGAAATTAATTGATGATTAGTGTAGATTAGGTGTATTCGAGCCTTAATTAGTAGTGTTATTAGTGTTAATCATGAAATTGATCGTATGGTTATATATAATTGTGGTGTTTATCAACTTAGAACTCCCGTTTGAGAATCAACAACTCATCTAGTTGATCGAGTTGAGTTGTTGATTCTCGAATTGTCCCATTTTTGGACACTTTAGGTGAACATGACTTTGTTGATCCTTTTGCTATTCATGTGATTTCAGTTTCAGTTTTGGGATATGGTTTCGACAGTGTCTCCTTTCAATGTTCCCCGAGTGCAAATTAGGTTGTTTAGATATGTGTGCACTCGGGGAACTGTAGGGAGATGCTGCCGAAATTTCCCTAAACTGGAGCTGAAACGCATGGGTGCAAGAGTGTTGACAAATGTCGTGTTCCCCTGAAGGGGATAGGACCCAACCCGGAGGCATAAGACGAAGAAGTGTGGGGTTTTGGTTGAATCGCAACTGTAGCGTGGTAACTTTGTTCATATTGATTGTTTTTGCTGACAGGAAACATGGACGGACACCCAGACAAAACTTGGATGACCTATCATCATGCTGATCCAAGTTACATCACAGGCATATTCGAGTTTATGAATTTTGCCCGACGACATAATAACGGAGCCGATTATCACTTCTGCCCGTGCAAACGTTGTAAGAACGGTCCCTTCAAGGTTACTATGGATGTCATGTATCATCACTTATCACACAGTGGTTTGAGTCCGGATTATACTGTCTGGCACCTTCACGGGGAAGTTTCTGCTGAACCGACAATGCTCAGTCAACGAAGACAGTGGCTTCAAGACAGAGTCGGTCCTTCTAGTGGTGTCGGTCCTTCAGTGAACCCGCAGTTGGAGATTCTACATGATGCATATCCTTATTATCCTGGATACCATGCAGATGCACCCCAACAATTAGTGGAAGATAATTCGGGCATGAACTTCAATGACATGGTAGACGATGATTATGAAAAGTACGATAGATTATTGAAGGAGTCACAGACCCCATTATATGAAGGAAGTGAGGAAACTGTTTTGAGTGCCATGTTAGATGCAATGGAAATGAAAAATGAAAATGGATGGTCGGACACAAGTGTTGACTCTTTATGTATTTACATTAATAAACTTCTTCTTAAAGGGCACACATTCCCCTGTTCATACTCGAGAATAAAAAAAATCTTGAGTGATCTTTCACTGGGTTACGAAAGAATTGATGAGTGTGAGTTTAACTGTGTGTTGTTCAGGGGGGCGCTTGTAAACGAGAGGATTTGTCCAGTGTGTTATTCTGAAAGATATAAGCCATATACGAATGATATTCCCAAAAAAATAATTCGTAACTTCCCTCTAACACTAAGGTTGAAGCGTTTGTTTATGTCCCCACACACTGCCAAGCATATGCGATGGCTGGGGGAGCGGATATGCGTGGCTGGTTGCCTCAGCCACCCAGCTGATGGAGAAGCCTTTCAACATTTTGACAGAACTTTTCCAGGTTTCGCACGGGACTGCAGGAATATGCGCCTTGGAGTAGCAACAGACGGTTTCAATCCATTTGGAACAATGAGAACTTTGCATAGTACATTGCCCATTGTTGTGATGCCGTACAATTTACCACCGTCTATGTGCATGAAGAAGGAATATAACATGTTATCAGTGTTGATTCCAGGCCCTAAATCTCCCGGAAAGTGCTTTAGTGTACTCATTGAGCCGATGATCGAGGAGCTAATACATTTATGGGTCGTTGGAGTCCATACTTTTGATCGAGTAGACAATGAGGTATTCTTGATGAAGGAAGCGGTAATGTGGACTATTAGCGACTTTCCAGGTTTAGGGATGCTTGCGGGGTCAACTGTGAAAGGGTACAAGGCATGTCCAATCTGTCTAGATGAGCTAACTTCAGAGCATATATGTGGGAGGATAGTTTATGAAGGTCATCGAAAATGGCTCCACCAAGATCACCCTTGGCGATTGAGCAAGGCATTTAATGGGAAGGTGGAGTTTGGCGGAAGACCCTATCAGAAGAATGGAGATGAAATTTCGGAGGGCGTTAGGTCACACGTTTACCCTATTCTTAGCCAACATGACGACTTGAAGGTGCCGTACAATCCGAATAACGGACAGTGTTGGACACACGAGAGCATATTTTGGAAGCTGCCGTATTGGTCATCATTGAAGATCAGACATTGCTTAGATGTCATGTACATTGAAAAAATTGTGTGTGACAACATCCTTGGAACCATTTTTGCGATTGATAAGAAGTCTAAGGATGGTCCAAAAGCTCGCCCTGCTTTGAAGAAGAGGAATGTGTGAAAAAACCAGTGGCAAAGAGCGGGTGACCAGGGTACGGCGAAAGTTCCTCATGCACCCTTTTTAGTTAAAAATGATGATCTAGAAGATGTGTTCCAGTGGTTCAGGGATGTTAAGTATCCTCTTGGTTATGCAGGTACTTTGAGAAGTAAGGTGAAAGTAAGTTCCCCGTCACAGTTTTATGGATTGAAGACGCATGATTGCCATGTGTTGCTTCAATGTCTTCTTCCTGTGGTTATCAGAGGGTTCGTGCCAGAAAACGTTGTAAAGCCATTGATAGCACTGTCAAATTGGTTTCGTCAACTATGCAGTAGGGAGCTTAAGAAGGATGTTGTGCGTGACATGGAAACTGAGATAGTGATGATTCTCTGCAATTTGGAGCTCATATTTCCTCCACATTTTTTTACATCTATGGTTCATCTCATGGTTCATCTGCCCGAACAAGTATTCCTTACAGGTCCAGTACACTATACATAGATGTATCCAATTGAAAGGTAAAATATTTTTCATTGCTAATATTATGTTCGTTATGTAACTAGTCGGCAATTAGGAAAATATTGTACTAATCTTGAGGGTGTTTTTGCAGGCAATTAGGAAAATATAAAAAGTCAATGAGGAATACACGTTACCCGGAAGGTAGTATTGCTGAACAGTACCTCGTACATGAGTCGGTGACGTATTGTAAGTCTTATCTCAGACGGATGGACAACGAAGATATCGACACTTCCCCTGAGTGGAATATCAGCTATGTTTCACTCTTAGTAAGACCAGATATTATCGAGACTCGTTGCCAGTTCAGGTTGACTGAGGCTGAGACTGCTGAGGCTCACTGGCAAGTCTTGGTGGAAACAGAGGAAGTCAAACCTTACCTAGAAGAACATCTCAGAAGGTTCGAGGCTAAAAATGGTGAAGATTTCGACGAGCTTCGTCGGAGGAGGAGTTTTCTTCGATGGTTCTTAACATGGGTACATATGCCTATTAATTCTTGTAAGGTTCTTTGAGGGTTTATAACACTTATCTTTAACTTCTCTTAACACTTATCTCTCATGTGTCCCTTAAAGAAAAAAACTCGGACCCGAGCTTGGTTGCAGGAATAAAGTCATTAGCTCAAGGACCTCAGTAATGTCGGGTTTATAAGTCGTGTTATGTGAACGGTGTCAAGTTCACCTTGTTTGATAGAGATCAAAGAACCGTGACTCAAAACAGCGGTGTCATGATAGACATGGGTTCATCCAAGTTCTACGGCCATGTTAACTACGTGGTCGAAGTATTATATGCAGGCCGTATGCCAGTGGTGTTGTTTAAGTGCACATGGCACAACTCTGATGACGAGGAAGATCTTGACACCGTTATAAAAGATCATGGACTGATATCAGTGAATACAAACAACAGTTACTATGAGGATTCACCCTTTATAATTGCAACCAAAGCAAAACAGGTATTCTACATAGACGATCCAAAGGCTGGTGGTGCTTGGAAGGTAGTACAAAAAATGTCGCACCGCAATGTCTACAGCGCTGACGTACTTGCCATAGATGAAAACATATTGCGTACAGGAGATCATATATTCGAGCCTTACCAAGAGGACACTCCGACGGTGATACAATTTTACCCAGATTTTCAACTACTTTTGGACGAAGAAGGAGACGAGGACGAGGACGAGGATGAAGACGAGGACGAAGACGAGGACGAAGACGAAGACGAGGACGAGGACGAGGACGAGGACGAGGACGAGGACGAGGACGAGGACGAGGACGAGGACGACTAAACTAATATTATTAATGACATAGAAACCTAAATTCGTATTTTCTTTAATGCATAATTTATGTAAGCGTTAAAAAATTAAATAACTTTTGAATTTGTAAAAAATAACACAAAATGACTAGCTACGAGGCGACGAAGAATGTCCATTATTTGTCGCTTCAATTAATTGAAGCGACGAAGATTGCATTCTTAGTCGCGTCAATTTATAATTCTAAACTTCATCGTTGCTTTTATCTTCAGTTCATTACCTTTCCATCAATTAATTGAAGCGACGAAGATAGGAATATACGTCGCTTCGTATGTAAAGGAAGCGACGAAGATGGAAATATACGTCGCCTAGTATGTAGAGTAAGCGACGAATATGGAAATATACGTCGCCTCGTATGTAAAGGAAGCGACGAAGATGTCAACATACGTCGCCTCGTTGGCTTTATAATTCCAGATTCACAGTTTGGTTCGTCTTAGTTTTTCATTTCATTTCCTTTCGTTCTTCGTCTTTAATCATCTTCGAGCCCCAAATCCCTAAACCCAGATTCAAAGCTCCCGTAACCTAGATTCCTTTCGTTTTTCATTTCCTTTTGTTCTTCCTTTCCTTGCACATCGCCGTCAAGGACGAAACCGAACCCTAAACGAGCCAACAACTCTCTTCATCTTCTTCAAAGCTCCCGGATCATCTTCTTCAAAGCTCCAAAGCTCTCTAATCATCTTCAAAGCAAACTCGGTAAGCATCGATCATCTTCTTTATGTTTCAATTTTTTTCTTTCAATTTTTTCAAATTGATTCGGTGTATGGAAGATGTGTTGCAATATTAGTGATTTGTTTAGTAATCAAAGATGTGTTGTAACCGGTGTATGGATTCATATTAGAAGTAGTATATATTGTTATGCTACTCACTGTCAATTTGTGCATCACAATGTTGCCCACCAACTGTTCGATGAAATGAAGGGGTCAACTTACAACCTCTTTCTTATGCCGAACAGTTCGTGTCTGATTCTGGATAATGTTCCAAGGTGCCTTTCATCTTGCTATTTCTCTTGATGTAATTGAACTTGTAAGTTGCATTGCTGTAAAACATGAGTGTGAGTGGTTGATATTGCAATAATGAAATGGACGGGATAGCATTCCAGTTTTTGTGTTTCAATGTTTCTCTGCAATACTTACTGTGATGAAGCATCTGAGTGATTGAAGTTGCTAATTCTTGCTGTTCTTGGTCGATCTCTTACACTATACAAAATATTCATTTGTATATTAATTTTTCATTTGCTCATTTTTAAGTATGGTTGTCTTTACTGATGAGAATGCTTTCGTTTTCTATAGGTTGGTTTCGTATGAACTACATAGACTAGTTAGTTTCAATCACGTAATAAATCATCTTATATCAAGTAATGATGCTTTAGGTGGACTGTATAAACTAGTTAGTTTAAATCATCTAATTAATACATAACAGTTTAGCTAGTTTACTGTTTCTATTTAAGATGTGCCTACTACTGTTATATGGTTTATTATCAATCAAAAAGCAACTTAGGACTTATATTAGTATATATACATAATTGATGCGTTATATATGCTGGTTTTTACTCAAAGATTGGCTGTTTATTTCTTTTTTTCCTCTATGATATGATTATAGAGTTTGCTTATGCTTTATGTTTTGCTTATGCTTTGTGTCATAAATATTCGTGTACTTCACTTTATGTTTTGCTTATTCATGTGTCATAAATATGTAGTATGTTGACATATAAAGCTATTGTCTTTCTTAATCAAGGTTATGGTTTGAGAATAAGTTTTTCTTGAGGATGGCTCCCACATCTCGCTATAAGTTTTTCTTTTAATATTTGAATTTTAATAGATTATTAGTTTTAACAGAATGGCTCCCGGAAATACAAGTCACCAAAGGAAGAAAGCGGCGATCCAGCGTCATGAAGTGGCGGCGGCAGCTGCGGAGGCTGCGGAGGCGGCGTGGCGACCATTCAGCAGAGAGGGGGATTCCGGGTCGGGTTGCCCCACGGGACAATCTGCGACCCCGATGATTCCAGCAGTAGGGGTTTTAACGCCCGCCCCAAAACTTGAGGATGCGATTCCTCAAGTGGATGACAGCGACGCCACTATGGCGTCACAACACCCTCCCGCCCTCAGCATCCGGTGCAAGAAGACCAAACTCCCCGACATGGTGGACATGGCAACCGGAGATCCGACGACGCAACAGCGCGGAGTCGTTGTCGGGACGAAGACGGAGTACCTCGTCCGGATGAACAACAATAGGCGACTACAAGTCGCTTACTCTACGAGGCATCGGGGGCCTGTGACGAGGGAATTCAGGAGTCTGATGTCCAGAGACATCGGTAGTATCATCCGCGGAAAAGTTCCAATGCTTGCACCTAGCTTTTTGGGACTTAGCGATTTGCATCGCGATATCGTCAATACAAATATTGAGGTATACTTACTGCCCTTAGCTTACTATGTCATCATTTACGGTTTATGTAAATATAACTTTTACACAACGGAATTTAAATGTCTTGTGCTAGACGAACTACGACATCCCGGCGACTGATGTGGAGATGTGGAACTTCATTGATGCGACGGCGCAAACAATCTACAAGGATTGGAAGTACGATTGTCATCAACATTATCTCCACGTCAGCCAGGAGACTCCGCCCGAGTTTCTCGGGAGGGAAGACCAATGGGCGTGGTTAAAAGCCCACTTCGAAGACCCTACTTACTTGGTGAGCTTCATAAACCATCCTTGGAATAGTTTTGGTTGCCAACAATTTTAAAATATACATGTTTATCTATTCTAATTCATTGATGATTTTTGTGTGTGTGTGGCAGCGATTGTGCGAACGGAATCGAGGAAACCGAAACAAGAACAAGGAGCAGCAGCTCAACCACCATTCAGGATCTCTCGCCCTCTCGTACCGAAGCGAGGTGTTGGAGAAGGAGGGTCATAGAGCGCCCGCCGTCCAGACGTGGATTAACGTATACTAGCTGGACAAGAATGCGGCTGAGAAAGTGGTAAGCTCAAATAGGTTCACGTTACTTTATTTCAATTATTTTTTATTATCATATTGTAATATTATTTATTTAATATCACTTAATTGAGCAGGCGGCAGTGAAGCGAAGACTCGATGAAGTCTTGTCGCAACAAGATAGTGTTGCGGGTGACACAGACGGCGATGCGACGGTTTCCCAACCCCATCATCTTCCTCTTGATACACAAATAAATATCATAGAGGAAGAGGTGGGTTCAAGGCCCAGGACCTCTATAAGAGGTAATAAATCTCCTAAGCCACCGTCGTTCATCTCGATTTACGTTTTGCTTTATTTTTGTTTACTATTCCATTACTAATATTTGTTCTTGTTCGACGTGACAGGGGTGGGGCGCGCTCTCACACGCGACCCCAAACCGAGAGGAGGGCCCCGAGTACAGGAAACCGAAGCCCTGAAAAGGGAGGTGGCTAAAGCCAGAGAGGAGGCGCGCATATCGGGCGAGGAGGCGCGCAGATTGAGCGAGGTGGCGCAGAAAGCCAGAGAGGATTACAATGAGCTCGCCCAAAGGGTCCAACAAATGGAGGCCTAATGCGATCATTCCAGGCTGGGAGTCAACAACCTCAAGCTCCTCCACCACCTCCTGGCTCGTAATCGAGCTGCATTGCCGTCCCCCAGCATTAGTCTACTGTGTGATAGGTCGCTTTGTATCAAGGCTTTGTATAACGTTTTGAGTTGTGGAATATTTGTCTATATAACTTGATTTGATGAATGCGTTTTTGTGTTTTTAAATTAAATGAGGCTGTCTGTGTGATAGGTCGTGACTTGGTACAATAATATTTAATTTTTATTTTTTTTCTTTTTCATTAAATGAGGCGACGTAGATTGGTCAATCTTCGTCGCCTCGTTCAGTGAAAAAGAAAAAAAATAAAAATTAAATAAATAGAAGCGACGAAGATTGACCAATCTACGTCGCCTCATTTACTGAAAAAGAAAAAAAATAAAAATTAAATACATTGAAGCAACGAAGACTGACCAATCTACGTCGCCTCATTTACTGAAAAAGAAAAAAAATAAAAATTAAATATATCGACGCGACGAAGATTGACCAATCTTCGTCGCTCCATTTGGGTGAAAAAGAAAAAAAAATAAAAATTAAATATAGTCAGGCGACAAATATTCATCAATATTCGTCGCTTCAATATAAAACGGAGCGACGTAGATTGCTCAATCTTCGTCGCTCTGTTTTATATTGAAGCGACGAATATTGATGAATCTTCGTCGCTCCGTTTTATATTGAAGCGACAACGTTTAGATCTTCGCGGCGAAAAATTGAAGCGACGTAATTTTTTTTTGTCGCTTCAATGTAAATGAAGCGACGAAGTTTTTAATCTACGTCGCCCCAATGGTGAAGGGATCAATCTCAAGTGACGTATCGAGGCGACGAAGTTTTGGTGACAAAAAATCGAGACGACGAGAAAGTGATCCGAGGCAACCATGTAATACTTAGGATTGCCAGTAACCAAACTATCCCACCTTGTCTTAACAGCTTTCTGCGCAGCCTTCATTCTCTGTCCAAAAATTCTCAAAATGAAAACGTCGAGGAGGACGACACTCATTGGATTCCGGATAGTGCAAGACATGTAATAGGATCGGGGTATGATCACCATGAATGGGAGTGAGATGTTCAAGCCATGTAGCTTCAAAGATATCACACCAAGAGACCGAGGCCACTGCTTGATCTAAACGCGAGTACAAGGTGCCTTTGTACCTTGTATAGGGTGAACTTGAGAATCCCAAGTCGTGCAACTCAGCATAGGATAGAGCATCACGAAAGCTTTTCATCTGAGATTCGCGACGTCGAGCTCCGCCAATCGTTTCTGAACTATTGAGTAGTTCATTGAGATCTCCCAGTAGAACACATGGGAAAGAGCATTCATCGCTCAGACTCCTAATGAGATCCCAGTTGATATGGCGTTCAGAAGTCCGGGGATGTCCATAGAAACCAATGAGGCACCATATAAGACCCGAACCTTCACAACAATGAACCTCTACGTCCACATGGTAAAGAGATTTGGAACGTAAGACAACATTGACCGTATCATTCCAGAATAGCACAACTCTTCCGGAATTCCCATCGCTTGAGACGGCCTCGCCATTCAATAGATCGATCTGAAGACGAATGAAGTTGAGATAGTTCATATTGTTGACTTTTGTCTCACTAAGAAAGACAAATGCCAACCGTTTTTGCCTGGCCATGTGAAGCAGTGGCTTCCGATGCTGCATCACTGTTGAGTCCTCGACAATTCCATGCCAAAATCTTCATCAAGTTATTGATCAGGTGCAATGCCGCCAGCTGAGAGTCAAACCCTAGCAGAGCGAAAAAGTGTAATTTTAATTGAGTCAAGAATGCATGGTATTTAAAGTTTAGAATGTAATGCTTCATTCTATTTCGAATTAGAATATATGTACAATTTTACAATAAATAGTAAAGCAAATTTTCTTAATGGAAAAAAATAGTTACAATAAATAGTAAAGCAAATTATATACAAAAGAACTCACATATAATCAAATATTTACTACTGTTAACATGAATCTAAATGCAATCTAATCGTTTGTAAACCTCGGACAAACAAAAGGTAATAAGATCATCAATATATTTCATGTTATTGCAAACGATGAGATTGATGCTGATTAATAATGAATTGAGTTCACTCCCACCGTGTTGATAAACATACCCGAAAATGAAATTTATAAGAAATACTCAAATTAAAGAACCAATGTTAGGATGTGCGCCTATGTTGGCGCAGTGTCTGAGGCTCTAGCACTTCGAGCAGCTTGTCAAATGGCAGAGCAAAGAGGTTTTTTTTGGTCTCATCATCCAATCTGATAGTTTGGAGCTTGTCTGTGCTGTGGTAGATCACCAAGAAAAGACCTCAGGTTTGGGTTTTCTCACTGAAGACATCTTCCTTCTATTAGAACAATTACATGGTTCAAAATTAGTCCATATTTATAGAGAACGTAATACTAGCGCATAATTTAGCACGTTTGGGGCCTAGATCTAGTCAAAATGTCACTTGGCTTGGTAATATCCCTAGGGACATAGAGGCTATTGTGGTAACTCTCTCTGACTGTTATCAATGGAATATTGCTGGTGCACTCTAAAAATAAGCATTACATTCTACGTACATATTTGCCGATACTTTTTTTACTATTTCAGTACACAGTACACATGTTACTCATTACGTATACTATCGAATTATTATCGATATGCAAATGGCGCGCAGGTGACGGGTGGCATGTGGATTGCTTGCTTCTGATGACCTCTTGTGTGAAGAGTGAAGACGCTCATGTTTCAAAATCGGTGCAAAATCGCCAATGTCAACGTCTGACACAAGCAATGTAAAAAGGAACTGTGTGCGCAAACTATTTGGGAACATGGAAACTTCCTTTTTCGACTTAAAGCAGATAACTTCCAGGCAGAAGCCAATTGATTTATTGCGGACTAGGATTTTTTGAACTTTTGCTTCCATGCTGTCATCATCGAATCAAATCTGCACAAGTGCTTGTCCCAGCAGATGGCCTAGTCGTTAACTTCTTCTAGTGTCATCAACTGCTAAAAGGTAACCTAGATCAGTCGCATGCAGATTTGTTCACACTACCTTTATCGCTCATATATGTATCTATATATCAAGAAGTCCTTGGCATAAGAATGATGCGAATGATCATTACATATGATCTGAACTATTTATTTAGTCCGTGTTTATGTATTAAATTTCTCTTTTAAAAATAGATTAGGGGTACAAAATTTCTACAAACTTGATAATTGTTTCGTCATACAAATAGTGAAATATTGCAAACAAATCATTAAGTATCAAATAATTAAATGCTGAAAATATACAAATGGCTAAACAGTGTTTAATTAGATTCAAATTTTGTAGATGTTTTAGTTGAAGTAGTATCTATAATATGAGTGGTCTTGATTGTTAAAATTTGATGTCTAAATAGTCTTGATTGAAAAAAACTAACACGACATGTTACGAATGGTCTTGCATGTCGCAGCTTTATGTTACATCGATTGATCTGCATACATATGTCTTCATTTGACACGGCTAACAAGGAGTTTTATTTTGTGTTTAAGCAACAACAAGGGGGGGGGGGGAGGGGCTGCAAGGATAACAATATATGAAGCTATCCTGATGGCAGATACTTAACGATATAAAATAAAAATGCAAGGAAGTAAATAGCCAAATAACACTAAGATGTTTTTCTTTAACGCAGAAACCCTGCAACAGGGAGAAAACTGCATGCCCATATCTCTTGAGAGACAAAACCTTTCTACTATGTAAAATCACTTCGTACAAGATTATAGTTCCGATAATAGCAAAAACGGTGATATCCTATCTAGTCTCTCGCACTAACCTAAGAACTATACTCTATCTCGTCTCTAAGAATTTACTAACAAAGGTTACAAAAACTTTTACCTGGAATCCAACTTCCATAGTTGATTCCCAAGAGTACATGTTAAGACATTCCTTATGAGACTACAACTCCGATAATAGTTAATAACGATGCTATTCTATCTAGACTTGCCCGTTAGATTAAAAACTGTATTCGATCATGTTTCTAAGTGTTTACACATGTGTAGCTTTCTGAAGATGGAAAGACACTTTGCTATCCCTATCTAGCCTGCCCACTAGTCAGAAATACATTCGGTCTTATTTCTTCGTTTCCTCATACAAAGATGTTAGAAGATTTATTTCCAGAACACAACTATCACAAAGTTGATTCTTTAGAACATTTATTGGGTTGCTTGCACTACCAATTCGATCTCATGGACGCAAGATGAATATATATGAGTTTAACATGTTTTTGTGTAGTGTTTAAAACATAAAGTACAACAAAAAAACAAGCACAAGCTTAGACTCAACAAAGAAACTATGCTATGATAGTTTCTACCTTTTAACAACCTAGAAAAATACTAAGCTAAACAACCGAGTTGAACAATGTGAGCTTACCCCTTTATATAGGCCAAATGAAGTGTCCTATATGAGAGGTCAACCAAGCTTGACCAAGCATTCAAAAGAGTATAAAAACAGTCTTTAATCTAGACCATTGTTAAAAAAAACGGTAATCGGACACGAATCGTTATGGTACTGATTATTGTGTAGCCGATTACTCGGTGATTATTCGGGATTAATCGGAATCGGTATTTTTTTTATCTATTAAATAATATTATAATTAGTAATATATTAAAAAAATATCTAAAAGATCATTAGCATCTCCAACGATACCCTATTTCACAAATAGAGTCAAATTTTAACTTTTCTTACCTAAAATATCACTCCAACGGGTACCCTAAAGCAAAGTTAAATGTAACTTTGAGTTAAATTTTGAAATTATATTTATCAAAAGTGGGGAGAGAAAATGACTTGAAGTCATATTCTCCATCTTTCAGTTTTTATTGTTTAACGTTCAATTTAGTCTAGTTTAATTTTTAAGTAATTTTTTTACTACTTCACAAGTTATATATAGTCTAGCTATATTTAACTTTTAGACAATTTTAACTTTAAAATTTAAAACTCCATCATTGGAGAAGGTAAAATGATTAAGTAAAAAAAAATGTTAGGAAAGTGATCAAAATTGAACACATAGTTTAATATTAAAATAATAAACATAAGAGAATGCATTTCAAATAAGAAAATCACTCCATGCCAAATCTTCCTTGAAAAAAAAATTGGGTTTTGGGTTGTTATTTTTAAATTTTGATTTCTCATTAAAAAAAATATCTGGCTGTGTAGGCAGTGTAACACACCGATTAATCGGTGAATCGGCCAATTAATCGGTCTCTACATAGTTCACTGTGTAGGGGGCCGTTCAGGCCTTAATCTATGCAGTTTCTTACTAATTACCGATTACACACCGATTAATCGACTGTGTAGACTGTGTTTTCGAACACTGATCTAGACCAAGTGATGAAACTTGAAAGCCACACAAAACTATTTTACTTTAGAAAATATTTTCATCTTAGGATAAGAATGAAATATTTTTTTGAAGTTTCCAGAGGTTAAGCGTACTCTGGCAACTTTACGTAAGGCAGAGTTTGGTTTTTTGGGGGTGATAGTGGAAAAGTTGACAGATAAGTCACCCTTACTGCCACTCTACAGAACCGTACATGAGATTTTCACCTCATACGGCTCCTCATTCAATTCTTTTGAAGTCATTGGATCCTTTTCCTCGTTCGAGAATCTCTTCCCTTCTTCCACTCCGTTCCGAAGAGTAACCAGGACCAATTCAGTCACGTTTTCATTCATTTATGAAAACAAAACTTAAAATATTTTTTTTAAATGCTTTGAGAGCTGTCTAAATCGTGGCTCAACTCTTGGCCAAGTGTCAAGAGCTTGTCCATCACACAAAGTGCTTGGTCACCACATAAAGAAGATATTTCTCATATATGCCAAACAAGGTAGCACATAAGGGAGATGTGGAACCATCTAAGCTAAGTATACAATCTTGAATGCCACACAAAGAATTTGTGAAATAAAGAAAAACCCCATTGAGTTGTGACTTAACTCTTAAGCAAAGTGAGCAAGCTTGGTGACCACATAAGAGCACTTTTAACTCCAAAATATTTCCCTTGAGTCAAGGTAAGGTCATTTTATTTTTGTGTAAAAGAAAAATATATTTTACAAAATACAAATGACTAGAGATATGATTTGGAAAAAGTTTTATAAACATATATGGTGCTTTGATACAACTGATCATATAAACTGTCAATCCAGGAACTCAGGAATAGAAGACTAGTCAGCTATTCTCAGTGAAAAAATGCATATGCATATTTTTACCTGAGTCTATGAGATCACCTTGGTCCTTCATCTTATTCTTCATCTTCATTCTTCACTTGTATGGATCTCTATCTATATTTTGTTTATAATAAGATGTGTCAATAATCATATATCAACAAACATTTTAAAAACGGGGGAATGCTGATAATTTGGAGAAAGCGCGAAGGAGAACTTGGATAATTGTTTTATAAACGAGGGAATGCTGATAATTAGAGACAGTTATATTTTCATCTGTAACATGGAAAATGTTTGGCCTATGCACAATCGAGTCCCGTATCCAAATAGCATGTATGCTTGAGGATACTTGGATGATTTTGTTACCCCATTTGCAAACCTCTCCGGCTTGAACTTATTAGCATCTAAACCCCAATTCTCGGGTCGCGATGCAATGCTGGAGCGTATACCCACATGTGGATGCCCTTCGGCACATTGAGACCCCCCAGCTTCATGTTGGCTGGAGCTTTTCTTGCCATCACCACTCCCGGTCCATAAAGGCGTAGGCTCTCTTGAATCACCATCGTCATCTGCATATTGATATATATATATATATATATGCCACATTTTGTGTAAGAATATTGTTAAGGTTGATCACATCGGAATAATGTGACATAAAAATATATAAGAGTAATACGTACCGTTTTGAACTTGCAATGTGTATCCATGTCTTGCAAGCAATGATAGAGTTCACGATCCCCGCAAACCTCAGCAATTTCTATACGAATACGTTCTTGCCATTCAGGATGCATTGACAGAAGCATCAAGGTCCATAAAACTATAAGATCACACTATAACAAAAAATGCTTTATACAACACTGTATATACAACGATTTTAAAAAACATGTTGTGTGATAGAAAATATGTGAATAAATTGTATCATACATCGGTTGATATACTGAACCATTGTCTGTAAAATATGAAACTATTTTCAGACAACGATTTGTATTATATATGTTGTATGGTCAATAATAAATGACTTGCTATTCTACTTCAATTTTTAGGTGTCAAGGAGTTTGAAAATAACAATTCTCCCCTTCAATATCTTCAGCTTCCATAATCTTAGAACTATTCCACAACATATATTATCATATTTCATTGTCTGACAAATGTGACACAAAAGTTTGTATGTCATTTCGTATGCCATGTTTATTCACACAACAATGCTTATAACAGAATGTTGTATGTTGGTGTCAAACTACTCATGTCAGTAAGGGGCCCTTAGATGTAATTTATATCACACAACAAATGATATATACACTTGTGATGTAATTTTTATCACATAACAAATGATATATACACTTGTTGTGTGATGAAAATTTTGGTGATAACCTTTGCATGTCAGTTGGTATCCATTTTTGTCATACAATAGAACATAGGCAACCATGTTGTGTGAAAGTAAAACTTTGAATGTTAGTTTTGCTCCCTCAAAATTCTCTTTACTCATACAACAAATCATACGACAATTTGTTGTCTGATCAAAATATTAGTGCCAAATTGTACATGCCAGTATGCATCTCTCACATATGTCTTTTTTCATACAACATAATACATGTGCATGTGTTGTGTGAAGAAAATATGAGCCAGACTATGTATATCACTTTGTTATCCATGCCAAGTGTCTTATTTTTACACAACGAGCTATACAAAAATACTGCTATGTGAAAAAAAATGGGAGTGCCAAACATTGGATGTCAACTGGCATCTCCTTAATCTCGTTCTTTCACACAACAAAGTCATATCAAATTGTTGTGTGATAGAAATGATTGTCAACAATTGCCATTTGTTTCTTGTCATGTTAAAACAATCACACAACTGAGAGTCTAATATGCATTGTGTATCTATTTTACTATTCAATCATTGTTTAGGGTTTAGGGTAAGTCAGGGTTTAGGGTTTCATTTATATTAAGTAATTTCTTATACCGATTTATCCTGCACAGTAAAAGAGTAGAAAATAATAGAAGGTTCAGATTAGATCTTGTAATTTCTAATGGCGAGAGATCGTCTGAAATAACATCAACTACCCCACTCCCCCCCCCCCCCCCCCCCCCCCCCAACCACCACCACCACCTTTCTTATATTTTGCTTATTTTCCTATGGGGGAACTAGGTAAATCGATTTTTTACGTCAATTTTTTTGACACTATGAGATATATATGTAATATTCAAGAATGTGTGTCAAAAATTTTATCTTAAAAAATCACTTTAAGGAGGGGTAATTGACGTTTTAGTTGTAAGGGTACTACGGTCACATTTGGCGAAACGCATGGATCGGAGTCAAAATCAAGTCCAAAATCAATAAAATTTTAATGGCGTGCTTAGAATATTTTGACCAATCAATCCGACGGTCAATTTTATAAAATGATTACATATTATATATTTAGTTTTACAAAGGTCTTTCCTTCCATATAACCAAGGAAAAAAGTTGAGAACATTAGTATACATATTGAGAATTCAAGTAATATGAGAACTTAAATTGTTCTAACGATAAACGAGGCCATATAGAAGGGTTCACCTTGTAATAATAGACATAGTACGTAAAACTTAGCCTTGTCGGAGTACGTTTAGACCTCGGTCAATGCAGTTAAACAAAATGTGTGAAAAGGCTAAAATACCTTTTCTTATATTTTGCTTATTTTCCTATGGGGGAGAGTAGGTAAATCGATTTTTTATGTCAATTTTTTGACACTATGAGATAGATATGTAATCCATAAGAATGTGTGTCCAAAATTTGATCTTAAAAAAATTATTTTAGGGAGGGGTAACTTACGTTTTAGTTGTAAGGATACTACGGTCACATTTAGCAAAACACATGGATCAAGGTCGAAATCAAGTCTAAAATTTATAAAATTTTAACTGCATGCTTAGAATATTCTGACAAATCAATCAACCAGTCAATTTTTTAAAATGATTACACATTATCGATTTAGTTTCATAAAGGTCTTTCATTCCATATAACCAAGGAACAAAGGTAAGAACATTAACTAGTATATATACGGGGAATTCAAGCAATATGAAAATGTTCTAACGATGAACAATGATATATAGAAGGGTCCACCTTGTAGTAATAGACACCGTACGTAAAACTTAGCCTCGTCGGAATATGTTTAGATATTGGTTAATTAATGAAGTCAAACAATATGTGTGAAAAGACTAAAATACCCTTCTATTATAATTTGTTTATTTGGGGGGGGGGGGGAGTAGTTATATCGAGTTCTGTTGTCAACTTTTTTCATATGATGAGATAGATATGATCCCCATGAGAAGACGCGAGTGAAATTTAGTCTAAAATAATTTTTTTACAAAATGGTAAATCACACTTTAGTCGTAAGGGCAATATGGCCATCAACAATTGAATGCAAGGATGAAGGTCAAATTATGCAAAAAAAAAAATTATAAATTTTTTACAGCATGCTTAGATTTATCTGATTGTCACCTCCATCCATCAATCAGTTTCGTAACATAATTATTCTTTTGTATGTAGTTAACAGTTTTGCGTTTAGAGTTAACGATATTTTTTGGAAATTTTAACTATTTAGACAATAAAAAAAACCTAGTTAAACTTAAACACTTCAACAAAATTGGCCCAAAAAAAGAAAGAAAAAAAATTCTCCACTACCTCTTTCTCTCATTTCCTCTCGACACCTCTTTCCACTAGCAGCCCCAAAGCAGCTAACCCTAGTAGTACCTTTGGTGTCTCCTCCTCTACTAGGTCTCCAGAGATCAAATTGGCGTCACCCTACTAAAATCCATACTCGACTGCGCACGAATCCTCGATTCGGAGCAGCTAAAACGTGCGATCAGATCGCTGGTCCTCGACTCGAGTCTCTACTGTTGAGTCTCTTCGCCGTCACCTACGACGCTGGCGCTACCTGCGAAGAGGACTTCACTCTATTGTACACGGCCTTGTATGATGCTTTCCCTCACTCGCAATTTCGGTCACTTGATGGCGAACCAGGCAATCCTCGAAACGACAGAGAGAGCCACCTTCTCGTGGATCGAACCTGATCGAAACGCGGCCAAGCGCGCCACTCAAGTCATCGTCGAGCTCGCCAAGATTAGATGGAAGGTTGGCCCAGTCATGTCGCCCTTCGCTCAACCTTGTTTGCCACAATCGTTTTTCCTCTAGACGACCTCGCCAAGCTACTCCTGTCCTCGGCTATCTTCTGCGTTTTCGTTGCACAAGCAGACCTAGCCATGTAAAAGCAATTGGAGAAGCTGAGAATCAAAGACGAGCTTAAAACGAAGAAGATGAAGAAGGAGGTTTCAGACGAGGACAAAGAGGTAATTTCTCATATGCGGAGGATGAATGGTTAGTTGGAGATGGAGATATCAAATCTTGGTTTGTTGCTTGTGTTTTTTTTTACTTAAAGTTGTTGTCTTGGTTTGTTTTGTAGAGTCTTAGATTTTTGGACAACTTTGTATTGGTGATTTTGCTACTTCCATGTTTGAATTAGCTTCCGAAGTTTTAAATTTCTTGGTAAATATGTGAGCTTTGGGTTTAGTTGTGTAATTGGTTTCTTGCTTGTGTTGTTTTTAGTTAAAGTGGTCGTCTTGGTTTGTTTTGTGGAGTCTTAGATTGTTGGACAGCTTTGTATTGGTGATTTTGCTGCTTCCATGTTTGAATTAACTTCTGAAGTTTTAAATTTCCTGGTAAAGATGCGAGCTTTGGGTTTAGTTGTGTAATTTGTGATGAAAGCTTTGTTGGGATGTGTTACCATTTCTCTTTAGGCACTGTTTGCAGTGAGAAAGAGGGTTTAAGATTTGTGGTTCTTTTGGTATTGGGTTGTTTCTGATGGTCACTTGAATGCAAAATTGATTGCAGGGGATCTAATTATAGTCTTGGAATGTGGAACATGTGCTCTTTTTGTAATTCTCAATGAGGCTTTGAATTTGAAGATGCTTGGGATTTTACAGGTTATCAATTCAGAGCACAGTAGCGGTGTCGCACACCCCTCTGCATGACTGCGCCTCTAAAGCCTCTACTACGACTCACACCCACGACGAGGTTTTGCCCTCATTTTGTCCCTCTGATTTTCCTAGGGTTTCTCTTAGAGATTTATTGATTTTTTCTTCTTCAGGATTTGGTCCAGATTTAGGGGAATTTTTTTTATAGTGGTTAGGTTGTTGATTCTTGTCTTGTACTTGTTCTTGCTAGTAGCTCTATCAGAAGCAGAGGCAGTTGAGGCTTTGTAGTGTCCTCTTGACTCTAAGCATCTACTTTAGTAAGAACTTACAACCAAAGCTGTAGTACAAAGTTTCCACTTCAAGACTGTCCCAAATGTATTAATTCAGTATTTGACTCTAGGTCTAAATTCATATGCTTATAAATATTAGATTGTGGTAGTTTAGAAACGGTTAGATGAATTTCAGTGAAGGTTAGTGAGTTTTATACTTTGGAGTCAGTTTCTATGTTTTTAGCAGTTGAGATTGAGATCTAGACTTGATACTCTGATCTAATGTCGCAAGGCTTAGTATATTTCAAAGTTTAATTTGAGGTTAAACTATTAAATGAATCGAAGTTGAATTAAACAACGAACAATAAATTGAAAGTAGTTTTTTTTATCAACGGTGAACATATCTTTGCGCATTTTATTATGCACTTGTTTGATGTGAGTGAGTTAGGAAATGAATATTCTCTGATGGAGTTTGACTAATCTTGTATATTATTGCTTGGTTTTGCAAATAATTATATGATTTTACATTGCTTTGAAGGTTTGTGTTTATTGGTTTATGTAAGTTTGCAAGATATGTAATAATGATCTTTTTTAAGCTCATCATCTCTGCATAGTGATGTCGAGCGACTTCATTATAGGCATACATTCGTCGTCATCCTGCAACCTTTATCGATCAAGCTTCACTAGATTTGGTCAACATCTCCATGCAACATCTCCAGCAGCAGCAACAACTTTCCGTGCCTCGAGTTGCTACTCATTCATCGTCAACAAAGAATCCGCTAAGTTGTACCATTACAAATTGTGATTACATAACTATGACCCTCTTTTAAGTACTTTGTTAGACTTAATGATATCGTATTGGTAATGGCTGCTGCATTTGTGTATCGATGTAACAAATGCTTTTGAATTATGAATGGAATGGTTTTGAGATTGTATATAAATGGTATATTACAGATTTAAATCATACAACATCATTCTTATAGTTTTTATAATTTGTTGTATGGGAGTATGAATACTTGAGCTTTACACAACGACAAATGACCAACACAAACATCATTCACTGCATAGTATATATCTTCTAAGCACAACTCACACAACAGGAATGTAAAAAAATTGTTGTCTCAAATGATATCAGTCATATTACACAATGGTTTTATAAAACATTCGTTGTATATTTCACCCATATACACAAAAATAAAGATATATCTAACAACAATGTTTGTGATTATAATGATGTCTAAGCAATTAACTAACAAAGTTTTACAACGATATAAAATCTAAAAACATAGTGTGATGTCATTTCTTCACTAAACTTTGTTGTCTGATTGCAATGTCATGTTGAATGTCATGCACGAGTGCTGAATGTCATGTCGAATGCCAAGCTCGCATTGCATCGCAAGTGAACTAGCATGTCTAAATACACAACGGGTTCTATATAAAAATCGTTGTAGGATTTTTCTCACACGACATTTAAATACCAGTCGTCTGATGATATCATCATACAACATGTAGTAACTCAATAGTTTTCAACCCTTGTTCGCAACAGTTTTTTTCAATTGTATGATACATAATATGTAGTAATGGTAGTGGTCTCAGAGCCTACAAAGTAGATATTTCTATAATTGTATAGAATAAAATGGTCTGTTTTATGATGAGGCATGCCACTGCTACTATCTGCTGCAGCACTATCGACTATCATTTGTAATAAATCCTTCTCATATGCGCCACCTGATTCGCTTCGAGTTCGACGATCGTTCACTAATTTGAATAACATGGCATCCACCTCTTTGTTCAACCTCCTTGACATCTTCTCATTCTCAGTGGGAAGGAATCCGTAGAATTCGAAAATACATATAGATAATGATCGATAATGTACGCATTTCAATTACGAAAAAACATATATGCATTGTCTAGCTAATTAGAGATAGGAGAAATTCTAGGGTGCAGTAGATTTTATTAACTAATTTTGTTGTTATTATTGTAAAATGAGATTTTTTTTTAATAATTTCATTCAATTTTTTGTAAATATTTCAACAAATATATTTTTACAAATTTAAGAACAATTCGTTCTCAATGTTGTATTTTATTTGAATTGTTTATAAATGATAAACAAATCATAATTTTATTTTAAGTGTAATAATTTCTAGTTCAAAAAATTATAATTTTGTTCAACTAGTAGTTGTAGATAAATATTTATGGCAGATTTCTTCTACCATAACCTTACCAATTAGAGAGAGTATACAAACCTGAAATTTAGAAAGCCAAAGAGAAAACTAGGTTTGGACAAGGCGTCTTGCATGAGAGCAATCTTTTCGAAGATCTCCTTGAGAATAAGAGCTGCCAAAAACAGTTCTTGCTATGATATCTGCAGAGAGTGCCTTCGGATCAAGATCAATCCTCATCTCGACAACGCTTTCTAGTATTCGGTTTTCCCATGTCTCGATTTGTGCCCTTGTTGATTCCTCCATTAGTACTACCATGCCCTAGACATTTTCACCATTATTTCATTTGCACATGCATAAACCTCAAAAGTGGAAATTTAGTTGATTACCTTCACTTTGTCAAGGAAGAATTCCGGAGCAATAAGTTTCATTTGGAAAGCCCACTCATGTCCGTTGGCTCGAATAAGGCCGTTACCTAGCAATGGCTGTGTTGGCTTACTCAAATATGATGGTCTACCCAGAACTATAAGGAGGTGTGCAGTTTCAGCTCCCTTGACAACTTGGGATCACTCACATACACGTGTTGTTTGCTGCCTGTGGAGTTCATGAATACCGGACCTGCATTATCATTAATTTATTTTATGATCTGGATCAACCATGGCAACATTTCGTACACTATTTCAAGATTATTTTGGATCAAATCCAATGTTGACAATGTTATTTTGTTTTTAAAAAAGGTCTAGTAGGTCACAAATTCGTTTGAAAAAAAAATTAAATCTGGATGGCCGACTAAGATGCTCTTAAGTTTGTAGGAGGTGCCATAATAAAGGTTTGGACTTTCGATCTATAGCGCTTGTCTAGATAGGTTGAGAGGCCTTATAGGCATTTTCGCCTTTTGTTTTAATTTTTAATTATTAAATTTTATACTATGTTTTTATTTTGCTTTTATCACTCTGTAATAATCATAGTATATTTTGCTGTTATACGTATAAGGCCTAATTTATGAGGGTTGTGTTGTGAAAATAATCAGTTGGAGCTTATAGTTTATAAAAGCATATTGCAACTTCTATAAGTTGTTGTAGCTTATAGTTTTTATATGTAACTTTTGAAATAAACTACAACTATTTTACTTTGTCAAACACTTTAAACAACTTAAAGTTTAATTAAGTTAAGCTGCAAACTGTTCCATAAACTATGCCAAATTGGGCCTAAGTACTCGGTACGTATGTGAAATGCACATCATTTCCTTGTTTCTTTGAGAACATTAAATGATGAATAAAACTCAAGTACATTAATATATATAAAGTACATAAATATATCGATATATTAAATAAAGGCTTAATAGCTAATTTGTTACTTCAGGAATCATCTCAGTGTCAATTTGCTACCCTAAGAATTTTTCGAGTCAATTTGCTACCCTAAAGATTTATAAACTTGCTAATTTGCTAGCTTGCTGTTTAATTACTTGAATTTCGTCAATTTATGTATCAAACTATAAACATTTAAAAATACTTTGGTACTCTAATTTATCTATTATATTGATTTGAACGAAAAAATATATTAAAAACTATTAAAAAAATTTAAACCTAGGATAAAAAATTGACTAAATATTTTGCCTAATATGATATATATGTAGCAAACTAGTTAGTTTTGAAATCCTAAATTAACAAATTCTAAGATAACAAATTGAGACAAAGATCATTCCTCAGATCTTAAGAGTAAATCCACAATTATGCCTTAAATAAATTTCATCAATTTAATAGTAAGGTCAACCAATTTGCACTGTTCTATTTCTATGTTATTTTAGTGTCGATCTACGGGATATACAAAATTAATAAACTAAAGTGATCGATATCAGACTAGTTTACTGATCGACGCATTGAACTAGTTTACTAAATATCCCTATCTTCGATTATATCAGTGAAAACGAGTAGTGATTGAAAACATATTTAAACTTCATACCATATTCACGAGTCCATTGCTGAAAGGAAACATAGAAGAATCCCAGTTGTGCTGCACTCGATGACCATCAGATGGTTGTTTATTGACTCGTTTCCGGTTGATCATCATGTTGGTAATGCTAGACTGAATCTTCTGCATCTCCGGAATGTTTCTGACAAGAAACGAAGGCCGCGGCCCTCCAATGCTTTGTTTGGAAAGCACTGATCGAAGTCAGGAGTAGATCTAGGATTTTGAAATAAGATGAGTTATGCGCATATATTTTTTTTTTAAAGTTTGTATCCTATTAGGAGATTCATCCTCACACATTTATTATTATAATATATAATATAAGAAATATACACATTAATGCTATGGAGATATAAACTTAAATTCTAGGAATCGAAAATTTTACATTAATATTAACCAACTACATCTCATCTCAAATCGCTTACTTTGAAATTCACCAAAAATTAAATCATTGTTAATATATACCACTAGCATATTATTTTTGAGTGTATAGACAATGAGTGTGCATGTATGAGTTTTGTTGTTTAATGTTTATGGATTAATTAATAAAAGATCAAGCGGTAATAATCGAGTATGAAGCGAAAAAATAGGACGAATATGTTTTTTATTTTCTAAATAATTTTTTATTAGTAAATGTATTTTTTTATTTTTTATTTTTTTATTAGCTAAAAAGGTAGGTGGGCTGTTACCCAAGGTGCCCAAGGGCTGGATCCCCCTGGCTTCAGCCACATCTGACTAAGCAACCTCATCAATAGGCTCAACACAACAATGCACACAGTTGACCAACACAACCTTGCCAACTTTGAAGTGTGGGGAACGTACGTGACATTTAAGGTGCTGCTATTTCTACCCTACAATATACTAAATTCACCCTAGCTATGTTCACTTTAAAAAAACTTAATTTTTTTAAAATTATCTGAGTTCACCCATTTGTATGCCAAAAATACCCTTAAGACTCTCATTTATTGATCAAAACTAGGACTTCCGTTTGATTCAGTTTTGTTCTTTCTTCTCCTTTAAATTTTTCTGAGTTCACCCATCACAATCGATTGGCAACGTTGCCCACCACACAACCTCTGAGATTCCAAGTTGGTTTCTTAATCATCTTATCATCAAATTGTTCAATTTTCGAGTGAATGAATTGGGTGTTTTCCATAAAATCTAACGGTGAAAGAAACTGAATCAAATTGTAGAATGAATTTTGGGGTTTGAAATTATATCACCTGGAAAATGAGTGAATGTGATAGTGATCAGACGAAGAAGAGAAGAAATGTAGAGGGCTTTATGAAAACTTAAGGTTTGAATGCCGAAGTGCCTGAGCTAAAAATGATTTTTTGATTGGATATGTATTCAATGAGAGGGGCAGAGTAAAATAGAACCAGATAACTTTATTTATTTATTTATTTAATATAGTGAGGAAATTCAAGCAGGTTTGAGCTAGTTTATGAGCAATAAAAGATGATGATATCCAGGTTTTTAATGGAGGATGTTGAAGCAGCTTCTGTGGGGGGATCTCTCTGTAGCTTTTAGATGAATTAAGGAAGATGAATATGTATTTGTAATAATGAGCTAATTAATTATTTGTTGAGATTAGGTTTTCCTTGGAAGGGTAACTAATTTCACAACCCTCTCTTGTAAGATTCTGCTACTAATATGAATAAGAAAGTTTTAGTACTGTCCTTGGTCAGATTTTGATGTTCTATTGTTCTCTGGTTTAGCTTGGATGTGAATCCAGTCAAAACAGATGATCATATGCAGTGATAGGATTATGTGCAAGAGTATGCTGTTGTATTTCACAGATTAGTTTCCTCAGATCACTTTTCGGCTCTAATATGTGTGATTATATCATTGTAGTGTGCTGTTGTTGTAATATATAGGTGCCATCCTAGTGAGATTGGTTAATACTTAATAGGTTGTAGCTTTGGATTATGCTGTAATCGTTCTTTTGAGCACTGGAGTTTGGTTGGTTCTCATCTCTTTTCTTGTTGTAGTTTTCTTTCTTCTGTTTCAATCATCATTTAGTCAAAACACTTTAGCCTTAATCACATCACTTTGTTCATGAGAGGTTAAGAGATATGGATATCTAACTTATATTAGCTAGCTTGAGAGATATACATAGATTGGTTCCTTGTATTGCTTATGTTTTTCACCGTGAATGCTCTTTTGATTCAATTTCAGAGATGACTCATGAAAAGTCAACACGAAAACGCCCCACAGCCTTGGCAATGGCAGCAAAAGAAGCGAGATTAACTCAAGCCAAAAAATCAAGACGTTTGCAATTTTCAGCAAGTGAAAGCAATGAACATATAGCAAGAGAAATTACGGAATCTGTAGCCAGTGAAAACAACCAACATACAACAACTAGTGAGCACATCCAACCTATAGAGACTGAACAAAACGGGTCTGCATCTACCAACATCGAGGTCGCTAATGCTGAGCAAGATATCTCATTGGAGGATACATTCGATTGTGAAGAATTAACTAAACCTTTCCTGGATGCCCTACAGATGTATCAGTGCTTAAAAGTTTTCCAACACATATTCCTGCATCTGTTTGGAAGAATAAGGTACCAACCAATTGCATTTTATATGTAAGTTGTCAAAATGAATTTTGGTATACATATTTATGCTTTACTTCATTCATAAAAATAGGGTCGTGATCCCATGAGGTGCATGTACAAAACAACAATACTTCGTGACTGGAAATGGAGAGAAAGAAAAGACAATAACACTTTTAAGGGTTACATTAAGGCATCTAGTTTGTATCCGTTAGTGCATGGTTCATATCCTAATGTAGATAAGATTGTTGTTTCTGCTTTTGTTGAGAGGTGGCATACAGAGACCAATAGCTTTCATTTACCTATTGGTGAGATGACCATCACATTAGATGATGTCTCTAACATTTTAGGAATTCCAATTGTGGGGAATGTGGTGTCTACTTGTGCACAAAATGATATGGGTGCTGTTGACATGTTAGTGAAATATTTGGGTATAGGTGTGGATAAGGCATCCATGGAATGTAGTAGATTTAGTGGTCAGTATGTGCGTTTGGAGTGGTTACGACAAGAATTTAAAAATGTTTCTGATGATAATTCAGCTGAAGAAAATAAGTGTGCCGCTAGAGCTTACTTATTATATTTGTTAGGCTGTACTCTTTTCATTGATAAAACTGGTGCTAGAGTACATGTGATGTACTTGAATCTTCTCAAAGATCTTGATATAGGTGGTAGTTATGCATGGGGTGCTAGGACTTTAGCTTATTTATATCGACAACTTGGGCAGGCAAGTAGAGCTGGTGTAAAGCAAATGGCTAGATATTTGACCTTGTTGGAGGCATGGATATATGAACACCTACATGTTGTTGTAAGGTGTGATTACCAGCTTAACTATTCAGATGAAATGCCCCGAGTGCAGCGTTGGATCCCACAGAATCATGGAAAAGTAATGGCTGCAGATCTTCGGAAACTGAGAATTAGGCTAGACGGTTTGACACATGATCAGGTAATTTTTTTCAGTTTTCTTTTTTTAATTGTTTATATACTAGATTTTGTAAATCCAGGTTATATGGGATCTGTATACTTCATGTAGAGCAGAACAACCACTAAATGAAATCTCATTTTACCAAGGAATGTTGAAGTGTTTTGAGATTGTGAAGCCATATTATCCTGAGAGGGTGCTTAGACAATTTGGATTGGTGCAAACGATCCCACCTGCACCCCGTGCCCCTTTGCGTAGTAAGCGAGGTTTAGGAGCCAACTCTTACAAGATAGTATATGATTATTTTGAGGGAATGTAGGAATCATGGATGAATCACAAATTGTCTGCAGATAAACGAAGTGTAAGGGTAAGAAATCCTTCAGATACCATACCTGACTATGTGAGTTGGTTCTTTCGTATTTCACATCCTCGAGTTCAGAACCCTTTACATGGTGGTGTATTTGACCCACAAGCAACATTGCATGATTCATCTACATTTTATGAGGTACTTTATTATAATGTTGTATTGTTAGTAACTTTTTTCATATCTAATCACTTTTTGCCTTTGTTATAGGATCGTGATGCACGCATACTGAATATCACTAGACCAAATATTTCTCTGGGTCAAGCCGAGGCGTTGAGACGAATTCCAAATCAAGTCTATAAGGCTCTCGAGAGCGTGCAACATATTTTGGAGGGTACTCATCTGACAGATACTTTAACATATCGTCATCGTCATGGTCGTGGTAGAAACAACCAAAATTTAGATAGTTGAGCTATAGATTAAGCTTTGGATAGTTCAACAAATTTTTTTTATAGGTCTTGTTTGTGATATGTCAGTTAAGATTAAACTATGAATAGTTACAATTATTCTTTTTGGGTGAATCCTTGAATGTCACAGAGATGTACAATGTCACAGCAAGATACATATATGTTCAGTAGAACTTTGCTGAAAAATTATGGTTCATTCGATGTTACCCTGCTGAATATAGTAGTCGGTAGAAACCTACTAAAATTGAAGATATTATTTAGTAAAATTCTACTGAATTATATAGATTTTTCGGTAAACCTATATTGTCTTTGGTCCTTTAATTCGGTAGAACACTAGTGAGCAGTAGTATTTAACTGAAAGTTGGCATTTACTGTAGTAGGACTTTACTGAAGGTATATGGACTTGTCAAAGATCAAGCTACTAACCATACCGACCAACATCCACTTTTCAATCATCTTGAGTTTCAACTGTGAATTGAATGGTCATAACTTTCATCATATTTTCATGTAATGAGATATTTTATCTTAAGCCGAGTAGAAAAGTATCATAACCTCCAAGAACCCAACAAAGAATCCCCAATTATAAGTCTCTGCATGTACTTCTTTACATCTTCGCCGATTCTGACTTTATAACTATAGCTGCTAGTAAGAAAGAAAGGCTATGCTATTTCATCGATTTTATCTAAGGTTTATCATCTTAGGAAATGTGTCTCGAGTAGCAATGCCATCCATATTTGTAAGTTTCTTGAATTCCTCCATTCGCTTTTCATAACTATGGTACAATTGCGTGTAGTTTAGTGCATAAACAATAATGTTAGAGTTATATAGATGCTAATCAAAATATAATTGAAGTTCAGATCAATACCTTCACAAAATGACGAATAGCAAACTTATTACCGTCGCATTCACCATGATATTCACTCAAAGACTCATTCCTTTTATACAAAGGAAGATAAGTAATGTACATAATGGAAGATAGATGTATTACAGCCACGCCATAACAAGTAGCAATAAGATGTCCCATATCTGGCAGGGTTATCCAAAACTCTTCAGGTGCAAACCCATCAAGAAAGTAATCAAGGTGGCATTCAATTTCACGAAACCGCAAGGGGTCATAAATTTTGTCCTCATAAAAAGTACGATTTCCTCTAAACTCATCCAGTAAATATTTATGTACTGTACGCCAACCATCATGACCAAAGCCCATAGAAATAGCAACAACTCTATATCCACAATTTCCATCCATAGCAACATTAGTTTGATTTGCAAAGTATTGTTGATACATAGAAGGAAATATTGTTGTATATTCATTTGTCAATCTGGGTGGAATCATAGAGGTAGAGTTGTTTGACACCTAAATAGTGAAATACTTTCTTCATTAGGCCAAATGACATACACCATAAATATAGATAGAGGTTACTAAGTATGTACCTTTTATTTTGTTGTACGCGAATTTTTCTTTGCTTTCTTTGCCTGATGCTCAGAGCCAAGTGTATGAGCTGATGTTTGACTGTTTTGGCTTGGAAACGCATTAACATACTCAAAGGCAGAAGGCCAATGGCGAGTAGAACTATCTTCTTTACGTGGATGCCCTCAGTTATTAGTTTTCACTTGTGGTTCTCTAAGCGATGTAGAACTCGGGTTCATGATCTCTTCTAGCTTCAATAAACATTGTTTTTTCTTCTCATCAGTTAGTTCCTCAAGAAACTCCTCAAGTCTTATCATATGCAGTTTCACATGGACAACATTTGACCTTCTACTGCTGATTGGTGGGAGAACACAAAAATCTAGTTTTCTCCAAGGACGATGAATGCAATCAAGTGGAATAGGACGATTATTACTTTTTTAAGCAACAATTTCATGGGCACATGATAACTAATGAGTCTGACGTAGTGCACATCCACAAGAATCAAAATTTCCATCACAATTTTTGGCCCTATTTATCTTGTAAGATTAACAATATTATGGATAAATAAGTGGAAGAATTAGTTGTAGGAAAAAAAGAATACATTTTCAGCTCGCAAACTATTATGTTTAATGCAGCAATAGACACAAAGCCTCTCAGCTCTCTCAATTCTTTATGTTTGGCAGAATGGGGTATAACACAACGACTCTTTTCAAATGATGCTTTAATATCAGTATGTTGCAACTTAATCAAACAATGTATATGATCCCATGAAGAATCAAATTTAAGCTGACTAGAACTCAATTGTTTCTTTAACTTTGCATGTGCACTTTCTGCTCTGTCCAAAAAAAGAAGAAAGTCAATTAAATTTATGTAAATATATAATGTTAATAAGAAATTGCATATACAAAGATGTTTCAGTTACCTATTTGAAGTAGTAGTACCAAAATTTAGATACTTGTTTGTCCAAGCTGATACAAACCTCATTTTGTGCACTAACCAAGTATCGGGCAAATAGGTAATAGAATCTGGATATGCTTCATATCTTGATTCAAATGACTTTAGCCTTTTACAAAACTCCCTTTTAGTTTTGGAAGTGATCACAAATTGCCAAGCATCATTAAACATCACCCATCTTTCTTCAGTATCAAACATTGTACTACACTTTGTAAGCACCTCTTTTTTTATATGCCATGCACACAACATATGTTGACTGGTGATATATACGACCAAAACATGTATTAAATTAAACACTTACCAAACAAATCAATTATACAATTTAAAACCCTATAGATGTAGTATTTTAAGCAAGTAGAGATCGTTCTAACCGGGGATTGAAGGGTGCATGCAATTCTTGTTAGTAAAAAAAAGGGGGGTATCAAGAGTTGTTTTTAATTACCTAATTTATTTACTAAAAATGTCTCAAACATAGCACATAATCCTAGGACTCTAACATGCATTGACTCATAGACAAACAAACACATAGAAGACTCTAAAACACATACCATGTTTTGAAACAAAAAGAAAACCTAATTAATTATATACAAGTGATCAACTTATTCCTTACCTTCACTCAAACATGGCATATATACATCTCTCAACAACCTACGAAATTATATCACTCAAATTCTCAAAACACATGCATATTTCATATTTTGTGCTCGGAATCCCCTATACACCATTGATTTAGACTCGGAATCCCCTATATCTAAAATCAAAGCATTAAGAACCAAATACACATGCAAGTTTCGAATAAGAGTAATAAAACACATGGAAGATTTATTGAAAGACATATAATTCATGAAACCAAATAAAATCATCCGACACACAACCAAGTTTAATACACAAAAAGAAACTACGGAGAAAGAGATCATGGTTACAATTTTATAGCTTTGGAATCCCCTAAGGCTACTCAAGAGCACTAGATTTCTTTGGTGGAAGACGCTCGGAATCCCCTATACGTCGGTGGAAGAAGAGATGCGGCATTATGATGGCGTAGTCGGCTTCTTGAGGATGTCGGCTTAATTTATGGGGAGGAGAAGAGTATTTGGTAGAGCTTAGGCGTAGGAATGAGTGATGATTTTATTCTGGCCGAAGCTCCCTTTATATAGGCCAAGCAAAGCCTAGTTCGACTCCTTCTAGGACTCTAACTACTCCACTCGGGTAACCTGACCCTTCTCCACGAAAAAAGTAATTTATCTCGTTCTAGGAATCCAAATCGTGTGATTCCAGTTGCGTTGAAAACTAGACTTCTAGAGCTTTCCAACCATATGCTAACTGTGTCTAGATTCATCAGGATCTGTTCACAGTGGTCTTTCGAAGTGGGCTGATGTACAAAAGCCGATTTCTAATAATTCATTTTAATCCATCTTCTTTCTTTGGGCTTCTTTGGTACATGCTCTTGGTCTTTGACCCATCTTCATTAATCTTGATCCATTATTAAGTAATTTGGGCTCCCATTCAATAATAGGGTCGACATTTTCAATATATAAGCAAGCCCGTGACAAATCCTTCTTCTAGGTAGACTAGGATTTCAATTCTTCTCCAATCACAATTAGGAAAGGCTTCCTTCATCAATTAGGAAAGATCCGGACACTTCCTCTTCACTTTAGGAAATATTTTTCACATGTGTTCCGAATTCACTTTCTTATTCTCCCGAGAACTTCTACTCCAACAAGGATTCCTAGTCGAAATAGGATTCTTCATTTTTCTGCGCGTTTGCTCCATTTTGCCTCCTTTATTGTTCTTCCTTTATTTTCAACCTAAAAACATAAAGTAAGTTAGAAACATATTTACTAAGGTCAAAGCAAAGCTAAATGTAAAGAGAAAAACGTTAAGAATCAAGCATAAAATGCGTAGATCAACTGGTAGGAAATACCTGACCTATGGCATTCATGAGTGCCCAATCTCTATCTGTAACTAAGACATGAGGAAGGTCATTATTAAACAAATCCTTCAACTTAGACAAAACTCATGTGAAATTATCTTCCTTCTCTGAATTTAGATATGCGAAGGCAACACTAAATGTCATGTTAGTTGACGTAACCCCCACAATCTCTAAAAGTGAAAAACGATACCTATTAGTCTTGTAGGTACAGTCCATTATAATTACATGAGAGAATGAACATAACATATCAACACTGTGGGGGTGAGTCCAAAATATGTCTAATAGAACGTTATTAGGCTCAACACTTCTGTGATGGTAAACATAATTGTACTGGGATAACTTACTTAACAATTGTTGCATTTGTGTACTTCAAGCCAACTCTTTTATCTTGTACTTTTGTCGTGCATTATATACAGTTTTCATTGTCGATACATTTGATGCATCTTTTTTCTTTAAGGTAATGAAAATATCCTTAGGTCGCACAAAGTTCTTAGACATCTCCACCACGAGCATATTTTGTTATTCATTTAATCTTTCTGCATAACTATGTCCTTGTAGATACTTTGAAGCACCATGATTATGCCTTCCACATATAACCTGCAACTTCCACTTATCTTTATCTCCAACTTTCGCACAATATATAATATTATTCGAGGTCTTTTCTGTCTTCTTCCAACCCCCCCCCCCCCCCCCCCCCCCCCCCCAAATCAAATCTCTTTGTAGTTCTCACCAGATTATGTTGCATTCCTTGTGCACGTATCCACTCTTTTAATAAAGCTTTACTCTTAAACACATGTATTTTGGACACATTTAATATAACCACTTACATGTAATAGCAATAAAACGCTCAAAATCTGATTACTTGGTCAGTTGTAAATATATTGGTAGTGTCTAATTGTTGGTTTGAGGCACGAACAAAAGCTTCTGCCTGTAAAAGTTATAAAAATTCAATGAATACTAATTAGTTCAGTCGTACTTTACTGATACTTTCCTTTAATATTCAGTAACAATCTACTGAAGCGTTGATAATTTATCGGCATGAGCAAAGTAACATATAAACTTCGGTAAGGACCCGCTGAAGTAATTAGACAACTTCAGCAGATACTTACTGAACATATACGTGAATTTTAGTAGTGACCTACTGAACAATGTTAACGTGTTCAACAGATACTTACTGAACATATATGTGCATTTCAGTAGGGACCTACTGAACAATGTTAACGTGTTTAGCAGATACTTACTGAACATATACATGCATTTCAGTTGGGTCCCACTGAACTATGTTAACGTATTCAGCAAGTTCCTACCGAACGGAACAAAAACCTGCAACTTCTCCAGGCTTCTCTGATACGACATAAATCCATGAAATATAAAAAAAAACATATATAGTTACCTCGTTTTCAGTCTCCAAATCAATGTATTCTGACTTCATGATATAGTTTAGTAGAATAAAAGAGGTTTTAAGTCAACAAATCGGCACAAAAGATGAAGGTTTTAGGGTTTGACAATGGGAAGAATGTTGAGTACGTAACTTCTGTGAGTTAGCGCGCGAAGTTGTAGGTGAAGTAAGTGATATTCTAGTAATTTTATCACACTCACAATCCTTTATGGTAATAACGCATATGGGTATTATAGTCTCTCAATAAATAACAAAATTGTAGGATGAATTTAGTATATTGTAGGGTGGAAATAGCAGCACCCAATATTTAATATTCAGTCATGTTCTGGTAGTCAATGAGTTCTGTGATCAGTTGTGGTAAACTGTTATTAGATCTGCATCCAACGATAGATAATTAAAATTCAGTTGGAGATAATTTAATATCATCTATTGGATGTAGATCTAACGATAATTGATCATGACTGACTACGAACTCACTAACGACCAAAACATAACTAGTCATTTCTTATATATATTTGCTCGATGTAGATTTATCCGCCAGAGTAGAGCACAAACAAAAAATGCTAGGACAACAAACCGGATGCTAATAATACAATTATACAAATATCTGCACCAATCAGGCCATCATACAACGGTTACAACCTACAAATTTTTTGACTAACAAATAGGGGAATCATTATTGAGAATTTGTGAAGCAAATCGGAAAAAGACGGGGCCAAACAAATGTAATATGCTTTACAATTTACATGCCTTTTTTATATGGGCCATTGTTTGATCGATCAAAGCAACATGCAAAAATTGTCTCTAGACTTGGTCGACTTTGATTTTAACTAAGAAACTTGTGCCAAATGTATGCAACACAGTTTTCTGGCACAAAATCAAGGTCATGGACTCATGGTCGATTAAATTGAGTGGGGTGCATTTGCTTTGAAGACTTGGCGCTCATTGGAATATGTAGGTCAGTGGATCAAAACAACTTCAATCTATTGGTGAAAGAAAAAAATAGTTGAAAATTTGCAACTCAATTCTAGTTTCCTTATATCAACATTTCGGCTAAATCAAGCACCTGGAAGTTGGATCACAACCATTTACAACAAATTCGATAGGATCTTATTATCACATTCCTTGATCAACAATACTTTGTGCTTCTCTTTTGGTTTTTGGCTTTTGGCTTTGGTTTTTGTTTCTCAAGAAATGTTTGCGGTATCAAGGCCGGTGAGACAACTACAAAATCTTTAATTAGGATTCTAGTTAATCCGGTCTTGTGGACAAAGAAAATTGTGAGGAAAGAAGTACAGAACAGATAGAAGAAACATATGTCACAACTAGTAGATATAGTCATGGTTTGATTTTCTGACTAGTGGGTGTTATGCCCACACATTAAGTAGGGTAAGTAGGAGGTGTGAGCAAAATTACACTCTTGTTCTATCATAGCATAACCAGGAGATCTTTTGAGCAACTGAATGTAATTTGATTCCATGTTTATGCATAACCAGGAGATCTCTTGAACAGGCTCAACCAGGAGTCTGATTCCATGTTTAGTCATCAATATCGTTTTGTGGATTAGCGAATGACGGTAGTTTGGAGAAACGGAAAATGAGAACTTGGAAAAGATTAGAGAGAGCACTATCTTCAGCTGTGTCATAGCAAAAGTCTGCCCTATGCACAATCGAGTCCCGAAACCAAATGGCACATATGCTTGGGGATACTTGCACGCGTTATTTATTCCATTGGCAAACCTTTCTGGCTTGAACTCGTTAGCATCTGCACCCCAATTCTTCGGGTCTCGGTGTAATGTAGCAGTGCACACATGGATGTTGGTGCCTTTGGGCACATCAAGGTCTCCTAACTTCACGTTTCCTAGAGTAGCCCTTGCAAGTAGGACTCCAGATGCATAAAGACGCATGCTCTCTTGAATCACCATAGTAAGCTGCATAAATGGATAAATGTCGGAACAATTTTGAACGTCTATATCTTTCGAGCATTTGACTTAGATTGTATGCAGAAACATAAACACGAATTCAAGGTGTTTGTACCACTTTGAACTTGTGCAACGTATCCATGTCGTGCAAGTAATGATGGACTTTATCAAGACCCCCGCAAACCTCAACAATCTCAGAGCGAATGCGCTCTAGCCATTCCGGATGCAAAGTCAGGAGCATCAAGGTCCATGATGCTGTAAGAGAAGTGGTTGCAGAGCTCGCAAAGTAAATTTGTCTACAGTTATCTAGAACAAAAACTTTTCTTCTATGTGCAGGCATGTCGATGCTAGTAGCAGCAATATCGAGTAGCATTTGTAATAGGTCATTTTCAGGTGCACCACCCAATTGTCTTTCAGCCTGGCGATCCCTCGCTAATTTCAGCAACATATCGCCCACTTCTTTCCTTAAGTTCCATAACTTCTTGTCAGGAAGAAATCTGTAGGAAGAACATTTACCTGATATGAATATTTAAGTACAAAATAGGGTCCCAAAAAAATTTGCGGGCATAGCGCGCTAACCAGCTGAAATGAAAGCCAAATTGCAAGCTTGGTTTCCATAACTCATCTACCATGTAACAATCTTTTAGAAAATCTGATTTCCCAGGATGTAAGAGCTGCCAAAACAAGCTCTTGATATGATATCTGAAGAGAGCGTCTTCAACTCCTCATCAACTTTCATGTCCACAATGCCTGATTCGCTTTCTAGTATTTGAGTCTCCCATGTCTTGATCAGTTCTATTGTAGATTCCACCATCACATCAACCATGCCCTACGATATATATTCTATTAGATACAAATCCCAGGTTGCGCTTATATATAGGTAACCATCTTTACTTCTTTTCTTTAGTTTTTCTCTTGAAACAATATATATACACACACACACACTATTTCAATAATTTAAAATCACAAAAGAAACATGCATATTCACCTTAATTACCTAGATATATGGAACTAATGGAAGTATTAGGAGAATGTCCATTAATTGAAGTAAATTTTGCCAGGAATTTATGTGAGACTTATAGATCTCTCCACCATCTCCTGATTGTGTTGAGTTGAAATGCATAGCGCGCTAGATTTCATCATATACATAAGCATACATTTTCTGGAACTATCTATGGTATAAACTTGAAAATAGCCAACTCAATATAATAGTTATGAAACTACATATACCTTAACCTTGCCAAGGAAGAATTCAGGAGCAAGGAGTTTCTTCTGGACGGCCCAATGTTTTCCATTATTTCGGAGAAGGCCATCATCACCTAACAAAGGCCGAAGTGGTTTACCGAGATATATAGGTTTACCCAGATTCAGGGAGTTATGCTGTTTTGTCTCCATTAACAACTTGGGATCGCTCACATATAGGTGCTGGTTGGACCCTGTCGAGTACATGCATATTTGACCTGCATATTCATCAATTTAAACTATGCTAAATTAGTTCTTTGATATTCGTTATAGGCAGTCAATTGTTTGGATCCTGTGTGTATGTACTATATGCTTGTAACGATTTTTTCCGGTGAATGATATTGATATAATTAATAAAAAAAATTTAAAAAGTGTAGTGGATCCATGCCATGACTCAAAGCCTAAAATCAAACGTATCATATTCTTTTTCCCATTGATGAATAGCTGGAAATACGGAGGGAAACCAATCGTGGCTGATATGTTGTTGCTGACCATTAGATCCTTCATGCGTTTGGTTGCTGATCATGGTGGACTGAATCTTCTGCGTCTCCGAGACATTGCCGAAAGGGAAGGTGGGCCGTTGTCCTCTAATGCCTTGCTTCAAAAGTACTGATCGAATCCTTCTACTCTTCTAGGCTCGAACCAGAACTTGTTGAGCAATCTCATCGCCGCGTTCAATACACCAATCAACAAAATTAACCACCATATCGGCAGTGCATCCACTTCCATCTCTGCGCTCGATCTATTATACTCGGAGGGAGATGATCGAGATTCGGCAGCGGCGAGGATATATACAATAATTTTGGTATATATATTGAATTATCTTTGCAAAGGCTGTAACGTATGTACAACTGTGACATAAGATGAGTAATGGTATTTACAACTGTAGAGCATGCAGCACGAATTCGGGTGATACTGTTATACAAGTGTTCGAGTGGAGACGATAAGTGCCAGATATACTGCATGCATATATGGCATGTAGTGGTGGTTTCTCTACGTTGTGTCTTCTGTCTTCAGTGTTCACTGTTCAGTCTAGCTTCTGTGCTTCACTGTCTTAAATGAGGTGATATCGAGCGTTTTAAATGAACTGTCTAACTGACTTTGACCTGAGAAGAACGAAATCCTAGGCATACTTAATTGGTACCCAAGAGTACGAGTATGTATACTCCTATTTATTACTAATAAAAGTTTTATTTTATTAATTTGATCAAAAACCTATTACAATTAGGACAAATTTTATAGGAGAAAGAAAATTACTACTACAGCAATGTATAACGTCGTAGAGATGCTTTTCTCTCTCTAATCCTATGAGACCAACAGTGGTGGTGGCCCTCCTTCAGCCTTGACACCAGATTCACACGACGCTTGGCTCCCTTGATGTCGTCCCTAGGACTTTGGTGTTGCTTCCCAACCCTTTTTCCGACGTGGTTTAGTTGTTGTGTTGAGGTGTTTCCATGTTGTTGTTGCAACAAGGAGTAGCCGTTTGCTATAGGAGGCGGCAGGGGGGGGGGAGCCACGTTGAGGCTAGCCCAGGCCTAGCTAGGTCCCCCTGAACTCTGGATAAATATATTTTAGTTTAGCTAGGATATATAATGTTAGTATGGTTTGGTGGTAAGTAGATCACAATTTTTTAACGAGGGAGTGAGTTTGATTCTCATGCATCACTTTTCTTAATGTTTTTGGTTCTTTTTCAATTTTAGCTTAGAAATTTTGAATATTTTTTGTTCATTTTCAATTTTTAGCTTAATTTTTTTGGCCCCCCCCCCCTCACTCTAAAACCTGGCTCCGCAACTGGGAGGCGGGCTCCGTCTTGCTCGAAGACGGCTTTGCTCGGATGGGGCCATGCCCTGCTAGGGCGCGCCTTAAGGGTTTCTTCCCATCTTTAAAGCCGGCGACAGGGCATGGGTACGAACGGTCTGCAGGAGCTGGGTTCAAACAACTGTTGTGCGTCCCTGTGCCGTGATCCAAGCATTGTTGGTGCGCGACGTTGGATTTGGTATGGGCGTCTACATTCTAGATATGGAGACGGGGATGATGATCGAAGCATGTCGTAGTAGCTGGTGCTCTCCTGCGTCGAAAAGGGCTACTAGGTATGAGGTTAGGGTCGTTGGGCTTGAATAGAGTTGGGACCCAGACGGGCATTTATGTGGGCATGTTGATTTTGGCCTCTTGGTAACATGTGTGATTTTAATGTCTATAGTTTATTTGAGTCTTATGTGGGCTGCGAGATTCATTAATTAAGGTTGACATACCTACTAAAATTGTGTGTTTAGGGGTATCGTTAGTTCTGCTTATCTTTGATTCTCGTGATCCTGATGCTATGCAAGTAAGCTTACATTTGTCGAGATTTATGGATTTAACGTATTGTGCTAGTAATTGTAATAGTGTAGTACATAAAGTTTTTTATGATCGTGACAATCTTCATGAATGGTTCACCTCCGCTCCAATGTTTGGTTCTAGATGCCATTGATTACGATTTTAGTCGTATTATTTAATAAAATTACCTTACGGCTCCTTCAGAAGTTTTTTTTACCTCAAATAAATAAATAAATAAAATAGGACAAATTTATTAGTCGCTGATTTTTTTTATGATTATTTATAAAGTTTACAAACTAATTGAATGAAATTAACAAATATTGAAAAAACTTTAAAAGCTAAAATGTAGAGAAACCTCCGTTAAAATTCTGGCCAGCTTGTGCTCGGCTTAAAATTCTGAGATCAGCGCGATGATGCAATGAGCGAGATATGATCGGACGATGGTTTTATTACGCCCTTTAACGTAGCGCGCAACTCAGTCGGAGGTAGCATGTTGTGGCTACTCACATCTGCAAATCAGTACCACCGTTCCAGGGTGTGGTTAACCTCTGTGTGCAAGGATGTGGTTCGGTCGGGCTGCTTTTGTCGTCATAGGGCACGTTTCGACAAAGATCATGCCATGGAGGCGACAACTCACTTCTGACCACGTCGAAAAATATGTGCTGACTGTGGAATGGAGATGGCAGCGGTGGGTGGTTGTTGTCCTCGACGGTAGACATGTACCGATGGGAATGAGAGGATGCAAGGGGTTGATTTTTGTTGTCTTAGTTTGTGGGAGTGTGGGTCCTAGTTGATATATTGGGCTTTATGCATTTGTGGGATACTTTCATTGTTTTGGACTATTGGGTTCTCCCTTTGCACACCTTTGATTTTGGATTTGAGAACCAGACATCATACATAAGAGGTTTTAGCATCACCCTGCGTGAAGGAATTGGGTCGCACTCGCGAAGACAAGTTTGTGGAGCGCCAGATAGTATTGATGTAATTTTGGAGTGGCGTAACTATATATGGTGTGGGACCACCAAATTTTGAGTAGTTTTGTCATATGCCTAGACCGTCTAGTTATGTTATGGATACTAGAGGATTAATGTAATAGTGTAAGTTACTCTATGGAGTTTTTTCCATCGTGCCATTGGCCCGTGGACTCTATGTAGTTTACCAGCTCCTTATCTATTGATACACCTAAAAACAATGCATATTGCCAACAATTTGTTCAAAAACTATAACTAAATTTCTACGTAATTACTCAAATGTAACTAAAATTACACGAACAAGAACTCATATTACTGCTATAAAATTTCCAGACCGATCACTTGTGTATAGCTCATTTCAATGCCTATTGTTTAGGTGGGACTTACCAGAATGAGCTCTTATTTATTTTTTTTCTGTGAGAATTGATCCTCTTTGAAGAAGAGAATTTGAGATGTCTATGAATCTGTGAGCTATGAATCTCATAAAACCTAGGCAAGACAACTTTATTTTAGGCTCATCGCTTCTCAGACATGAGACAACTCACATTTCACATTTCTCCTACGTATTTGGGCCTGAAATGAAATATTTCTTATTGGGCTTTGAGGGCTGGATTAGGCGAGCAGCCTGAGTGAAGTGTACAAGTCCGGATTGGAATGGGCTTGAAGGAAACGATATTAAATGTTGATCCATGCGGCTTGTTTTTATCTAAACATTTCCTATTGTGGTTACTGGTTAGGACTCTGTTACAAGAGTTATGTATAAATATCGGATGAGCTCTATTGAGTACTTAAAGTTGTGTTGTGAATCTAATTACCGATACCAAAGAGTTCCAAGTGAAGTGGAATATAGCTACGATCTTCTATATGAAGAGCTGGAGTGCGATTTAGAAAGGATCCTCGATCAAATACATATTTTGGTCTTAAAAAATTATCCTTCTTTATATGAGAAAACCCTTGCAACCAGCGATTAAGAGAGTTGTCACCCGAAGACTATGAGATTCTTGCAATTCAATTGACGCAAAAAAATACAATCGGCGATCAAGAGGCTTATCATCAGGAAGAGTGAGAGTTTCGAGGTTCAAGGATGCAACACCCTAGTGTTCTCAACACTGCATCAAGGAGATTGCGCTGCTTTACACCAAGAGGAATGTAGAGTATCGATTTTCGTGGCTCAGTTAGAGACACAAAAACAACAAGTTCTAGGTCACTAGGCAAGAAGGATCCATTCAGGCGAGGTTGGTGCTCTCCTCATCTAAATCACTTATTAAGAAGTCAGTAGCCGCTAGCCTATAATTCAACATTTCGTCGTGAGATGGTGGCACGCCAGCACATGAAGCAAAATCGAGGAAAAGAGACAATTTGCAATATCTCCCTCAACTCGCTGAGAAGATTTTTGTGTCAAACATTTTGGCAAGCCCAGTGGGATAAGATTTTACGTGTCTCTAAGCCACAATTGGGGATCCCTATAAAAAGGAATACCCTTAGTGTTGTAAACACCCACAAACGAAGTACCGAAAACACACTTCTTCTAGGTGTCGTTCGTTATCCGAGAAGGCGGTTGACATCATCTTCGGAACAACACATTATTCAAATATGGAAATCAATTTGTTGAGTGAGGGTGAGATTAATCACCTAAGTTATGAACAATATCGAGCATATGCCGCTAGGCGGGATGTCCAGCTCAGAGGTTACTTTGAATCTATCGAGTAAAGATTTGAAGAACAAGCAGACCTGATCGCTTCTAGCAGTGAGAAGATAGACATGACGATAGCCAAAATCAAAGCTCTCAGGCTAGAATACAACAAGGGCTTGGAAGACCAGGAGCTTCTGAAGGTTCAAATAGCAACCCTCGCGGAGGGTTAAGAAAGGATGCATGCAAAGATCATGCATAACCTGGATACAACCCTCGCAAAGCAGGCCAAAACGGTGGCCACACAATTTCAGAGAATGGAGAGAGACATTTCAGCCCTTACCAAGTCTGACTCCAATCTCACTAAGAGAACACGGTAAACAGAGGCTTTCCCACCTGCATGGGAAAAGCACTTAGAAAGATTTATAGACGAGTGTGATATTCACATCACCAAAGCACACGAGTTGTACGAAACTCCTTTTCCGCCTGTCCAGAAAAGAGACACCAAGGCTTGGCAGTGGCCAAGGCATTACAAGTAGATCAACTTCCAAACATTTACAGGGGATGATGAAGCCAACGCAGTGACACATCTGGCGTACTTCACCCTGCAGATGACGAGGAGCTCAAATTGAGAACCTTTGGTTCATCTCTATATGGATCAGCCCTCGTTTGGTATACAGGATTGGAAAAGAGGTTCATCACGGAGTGGGCAGCAATGGAAGCATTGTTCATAGACCATTTTGGGACCATGCGACCATAAACCAACATTGGAAAGTTAGCAGCCATGAGTCAATCATTAACAGAAACACCAGTAGCTTTCCTTCACTGTTTTCGATCTGAGTAAACCATGTGTAGAACCTCGCTAGGGAATGATGCAGTTGTTGAAATGGCTATCAGAGGCTTGGAAGATTAGTACTATAACTTATTTTTCAACAACAAATATTTTACCCTAAATGAACTTATTACGGTTGTAACAAAAGCTCATAATGCCATGCTAGAGCGCGATAACAAGTGCAACTCATCAAATGGGTCGTATGCATCAAGGTCTTATGACATACCAAACCCAAGGACTGTGGATTATATAGAGGACCAGGTTCAACAAGAATCAGACTCTGAAGAAGAACAAGTGGGTGCCGTCGAGTTGGCGACAAACAAAGTATTAAATCCCCGTAAGCTTCAGAAGAATAGAGACCCTATCAAGCTCTCGACAATGGCTTTACAAAACTAGAATTCGAGACGTACACTTATGTTGCCAATATGACTCATGAGATACTTGACGAGCTTTTCAGTATGCGAGCACCCAAGACAGACTTCGGCCCATTACCTAGTGCGAAACAATTAAAAGGGAAGAAGTATTGTAAGTTCCATGACACATGGAACCATACAACTAAGGACTATATAAAGCTCGAGGATCAAATTCAGAAGTGGATTAATGAGGGCTAGTTAGCTTTAGAAGGAGCTTCCAAGATGGCCTCACTAGTGGATTCTCAACAATTCCCGGCGCCTCAGGTTAACATGGTAAATGTCGATTGGTCGCCAATCGTTAGCTGTGCAATAGGAGCTGAGGAAGAGAATGCACTAATTCACCCCCGGTATACTTTTCCGCAAGCTAAGGTGGAAGAAGTTGTGGATGGACTACAAGATATGAAACTCATTGTATACTGGCCAGTATTCAAGCTCATACATCTAAATTATAAATGGCCAGACGAGCATTTTTGCAGGTTCCACAATGCATTTGGACATCGAACAATAATGTGTTCTGCCTTGAAGGACAAAATTCAGGGTTTGATGAACTGGGAAGTGATCATCATTAGCCAAAAAGGGGTGGAAGAATGACATCCTAAGACACCACCGCCTTCAATTACAGTTCCAAAAACTTCCTCAACTCGCGATGCATTTGGGCCAACACAAAGATGGAGAAGATCAAGGCGAAGGCCTAAGACCAAGTGCAATATCACATTTATCAAACCCAGGCGAGCCGAGATCACATACGATGCATCTAGGCGAGAAGAGATTTTCGAAGAGTTACTCCAAGTAGCAGTGGTTCCTAATAATTGGGAGACACCAGACCCAAATCCTGAAGATGTAAAAGGTCTACCCCACTGCCAATACCACAGCAAATGGGGGCGCCACTCCACTAATGATTGCATTCACTTAATGTATAAAATTCAACAGTGGATAGATGAGGGAAAATTGCAGATTGCAGCACCTTCGTCAAATCCCGTGATCGAAGAGGCGTTGATGGTTGAAATGATAGAATTGTCAAGGGACAACCTAAATAAAAGGAAACCGACCCTCAAATTTCGAACCAGTAGTGAGGATACTTCAAGAAGAACATAGGATAATACATCAAAAGGGAAGGAGAATGTCAAACTGAAAGACGAACCGCCAATGGCTTTGTGTTCGCGATGCAAGTTCCACTGTGAGTTGAAGATCACATATGAGGAATTAAAAGAAACAATTAAAGTCTATCCAGAATTGATCTGAAAACCTAAATACCATCAGCCAAGTAGCCCAAGGGAGCTAGGTTAACGAACTTCTCAAGACTTCAAACAAAGAAGAGCTATGGAGAAGTCTGGCACATCAGAGAAATCTGAAGCAGCCGTAGTCAACACACTCGATAAACCATATATTTCACCCGCATCAAGGAACATCACTAAGGAGAACGTATGGTAAATTAAGGAGAAAGGTAAGACAGTGGAGGTGACTCCGAGCCGGAGGCACAACTTAAAACGGTACTTTGGAGAAGCTAAGAGAGCTTTGGAGGCATTGGAGATGAGTTTGGTGCAGGAAGAGCAGTTGGGATCCACTCCAGAACAATTGCAGAGGCGCTTGAATTCCTTGGCCGCTAATCCCTTGGTTGTTTTTAGAAAGAAGCCTTGCGAGCTCAAAGTCTGAGTAGCCAAGCCAAGCATTTTCGATCGTAACCTAGAGTTATGGGCCAGGTAGAAGACACCAGAACCTATACCTGAGGTTCTTCGTGACCCAAGGAAACACAAAACAATAAGGCAATGTCTCCATTTTGCTGAGAAAGCTACGCAATTAGCAAAGAGCCCTCCGCGAACTAAGCAAGTTGCACGAGGGCATGTTACAATAAGGGAAATAAAGGGTTTCCGTTGGAGGCCAAAGCCTTTGATTGAGGAAGAAAAGAGGAAAAAGGCTAGCTTGGACAAGTCTTTTCCCACCTCTAAGAAGAAAAGTTCCGGTTTGTTTCAGCCAACTACATTAAAACTTATACCTGAGGTTCAAGAACAACGTACACGTTGTCGTCTTAGATATCACTGACGATGCAGACATGGATGCTAAGAAGACTGAAGAAGGTGTTGAGGTGTGACAACCCGAACCGGAATTGGAATAATAATCGGCTTAATCTGCGAGTTTACGAGTAATTGAGGTTTATCATAATTAATTAGATATGCAACTTCGTTCACGACTTAATTTTCAGACACAAATTTGATTTGGGTTTGTTCGTGGGAAATGTAGAGGATCTGATTTCGAGTCCGTAGGAGCTTTCTGAGGATTTTTCAAATAATCGAGGAATATAAAAAGAATATTTGAAATTATTGCTGAGTTAGTCATGTTTATCCGTTTGAGTTTGAGTTATCCGAATTGTGGATAGAGTTGATTCGCGGTGTATAAATAGCCGAATAGTTGTAAAATTATCGAAAAAGTGTGAAAATGAGCTGTTTAACCGAGTTGACTGACCTTAGCCGAGTTGACCGAGTCGACCCGTGTTGACTCAATGAGTCACGAACTCGCCGTCGTGGTGGCTGCCGAAATAAGGCACGGTTTACGGAGTTTAAGGTATGGTTTTGAAGCTTGTCTTATGGGCTTTCGATTGATATATGTATGATGAGATTTGGTTAAGGTTTGGTTGGTCAATTTTGAACGTGAAGTTTGCCGGAATCGGGTTTAATGGTGGAGGGTTTTCCGGCAGCTTTCCGAGAGGGATTTTAGGTGGAAATGGTTGGGTTCGAGCTTGGGATGAAGCCCCTTGAATTTTGGAGGCCGAGGTGGCCTCACGGTGGAGAATTTAGCCAGAGAAATTTTCCGACCGATTTGAAATTTTGGTGGCTTTCGAGGCGTTTTCCGGCCACGGTGGTGGTTGGACGGTGGTAGTCCTTTGAGGAAAAAGGTTAGGCTTGAGGAGAGGAAGGTTTTGAGGTCTTGGTCGCCGGAAAATCTCTCCAGTGACAGCGTGCCGGCGGCGGCGGCGGCGGCGGTCAACAACGATGCTCCAGCGACGCGTTGACTTTTTGGATTTTGTCATGTTTTATGCCATTTTGCTCGTAATCGCGCCCCGATCGTCATCTTGAGGTTTTCGAGTTGATTTGAGTAGTGGATTTTAAGTCAAGGGTTTATGTGGAGTGTTAGGGGATTTTCGGCAATTCTTTCGTTATCCGAGTTATATATTTCCAAAAATGGTTGGTTTTCGAGGTGTGGGTCAGAGTATTGAATTGTGATTTTGATCAGTGATATTTTGTGATTATTCAGGGGATCGAGATCGTACACTTGGTGAGGGATCTTCCGCCGGATCTCGGGATTAGCACATTTGCGCGCTGTGCTTGTCTGTGAGTGGACATTTCTTCACTGATTTATTGCGAGTCTTTTATATACGTTTTATGAGCATGAGCATGCATATGAGATTATGATTTATACGAGCATGTGCTTTATGATTATGCATTTACGAATATGCATCGACGAACATATTTTCATAATTATATATTACGAATATGCATTTATATTATGCATTATACATTTGCATAAAACTATTTATGATTTGGTTTACACAGAGTATTGTCTTAGTATATGTCGTTGTATCGATACACTTGCATTCCGGCTGATCCCCGATGATGTTTACTGAGGGAGGCTGTGACCCCTGACCCGAGGCCTTTACCCGGGGGGGGGGGAACCTCTGACCTGAGGCATTTCTGGCTTAAATCACGTGTGGGTCTGGGATCCCGTAATTCAGACTGTACTAGCGCAGATGTGTCCATGAGTGACCCCGTGAGATTTTATGATGCATGCTCTATACGCGTGAGGAGTTAAAGTCTCCCTCGTGCACCATATAATTTTCATGTATTTAGACTCGCATATGTTTTTATAACATATATTATTCGGCGAAAGACATTTATTTTCGTCCACTCACTCTAACAGTTTATATTTCTTTCCCTGGGCTCTTTGTTTTCAATGCCCAGTTTGCAGTTCGGATTCTGGTGTCGTACGTCGCAGTCAGAGGCATAGTATTCAAGCTACTTTTCTTTCTCAGTAGGCTTCTTGTTTAGCCTACTATTGTGTATTTATGTATATATATACTAGAGGTCACTCTGAATACTCTAATGTTTATATTTTCATATGATTTTCCCCGAATTTCTGTAAAGTTACAGTTTTGCTTATTACTTTATATTATGATATGATTTTGAGAAATCCGGATGGGATTGGTGCCCACGGTTTGGCTTTTGTGGCATAGGATAAAGTGTGTTTTTGGGTGTAGGTTAATGATAATTCCGCGATATAGTGAAACTCTGTCGAAATTTCTATGGTTTTTGAAAGTTCGTGTTTTCAGAAGTGGTTTGATTCCGGTTTAGGAAACTAAATCGGGGTTGGGTCCTTTCAGAGGGCAACGACGATGAGGAACTAGTAGATTATGATGAAGACGAGGAGGAAGATATGCAAGAATACAAGGATGAGGTAGATATTAATGTTAATATGGTATTTTTCTTACCCTCCAAATTTGCAAGACCTTCAACAAAAGTAATAGAAGTCGACGTTAACCCAGTAAAAGGTGTGAACAACTTGGCGACCATAGAAAAGGACACTATATCATGCAATCAGAAGTCATTCGCCAAGAAGTCAGAGGTTGACTTGTGTTTGAAGAAGGCATATATGATGTTCGCGAAGCCTACCCTGAATATGGTCTTGCACATGCAACCATTATTTGTCATAGGGAAGGTCCAAGCTATCCAAATCAATAAGCTTTTGGTGGACTCCGGGGTAGCTGTCAACATTATCACCGTCAAAGCAATGGCCCTACTAGGCATTCCCAAGTCCGCTATCCAAGAAACAGCCTTGAATTTTTGCAACTTCCAAGGCAACATTTCCAAGACTTTGGGAATTGTTTTCCTCCAAGTGCAAGTAGGACCAGCCGCAGGCATATACACGTTCTTTGAGGTGGATCTTGGGACGAGATTGGATCCACAGAAGTTATTGTATTCCATCTTCTCTTTATCAACAGATGGTGCTTTGGAATATGGAGTCAGGCGAGGCAGAGGTTATTGACGTTGATCCTCACTCTTATTCTATATATGCCAATGCTTTGGATGCCATCTATTACAACAGTGACCTTCAGCCATTGTAAGTGTGTGGCGTAGATAACAAGGGTCACCCAGTTGGTGTAACGGCCTCTAAATTAGCTCAATGGGGTATCATCCAAGTAGGCAAGGACAGTCGCCGATAATATACCATTGAGCTACCACCCAAATCATCCAAATGCTAGGGTCTATATCAAGCATAGAGGTCAAGGCTTGCTACTCCCTGTATGAAAGATTCCATAATTTTCTAATGGAGAGCCAGGCCTACGAAAGTGTTCCTATGATTATAGCATTGGAATACGTGGATGATGACATACTGCATGAGTCAAATGACGAGGAGGAAATCAAATTAGCTCCAGCATCCTTAGACTATACGCATCCTAAAGTTAAAAATCCTATCGAAAAGATTAATCTTGGGACTTTGGAAGAGCCAATTACTGTGGCTATAAGTACCTTCTTGGAACCTGAAGAACGATATAAGCTCATTGAATTGCTGAAGGAGTACGCAGATTATTTTACAGAAAAGTATAAAGATATGCCAGGGATGTTGCCAGAGCTAGTGTTCCATAACTTACCTATCTTAGAAGGCAAGATACCTGTGAAGCAAGATATGCGTCGTATGAATATAGAGACAGCAATTCTAGTCGAGGAAGAAATTGAAAAATTGCTTAAATCAGGCATTATTAGAGTAGCCAAATACAACGAGTGGATTTCAAACGTGGTCCTGGTAAAGAAGAAGAATGGGAAGATGCGAGTCTACGTTGATTACCAAGACCTTAAAAATACAACTCCAAAGGATGCATACCCAATGCCTATAGTAGATTTGTTGGTAGACTCAGTCACTCGCCATGAAATGGTATCATTCATGGACGGGATAGTTAGATATCATCAAATTCCAGTGGCAGAAACGGATAAGCATAACGCAGCGTTCTGATGTCCAGGGTTTGCGGAAGTATTTGAGTATGTAGATATGCCGTTTGGTCTCAAGAATGCAAAGGCCACCTATCAGCATGCCATAAACTTAATATTTCACGACCTCATAGGAAAATTCATGGAAGTTTATATCGATGACGTGGTAGTCAAGACAAAGTGCAAAATAGAGCATATCGAAGACTTGAGGCAAGTGTTCATGTGAATGAGATAGCATCAGTTAAGGACCCAGCCAAGTGCATTTTTGGAGTACAAGCGGGAGACTTTTTGGGTTTCTTGGTCCATCAACGCGGAATTGAAGTCCTAGATGATAAGAAGGAAGTGGTTTTAAGTGCAGCCCCGCCAAAGAATAAGGAGTTACAACGACTGTTAGGAAAGATAAACTTCCTTAGACGATTTATTGCAAATGCAGCTGGGAAAACACAGCCATTCTCGCATTTACTCAAGCTGCAAAATCAAAAGGATTTTGGATGGGAGCCTGTCCACCAAGAGGTTTTTGACATCATCAAAGCCTATCTGGCGAACCCATCGATTTTGGTCCCGCCAAGACCTGGGGTCCCTCTTAAGCTGTATATATCAGCTACAGAGCTTTCTATTGGGAGTCTATTAGCTCAAGACGATATAACAGGTGTCGAGTGTGCTATTTTCTATCTTAGCCATACTTTGACAGATTGTGAAACGCGATACTCGCCAATGGAAAAATTTTGCTTAGCCTTATATTTCTCAGGATACAAGTTGAGGCACTATATGCTATCATTCACCACTTACGTAATTTCACAAAACGATTTGGTAAAGTATATGTTATCAAGGCCCTTACTAAGGGGCAGAATTGGGAAGTGGATCTTGGCACTTTCTAAATTTTCATTGCAGTATGTGCCACAAAAGGCAGTCAAGGGCTAGGCAGTGGCTGATTTCTTGCACACCATCTGATGATTGATGCTCGCGAAGGTCCAAAACTGGACTTAACTCGTATTGATCTTGCCTCATGGTGTTTATACTTTAATGGCTCATGTACTAGCACTATGGCTGGAGCAGGAGTCGCCTTGGTTACTCTACGTAGCCAAAAAAATTCGTATTCTTTCAGGTTGGAATTCCAATGTACAAATACCAAGCCGAATATGAAGAACTTATCATAAGATTGGAGCTCTTGCTGGATATGGAAATTGCAGATGTGCACATATATGGGGATTCCCTATTGGTGATTAGGCAACTCGAGACAAAATATAAGGTCGGGCCAGTGTTAGAGCCTTACGCCAAGCAAGCCTGTAATTTCCTCAACCTGTTTACTGAAGTAGAATTGAGTCATATTCCTCGTGAGGAGAATTATGCAGCAAACGAGTTATCACAGTTAGCAACGGGAGTAAGTCTTCAGAATGGAGTACGCGAGCGAATTCTAAAAGTGGAACGATGCACACTTCCTTCTTTCTTTGCTTGCCAAGAAGAAAACAATGAATGGTATGCCATAACACTTGATCACATAGACACAGATTGGAGACAACATATCATCTCGTATCTCCAGAATCCTAATGAATCGGCATATAAACGGATCCGATTTCTGGCTTTGAATTATGTGCTCAAAGAAGATGCGCTATATCAACGAGGAGAAGAAGGTTTGTTGTTACGATGTGTACATGGACGTTGCTAACATGTACATGGTCCAAAGATGAGATGGTTATTACGGCGTCATGGATACTACTGGCCAAGAATGCTCAAAGAATGTAACACGTTCGCCAAAGGCTGTAAAGGGTCTTAAGCACATGGTCTAATCAGCCATATGCCCAATATCCCTTTACAACCAATCATCAAGCTTTGGCCAGCACGAGGATAGGCTTTGGATTTAATCGGGATGACTCATTCTCATTCATCAGAAGGACATAAGTTCATCATCGTTGCGATTGACTTTTTCACTAAATGGGTTGAAGCTAGGCCTTTAGAGGTGGCCTCTGTGAAAGCTAGTTGCCATTTTCTGTTCGAAGATATCATTTGTAGATTTGGCATTCCGGAATATTTTGTGTCAGACAGAAGGGTAACTTTCATGTCTGGCGAGGTCGATGAGCTAATGAATGATTTGGGGATACATTTTCTTCATTCTACCCCGTATTATGCCCAATCTAATGGTCAACAAGATTATCATCCATTTAGTGAAAAAGTATTATGCCCAATCTAATACGTATTATGATAATCTTGTTGGGCATAATACGGATTCTCTTCACAGAGGCCACCTCTAAAGGCCTATCTATGATAATCTTGTTGGGCATAATACGAGCAACAAGATTATCATCCATATCCTGAAGAGAATGCTTGCCAGCAATGCCCATCTATAACATGAAGATTTATTGAATACATTATCGGCATACCGAACAAACAAACGAAACCCAACTGGAACAACTCCTTATGCATTAATGTTCGACCATGACGCAGTTCTACCACTAGAGATCAACGTCCAGTCCCTACGTGTTATAGAGCAACATGATTTGATTGGTGAGGATTATGTGGCAGGAGCTTGAGGATTTAGATGAGAAACGTTTGGAGGCTTACAACAACCTATGTGCTGAAAAAAGAAGTGTATCACATGCTAATGATAGGTGCACAAGGGTCAAAAGCTTTGTAGAAGGAGATCTAGTCTGGCGAGTGATATTGCCAATTGGCGAGAAGATTGACGGCCGAGGCAAATGGTCTGAGAAGTGGGAAGGTCCATACATCATAGATCGTATTCAAGGAAAAGGAGTTGTGCGTTTATGTGATCAAGATGGTACGGTCAATGCTAACCTTATCAATGGCCGTTTCCTCAAGCCATATTTGCAGCCAGTATGGGAGTACGACGACCTGCCAGCAACAGAGTAATTCAGTCCATACAGGCTCCAAGTAAACTCCTCGCGTGAATAGACTGAAGGGACATAACGTAGAGACTTCTCTAGCTACAAGGCCAATTTATGTGGCTAACTTTCGTACTTTTGTAGTGAAATTTTATTATTTTTCTAAACTTTTTACAGCCAATTTATGTGGCTAAATCTTTTGTCAATATCTAGTTGTTAATCTGTACTTGCCAACTTCTGTGGCCAAATTCATGAGTGTATTTTTCATATACAAACAATGTTTAAGTTTATCAATACGAACAACGTTTTGTAGAGAGAAACTCTTTTCTTTAAACACAAACAGCACAAACAGATTACATTAAAACAATAGGATTACAAAGGCTTTACGACCTTAAGCTCTTATACTATACAAAGATAGGCTACGTTTGACAAGAGAAACACAAAAGGAAAAAATGGCGTCTACTCCCCCAAATCCTCAAACGGTTGATAACTAGTCTCTGGGCACACGTATCAAATATGCCTACATGGAGCTTAGACCTCAAGAGACAAAAGAATAAGGATTTGAAGCACCAAGGAAGTTAGTTCAGCATCCCAAAAAGTGTTGGAAGAAAGTTGCCATGGGCTTCGCTTCCCTGGGTTGAACTCCCTATCCTTCCTCTCCAGAACGTCCGTATCCATAAGACCTGCAACCTCTATGCATAGACAAGCAGAGCGGTTGCTGGCGAGGAAGCCAGTGCAGAGTCATCCCTGGCGTTTAGACTTCATCAACTTGTAGATACTTAGGGTGATTTCGTCAAGGAATCATCTGGACATAGATATCACTATCTAGCCCAAATTTGGACATGGATATCACTATCTAAGGTTTATAGTATAAGAGGATTATATTTGGAGTTTTCTTTTGGAGCGAGAGCCAGAGTAAATACAGCGAAATGGAGCTCATCGAACAAGAAGGTTGTGAAAGGATGCATAAATGCAAAGAATAAGAATGGCCTTTATAGAAAAAGTAAATATTGAACCGTTGCGGTAAAGATTCTTGGAGTAAAACGCACCCATTGTTGAAGGACGCGTGTCTATTAGGATTGAGCAATGAGACAGTCTATCTATCCCGGAATAAAGGTGCCATAATTAAGATTTTTGGGCAGTTAAACGAATGGAAATTTGAAAAATGGGACAACACGTTCCGGACTTCAAATCTAAGATGAAAGGTCATTAAAGTTGAGCAACAATAGTAAGAGGGCAGGTGCTTTCCTTAATAAGCCAGTTATTGTTGGATTATTTTTAGCAGGCCTATATCTGAGGCTCAATGATATATTCAGAATCTAAATGGATCATAATAGTACCAAGATAATAAAGTTTTTGTTTTGGGTTCATAAGATACAAAAGTTGGGCTTGAAACTAGAGGCCCAAAAACTATAACAGAAAAGCTTTTTCTTCAATCCCACTTTAAAGAACTCACAGTCCGTCCAAGCCAAGCAGTACGAGTCCATGAGCTCTAAAGAATTATCCTCGGCTTCGGCAAGTTGGTTCACGTGACAAGAGCTTTCTTCTAGGAGTTGTTGAGTTCTAGCATGAGTAGAACTAGCATCAGGCCGTAAGAGTTCCACTTTAGCCTGGAAGAGTGCTAGTTCTGCTTCCTTGATGGCTAGAGCTTTTCTTTGGGTTGAAGCGTTCTTCAGGAATTCCTGCACTCAACCCTGATCATGCTATAATTGATTGGCCATCTTGGCTACCATCTCCTGTTTGTGGTCCACTTGATGCTTCAAGTCATCTTGGTGGCTATATAATTTGTGGAGTTCGTGAAGATCTTACTCGAATTCAAAGATGGTATCGAGGAGTTCACCAGGGGCAGTTTTACTCAGGTCTCTAACTTTATCCAGGGAGTTGTTGATGTCCTCAAACAAGTCCAATTTAGCTAGAGAGAGTTCTTTGAGAGCGGCTCGAGTAAGAGCAATGACAGCCAGAATTAGACTCAAGACATCGATCCTAGCTGAAAGTTTTTATAAGCTCAAAGCTTGGTCTCGAAGAGCGGATACTCGGCTGATGGGGCATGAAGATGACGAGGCCCACAAAGACGCTTCTTGGTTGCTAGCAGCCACTTTAACACTATCGGTGGGAGTTGAACATTCTCGTAAAGTAAGCTGAGCATCGGAAGTAATAGAAGAAGTCTGAGGCCAGGAGTTTTATTAGAAATACTTGATTCATAATAGAGAGTGATGCAATTTGTAAAAAGAAGAAGAGGTTGTTATAGTAAGCATACCTTAAGCTTGCCAATCATATGTGATTCAGGCGAGCGTAGAATATCAAGTAATATTTGCTCCAGAGATGTGTAAGGCTCGCTCGAGGTTTTTGGATGAGAAATAGGTACTACGCGCCCTTCCAAAATATCAAGTACTCTTTGCGCCAATCATATGTTGATTTCAACTAGCTTATGTGGTTGCTCGACAGAGACATCATCAGTCTCGGAAGATGGAACGATAGTGATAGATTGAGTCTCTGGCAATTGCGGAAGAGTTGTTGTTGCCGCAAAGGGGGTGGGCTTAGTTGTGGTTTGGCGAGGAGATTCGTCCTATATTGCTTGTTCCTCCAAGTTATCCTCGATAGTGACCTCATGGCAGCGTTGTTTGTGTTTGTTAGAACCATCAGATGTCAAGCCAGTTCGAGTCCGCTTGTGAGACCGTTGAAATAGGAGCAGTTGTATCACATGAAGACTTAAGATAGTGAGCCATTTGGAGAAGGGAATACTTACAGTTCAGGCGATTTCTTCTTATTCTTCTTCTATCCTCTGGCGAGGTTCCTCATTAACAGCTGCATCTTAGGCCTCAGGTTCTTTAGAATACTGTTCAGATCCAGCAAAGGAGAAGTGAATTAAAATAAAACAGAAATGTTGCCAACATCCGTGGAAAAAATTTAACAAGGGAAAAGTAAATAAGTAAAGTCACATACCACTGGCCAAGGGGTGTCGTATGTGTCCTCATGGACCATGTTTAGTAGTTGTCGGTCAGAGTCATCCGTAAATTGCTTCGTAAAGTTACGGAAGATGGCGACAAATAGGGCTAGTGGTGGCTAACGTCTGACTCCATCCCAGAAGTGAACTTTCCAAGCAAGATAGTTATCAGTCATGTAGAGAGATTGTGCGATAGGATGCTCAAAATCTTATTCAGGAAGCATGACCAAAGGGAACCTGTAGTGACCATCAATCAAGTTAGTAGGATCTGGACGAGAGGTGGCTCGCAAGATGCTGTAACGGTTCACTGAGCACAAGAGAGGCATAGGGTCACGTTGGGATAACCCAAGTTGCCTGGAAAAGTGGTTTGGAGCGTATAACTCATGCCCAGGTGTGGAAGGATCAGAATCCAGTAGGTTGCCACAGGTGTTGCTCTGAAGGAAAATGACTCTCACATGGTTGTCTTGTTCTGGCGAGGGAAGGAAACCAGTGTCAAGGTCTTGGGGGAAGTTGCAGCTCAAAATGGTATCGACCGCAGCCTCAGGAAACTCTGAATGCGAGTAAAAGGCAGCGAAACATGTTTAGTAAGTCCACCCGTCAAAGGAGTTGGTGGTCGCTAGAGTCTTTCCCAGAATTACGTCTCTCTCGAATGGTAAGATTTTGGGAAGATGAAAAATGGGGAAGTACATTCGAAGCCATAGTTCTACCATCCAAAGTGGTTCTGGCTGGTTGAGGTCGATTCGCGAGAGCACAATCCACCTTAGGCTGTGATAGATGCTGGCGAGGATAGACTGTGCAAGACCCAATTTTGTTCCCTCAAAAAGACGCTCGGTGAGGTTAGTCTAGCATTTGTTTACTTTCTGCGAAGAAGGGCAGAAAATATATTTGGATAACCAAAATTCAAGGAAAGCTATCCCTCTTTGATCAGTTTGGTTGTTGATGAAGGTGTTGGTCCAGGGGGAGTATGAAGCGGGGCAATGAGGATCAACATGAATGGTATATTTGATGTGATCACCTTATTTCCAGATGAGGTTGGCGATGGGAACTCCAAATATAACATAAAAATCAAGAAAAGTGATACTTACATCGCCACAAGGTAGGCGGAAGCAGTTGCAGGCCGAGTCCCAAAAACGCATGGCAGTGGCGAAAGAAGCACGATTCCCACCACTAGGGAGTGCAAATCAGAGGTCAAGAAGTTGATCAATGTCAACCGCTTGCCATCGAATTAAGTCCAGTTTTCGGCGATTGGTGTACCAAGCACAGTCATTCTCGGAGTTCTTGGGTCATTTTCCGATTGAGCAAAAGGTATCATTCTTCGTCCATCCCGCGGGGTTAGCTTTCGAGTTATCTTGAAAAATTAGTGCCAAATTACAATAAGGACGACGAAGTACGGGGAAGAGCTCTGGGCTTAGTGGTGTTTTGATGAAGGGTCCTAAGCAGCCGATGCCCTTGGAAGTGACTCTAAGAGTGAGAGTAGAGCCTAGTTGTCTGCGAGCCGTGACGGTGCAAATATCAGCAGCAAGACGGTTTGCCTCAGTTTGGGTGAGATCTGAGAATCTTTCTTTGTGAGGTGGCATGTTGGGTAGTCAAAAATTGACGGCGGCGCAAGACAGAAAGGTTGACTTTCGAGGGAAGCTTAAAGTTCAAATAAAAGGAAGAGTTTGTGTTGGAATTGAGGACTGACGCGAACGTGCACTTTTCATGTGACATCAACCGAAGTGGCACAACTTTTCAAGAGGGAAGAGACGACGTGGCGCTTGTGTATAAATTTGTCGTTTGGTGTTATTGGCATGTCGTTTGGTAAAACAAGCCTTTTCGTTTGCATTGAATTTAATCTCAAGACTTGAGGGGCAATGTTTGGGCCCGAAATGAAATATTTCTTATTGGGATTTGAGGGCTGGATTAGGCGAGCGGCCCGAGTGAAGTGTACAAGTTCGGATTGGAATGGGGTTGAAGGAAACGATATTAAATGTTGATCCATGAGGCTTATTTTTATCTAAATATTTCCTATAGTGGTTATGACTCTGTTACAAGAGTTATGTATAAATATCGGATGAGCTCTATTGAGTACTTAAAATTGTTTTGTGAATCTAATTACCGATACCAAAGAGCTCCAAGTGAAGTGGAATACGACTACGATCTTCTATATAAAGAGCTGAAGTGCGATTTAGAAATGATCCTCGATCAAATACATATTTTGCTCCCAGCAAACTATCCTTCTCTATATGAGAAAATCCTTACAACCAGTGATCAAGAGAGTTGTACGTCACCCAAAGAGCCTGAGATTCTTGCGATTCAAATGACGCAAAAAACTGCAACCGGCGATCAAGAGGCTTGTCACCAGGAAGAATAAGAGTTTCGAGGTTCAAGGACGCAACACCCATGTGTTCTCAACACCGTGTCAAGGAGATTGCTCTACTTTACACCAGGAGGAGTGTAGAGTATCGATTTCCGTGGCTCAGATAGAGACACGAAAACAGCAAGTCCTAGATCACTAGGCAAGAAAAATCAATTCAAGTGAGGTTGGTGCTCTCCTCGTCTAAATCGCTTATAAGAAGTCAGTAGCCGCTAGCCTACAATTCAATATTCCATCGTGAGACGGTGGCATGCCAGCGCACAAAGCACAATCGAGAAAATGAGACAGTTTGCAATATCTCCCTCAACTCGCAAGGAAGATTTTTGTGTCAAACACTACATACACGAGAACTTGTCGATCACTTCGTCTCAATCAATCCTGTGCAAGCACTTAATTATAAGCTAATAATTATATATAATCAAGATCATTGTTCAAATGAAACTTTACAATGAGCAATTGCAGCTTGAATTGAGGTTTCTCTTGCGTATAGTTTACTCTGATCACCTGCAAATCCTATATGAATAGGGGAGGACTTGATAGAACTCGGGCAGCTCCTTGTTCTTCTTTCTTTGCGGCCAACGCCTGTGCTCATGCTGCTTCCTATAGCTTCTAAAACCCCTTTAACTGTGTACATCTTTATCTCCAAGACTCGAGATTTCTCACTGCCTCCTACTTCCTGTAACGAGTTCTTCTTCATCATGCCCCGCTTTCCCTGCTTCTTTTGTACGAAACATTTGTCTAAAGTCTTCTGATTGTGAAGTTTCGAGTGAGCCTTTGCTTTCTTCACCTTGTGTCGACCGTTGGTAAGATGGCAGTAGTCTTGATCAGGAGGGCACACAACTTTTCGGGGTTTCATAAATGAAGCTACCATAGTTCCAAGATTCATGGCTCGAAACTTGAATAACAACTTCATGATGCCTCCATTCATTGTGGTTCTCGTGTACGATGCTTTCCTAATTAGATTTAACCATGCATTTAAAAATCACAATATATATATATATCTATATATATTCACGCACTCTACTATATGACAACTTATATATGATCCATAAGTCCATATGTGGTAGTGTACGTGGTACTCTACTCATCTGGTTAGCTATCAATATTAGTACTTAATTTAGTAAGCAAATTGAGTTATTTTAGTACTAGCTCTTACTAATCACATGGTGTTAAACTGTTGATTATCGTTTGTCAGACAATTTAGAGAATAGGAGCCAACAAATGATAACAAAGAGGAAATTGTTACCTGTTTTGTACGAAGTCATCGTTGTCCACGTGCGATTGCGAATGGCTAATATTATAGTCCCCCTGAGCTGCATCGTTAATTACTTTCTTGGCGATGGTTTCCGGCGACCAAAGCCTATGGAACAACGTATTGACTAGCCGGTTGACTGCCGGCGATTTCGACCTTTTGGTTGTGACTTCATTATCAGACGCCCTAAAGTCTTCCAAGGAAATGGACGACGCTGATAATGAGGTTGTTGACGAAGATGATGCTGCCTCCTTCACTGCTCCAGCTGGGTCTTCGGAGACGATGTTTGTGTCGTTAGGGTTGGTGTGGTTGGAGTAGTCCGGGAAAGGGATGCTTGAGGAAAACGATATACGCAAGTAGTCAACATTGTCTAACCGATCTCTACTACCAGCATCATCAACGGTTGCTTCGGGATGGTGATAATGATGGTCAAGGGCTATTTCAATGTATGATTCTTCATCTTCCACGTCGCTCTCTTCAACAGTATCATCACCGGCATCGTCGGAGAAATGGGAGAGGGCGGAGGATAAGTTCAAGTTGGAGTCGGAGCAGCTGAAGGAGAAGCTTCCACCACAACCCAATTCTCGTACAGTACTACTACTCGTTCTCTCCATCTCCTTTAGTATTGAAGCTAGCTAGCTAGATGGTAAATTTATATATTTTTCATTATTATATTCGTCGGCAGAGCCAACAGATCATCTGGAGAACAATGAGATCAGAAAGAGAATAGAGATTGAGTAGAGATATAGATGGTAAGATGGAGATGCTTGCATGTGCATGGACTAGGGCTAAGCCATTGTTAATTAGAGGAAGGAGGTTGGAGAGTCCTAGTCCCGAACTGCACGTAAAGATGGGTTGGTCCAAACAAGCTAGCCGGTCACATTATATATAAGGTAATGAAGTTGGACCCTTCAAACTAAACTAATAACATATTGTTAATTTTCAAATTCAATCCACTAATTAGCTCAAAGTGGTCCAAAGTAGGGAGCTTAATTGAGGGCTACGTGATCAAAACTTGAGAATTATATCAAATGAAAACAAAAACGAATCGAATCGAATCCCTCAAGCTCGATCACACACACACATATATATATATATATATGCAAAATTTGTTGGTCCTTGAATTGCTCCAGAAAAGTTTAATGTTGTTGCATCAACAGTGAGCATGGAAACAGATGACCTCAGGTGGTGTGGTTAGTCAAATAAGTGACACAACAAGAAGCTAATTGGCATATGAGGACAGCCCCCCACCCATAGATGGTTTTTCAGATGTCGCGGATTTCATACAAAGAGACTAATTGGCTAACATCAACCGAAGAAATATAGCCATTTTTTGGTTTCTGTATTTCCGTAATTTGAGCAAACTCATCGGCCTCAAGTCCTTAACCTTAACCTCAAAACAAAATATAACCTCGTATTTTACTGCTCCGGATTTATGGACCAGATATACTCTGAGAACTTAGGGTTCTTGTCCCTTACTTTCCAACAGTATCGATATTAAGTGAAAAATTAAGGCGAGTAACAAATAGGATGTAGGGCATTCTGTCTCTTTTCTAAGTACAAAATCGTTGGATCTCATGCTTAGAAAGTGCATAGAACCTGGGATTTTTGATGGATAAGAATTTAGCAGCTAGCAGTTTATCACCTGGCAAATATGTACGTACGTATATATTGTTTACTGAAATCATGATATAAATTGTGCTTTTAAAATAAATATGGACCCCTACAGTTCTTGTTCATAGTCTAAGCTAGAGTTACCTAATCCAACTAGCTAGTTAGATAATTAATATAGCTCTAAAATCGAATGCTGAACCCCTTCAGATTTCGCTTTTGAGAAAGATTGAAGAAAATCAGGCCAAACTTATGCTCAGAGAAAGTTGATATGATGTTGATAGGCCCAGCATGCAGATATTTCAAGAACAACCAAATATGAACCTTTTCTGTACGTAGATCAATTTTAGCTTTTGTTAAGCTTCTCTGATTTGACAACAGGATTGGCTTTGGCAATGGCATATCTACCAGCGGTACGATATTCATAGGAGCAGTCATGTTTCTCTGATAAACGATGTAATGCACAAAAAAGGTGACCACAACGACAATTGAACCGTGTTAAACCAACCCGCTTGTTGCAGCTACTGCAACGTTGCGGGACCTCCGGTGGCTGCTTCGCCTCACCGCTGTTCTGACCTGAGCCGAAAGTAAATGTGGAAGGCAGCGGATCGGAGACATCATAATTCGTCTTAAAAGAAAACTTGGAATTGAAAAAGGTGGTTTTCAGGTCCGGTGAATTAGGAGCAACATGTTCCCTTGGTATTGAGTTTACATTATTTTCTGTTGATGTTGCAGCAACCCCAGCCTTCTCTTGATTCATATTCAGGTCTTTGTGGCATTTAGAACACATATTCATATTAGACGCACTTCCAAAGAAACCACAGTTTTGTATACACAATATAGGACCGGCAGGGGGAGCTTGACATCCAGCCTCCTCGTGATTATTCATCTTGAACTGATTTCCAACTAGCTAGTCACCCGATTGACCGGAGAAATTTCTTGAAAGTAACTGTACGTACTACTGTTATTTCAAAAAATATATATACGTAGTACTGACTATTCGAATATATCTTAACAAAAAATAAAGGGAATGTTTGTCGTCTGAAAATCTTTAATTGGAGCAACACCAAACGCCGTTTGTAGAACCCTGCAAAACAAAATCACTACAAGAGAAACGTTAGTAGACAATACGTACATGCATGGCTTATATAGAGGGATCCCCTAAGTGATTTCCAATAAGGATTTGAGTAAATTCGATTCTTTGTTTTTGGCTACTCCCCTCCAATTCCTATTTTGATAAGGATTTGAATTGAATACGTATTTGGGCTGGAATAAGATTTTCGGTAGAGTTAGAATCTGCTTCTCCTCCGTGTTTGTGAAACTTTAAGTATTGGCCGGTTATTGTGCACGGGCGTCGGCGTGGCCAGGCCATAAGGTCCGGCCAATCAGAAGCCAAACATCCAAAATTATCTATCCCAATATATAGCCCTGCAAATGGCATGCGCAATTCCACTTCTATCATTCAAGCCCTCTGCTATTAGCTGGGTCTTATAAAAACAATTTAGGCAGCTCTACTTAAAAACTGCTCGTTACTAAAATCCCTCCACTTAATTTGAAAAATTGTCAGACAAAAGTGACAAGTGAAGCATATTTGAACGATGTGATAAATTCTCAAATACTACCTAGACTATCATTCGATTTATATTTTAGTACCTGATTTTTTAAAATTACTTAAACAGTACATGTACTTATGCAATGTGGTCCGAAATAGTACCTTATAGGGGTAAAATTGTTAAAATATTATTTTATTTTTCTTTTTATATATTATTATATATTTTTAAAGCGTAGTGGGTCTATAATTTGTTTATTCTAACACTTGTAGCTAAGATTTATCATCAAAACTCAAAGGTAAACAGTTGTCTCTTACTATAAAAATTTCTTATTTTCAAGCCACTCGCAATTAATATAAGTAGAGAATTTAAATTAATTTGAGACTTTATTGAAAACTGCAAACAAAAAATTAGACTTTTAGAAAAATTAAAAAGAGAAATTCTTCAAGACAGAGCAAGAGTTGAAAGAAAAATTGATGCAAAGCAAACTTATTTAGCTGTTTGTCTAAAAGATAAAGCTAAATTCAAACAACATTTATACCGAATGTCCATCTGAACTTGTTGATTAGATCCGCACATTTACTGGTATCAGATCTTGCTATAGCTCAACATAAATTCCCAAAGATCGGAACACCTTCTGAGAAAATAATGGAGAAACTAGATTCTCTATTAAATTAGACTGATGCAACGCATCAAGAGTCTTTAACATAAATCTCTAGGAACAGAGATTATCTTGAGATACTTTCCGGTGATTAGTAACTAATCATAGAAATTGAAAACTAAAATGGATTATATTCAAAATCACCCGAAAAAGAAGAAAGAACTATTAATAAAGGTTAATAGTAAAATCGAGAAACTAAAGTTTCAACAGATGAAGATCTTTGACTATGTTCAAATGATAGCCTGAGAACATAAGAAATCAAGAGACAATCCTCGTCGAACAGTCATAAAAAAAAATTAAAAACTTTAAATCACTAGAAGTTCTAAGAGGGAACCCTTCACAAAATCCGTTTCTTTTGGATCCAACAACAAATCTGTCAAACATCGGACTTCAGAAATCCAAAGCTGAAGATGTTCGTAACATAAATATGTTGAGCATCTTTGGAAAGAAAAAAATAGTACAGCTGCTCAATTCTAAAGAATTCGAGTTCAATGAAATTGAAGAAACTGTTTGAAATTCTTCAATTCCAAAATTTGAATTCAATCAAATTTATAAAAGAGGAAATTCTGACATGTTTATAGCCATCAATTCAAAATCCTTGAATTCATCACTCCAGCAACAACAGAAGAAGCATATCTCATTTTGATAATACCTGAAGAAGTTGCTAAAGCCAGAAAAAGAAACTACAAATTTATGGGCATTGGAGCAATCCAAGTTAGCATAAAATTACTGGTCAGAAAAGACATGAATTGCTCAATCTTATGCATCTTACAAGACAATAGACTGATCGATTTCTAAAAAAGTCAATTGGGAACCCCCAAAGCATCGTTATGCAATAAAGTTGCATATTTCAATTGCCTCCCAAAATTTTCAACTAGCCTAATGGATGCAACCCACTATTTATGGCTGAGAGTCAAAACATATGGCACATCAATGAAAGACAGCATGCAAGAGCTTGTTGTGGTGTATAGTATATAGTATAAACTAATTAGCACAACAGTAGAACCAAAGACCAAAATAACAAATATTCCTAGTCTTACTACTGGATTCCTCACAAATCCAAAAAATCATTCGAAACAGATCCATAAGGTTACATGGGATGAGGTAACTTTCCATTAGAATGGAAATTTTCTAGCCCCAAAGAAAAGCTAAAAAGTGTAAGCGCAACAATTTATGAGAATAGAAGAAATGGAGACATTAACCTAAAACTCGAAGGACACAAAAATAATGATGTATCTCTCGAAAGTTTGAGAGGTGAAAGCTCCAAATTATTCAGAAGAAGCAACTCTTCTTGAGAAAAATGCACTAGAAGTACCAGAATTTCAATAAGGGAAGAAACCGACCCAGTGATGGAAGAAGATTTAGATGTTGAATTAGAAAGAAATATCAGCATGCTAAAATCTAAAAAGTCAAAAGAATAGAAGCTCTTTGCACTCTATGAAGAAGCAGAAAAATGAAAAGATTCATCTCGTTTGGAACAATTGATCAAAGAGATCGAAAGTTTCACATTCAAATAGGAAAGAAAAGTCTTTCTTTATCAAGAAGTAAAAATAGAAGAAGGAGAGTCTTCAGGAGCTATAGAAACCACCATCATCAAAATCGGCCTTATAGTTATGTTTTTGGTATTTTTACTTATGTTTATTTGTTTTAAGAGGTTTATGGAGAAATTAAAGAAAAGAGATTAATTTGAAGAGTCTTGGTGCAATAAGGGAAAAGAAAATGAGTCTCTTGCAAATAAAGGAAGATACACCCCAAGTGGAAAAGGATTAATCCAATCAAGCTACTATATAAACTCTTTTAAAAAAAATGATAATCGGCAATTTTGGAAGCAAGAGACGAGTAAGAAACAAGAAACAGCCGCAAGGAGGTCTGTCGTTAGGATTTGACAAGTCGAAGATACTCATTCGACGAGTCAAATCTCATCTGCCAAAATTCTTCTTCATCCTCGTTTGTATCAAACCTCTATAGATTATTTTCATTCTTTATTTTATGTTGTGAGTAGCTAAATTTCTTAGTTAGCGTTGATCGAATCCCTAAATATGTCTTCGATTTTGAACCCTTATGATTTATATAATTTTGGATGAGAATTTCTTCACTATAAAATCACTGATGACTTCTTTCATATGTTTCTTTGGTGTCCAACTTAGATGAATGTGTTAGGGTTTATTATCTTGAATATGTATGTAAGTGTTAACATTGGTATGTAATCTGAAGAGATAAAAGTAATACTATTAGTTGTGTGAAGATATTCCTAGGTCATGTAAAAGCACTTACCAATATTTAAGAAGCCTTGTTGTTTCTCAAACACTCTACAAATCTTCATAACTTTAATTGGTTAGTCTTATGTTACCATCATAAGGTTTACCAACTCTGAAACATGCCAAGTAAGAGAGTGTAATACAGTTAGTGTCCTAACGATTTTGAGCTAATTGTGAGAAGCAGTCATCCATGGTTGTGTAGATTAAGTTTTTGGTAGATTGAGACTATTTAGGGTGGAGAGAGCTTCCTTACGCTTTAATACATTTGATTTTCTACAAATTTTAATTCCTGTTTTTATCTTATATTATGTGTTTGTAAATTTAATTCACCAACCAAATCACCTTCAAACCTTTTGTAAATTTACTTAGTGGTCCGCCACTGAGTCTTCTGTATTTATATGTTTTTGTGTGAATTTAGATCGATTCTAAATAATTTAATAAATTAATTATCTTCTGGGTGGTAGAGTTTGTCAATTTTCTAACATTCACATCTGTTTGCGTCTAAAGTAATCAATTTCATCTTTTCTCTACGGATAATGACCCTTATTTGCCATTTTACTATCTTTTGGTAGTGTTTTATATCTATCATTATCTTAATAATTATATGAATCATTACCACTAAACTACACAACTTACTGACTAAAAAATTACTAGAAATGAATCGGATATATTATACACATTTCAGCATTAGAACAGAATTTAACTTTCCAAATGTGATTTTGGAACTTAAAGGATAACTCAATTATGTATCTCGTCGGAGTCATCGGCCAAAAGATAAAGAAAAAAAACACGGGTTTTGCTTGACTTATTACATGGACAAATTGACAATATAACGACAATGAGATACATATAATCAAGAAGAGGGGACAAGAACGGTACTACGCATCATGTCCTTAAATTCGAATAGGTCAACGAGGCCATCCTGGTTCCGGTCAACGGAAGTAATCATCTTCTCCACTCTATCAATCTCATTCCCCTCCGGAAACCCTAGCTTCCCAAGCACCACCTGCAGCTCCTTTGCCGAAATGTACCCGTCTCCGTCTTCATCAAACACATTGAACGCCTCCCTTAGATCCGACTCCTCCTGCAACTTCTTCGCCTCCTCTTCATCCCAATCCGCAGCCACCGAGGGCGCTTCCGCCTCTTCCACCGCCGCCTCGGCGCCAATGTCAACCTCGTCGAAGCCGAAAAACGTTTCGTAAAGGGACTGGTGGAGCTCCACAAAGTCCTCGTACGAGAGGCCCTCGTTCCCGGGCTTGATGAAGGTCCGGATGGTGAACTCGAGCTCGGAGACTTCGGCGTCGAGGCCGAGAAGGCCTAGGGCCTGGTTCATCTCCTCGACGCTGACCATGCCGTCGTGGTTCTTGTCGAAAACATCGAAGATGCGACGGAGGCGGAGGGAATTCAAGCTCGAGCAGCGGAGGCGGAACGAGGAATATGCCGAGGGCCTCTTGGTAAGGGTTCGTGCTGCCGATGATGAAGTGCTGCCATCAATACTGGAAGGTGCTGCTGCTGCTGCTGCTTCCATGGTGATCGATTAGCTAGCTAGCTAGGGTTAATATGGATGCAGCTAGCAGCCGGTTTCAGAGAGAAGGAGTTGAAGAAACGAACAAATGTTGTTTGGTTCCAAATTATCAGAGCTATCAGAGAGAAACGAATATGGCTCTGCTATAATATAAGGGATGGCGCGCGTTTGGCGGGCGATCGATGCAACTCTTAATTAATTTTCACCGACGATGAATTAGTTTATTTGGACCGTTTCTTGTTATTCCAGATGTGCCTATAACTGTATCTGTTTCTTTTACCGTTGACATGTATATATATTAACATGCATGAGAAAAGTCCCAACAGAATAAACAAGTCGTTAATTACCTGGTCCTAACAAAGAAATGAGCGAGCGAGTAACTACTAGTCGTTCGTTGTTGACCTGGGAAAATTATATGAGAGATCGAGATCCAGATCCAGATCCAGATCGATCGAGTGAGAACTAGACTGAGTCGAATGGATCAGGCGTGCTACACATGTATTTATAATACAGTAGTGGTCTTAATTTCATATGTTGGTTCACATCACGTTCTTTCCCATTTACTACCGGCAGCATCGATATCATAGGTGGTTCCACTTGAATGTAGCATTTTTCTTGTAACAAAAGAAACATTATTGAAGAGTGTTATTTAGCGACAGACGAAGCTCAATTGGTTCCATCATGCAGCACACCTCTAACGTTCTTATGCCATTGATCACTTCAAACTTTCAATAGCGCCACCAAGAAGCCAGGCAATAACACGATAATAAGAGAAAGGTGGTGTAAGATAGTGGTTAGTTTTACGTTCTCATTTTATTTTAGTTTTCTCTCTCGTGTGCTTTTGCACATAATTTTTTTTTGTCACAATTGAGCACATTGTTACTTTGCACACTAAAATGGCACCCTAAGGTAATGGGTGGGTCTGGACGAGTAATATAGCAAAATAATGAGCAAAATGGAGGGGAAAAAAATCGACAACACTAGAAAATGAGAAATTATCCAAGTTTTTTTTTTGGAAGGATAATTTATCAAATTGAAAAATTATTAAAGTTTGAAGAAACATAACAGTAGAAAAGTATTCATAGAGAATTCAATAATTTCATTCATCTCAAATTTTGGGTTAATATAGTTTTACAAGTAGTTTCTCAAAAAGAAAAGATATCTACACTACCGCTGGAAACACTATAGCCGACAATTTTTTTAAAACTATAGCCGACGAGATTTTTATATCGTCGGCTATAGTGGAAAAAATGATTTTTTAAATTTTTTTTAAAAACTCGTCGGCTATAGTACTATAGCCGACGATAATGGGTAAAAACCTCGTCGGCTATACTATTACCAACAGGTTTTAGCCAGCCGACTTTAGTCGACGACCCTTAAATATCGTCGACTAAAGTCGGCTGGCTAAAACCTATCGGTAATAGTATAGCCGACGAGGTTTTTACCCATTATCGTCGGCTATAGTACTATAGCCGACGAGTTTTTAAAAAAAAAATTTAAAAAAATTAAAAAAAAAATCATTTTTTCCACTATAGCCGACGAGATTTTTATTTCGTCGGCTATAGTTTTAAAAAAAATTTAAAAAAAATCATTTTTTCCACTATAGCCGACGAGATTTTTATCTCGTCGGCTATAGTTTTAAAAAAATCGTCGGCTATAGTGTTTCCAGCGGTAGTGCTATATAATTATGTCATATCTACTAGAGTTAATTCTAATTACAATAGGAATATTCCAACACTCCCCCTCAAGTTGTTGCATAGATGTCAGTCATGCCCAACTTATCAATCCAACCTATAAATGTTTGGTGTGACAATCTTTTAGTGAGTACATCCACATGTTGCTCTTTAGAAGCTACACAGGGGAATTGTATTAACTTTCTTGTCAAGGTTATTCCTGATAAAATGTCAATCAACCTCCACATGCTTGGTCCTATCATGTTGTACATGATTATGACCAATCTCAACTGCAGCTATATTGTTATAGTACAAATCCATGGCCTTATAAAGCTTGAAGCGTAGCTCCTTCAATACATTCCTGATCCATAATAGTTCACATACTGCATTTTCCATTCCACGGTATTCAACTTCAACGCTAGAGCGGGCAATCACATTTTACTTCTTACTACGCCAAGTTACTAAACTTCCACCAATAAATGTAAAGTATCCAGAAGTAGATGCCCTGTTAGTTTTATCTCATGCCCAATCTATGTCAGTATATCCTGTAACTCCAAACTCACCATTCTTTAAACATAATAAGCATTTACCAGGTGTAGACTTCAAATACCTACGAATGCATATCATAGCACCTATATGCTCCTCACTAGGATCATACATGAACTAACTGACAATACTCACAACATATGCAATATCAGGTCTAGTATGTGACAAATAGATTAATCTTTCTATTAACCTATAATACTTGCCCTTGTTTGTTGGAACTTGGCCAGGATATGATTCTTACTTGTGATTCATCTCAATAGGTGTATTAGTAAGTTTGCAATCCAGCATCTTTGTTTCAGCAAGAAGATCAAGCACATACTTTCGTTATGACAAGGTGATTCCCAACTTGGATCTTGTAATTTCAATCCCCAAGAAATACTTCAACGGACCCAAGTTCTTCAACTCAAACTCTTAGGAAAAATGCTTATTCGAATCTTTTATTTAAACTGGATCATCATCTATAACAACCATATCATCCACATGTACAATCAGAACAATAATCTTACCATCCTTGTGTTTAATGAATAAGGTCTGATTATAGTTACTCTACCGATATCCAAACTTCTTCATACCTCTAGAGAACCTCCCAAACCAAGATCTTGGAGATTACTTCAAACCATACAAAGATTTCTTCAGTCCAAAAACCTTTCCAACATTACATGGCCTACAGTTGACACCCAGAGGGATGTCTATGTACACTTCTTCTTCCAAATCTCCATTCAAGAAAGCATTCTTCACATCAAATTGTTGCAGTGGCCAATCATGTTGAGTTACTAAATTAATGAGAATGCGTACAATACAGATCGATCTTTTCTACTGGGGCAAATGTCTTATGATAGTCCATTCCATATTGCTGAGTATAACCTTTAGCAACTAGACGAGCTTTATATTGATCAATGTTGTCATCGCCTTTCAATTTCACTATGAATACCCATCAACATCCAACAGTCTTCTTCCCAGGTAGTGCTGGAATAGTCTCTCACGTTCCATTCCTATGTATTGCCTCAAGTTCTTCATTCGTAGCATGCTTCTATTTTGGATCTGTCAATGTCTTCTGCACATTACTGGAAATAGATCGATATTGTAGATAATTGACTAACAACAAGTGCATGTGATCCAGACAATCTATGATAGGACACAAATCTAGCTATATGATATTTGGCTTTAGCTTCTATGCTAGGCTCATATTATTTCTTTGGAACCTCTTTTGTTTCCCATTGAGATCTCCTAGACACACTAACTTTTGTATTATCTGATTCAAGGTTATCAGTATGTACCTCAGGTAAGACATTGTGGTCAGACTCTTTGGTCATTGAAGTAGAAGGGGGATCTTCATGAGATATTGCTTCAGAAGAAGAAGATGGTTGAACTTCAGTTGATGATGCTTCAACTTCAGTACTTTGCGGGTCGATTACATCAATCTGTCTCGGTTCAGGTCTGTTTCTCGACTGGTCAATGGATGCCTCTCGTCTCGTTCTGGGTTCACTGTTTGACGGGTTGAGAGAAGGTCTCGATGGATCGAACAGGTTTCCTATACTGTTTTCTTCCCAATTTCCAACTTCAAGTCTCATTTCCAAGCTCCCAACTTCAAATTCCTCCAAATTCAGAGAATGTCCTTCACATACACTTCTCTCCCTCTGAAGAGGAGACTCTAAAACTCTCCCTGAGTAATAAGGTTCAGATTCACAGAAAGAAACATCCAGAGAAACATACATTTTGTTTAGAATCAAATCATAACAACGGAAACCTTTTTAGAACTCAGCATATCCAACAAAGACACATTTCACATCACAAGGATCAAGCTTCCCTAACAATTGTTTATTGATGTGAACATACCTAGTACACCCAAAAAAATTTGGCTCTAGAGTTGGCAAAGATGGCACATTCAACGACTGATGCAACTTCTGATAAGGATTTTGAAACTCAATCACATGAGAATGTGTGCGATTGATCAAGTATGCAGCATAACAAACAACTTCTCCCCATAGATTATGAGAGACATTCATATCAAACAATGAAGCACGAACAACTTTCATTTGTCGATTTTTTTTCAGCTAGTCTATTCTATTGAGGAGTATAAGCAATGAAAATTTGGTGTCTAATCTCATGAGTGCCCAAGTATGCTGACATCTCACCATTCGCGTATTATCCACCATTGGCATATTAAAGTACCCATATTTATTGTTGATACTAGGTTGCCACCATCTTGTGAAAATCAGTAAATCTGGCAAACACGTCACTTTTACACTTCATCAAGGAGACCAATGTAATTATGGTGCATTCATAAATAATTAATGATATCCAGAACAAGAAGAAATTCTTGCAGGATCTGATAGTCGCATATTTATGCGTCTATATGGTATTTAATTTGTTCTCTATATTTAGTTTATTGTTATTAATTGAGTGAATTAATTATGTTTATTTATTTTTTGGTATTTTGGAGATTAATGAAGAAAAAGAGGTTAAATAATATATTTTAAGAGTTATTGTGGAAAGAAAGACTTACGGAGTGAAGGAATCACAATTTGAGAGGAATACTAATTGCCCACGTGACCTTGGTGAAGGAAGTCTTGGCAATGTGATTAACTGAGAGATGCTTGGCGAGCATATTTGGTGGGAGACGTAACAAAGTAGGAAGCAAAGAAATAGGAGTTTGACTTGGAATTGGAGTTTGCATGCACACGTGATACGTCATGCATTTAGCTAGCTAGGTTTTCCTAGCCCTAGCTAATCATACACATATATATATATAGCATGTGGTGCAGAGGAAAAGGGGGGCTGGCGAGAGAAGAGAGAGAATAAGAGAAAAAGACAAAAGAGAAGAAGAATAAAGAAAGAAGAAGAAGTGGAAGGAAAGATGAACCATATTGCAAGCCTGCGATCCTGACGGGGATCAAGAGTTTATTTTTTCTCTTTCTTTTGTTTATCTTTCATGAATTCTGTAATGTTATTATTTAAGACTATGAGTAGCTAAATTTTTATTGTTAGGGGCTGATTGAAGCCCTAGATATGTTTACGATTTTGAACCCCTTTTGATTCTAATAATTATTTGGATGAGTTTTGTTTCACTGTTTTCTCACCGTATGATTTCTATGTTCATGTTTCTTTGAGTGCACGCTTAGATGCATAGCTTAGGATCTATAATCTTGATTATGTATATGACCACCTTATCGTTGCATATTCTCTAGAGACAAACATGAATTTGTGTGAAACAAGTCTTAGTGATGAAAGGGTGACCACCTTATCAACCCTTGAAGCTCTGTTATTCTTCAAACATTCTTAGAACGTAATGACTTCAGTTCTTTAGGCTTACATCACCATATGTATAAGTCGGTTAATGGAGGTTCAAGATCGAGCGGATTGTCCCTCCCTCTTTCATGCCAAGTAAGAGAGTGTAATACATAAGATGACTTAACCAAAGTTCTTGTGTGGGGAGTATTCATCCATGGTTAGTTCAATTATATTGGGGAGGTTGTAAGTATGTCTAAGGTGGAGAGAAGTTCTTAACATTCATATCTCATTGGTTATATACAACAATTTACTTTCTGCAATTTACTGATTTCTGCATTAGCTGTAGATTAGCCGATTTATTTCGGTAACCAAATCAACTCAGAAAACCCTCAAATTTTGTGTGGTAGTCTACCACCGTGTCTAGTTCATTGTGTCTAAATTTCGTAGCATTTGAGTCTGTCTAGCTTAGGTTCGCGTTGTCATTAGTGTATTGTAGTCGAGTCTGTCAGCATAGTAGTTTGTTAGGATTTAGTTTCACCAATTCCTTTTGTTCGACAACCCCTATTTATCTTACTACATTGATATATCCAGGTTGTGAATATGATATCTTTGAGAGGTGTTTACCCGCCTTGTTAGGATCCCAAACATTAGAATAAATTTTCATGAAGGGAACTGAATATTTATTTAAACTTGGAGAATAAGTAATACGATGGCACTTGGTCAGTTCACAAATATCACATTTGAAATATGATTCTTCAACAACTAAAAACAACTGAGGTTGTAATTTCTTAAGATATTCAAAATTCAAATGACCTAAGCAATGATGCCATAACCACACCGCTTCTTTGGCTTTATTCATACTATTGGTACTATTTACTTTAACTCAACTGCTTGTGCGTACTGCTTGTCAACTCCTGGTAGTACAATAACCAAGCATCCTTCTTGTCAAAATGTTCTAAAAAATATAGAAATTGGGATAAAAGGTTACATAGCAAGAGAAGACTTTAATGATTTGACTTACAGATGATAAGTTATGTGCTATAGAGGGAACAATAAAGATAGAACCAAGAGTTAATTCATTAGAAAGTTGCTCTGATACCAAGTTGAACAGCAGCAAGTGTGGCACGTAAGGTCTGTTATGTATCGATATTGTCCCAACTTAACCGCTTTTAAGGTGTTGGGTTTTATCCACAAAAAGTCTCGGTACAATTAGGAATAGTCCACATTCATTTAAGTTGTATTTCAGCTTGTCCTATTTCAATGTAGGATTTCTAATCCAACACACCCCTACACGTGCAACCTAACTCTAGGTTAGCATGTGGAAGTACATTCAGTAGCCAACACATCTTTTCGAATGCCCAATTCATTTATTCAGTTCAGACCAACTGCCCAGATTTTAATTTAAGCCCATCGGGCTAGGGACGCGATGGAGAGGAACCCGCTTTGATACCAAGTAGAAAAGTATTCAGGGAGAATTTAATAATTTCATTCATCCCAAATTTGGGATTAATATAGATTTACAAGTAGTTTCCCAAAAGAAAATATCCACACAATCGTGTCATATTTACAAGAGTTAATTCTAATTACAATAGGAATATTCCAGCAATAACGATGTCATATGACTACGACAAATTCAAGCACTTATAGTCTTATATATGGAAAATACTTGAGTCCAAAGTCAATTGGACACAATCGTCCAAACTATTATCTATACAATTTTCAGTTTGTGATTTTTAAAATCGAGACCACTTAACATATAATTTATCTCGAAATGATCATGTATACAAGAAATTTGATCAAATCGGATATCGTTTGCTTATTAGCTTTTTTAAAATAAATAAATGGTTGTTAAAGTAATGTAATTGACAATAAATGTTCATTTATTTTATAAAATTAGATACCCCAACGATTTTCATATTAGTTCTTTTTTGGTGAGTTGATCTTCAATTCATGGTCTATAAGATTGGTGATCTCGATTATAAAATCACAAACTGAAATTTCTATAAATATGAGTAGTTTGGACGATAATATCCAATTGAGTTTGAATCCAAATATTTTCCTAGTCTTATATAGTTATTTTTTTTAGAAACTACACTAAAAGACAGATATGAGGAGCCAAATACATATTAAGACAAGACCCCTTAATTAGACAATAAAAGACAATATCTTACAACTTTGGACATATACGTTATAAACTGCCATGTGACAGGAGTTAATTTATATTTTTACCCGCATATTTATTTACAATCTCACACACAAATATCTCTCAAACATTCATCTCTCTCTGTATCCATTTTTCTCTCTATCTCTCTCTCTTTCTCGACATTTTCAGTAGCACACCATGCCTGCGCCTCTCCTCCACTGTCACCTCTACGCACCGCCACCATCTCCTCCAACGCCGCTTCGCTCCTCCATCGCCGCCTCCGTGCCTCAGTTTGGACTGCTTCTCGGCTTCTGATTCTTCATTGTGTTGGAGTTGGAAGAGTGTGTTAAGTTTGTGTGCCACGCACTACTTGCACACCTAGTCTTTAGCTAGTTAGTTGTTTTTGAATTATTCAAGCCATGTAATACCACTTGCCGGTATAGGTGCATTGTGGGCTGTTATTTCTAATTTTTGTTTCGTTGTAAATGCTATTTAAAAGAGCCATCAATCATTGAATAAGCTGTGGGATCATTCATCCAAACGTGAGTATGTTCATAACTTCTTTTGAACTGCTAACATTTGGCATCAGAGCTTGTATTGGGCCTGGTGAAAGAGAGCCGCAGTCTCTGAGTGATCAAACAAGATAGATGAGTGAGGATAAAACACTGTCAAAAATACCTCACTTTGATGGTCACTATGACCATTGGAGTGAGCTGATGGAGAACTTTATGAGGGCCAAAGGTCTCTGGAGTGTTGTAGAGATCGGATATGAGGAGCCGAATGAGAGGATGAAGCTGACTAAAACACAGCAATGACAACTTGATGACTCCCGAACCAAGGATTATCAGGTCATGCATTATTTATTCCAGGCTATTGATCGCGACGTGTTCCAACAAATCTTGGACAGACGTACGTCCAAGATTGTTTGGGAATCGATGAAGTCAAAATTTGGTGGCAACGCAAAGGTCAAGAAATCTCTTCTTAATTCATTGAGAAGAGAGTTCGAGATCTTAACCATGAAGGTTGATGAGTCTGTCACCGAATACTTTGCTAGAGTGATGAAGGTTGCAAACCAAATGAGGAGTAATGGTGAAATCATGGCTGACTCGAAGATTGTGGAGAAAATTCTTCGTATGTTGACAGAAAAATTCACCTATGTTGTGGTGTCCATTGAAGAAGCCAAAGATATCGACACCATGACTGTTGATGAGCTTCAATGCTCCTTAGTAGTACATGAGCAGAAATTCAGGAGGCAGAGTCTAGATGATGAGGATCGGGTTTTGAAGATAGAAGGAAGACAAGGAGCAAGAGGACGAGGCAGAACAAATTCCATGGTGGTTAGAGGAAGAGGTCGAGGGAGAGGACGGCTACCCCTCAACAAGGAAACAGTTGAATGCTTCAAGTGTCACAACTTGGGGCATTTTCAATATGAGTGTCCAACCTGGGACAATGAGGCTAATTATGCTGAGCTAGAGGAAGAAGAGGAGCTGTTGCTAATGGAGGAGCATGAGACCAAGAGGAATAATGCTTGGTTTGTGGATTCTGGATGCTCTAATCACATGTGTGGTGACTCTAACTTGTTTTCGAAGCTTGACAATAGCTTCTCACATTTTGTGAAGCTCGGAAACAATACGAGAATGAGAGTTGAGGGCAAAGGAGCGGTGAAACTGATTTTCAATGGAGTTAGCTACGTTATTGGGGAAGTTTATTATGTACCCGAGCTCAAGAATAATCTTTTGAGCGTCGGACAGTTCCAGGAGAAAGGAGTTAGTGTGCTATTTCAAGATGGAGTGTGTAGCATTTATCATCCACAAAAGGGCAAAATGGCTGAGTCAATCATGAGTTCCAATATAATGTTTATTCTGTTGGCGGAAGCATCATCAGTGAAAAAAGAAGAAAAATGTTTCCAAGCAGATGTCTCTGTTCAATCAAAATTATGTCACCAGCGGTACGGACACCTGAGCTACAAAGGCTTATGTACCTTGCACTCAAAGCAAATGGTAATTGACCTACCAAGAATCGAAGCCCCAAACGAAGTTTGTGGGTCTTGCATGAAAGGAAAGCAGCATAGGACACCAATTCGATAAGCAAGTAGGTGGAGAGCATCTGAACGGCTACAGTTGATACATGCCGACTTATGTGGACCTATCTCACCTATCTCATGTGGCAAGAAAAGGTACTTTTTATGCTTTATTGATGATTATTCCCGTAAGGCATGGGGATATTTCTTGCTAGAAAAATCAGAAGCTTTCCTTCATTTCAAACGATTTAAGACACTTGTTGAAAAGGAAACTGGTTTGTTCATTAAGTGCTTGAGAACTGATAGAGGTGGGGAGTTTAATTCAAGGGAGTTTGATGATTACTGTAGGCTACATGGAATAAGGAGGCAATTAACCACCTCTTACACTCCGTAACAAAATGGTGTGGCAGAGAGGAAGAACCGTACGGTGATGAATATGGTGAAGGCTATGCTTGCTGAAAAGAAAGTGCCAAAAATGTTTTGGCCGGAGGCAGTCAAATGGACTATACATGTTCTCAATAGGTCACCTACATTGGCTGTAAAAGATAAAACCCCGAAGAGGCGTGGAGTGGAGAGAAGCCGTCGGTGGAGCATTTTAGAGTGTTTGGCAGTGTTGGGCATGTACATGTTCTAGATGCTAGGCGAGTCAAGTTGGATGATAAGAGTATAAGCTGTGTACACCTCGGCTACAGTGACAAATCAAAAGCACACAAAATGTATGATCCAGTGGAGAAAAATGTGCATATCAGCCGTGATGTCGTATTTGAGGAAGATCGAGCTTGGGACTGGGATGTACCAAGTGACACAAAGGAGTCACTAGATAGGGAATTAAATAAAGAAGGTGACGAGGTTGTGAGAGAACATGGGGAAGAGTTCGGCAGTGATGGTGAAGCAAGTAGTGATGAATCTCCAGTCAGAGAAGAAGATGTGGGAGCAAGGCAGAGTAGAATCCGGAGAGCTCTAGCTTGGGTGGTTGACTATGTTTCTGGGGAAGGATTGTCAGAGGAGGATGAAGGAAACTTGGCACTTATGGTGGTAGAGGATCCTGAAACATTTGAAGAGGCTATACAAGTTTCAACTTGGAGGCAAGCCGTGGTTGAGGAAATAGATTCGATTAAAAGAAACCAAACTTGGAGTCTTGTTGAGTTGCCAGAAGGAGCAAAGAAAATTGGAGTCAAGTGGATATATAAGACTAAGCTCAATGAACAAGGAAAAATGAGTAAGCATAAGGCAAGATTGGTACTGAAAGGTTACTCTCAAAATATGGGGTTGACTATTCAGAAGTATATGCTCCGGTGGCAAGATTGGATACAGTGAGGACGTTAATTGCACTCGCTACTCAAAAGGGGTGGAAACTTCATCAGATGGACGTGAAGTTTGCTTTCTTGCATGGGGAATTGGAGGAGGACATGTACGTTGAGCAGCCCAAAGGTTTTGAAGAGAAGGGAAATGAGCACATGGTTTACAAATTACATAAGGCTCTGTATGGCCTAAAACAAGCTCCTAGGGCTTGGTTTAGCCGTATAGAGACCTATTTTCTCAAGGAAGGATTTGAGAGTAGCCCCAGTGAACAAACCTTATTTGTGAAGAAAAAGGAAGGAAATATCCTCTTTGTAAGTGTTTATGTTGATGACTTGATTTTCACTAGTAATTTTGATGAGATGTTGCTGGAATTTAAATGTTCTATGAAGAGAGAATTCGATATGACAGACTTGGGAGAACTCAAATTCTTCTTGGGGATCGAAGTACTACAAGTTCCAGAGGGAGTCTTTATTTGTCAGAGGAAATATGCGGCTGAGGTGTTGAGTAGGTTTGGTATGGGGGAGTGTAATGCTGTTCAGAATCCTATTGTTCCTGGTCAGAAGCTCGACAGTGATAAAGATGGAGAAAAGGTTGATGTCACATTGTTCAAACAGATTGTGGGGAGCTTGATGTATCTGACAGCCACTAGACCCGACATTATGTATGCAGTAAGTCTGATCAGTCGCTATATGGCCAATCCCACTTTACTTCATTTTGCTACAGCTAAGAGGATATTGAGGTATCTACAAGGCACAATTGATCATGGAATTTTCTATGAAAAGGGAGGAAACAGTGAATTAGTGGGGTATACTGACAGTGATTATGCCGGTGACATTGAGGATAGCAAGAGCACTTCGAGTTATGTATTCAAGTTAAGTGGAGCTACGGTTGCTTGGTCTACCAGGAAGCAACCAATAGTGACACTCTCTACTACAGAGGCAGAGTTTGTAGCAGCCGTGTCTTGTGCTTGTCAAGCTATTTGGATGAGGAAGATTTTGGATGAAGTCAATCATGAACAAGTTAGAGGAACAGTGATAATGTGTGACAATACATCAACCATCAAGTTATCAAAGAATTCAGTTTTTCATGGACGCACTAAACACATAAGGGTGCGTTATCATTTTCTTCGTGATCTCACCAAGGAGGGAGTTGTTAAGCTGAATTTCTGTGGCACTCTTGATCAATTGGATGATATTATGACCAAGCCAATTAAGCTTGATGCATTCCAGAAGCTGCGTGAGGAGTTGGGTGTTTGCAGAGCACCAGATGTGAACTGATTGATCTAGAGCATTCAGTTCAAGGGAGAGAATGTTGGAGTTGGAAGAGTGTGTTAAGTTCATGTGCCACACACTACTTGCACACCTAGTCTTTAGCTAGTTAATTGTTTTTGAATTATTCAAGCCATGTAATACCACTTGCCGATATAGGTGCATTGTGGGTTGTTATTTCTGATTTCTGTTTCGTTGTAAAGGCTATTTAAAAGAGCCATCAGTCATTGAATAAGCTGTGGGATCATTCATCCAAACGCGAGTGTGTTCATAACTTCTTTTGAACTGCTAACACATTGAGACCTCCGCGACACCTCATGTCTCTATCACCGATCTCGCTCGGTTTTGTCTTGCCTTGCCTCGACCTCGTCGCCGCCGCATGGTCGACCACACATCTGTGCTTCAAGATTTTCTCAGTAGCAGCACCCCACGTGATGTCGATTTTGACCACATCCTCGACCTCCTAGCCCACCACGAACATCCCCTTCGCAGATCTTGTGATCCTCGCCATCTTCTTTAAAATGCCCGTTGACATTTAGTTCGGCATGGTGAGATTGACAGTAGCAACTATGAATCCAGATGTTTTGAGTTGATGTGGAGTGATTACAGACGAATCAGGAAATTGTGAGTATTGTTGGTGAAACAGATCTGCTACTGTACAATGTTTATCGATTTGTTAATTAGAGTGTTAATTTAGTTTTGAAATTAGAATTTTTGTGTTTGATTTCTCATCAAGGTTTGGATTTTTGAATTCTATTTTGGTTCACTTATCCTCTGCCACATTTGCTAACACTTTCGAATAAGACACCAATAGGTCAGGTTTCCTCCATTTTCTTTTGTGTTTGTTGCTTTAAGATTCATTTGCAGATTGAACCAACTTGAATCTATGTTGCTACTGTTTGTTATTTTGATTAAAGTTCAATTTTAGAATAGAAGAAGATTGAGTTGATGTTGAGTTTGTTGACTTTATTCAAGTAGAGTTTGTTGCTTTTAGTTAACACAGTAACAGATTGAGACTTGATTGAGAGTGTGTTGCTACTGCTCTGAGTTAATTTGTTGCTTCTAGCACAGTAGCGATGGCTGAAATGGTATTTGTTTAGTGGCAGCTTTAAATTATTTCTTAGTAGTAGTAGTTGTTAAGTGTGTTGATGGCACTTTGTGTTACTGCATATTTCGATTAGTAGTAGCAATGGTAGCAATGTACTAGCAATGTAATTATGGTGGTTCACAAATCTCTTAAACTCTATAAGCTGCATAGTATCAGTGTTTAATTTCTTTGATTTTGATGATGTTGTAGTTGTGCTAGATTTTCTAGAGGTCTCGTACTCAATAAGAGTGATTGGGGGAATTCAGTATAGACAAAAGTGGAGGAGATAGTGATTGTCATAAAAGCTGAATACTTGAACTAAGACAGAAGATTCATGCCAGGTCCTTCAATTTTACTTATGTGATTATACAGCTGAATCGAGATGGCCTTCTAGTGCTAAAGGGGTTGGATTCTAAGCTCTCAAATATTCTTCCCTCTGATCTTCAGAAGCTTCGTTGTAAGGTATAGTTAAAAATTGATCACAGTTATGTGAATGCATGCTATGTTCATGTGGCAATTGTTTTTATCTTTGTCTGGATTTCAGGTTGCCTTCCATGCATTGAGATCCACAGCACTAATTCAACAACTAGGAAACCAACTAACAAAGAGAATGTGGATTGAAGGGCCTTACATTGCACTCCATTTCCGGTACAGTAGCAGTCCTATGATTTATTTAGTAGCAGTTAATGGGTTATTTGCAGTTGCAACAGTTAGTGTGTGATTTGTAGCAGTTGATATTTGCACTTTATAGTAGCAGAGTATGTATGATTTTTCTTTCTAAATTTGTGCAATTGGTTTATTTTAGTGGATTGTGTATTTTAGATTAGTTTGATGATGGTTAGGAAGGGACAATAGCAGCGGTATAGTGCTGCTAATATAACTCATTTTTGTGAAAAATTTAATGCTACTATTTTTTCGTGACTGTTATTGTATTTACAATTTAAGGGTTGCTACTGTGTTTTTGAGAAGAGTTATTGCATTTTCAGTTTTGGGATTGCTACTGTAATTTTAGAGATCGCTACTGTGTTTTAGGGACTGCTACTGCATTTAGGGATTGATACTGCATTTTCGGTTCGAAGATGGCTATTGCATTTTGAAGAATGCTACTATATTTTTGGGGAATGATACTGTGATCTCTGGGAATGAAATGTATTAGAAAGTGTTATTGAATATCAGAACTGTTGCTCAATTTGTATCAATTTGTTGCTCAATTTGTTTTGAACTTGGTACTACTAGATTTGTAGTGAAATCGTTACATTTTTTGTATAAAAATTCAGAATAACACAAATGGTAATGATTAGTATCAGTTTCGAAAAATGCAGTAACAGCTTAAAAAAATATAGTATCAGCTTCAAAAAATACAGTATAAATTTCAGTATCAGCTTCGAAAATGCAGTATCAACTTCAAAAAATACATAATCAGCTTCGAAGAATACGATATCAATTTCAGTATCAGCTTCGAAAAATTTTGTATCAACTTCAAAAATACAATATCAATTTCAGTATCAGCTTCAAACAATGCAGTATCAGCTATGAAGATAATGCATTTTGCTACTCCTTGCGAGAATGAAACCCGATACTGAAAAAGAATGCACGTTGCTAGGGTTTTAAATGCCCACAATAAAATCCTATGAGAGGTGATGCATATTGCTACTAAATCCTAAATGTTTAACATTTAGGATTTATGTTATCAATTTTCGAACTTGAAGAAAATATGAAGTAGCAGCACTGCCTAGTTATGTAGTAGCAGATATTAATCAGATGCTGCACCATGGACATCCACATAAATTCCTCTCTAACATCAATCAATGTAAGTACCTAGCAAGCCTAAAGTTCTTGAGATCTATGATGCGGCCGAACTTGTGAAGATTCAAAAAAATCCATAAGCGGTATTACAAGAGCAATGAAGCCGAGCTGAATAGCATGAGATGTGTCACCTTTACCGAGAAGAGTTCAACATCGATGCACGTCGGAGTGTAGATCACGCGGTGGAGCATCTCGAAGAGACTGGAGGCGTTGCTTGCGAGGCTTGAAACTAGAGGTGGCGACTTGCGGGGTCTAGAGAGGCTTCTGGAGGCCGACAGTGACGGGATATGAGCAGCGGAGGCCGTAAGGGTTTGGTGTCATGGCGGACGTTGCGAGTCTGAGTAAAGGCACGAGGTATGCACTGACAGCAAGCTAGAGGCGGCGCGAAGCGTGGTCCGGCCGAAAAAGGTGGCGTGAGTCAATCCCAAGCTTGGGGGAGGCACGGATGCTACTAGGTGGCTTGATGCAGCGGAGCACTGGGTTGCTACTACATCTATCAAGCAATCGAGAGAGAGGGAGAGAGGAAAAAAATAATTTTTTTCTGGTTGTTTTATTAATTATATATGGGGGCAAAAATGTCTTTTTGACGTGCTTAATGGATTGAGTTTCTGATACTTCGTTTTGGGTTTTGGGCCCGTATTCTTTGTTGTCTAAATACTAATGAGTAAATTTTTTGTAGTATTAATACTATAATTGTGCTTTTATGTCGTTTTCCTTTTTAAAATAAAATAAAATCTTACATATTTAATATAACAATTGAGGCCCAATTGTCATATTCTACCCTTGTTATGGCCCTTATTCCGGTCTTCCACTTGGATGGCTTAAGCCCATAATCTGCATCCGTAGGACTGTAGCTCATTCAGAAGAAAAAACATATTCTTCATACACATCTGAAAGCCCAATTCTCAAAAAACACTAAAAAATAGTCTGAAAGCCCAAAACCAAGCCCAAGAACTATGGTATTATCATCTAGATAAGAGCAAACTAAATTGGTACCAATGTACTATTACCCAAGCTAAGGTCAAATACTATTTTGGTAAATCAAGAACCCAAAAAATATTGTTTGTATTCATATGTATCACATTGAATTGCATTTTTAGGAGGAAATAAATTTTAAGAAATACCAATGGGTTGTCACACTTCATTTTTTACTTTTAAATTCCATATCATTTTTCTTAGTGAATTACTATTTTATACTGAATAGAATTTACATAATTATTATTTACACCTACAATAATCATTGTTTCTACACCCCAACAAGTATAATTGGAACAAACTCTCATTCATGTAAAACTAATACTCAGCAAGTATGGTTGTTTTGCACATTTTACAACATACGAATAAAATAGCATAGTTTCTCAAATGGTCTGATAAGTAGAAAGACTTCATTTGACAAGATTTTGACAAAGAACTCATACATTGTTTGTCAATAGTCTGACAAACTTCAGGACTACATTTGACAAGTCTGTGACATAACCATGTAAGATGGTTGTCAAAGGTATGATGAACACAAGCGTATAATTGTGTTCGTTAAAAAAATATTCGTTAAGATAAACTATGTCATAAACTTTATTTTTTGTTTTGTCTGTCATTTGCTTGAGTGATCTGAATTGTTTGTTAAATGTGTGATAAATAGATAGGACGTGTTTCACTACCAAAAACATAGTATAGCCAACGAAAGGACCAAAACAAGACGACAATTTTTTTTCGTCTGCTATACTATACTTTAACTGACGACAAAAACACTGTGTTGGCTAACATTTTTACTCGTCGACTAAAGTATCTTAGCCGACGAAGATAAAAATTGTCGTCAACTATTGTCGGAAAAAAATTCGTCGACGTTTCTCGAATTTAGCCGACGAAATTTTCTCTTTGGCCGACTTTTTTTATGTCATCGGCTAAAGTCCTCGGGTTTATAGATCTGTTTCGTCCCCCTTCTCTCTCTCTCTCCTCCTCCCCTACTCTCTCTCCCCGTCGGTAATATCGCCGACGTCTTTCACCGGTTGACCACCAATCCGGCCACGATGCTCGAGGGATTTTGAAGTCCACCCTAGGGGGAGTCGAACGCCACTGTCCTTGTGGTCTATCTCGACCGGTGGACGGAGTTCAAGCGCCGCCGAAATTCGGCGTGGGTTTCACTCAATTCGAGGTAAATTCTTACGTTTCTGGTTCGAATTTGGTTTAGGTGTTGTTAAGAGATGTGTTGGGCTTGCTGTGATCTATGTTTAGATATGCATGTCGGCCATGTCTGCTTGTGGCCCATGGTGAAGCTCCGGCGGGCCGAAATTCATTAGTTTTTTTCTTCTTTAGAAACCAGCAACCTTAGCTGACGACTTTTTCGTTGGCTAAAGTCTAAACTATAGCAGACGATGAGTTTCATCATTGGCTAAAGTGCAAACTATAACCGACGACATGCAAAATTGTCGTCGGCTATAGTTTGGCCGATGACGTTCTCTCGACGACACTATAGCCGACGAATGTTTGTTGGTGTTTACTATAGCCGACGACAAAGACTAATATGCAGACGATTTTTGGTCGTCGACTATAGTGTATTTTCTGGTAGTGTTTGACAAACCTCTGATGAATAAAATAGTTATGTTTGTCTAATATCTGACAAACACTCATACATTATTTGTCAACGGCCTAACAAACGCTCATCATTTGTCAATAGCCTAACAAACGCTCATATATTATTTCTTTGGCCTATCTTAAGAATGGGGCAAAATTGGAGTGTATTGTGTAATTTTTTTTTTTGGTAATACGTACACCCCAATGGGTATTTATGTCTACAAATTAGGTGTATTTAGTATTTTTCATTTTCTGAAATATTCTAATAGGGTGTAAAGAGTAATAGGGTGAGAAGAGTAAAAAATGCCGCAGCCATACCAATTTACTTGTGGGTAACATTTGATATATTTTTCATACATAATATTGACAGTAAAATATGGAGGGAACCACGTTTTGGAGGGAAATAATTTTCCGCTACATTTCTCCACCAAATTTTTTATTACATTGTAAATGGTAACTTCATAGATGCTCCAACTCCAAATTCATGTGTGACACCGTTGGCTAACATAGAAATACCGAATCTTCATCAACACAACAAGAAAGAATTCTAACAAATAAATAAAACCAAAAATTGAAAAACAATTCTATTCTACTCGTTTATTCATTTAAAGTAAATTAAAAATATAATTAGGAGAGAGACTCAAAATGAGTTGGCTAGGTAGTGGGCCCGGAATCCGGATCTTGATTGGTCGAGGTTGGTATAAAGTAAGTTATTTGTGTTGTCTTGTGGTGGAAATGTGGGTGTGGGGTGAAAAGAAGGTTCAGACTTTCAGCGCGAGATAGTACACGGAGAGAACTCGAAAAGCAAATAAAGTACACACAGTGAGTTCTGAGTTGGTTTTTGGTTTTCTTAGTTCAGCGAGAAACCCACCTTTATTCGATTTCGGATTCCACAGTTGAACTGACGCGTTATATTTTGTAGCTCTCTGCAGTACTCTCACCTTCGGCTGCTGCTTCGATTGCTTGGTCTGTTCTTCTTCCAACTCTATTCTCTCACCCAGGTAACTCTTTTCTCTCTTTTTTATGTAAGCTTCAATCATATCTGTTCAGAAATGAAGAGTATTCTGTGGCTATGAATTGGGATTTGAGGTTGTGCTAAAATGATTCTGGGTTCTCAATTTGATTAATTTTTTTCTGTTACTGTTCTAATTTTCTAGGGTTCTGTCTGCCTTTATATTGCATTTGGCTTAAGTAAAATCTTGAAATTTAAATGGGTTCAATTCAAAGATTGAATATTTTATTGTAATTCTGGATTCAATATCTGCATATCGATTTCAGGGCATATCATTTCTAAAGATTGCGTTTGTTGTTAAATTTCAATATATGCACATCATCCTCACAGGTCTCTGTAAATCTCTAATGAAGGAATATGTTCACGCTTATTTGCATTTTTAATCTAACTTGAACTAATTGACATGGGTGAAATTTGGTTTCTGTTTAAAATTAATTATAATCTTGGCCAAATTTCAATGTTACTGATGAAGTTTCAATCTTCAGCTGCTGTGACATCCCTTTATTGAACTATGGGTTCTGGAGCTTGTGCCAATGAAACTGAGGTAGTTGAAGAGCAATCTCTGAAAGCTTTCGATTTGTTGGACAAGGCTACAGTTGGGGGGAAGCAAAAAGATGGTGTTGAGTCACCAGTGGAATTAGGTCCTATTACTCCTAAAGCTGACAGAGAGCTTGAATCACAACCAACATTTTTGAAGAAACCACCAATGATAACTGTCAAGTCCAATAGAGATGGGGATGATCCTTTTGGTCTTTCTGATGATAGCGGTGGCAGCCCCAGGACACCCGAGGATGGTGTTTTCAATCCATTTGCCCCTGGTCCGGATAAGCTGGTAATGGCGCCGATGTGTAAGAAATTTGTCAGCAAGTCAAGGAGTGTGGTTGCTTGTCAACTGACATTTGACTCTCTGGTACAGACTTCGGATGATGAGACCGAGAATATGGAGTCCCTTTCAGATGAAGAAATGTTTGAAGCCGTGTATGAAAATCTGTTGGAAGCTATTGTGTCCGATCTGACTCTGAGCGTTCTTGGCGAACGTGCTAGGAAGGATTGGGACGGTGGTGATGACTGTACAACACCTCCAGGAACGCGTCTGAGTGGCATTACTGATACCTGTCCCCGTGCTCCCTTGAGGCCCTTGGGGAAATCAAGGAAGATTGATTTGGGGTTAATCAGAAAGCTCGAATTTTAATCGACTCATCAATCTACATTCAACTAATGCTAGAGTACTGGTACTTTCTTCCTGCAGATGCATCTTATGCTAATCTCTTTCTCTCCCTGTGCCCCTCTCTCTGACCAAGATCATACAGTAGTGCTAGCATTGTATAGTAGTTGATGACATTATTCGTGCTTCAGTTAAGAAAAGTAGGCATGATCTAAATATTCGCTTTGGCAGCTACTGTAGCTAGCTCTTGTATTTTCTCAGGAAATGATATTTATAATTAATTGCTGCCAGTGTTAATGTTATTGATTTCTCCATGCATGTTTTTCTTAGAATTTGATCTCTTGTAGCAAGTCTATTGAAATGAAATGGAAACCATGTAGTTTATGTTTCATGTTGTGGATGATGACAAATTGAAACTTCTGCCTTCAATTTTGAGAAATGCTTTGTAGCTTATGTTCAGCAAAGGCAATTTGATTGAGTGTGTGGTTATATATTCTCTATGTACTCATAAAAAAGACAGGACAAACAAGTGTTTACCTGTTCATGGGAAATAATGCGGAAGGTTGGAATGCAGGAGCTTATTGCTTTCATCATCTCAGTACTATTTTGTTTTGTTTTCATTTTTTTTTTCTCTGAGTTTTTGCACTTTGTTGAAAGAATGAAACTAATGTCAATATGTTTTCTGCTTTCATCTGTTAGATAGTTTCAATGTGTATATAGTTATATACTATATAGCGTCATTTGGCACTGATCGCTGAACATCAAACCGTACCTCAAAGGTAAGGGGATGTAGTACTCAAATCCAGAATGCAGAAGCTGATTGCTTTGAGTGACTGGTTTATCAGTAGTTCAGTACACAACTGATGCTGTCATGCATAAGCTTCTCAGGTTGTGAGCAAAAACTTCAAGGGTGCTCGATGAGTTTGGTGGATAGTGAGGTCTGTCACATGTTGGCATTTGTCTACTGATATCATATATTCTCAAGGACAATAGATTGCATAAACTAATTACGTACGTGAAGACAAAATCAAAGATGACATAATCATAAGAATAAGGATTCTGTTGGACTTTGTATTCCAATTTCTAATTGTTTCCATCTTCTTTCCATAGATCAAATTACATGTTTACTTCACTTTCAACACCAGAAACCAAAGAACAGTGAGAAAAAAGCTCCACAAAAATCATCACAATTCTTATGTTTGGTCAAAAACCCATCACTTGAATTCCCAATCCAATGAATCCATGATGAAAGTTTGCTTATTTCCCTTGAAGATCTCATCTTGGTATCTCTCAAGTAAACAGAGTTCCTCATCTTCTTCATGCCCTTATGACAATCCCAATAAAACCACCTTACCATCCACATTCTCAAACCCTCAAAATCGAGCAAAGTTTAGCTTCCAATGAAACTACTGACCGACTCTGTTCTCACAACTTGGTCTTGCTTTTACAATCTTGATTCTTGACCTTCATGTTCGGAAACCCAATTGTCAATTGGCATTCAGATTCAGCAACAGCATGCTTCTTAATAAACCCCAACAGAGTAACCCTCCCGGGAATAGTCGCCTTGGTTTGAATAACCAATTCACCACTCAAAGCATCACTGACCAAATTGCTCATCTCTGACGCCAACCTATCCGCCTGCATAGTCAGCTTCGCCGGCAGCGTAGCATTCCCCCTCGCCGGAATATTCCCCGGCGCAATATCAGCATCTCCGACTTGAGTTCCTTGATACAAAAGTAAACACTTCCCTGCCCCATGCTTGAAGCTAGCGCGGTTTCGATTCTCGACCAATATAACAAGGTCCACGGTGATGTTGAGCTCGATCTTGATGGCAGGGAATGAGACACGTGGAGCCACGCCGTCCACAGTGGCGGAGACGACGGTGGTTCTCGGCTGTTTCGGCTTGAACACGGTTAGTGCGAGAATGAGACATATGAGAGCGATCAAGAAGATGAGAAACAGGACAACTGCGATTGTGATGAGACAAGGGCGCTTTGCCTTGTTGGGTTTCTTCTTGTCTGTGGGAGTTTCTGGCATGGTATCAATGTTCATTTGGAAATTAACCTATCTCACTCTTTTGAAGGAAACAAGGTTGAAGAATAATGAAGGGTGTTTTCTGAGCTTTTTGTGAAGCTAGCTCCAATATAGAACACCAAAGATTATTGGTCTGCAAATTTCCCTAGGTGGTTGGGGGATCGAATTGGGACCTGTTTTGATTTATTGCGCAAATAAATAGAGGCCAGCAAAAACCTAATTTCCAAGCTGACAACTACCTTCGGTTTGCTAAATTTTTCCAGCCAGACAAACCAATTTCTTGTTATGGGGTTTTTGTCCCACCCATATACATCAACAGCTTAAACAGAATCAAGAACATATATTTTTATGTCTTTAAACCAATTCACAACGCGTAGCAAAAATCCAGGAGGGTTTATGATATTCATGTGTGAGTACAGATTCAGGGTTCCACACTTGAGTGTCTTGACATAGAGGGATACCGACGTCGTCACATAATGAATTCCCAACACGGCTTTGACTCTCACAAGTGATTCTCACATGCACGGCTCTGTAATTTTGTGACGATCTCTTTGAGACAAAATTTCTGACATACATATTGTACTACCAAGTATCTCTGTCATGAAATACTGCTAGATCTCTTTGAGATAAAATGTTTTGACGTAATTGTCACGGACCTAACCGAATGGCCACCACACGAGGTCTATGCGGCGCTCCCCACCAAGGAGCCAGTCTTATCCAACGGGGCAATATCAACTGGTTTTGTCCTGCCTTGGGCTCATCAGGGGATCGGCTCCAGACCCCGACCAGTTTGTGTAGGGATGGCTTAATCCCTTCTTCAGCGTCAAGTCCTCGACTAACGACAAGCTCCTCGAACTCAACCGAGTCGGCCTGCCTGAACTCCGAAAGGCAACACATATACTCCCACACACACACTCTAGCCTTGGAGCAATCCCACATATGCATTCAACACAAAGAACCAGCTACGCCCATGATAGACATTCCCGAAAGCGGGATGTGACAATCAGCAACCTTAACAGTAAAGCAATTAAGTTCCTTGACATTGAGCATTGTATTGACTTTTTAGGGTGGACTTGAACAATTTATACAGCAAATTCCATATATGTTCATTTGACACCTCGAAAAGCACTGCGCATGTAAATTTAACTATTAAGCATCCATGGAAGGATATTAACAAAAAGTAAGAGCTCTACTTAATATAAGAAGGAAGTCCTATAAGAAATTAACAAAAACTAAAAGCTCTACTAGATATCATTGATTTCTGCTTTTTCCCCACTTAAAATCCCCAACAGTTCTGTTACCGACATTCACACGAAAATCGCATTAACTGGTTGAGCACACATTTTTGCTGTATGTATCCACACTTTTGATCCCCAACAGTTCTATTACCGACATTCACTTGAAAATCGCAGTAGCTGGTTGAGCACACATTATACTTGACCATGTTCAGAAATGTCACCTTGCCAGAGATTCTGGTGTCAATGTGGAAGAGCAAAGTACTGACCGAATTGTTGGAATCCAAATGAACTTGCTTTGAGTAGTTTCCCAGGAGACCATCATCAGCTAAAATTGTAAGCGTCACGTTTATGGCTTTGGTCTTGCCTACAAATATCTGTCCTGATTCTATAGAGTACCTATTCTCCACAAAATCATCACCTGCCACAGCGCCCGCGCCCTTGTAGATCAAGACCGCGCTGCTGTTGTTGTTGTACTTAAAAACCAGCTTGTTTGGGTTCTTGATACAAAGATTCAGCCCCACAGTGACCTTGGTGGGATTGTTATGGATCATGCGCAGGTCCTTTAAGACGATCACATCCACCGTGGTTATAGGGCTCTCAGCCTTGTACACCGCCACTAGGATCATCAGTAGCGTGCCTAATACGATTAAAATATATGCAGTCACCAAAGCACAGTATAAGTCTCTGATCAACCTATTTTGGTCCATAGTTGTATTTCAAATACTACTTGATCATACCACCCCAGTCGATCTGGACAGCTTCAATGCTGAAGAAGTGAAGATATATACATCTAACTCATTCCACTCGCATGTCTCCTTAAGTTCAGCATATTATTTACAACTTCTAAGCTATTCTAAGCTCAGCCGCCACATAAATTCTGCATGATGCTTCTAGAGCATGCATACTCGAAGAGTTTAAACCGAGCTTGAAGGAAGGCGGATACATTATGCAAAGTGTTAAAAGTATGATCGATATTGTTTGTTACTAAGGGGAAAAGCATGAGCTCCATGCATCCATGATATGACTGTTTACTTAACTAAAAGAAACAGAGAAGAGACAGAGCAACTGCGAATTGGGAAGTTATATTACACACTTGGGTCAATTAGTACTGGAACATTGGCATTTCAATTGCTTACTCAATTTTTTTTAACAACATATATGGCTAGGAAATCTGGTGGATTGCACAAGAAACTTGAAAATTTGGAGATGGTCTTTTGCCATTGACTATATATGGTGCAAGTGTTGACAATTAAGCTATGTACCACAGTACCACAGTTTGCTCGGAATTCCCGGCAAACATATTAGATTAAACGGCGACGCTGACATTCATGTACTATATGCACATATGATTATGCTCTGTCCTTGAAAACATCATGAAAATAAAGTAATGATGCATCCAGGTTTCTTTGGAAGATGTAGCGAAATCGGTTTTGATCCCACCTCAGCTGATGCAACTGAAAATGACAGAGGCCTACTTACGCTCAAGTTAGGATAGAAAATCAACATTAATTATTCAGAAATATACATATTGCCTAAAAGTCTTGGTGCACTCTTGTTCAATTACTTGATCTGTAGGGTACATTGTAGCCAAAATAATCTGATATTTACACATGTATATTAGTGTTAGATAAACTGTCGAGGGTACACTTGATACTAGTTAGACACTGCAGAGCTAGTCATCTTCCTAGACAGTTTGGTTAACACAATCATATGTCGTTTGAAATCAAAATTGTTCAATGATTTGTGAGACTGTGACCGAAATACCAGTCACAGATCGTCACCAAATACAGTTCGCAGAAATTTCTCAAAAATTTAAAAATTAACATACAAGCTAGAATGCTAGATTAGTAAAGAAACTTTATAGGCACAGAAGAACATAGCTAGCAAGACTAGATATAAGATCAACTGTCTCTTAGGATGTATTAACATTATTATTAGGTACAAGCTAACATATGTATAAAAACAACTCAGTAATAAGAATAAATACCTGGTCAGCAAGGAAGCTATATACCTTCTCTGCCTATACCAATCAAACAATTCAAAATCAAAAAAAAAATGATCTCAACTTTGAACAACATGAAAGCTAAGAAGTAGTGAGTCTAGTGACTGGTGAGAAGTGAGAACAAGAAAGAGGATTATAGGTTAGTCTTGTACGTACAAACGACACAGTATGACCAGAATGAGAACGATCACGACGACGGTGACTGTCGCCGCAACGCAGATGTTTCTGCACTTACGAGATCGACGAGGCTTGGAACCGCCACCATTATAGGGTTCGTTCATTGCAGATGTTTCCTCGTTAGGCATTTATTTCTGCTCGGAAAATTTTGATTAGCAATGGTGTAGAGATTTTGTACATCTTCATGTCCTTTATAAGCATTTAAGGCTTGGAGATGATTTAGTCCTGGCCTTAACCGACCTGTTTGAGCCCCCACACTGGTTAGTGTTTAAGAGCAACTCGGCTTCCCATATTTGAGTTTTTCTATGTTTTAAGGAATACTTTGATTGTTTAGAGTAATTCCAATGTGCCCTCTATATTTTCAACAAATATAATGAAATATTTTAAGAATTATGTAATTGTAGAGAGAATAATTTGAAACAAAATTGTGTAACTTTATTAATGAAAAAATAACTCCTTTATATAGGAGAGTATAAAAGATACAGACAGGAAATTAATCCTATTACATTTTTGGATAAGATATACTGCAATATCTTGTGATCTCCACCATAACTAGGTACATCAAATATCCTACAATACTCCCCCTTGTGCCGGTGTATGGTGGTGACGCTTCTTCATTTGCTTCATTGATGCCTCATCAAAAACCTTGTCGAGCCAAAAACCTTTGCAGGAGAAAATTGGTCTCGCCAAGTAAAAAGAGTGCAGATCGTCGTAGACGATGATATGACACATAACCATGTTGTCTCATTAAAATTTTACCAAGTAATAAAAAATCCAGTGGGATAAAAACAACCTTAGTGAAGGAAAAATAGTACAACATGTCCTTCACATCCAGAAACGCTAATGTGCATGCCAGACTCCCCCTGAAGTCTGCATCTCCCCCTAATACTAACAATCAAGGTAGCTTAGACAAGCTGAGCAACCCTATTCTCTTCACATGCTTCTAGAATGTGGATTTGAGCAATGACTTAGTAAATAAATCTGTCACATTGCTCTCAGATCGAACCTGGTTAATCTGGATCTTGAGAAACTCTTGTTGTTGCTGATTGTAAAAGTACTTAGGCGATATATGCTTGGTGTTGTCACCCTTGATGTAACCTTGCTTCATCTGCTCGATGCAAACAATATTATCCTCATAAATACATGTAGGTTCATCAGTAGTGGATTCCAAAAGCCTCAAGTCTCACGAATATGTGTAATGATGGACCTCAGCCATATACACTCCTTAATTGCCTCATGAAGAGCAATAATCTCATAATGATTCATGGATGTAGCGACTAGGGTCTACTTTGTAGACCTCCAAGATATCGCGGTGTTTCCCATAGTAAAGATATATCTTATCTGGGAACGATCTTTATGTGATCAGAGAGAAATCCAGCATCAGCAAAACCCATTAATACATCACAATGATTATTGGTATAGGGGGTAAAGGGAATAGCGTCACCATCTTCAATGGAACGTCCCTTTGAGACGGTGGCTTTCTGTCTTGCCTCTCTGTAGGGATAAAACAAGCCCATATCTATCGTACCCTTCAAGTACTTGAAGATATTCTTAATGCCTATCCAATGATGTTGCGTGGGCGCTGAGCTAAATCTAGCTAACAAGTTCATAGAAAATGAGATGTTCAGTCTTGTGCATTGAGCTAAGTACAGTAATGCACCTACTGCACTTAGGTAAGGCACTTCAGCCCCTAAGACTTCCTCGTCCTCATCCTTTGGACGGAACGGATCCTTCTCTGCGGACTACCATGGGGGTGCTAGCAGGATGTACTTTGTCCATGTTGAACCTTCTCAACATCTTGTGGACATAAGCTGCTTGGTGGACTAGTATTCCACTACTACGGTGTTATAGCTTAAGGCCTAGACAAAACCGTGTCTTCCCAAGGTCATTCATCTCAAACTCGGATTTCAAGTACTTTGCAATATCCTTTAACTCATCAAGAGTTCCGATGAGATTCATGTCATTGATATAAACTGCTACTATTGCAAATTTGAAACTTGTTCTTTTAATGAACATGCAAGGGCATAGCTCGTTATTCACATATCTATTCCCAATCAAGTTACTTAGGTGGTTGTACTACATACGCCCGGATTGCTTCAATCCATATAGTGACCTTCTCAATCTTATAGAGAATGCGCTCTGTGGTTTAGAGCTACTTGACTTGAGTAATTCGAATCCATCAGGGACTCTCATGTATATCTCTGAATCTAGATCCTCATAGAGATATGTAGTAACCACATCCATAAGCTGCATGTCAAGTTTTTCGGAAACTACCAAACTGACAAGGTAGCGAAACGTTATGATTTCCATTACGGGAGAATAAGTCTTCTCGTTGTCAATATCAGGGCGTTGTGAGAAACCTTGCGCCACAAGGCGAGCTTTGTATCTTACTACTTCATTATTCTCATTACGCTTTCTAACAAAGACTCATTTATGTCTTACAAGTTTTACACTTGGCGGGGTTAGCACTACCGGGCCAAACACTTGTCTCTTTGTTAGTGAATCTATTTCAGCCTAGATTGCATCTTTCCATTTGGGCCAATCTGATCTCTGTGGATACTCTTCAATAGATAGAGGTTCTATGTCATCGTGTTCTATGAGTTCATGTGCAACTGAGAATGCAAACGCATCGTCAATGATCATAAATTCTCTCTCCAAAATCTCATGTATGCTAGCATAATTCATCAAAAATTCTTTATTCACTGAACTAGGATCAACCGTTGGAACTTTCTCCAAATTGGTTGTCTCAAGGACATAATTGTAGTTAGGAATAATTTCATGAGATGGATTTTGAGAGTCGATGAACAATGGATCTTGTTGTACCGATCTCCCCCTCTTCCTAGGATGAGTATCCATCGAACCTACGGGTCTCCCCCTCTTCCTTTGGGGAGCCGTGGCACGTCTACCATGTGTGGCGGTGTCACTCTCTCCCATCATAGGGGCGGCGGCGTGACATCTTTCTTGTGGGATGTCAATCCTTGCAGGCACATTTACAGCAGGTATGTCTGATCTTGTCACTTTAGCAAGGTCAGCAAATGTATTTGGCATCGAATCTTCTACGTTTCCAAGCTCTATAATTCTCCTTACTTCACTATCTGCTAGTGTGGAGCGGGGATCAAGATGAGACAAGTTAGGGATTGACCATGACAATTTTTGTCATTCATGTGTCCTTCCTCCCCCTAACGATAGGAAGGTTGTCTCATCAAAGTGACAATCCGCAAATCTTACGGTAAAGAGATTGTCTGTCAAGGGTTCTAAGTAGTGGATTATAGTTGGAGAAATAAATCCAACATAGATGCATATTCGTCTTTGAGGACCCATTTTATCGCGTAAAGGTGGCGCGATTGGCATATAAAATGCACAACAAAATATACATAGATGCGAAGTATTCGGCTCATATCTAGTAACTAACTCGTACGCAGAAAAGGGTTGTCTATCAGCGGGTCTAAAACTATTAAGCATTGCTGCATGTAATATTGTATAAGCCTAAGCAGAAGTGGGTAGGTTGGTGCGCATGACTAATGCCCGTCCAACCATTTGAAGTATTTTAATGGTGGTTTCTGCGAGACCAGTTTGGGTGTGTACATGGGGAACTGAATGCTCGACAACAATCCCGATAGGCATGCAATAATCATAAAATATTTGCGATGTAAACTCCCCAACATTGTCGAGACGTATCGACTTTATAGGATGATCTGGGTGGTGAGCCCGCAAATGAATAATCTGAGTAAGGAGTTTAGCATATGCAGCATTCCTTGTGGACAATAATGCAACATGTGACCAGCATGTTGAAGCATCCACCAATACTATAAAATATCTAAATGGTCCGCATGATGGGTGGATGGGTCCACAAATATCACCTTGGATACGTTGTAAAAATGGAATATTTTCTTTGGTGTCTTTAGCGTAGAAGGGTCTCGCTCCTACAATGGCTAAAGATCAATGAGTATTAGACATCACCAATAAGGATGTTGGCATTGGCTCAAGGTCTCCATGGACCGCCGAAGCATCATAGGGGACGAGAGCACCACTCTTAGTGTCAAGTCGTCTCCTCTTAGGGGATGAGGTGTCAGTACGAGGCCGACCATATATTTTGGTGCCACCCTTTTTGGTGCCTACCTCCATGTTTGTGTGAACCGTTCTTTGGTTCTTGCTTCCTTTTGCTCGAAAGAATGGATGTCCGTTTGAATTCTTCAAAATCTGAATCATCATATCACGACCTGGGTGTCCCAGTCTATCGTGCCAAAACATATATGTGTCTGAGTCCCATAGGTCATCTCTTATAATATGGTGTGACTCAACAACTCTCATAGTTGTAATACATAGCCCATTTTGCTGACACATGAGCTTCTCTAGTATTCGATTTCTACCAAAATAACTAGAGGTAATGCATATATATTCAATTCCATTCTCACAATGAGTATTTATATGAAATCCGTTGGCTCGGATGTCTCGACTACTCAATAGGGTCCTTGGAGCCCTATGAGCATATAGAGCATCATCAATGATGAGTTTTGTTCCATTTGGCAATAAAAGTTTGGCTTTTCCTCGCCCTTGGATCAAATCCGAAGATCCATCCATCATTGTGGTTAAAGAAGTTCAACAAGGCATAAAGTCGATGAAGAGTTGTCTGTGACGAAGAATGGTATGTGTAGTTCCTCTATCAATGAGACATTCAAGCTCTCCTAAAAACATACGTACAAGAAAATAAGTCTTGTATGAGGAAAGATCGAAAAATTAATTCAAAACTTTAGTTTTCTGGGGATATGCCTTCGATCCATCAAAGGGCCTCCTCGGGTTGATCCCTCGATCCATCGAGGTATACCTTCGATCCATCGCAGGGCTTCCTCAAGTAGTTTTTTTCGATCCATTGAGGACACCTTCGATCCATTGAAGGTCCTCCTCGGGTTTTCCTCTGACCCTGACCTCTGTGTACATAAACAGGCATAACTTTGTCTAAGAAATATCTTTTGATGATCCAGATGAAGTTCTAGAAACTAGACATCCGTAGCTTTTCGAGCATATATTAATCATATGCTGAATTGTTTTGAGTCAATCCCAAATTTATGTCAAAGCTAAGAAATCTGCGCAGCCAATTATGTTATGTCGGTTTCTGACCTCTGTCCAGTAAAACGAGCACAACCTTTTCTAGAAAATAGATATCGACGAACCAGACATAGTTCTGAAAACTAGTGGTTCGTGTCTTTTCTACCATATTCTATCCATATGTTGTTTTATTCTGGGAAAATCCTAGTTTTCCGTGGAAGTCGACTGATCTGCAGAGAAGATTTTGTTATGCCCTGTTTCTGACCTTTGTCCAGTAAAACAGGCACAACTTTTTCTAAAAATTAGCTATCGACAATCCGGAGGTAGTTCTGAAAACTATACATTCGTATATTTTCAGCCATATACTACTCATATGCTGATTCTTTCTTAGCAATTTCCAGTTAGTTGTCGAAGCTAGCTGTTAGTGCGGCAGATTCTATTTTCTGCGTTTTCGAGGATTTAAAGCACTCTTAACTATCTCAATTGATACATGGATGGGCTTACAAGTTTGCTGGGATATCTAAAGTTATTTGGGTAGCTCTTTTCACTTATGACCATGTAAAGAGAGATCAATGTAGGTGGGACATAAATTCTGCTCAAATACCTTTATCGAAAATCTCTTATTCTAGACATCACAAGTTACTAAGGTGAGGCATAGTAGACGATAGGTTTGTATCAACCACAAAGCATGTATATCATACAGAAAAAAAATCTAGACAAGCTTGTTATTAATAATTCAAAACAATGTCTTTATTAATAATGCCAACGAAATATATCAAAGTTTACTAATCCAAAAAATTGGTGAATTACAATGTTAGTAACAAAACTTAGGCACACATACCTTTATTAATGGAAAACATAAAGCTTTAATCAAAATCAGGTGTCTCAGTAATTGAGTCTCTGCCAATTTTGAAGTTTTCCTTAACGAGATTAGCCTCTGCTCCATCTCTATCTTCTGTTTCGTTGTGGTGAGCTTCTAATGCAAGCTTTTCGCGGGAAACTTTGTAGTGATATGCAAGTCCCTTGCTTGCTCTATAGTTCTTGAACCAGTGGTCGCTTGGTCCACACCTGTGGCAAATGTCATCACCGCGTTTTTCTCCCTTGTCTCAAGATTGCTGAACTTTGGCCTTGCCTTTGTCAATAGTGGCGGCTCCTCCTTGGCTGCCTCAGCCACCGTGGACTCCACGGCCTCTCTTGGTGGCTCCCCTCTCACGGTTTCCACGTTGTTCGTGGTCCGTCTCTGGGTGATTATAGGGACCTTGACATCCCTCATGTTTTCCCTTTATTCTAGGGTTCCACTCTTTGCGCTTCCATAGTCCGCTTCAGGAACTCTCTTTGTCCCCAAAGGCCTTGAACTATTGTTCACAAGTACATTATCCTGCTTCTCTGCAACATACAGAATTTGTATAAGCTGATTGTACGTTGTGATATTCCTAGTCCTTATCTCATTATGGTATTGGTTTACAAGTATCCTTGCAGTGACTAGGAATGTAGAGAGAGTTTTCTCGAGCATATCTGCTTCAGTCACTTCCTGATTGCAATATTGAAGCATGGATCAAATCTTGAGCATTTCAGCATCAAAATCTGCTATGCTTTTGAAGTCTTGGAACCTAATATGGGTCCACTTGTCCTTCAGATCTGGGAGTAGGGTGTCTGCGATATTTCCAAATCTCTCAGCGAGTGCTACTCACAATGCTCTAGGGTCATTTATGTTCAAGTATTGTCATAGCAGTGGTGCCTCTATATGGCATTTCATAATGATGATAGCTTGGGCCTTCGCAGCTAATGTTGGTGGAAACACGAGATCTAGATTATGTGGCTCAATTGTGGGGAGTATAGACTTTGCTGCCAACGCGTTCTTGACCTCTCCACACCAACGATGATACTCGATGCCTCTTTGGTCCAATTTGCCAAAATCGAGTTTTGTTTCAGACATCCTGAAAATAAACAAAAGATATATTAGTTTCGCAGTTGTAAAAGACTTCCTCGACAACTAATTAGTTTTGCAATCGTCTTTGGATTAGTACTTCTCTTTGAAGTATGTGGTCTCGTGAACAATCTTTGTTCGTCTTAATCGATGCTTTTATTTATGAACACTCTTAGTTCAAATCAATTTTCTGAACGCTCTTAGTTCATGTAGGAACGCTCTTAGTTCCAAAATTCCTACCTTCAAGAAAGGTGTAGAAAGGAGGGATGGGATGTTATCCCAAAATCCCTACCGAAAAATCTAAATTTTTCAAAAGAGTAGGTTATTTTGAAAAAGACAAAGTTGATTTTATAAAAACTTTCTTGTTGTTTGATTACAGAACAATTCTTTTTCTTCCTCTTTTCTCTTCGGGGATCACGACGGCGGTAGAGTCGGCGATGGTGCTCGGTTTAGGGGTTCGTGCTGATAACGTATTTTAGGAATTATATAATTGTAGAGAGAATATTTTGAAGCAAAACTGTGTAACTTTATTAATGAAGAAGCAACTTCTTTATATAGGAGAGTGCAAGAGGTACAAATAGGAAAGTAATCCTATTACATCTCTGGATAAGATACACTGTCATATCTTGTGATCTCCACCATAACTAGGTACATCTAATATCCTACAACATGAAAATACAGCTAAAAACTAAATGTTTAGGGAGCAAGATATTTTGTGCTCCAACCATGTTAAAATATAGGAATTATGAAATCAAATTTACGGTAAGTAAATACAAAAGAGACAATCAAATGAGTTTAATTAATACACTAGAAACCTTAGGAGCTCTTTTCTCCCTCCTCAGATTTAGGAGCTCCTACCATATTCTCTATATTAGGAGCGAGATAGAGAGCGTGAGTGGAGTGAAAATATGTAGCTTTTCTTTAAAATTTGGCTAAAGAACTGCAATGGAGAGCCTCATTGGAGATGATCTTAGCTCCAACAAATTCCCTAAACACATTCCCTATTTTCGAGAATATGATAAGAGAGAAAGCAACATTACCTATATTTACAACATTCACTATATTTTTTGAGAACACAATGAGGAAGAATGATAAAATCTGCAAAATGAGAAATCTGTTGGAGTTGAAACATAAAATGTATTATAAATTATGTTTTTTACTCTTTTATAATAGAAAAAATATGGAGAAATTATTGAAAATGCTCTAAAACTGGGGGAGCTAGACACTAGGTCGATGTCAGGGTTTTTACTTGAGAGAATTTTATGGGTTTTAGCTCCTAAAATTTAACTAGAAGTTTCTAGTCATAATAGCATACAAATATTTATGAAGAACACATATATGAAGCATTGGATATGAAAATTGAGCTGAGAAATAACTAACATTATTTCTAGTCATCTATGAGTTCACGGAAAGCTCAAAGCCTGAAAGTATACGAAGATATTTTCCAAATAAAAAGGGTCTGATTGATCCATAATTTCTTTATTTATCGTGACGAACTCGTGTATGGAGATTTTCTATTCAGGATCTGAAAGGACCCAACCCCGATTTAGTTTCCTAAACCGGAATCAAATCCCTTCTGAAAACACGAACCAACAAAAACCATCAAAATTTTGGCAGAGTAACGCTACCAAAGCAGAATTGCTATTACCTGCACCCGAAAAATACACATCATCCTATGCCACAAAAATCAAACCGTGGGCACCAATCCCATCCGGATTTCTCAATATATCAACAGTAATGTAAAGTAATAAATATAACTATACTTTACAGAAATCTGGGGAAAATCGTATAGAAGTATACATCAGAATACTCAGAGCGACTTTTAATATAGATATACAAATAGTAGGTCAAACTAAGAACCTACCATAAAAGAAACATCGCTCGAATACTATGCCTCTGACCACGACGTGCGACACCAGAATCTGAACTACAAACTGGGCACGGAAACCGAAAATCCCAGGGGAAAGACATGAAAACTGATAGAGTGAGTGGACGAAAATAAATGTCTTTCGCCGAATAATATATGTTATAAAAACATATGCGAGTCAAAATGCATAAAAATCATATGGTACATGAGGGAGACTCTAACTCCTCACGCGTACAGAGCATGCATCATAAATACCGCGGGGTCTCTCATGGACTCCCTTGCGCTAGTACAGTCTGAATCACGGGATCCCAGACCCACACGTGATTCCTAGCCAGAAAGGCCTCGGGTCAGGATATCTGTCCCCCCCGGAGCGTACTCGGGGATCAGCCAAGAAGCCAATGTGTATCGATACAACCCTGATAACTGAGACTGTACTCTGTGTAAAACAAATCATAAATCATTTCCATGCACATGCATAAAACATAATATATATATATATATATGTATGTATATTCGTATACGCATATTCGTAAAACACATGCTCATTTAAATCATGATCATAATTGCATGCTCATGCTCGTAAAACGTATATAAAAGATTCGCAGTCAATCCGTGAAAAGAAATGTCCACTCACAGGTGAGCGTAACGCAATTCGCGTTAATCCCGTGATCCGACGGAAAATCTCTCGCCAAACGAACGATCACGAACCCCTGGATAATCATAAAATCCACTGCTCAAATTCATAACTCGACAACTCAAATCATATCACGAGGAACAACCGTTCCCGGAAACGTATAATCTAATAACAACGAACTTGCGAAAATCCGATAATAATACCACAAAACCTCGCTATAATTTCCGATGCTCAAATCGAAAAACAAACTTCACCACTGCGATCGGGGCGCGATTCCAAGCAAAACGACATACAACTTGTCGAAAACTCCAAAAAGTCAACTGTTGACCACCGTTGACCGCCGCCACCGGCGGCGGCGCCACCCAAACTTGAATTTTTCCGGCGGACCAAAGCCTATTCCACTCAAAATCATCCAACAAACAACTTTCATAACTACACTAAAGATCAATTCAAACTCTAACTAGCTCAATTTCAAGCAAAACCGAAATCCCACACAAATTTCAATCCATGAATTCTCCAAGCACAAGAAGAATTGAAGCACCATACCTATATGGTTAGATTCATGGTGATGAGAGCTTCAAAGCCCAGTACTTCTTGTAGCTCAAATCGGCCGGAATAGGAACCACCCTAAAACCCCAAATTTTACAAACTTTGGCCGGAAATTTCTCTCTCCACCGTCAACCTCGCCGTGAACGATGGCCGGCAACGCCACGGGGAGGCCAAGCCGAGTCGAAAGGGACCAGCCCCGTGCCTTGGGGTGGCCGGACGGCAGCTCGCCGCCGGCAGGCCGTGACTGCCCGTCGCCCTCCTTCTCCTCCACCGAGTTGACTCGGTCAACTCCAACATTAATGAATAGTTGACTTCCTAAACAGGAAACCTCAATATATATACCTTCTATTTTTGGAAACTTCCAAATTACACATTTCGATAAACTTCGAACACCCGTAACTTCCACGTCGTAAATCCGTTTTCAATCATTCTCGCGGCAACAAACTCATCTCGACACGTTCTTCAATTTCCACCCGAAGTCAAACACTTCGACAAATCCGATAAAAAGTCAACGGTTCAAACCATCACAAGCTTATCCGATTGAATAATCAACAGTCGAAAATATTCGTAACTTAATCCTCGTAACTCGGAATAATCCTCCGGAATTTCCCATAAGCTCAAAATTAAATTATCTACAACTTTCATGAAGGATCCCAGATCAAATTCTAGTCCGGTAATTTAGTCGCTAACAAGGATCCCATATCAAATTAGCAGATTATGTCGAAATCACGACAAATCGCGAAACTCGCAAATCAAGTCGATAATCATTCCATCTACGGTTCGGGTTGATCAACAGTCCAAAACGGATCACAATCACGATTCGGATAGGCTCAAACACAAACGGATAAACTCAACAGTATTCCAAAATTTCAAATATTCATATTATATTCCTCGGTCTCCCAAATAATGATCCGGAACCGCCCACGAACTCGAAATCACGCGTATAACGACTCTCGAGAAGAGACCCAGCTCCAATTCTCGGCTAATAATTAAGTCGTGATCAAGATCGACAATTCAATCAATTATCGGAAATCTGCGATTACGCATAAACTCATGGCTTAAGCTGATTAACACTACTGATTCTGTTCTGGGTCGTCACAGGATCTTTGCGTTAATATCTATGGTTGGACAGTCGGGATCTACATATATGTTGGAAGATTTAGAAATGGTTCTAGCAATTTACTTAATTTGTGCTCTGTCTTCTTCCTTAGGGATCAGGGACCTGTGGTTACGTCACGAACAAGCTTAGCTAGCTAGTAACTGAAAACTGTAATGGATGATGACACTGAAGCCATTGAAGCGCGTCTGGTAAAATTCTATATCAATGCCAATAGCTTAGACGTGTAGCTAGAGAAAAGCCTTGCCAAACAAACAACAGTGTAGACCGTAGAGAATTATAGCACTAGGATTAGCTTAATTGCTCATCTGATTTCACACAAAGGATCGTATCAACTGAATCCACTGACCTGATGAGATGTTATCATAGACGAAATGACAAATAAAGGTTGCAGAGTTCAGTAATTTTCGTTTCTTGGAGCAGCAAAATATTGTCGACAACTTCATGAGACGAAGTATCATGTTATATATTTTGTGTGACGACTCTGCACATCAGTTTAACTAGATAATGCATTTCAAACTTCACAAAAAGTGTAATACTTTGTTTTTTTTTCTGTGCCATTTTGAGGTAAATGCTACCAAAAAGAAATGCCTAAATCCCCTTTCTTTTCATTGTATTTTATGGTGTGTTTGGATAATGAATTTAAAGAAAAGTTGGGTTTTTAGGATTCTTTTCCTTCAACTCTATCGTTTGGCTATAAAACGCGAGGAATTAGGGATTTCTACGGGAGAAAAAAAATAGGGGAATTCAAGATGAAGATTCCCGACTTGAAATCCAATCCAACTTATGTGTTAGTCTTCAATTCTAGCGAATCAAGACTTTGGCTTTCTGGAGCGGAAAAACCATATGCGATTGGCGGTAAAATTTTGATTCAGAGACACATATACAAGGCACCAGTAGAAGCGCACAGCCTCCCAACCTAGAAGTCCAATTTGTTGTTATGTTATATCTCTACTAGTTGAGGTTAGTTTTCAAGCTCTGTCTCTTCAAATCTATATATGGTTATTGAAGTACTGAGTATTTTGAGTGTGCCGATTTGTAATCTCTATGCATTTGAGAATGGATTTTGTGACTCATGATGAATAAATGAGTGTGTTAATCTGAATGGGTTTTGCTTGTGAATGAGTTTTGCTTTCAAATCTGTAATTGTTGGTATTAGACGTTGTCTAGTTTACATATCAAATATGTCTGGTGGTATTAGTGATTTTGCTGATAGTAGAGTTGATACTGCTATTTCGTTCATAATATGGCATTAGTGTTATCTGCTTTGATTCATACTTCTTAAACTTATTTTAAATCCAAACTACCAAGTACCAACTAATAAAACAATTGTGAATTGTTCTAGGGGAACGATACAAACAAAGTGGGTTGATTTGATGTTAAAAAATAAATCACACATGTTTTTCAATTAGGTTCCTGATTTGTACATGAATGTATAATCATGTAATGTATAACAGATTGAAGCAACATGACGTGTGCATATATTAGTTTCCCTTTATTATTGTTTTGCTGTAGTCTTATATTAGTATTACAACTTTGTAATTAATAAAGATTTATGCAGATAGACAATACCAGAAATTAGATAAGATTCATCTCTAACCATGAATTGAAATGTCATAATGATTAAGTCTTCTCTTGACATGGTTTCATTGTGATTTCTTATACTAACAAGTATGTCATGGTTTCATTGTGATTTTTTATACTAACAAGTATGTCAAAACAAGTATGGATGTCATGAGTGTTGATATTGTGGTAATGAGATTAAAATGAAAGCGTGTCATAGAAGATGAGGAAAATAGGTAAAGATTAAGAATCATAATTGGTGCAACAATATGTATCTTTGCCATTATAATAGACTGGTATCATAGGAATTTTCTCTTAAAGAGCCCTCACGTGATTGGGATCATGAGAGAATTTGTCAAAACTGACCACAGTTTTCTGGCTCAAAAACGTCCGTTACATATCACAAAAAAATGCCTAAATCCTTTTTCTTTCCATTGTTTTTTAGAGAATTTGTCAAAATTGACCATGATTTTCTGACTCAAAAACTTTCGTTCAAGGTTCTAAAAGGCGCTAGGCGGAATTAGGCGGTGGAGCTACTGCCTAGCGCCTAGGCGTTTAGGCGGAGTTTAATCGATAATTAAACAGTAATTAGGCGGATCATTTGTTATATATATTTAATTAATTATATATTTATATGGTATATTGTAATTTGAAACATAAAGTAAAAATTATAAAGAAATAGCATAAAAATTTTAAACTAAGTTTATAAAGAAATCCAATTAACCATCCATCTCAAATTTTTGAAATAGATGTGCATAAACAAGAATCTCATGAATATGAAATTATCTATTTCAAAGCTGATAATTCATAAATCATAGTACATTATGAGTTTATGACAATTTCAACTTATATTATAAACTTGCAACCAAGGAACCATTCAAACATAAAGTTTCACGGAATCAAGTTTTGTTTGTGTGATGGCCATAGACACTATGCTCCTGCCCACATTTAACCATATTAAATTATTAACATATAACAAACAAGGATGACGGCGGTGAACGGCAAGTGGTGGCGACGACGGTGATTGGCGAGCGGCGTCCAAGTCGCGGCGTTTGCAGAGGGAGAGAGACGACGTTTCGCGAAAGAAATTGGATTGGATTTTCTATTTAAAATTCATTCATTTGCGTTGTACCTCTTAATTTTATTTTTTAAAAAATGCCTAGGTGGTGCTTTTCTGCCGATTAGTCGTTAGTCGCCCGCCTAATTACCGATTAGTCGGTTCCCGCCTAACTATCCCGCCCAGAACCAAAATTAGACGATAAGATGATTTTTTCCGATTAGTCGGTGCCTAGGCGGCCGTTTTTTAGAACAGTGCTTTCGTTACATATCACATAAAAGTCTAGTATCAATTTGGTAGAAAGTGGAGACACATTAAAAGTAACAAATGTTACATATATGAACAATGAATCCCTACTTTAGAGAGTTATAGAAATTAAAAGCTTTCTCAATTTCACTTCCGATCTCGGAAACTTCATTCGTGAATCCACCACATTTTAAGTTAAATTCCAAAATTCAGCGGCAGAGTGCACCAGTGACAACAATCTAGTGATTCTAGTCTATCTTTGCCGTTTTCCATGATGAAGCTCTCATCCAATTATGCAGCACTACCGGAGGCCGTAGCTCACACTTGTGGCCTATATCGTTGGTTAAGTCGAGGCCTAGAACACAGTTTAGGCCTTAGGGTGCTGCAGCACTTGAGTGGGCCAAAGTATTATTGACCGCGGTCGGGAATATCTGGCACAACTTTCGTACCAAATTCGGTTCAGTTTGAATTGAATCCCGACTGACGAGTGACGAGAGAAAGAGAGAGATCAGAATAAGGGCGTGCGAGTTGGGTGGCACTTCCCACTCTCTCTTCCTATCTGTCTCATTTTACTGCACATTTTACAGTCACATATCACAACAACAACAACAACAACAACAACAAACTTAAACTTAGCTTCTTGTTCACTTAAACTTCGTGTCACACCGGTGAACATAGGACTGTGGGGCCCAATAAGAGATGGGCAGTGCCGGCGAGTTGGAGCGGCGGGTGGTGAAGCTAGTGGCGGCGGCGGAGGGGAAGGAGGAGAGTCCGGTGATTTGGGCCAATGCGTGGAGGCAGCGCTGAGTGTTCAGTTGGGAGAAGTTGTGGTGTCACAACTCTGCTTCCTCCACAACATGCCTTGCCTATGGAAATTTCACGACTTTCCTCTCTCCTCTTCATGTCCTCCCACTCCTCTCTTCCAGGTTAAGACCTCTCTCTCTTTCACACTCACTCCTCTGGTCTATGTTTTTGCAGGGCGATTCCTCAACGACGATCTCAGCCGGAAGCTTATAGGCCTTTTCTTGAGCTTTTGCGGCGGTGTGCATTATCATTTGGTCCAATGGGTCGAGATGGACCCAAAGAGAAGTGAGTCTGCTAATTTCATTTGGAAAGTTCAAGTCTTTTTGGTGATCACTGAATGTATTAGAATTTCTATTAAATTTCAAGTTGCGAACTTGGTGTATATATGGTGTTGGTTTTGGTTTATAACAGTGTATGAAGTGCAATCAAATTCATGAAATTGAGTGAGTTACTAATGTGACATTGGGTTTCTTTTATTGGATTTCTAGTAACAAATTTGGTGGAAAAGTTTTGAGCTTTAGTGTATATGGTTTAGTTTTGGTCTATGACATAAGCTGAAATTCTTGCAAAAGCAATGTACAAATTGATGGAGTTGGGTCTGCATTTCAATCTATCTAATGAATTGTGGAAGCTTTTGGTTTCCTCTATATGATCTCAAGTACAAACTCAGTGAAGAGATATAATCTTCAGTGTGTATGGTTTAGATTTGTTTCATAACACTAGCTAAAAATGCTTGCAAAAAGAATGTATATGGTTTAGTTTTGTCTCATAACACTAGCTAAAATGCTAGCGTGGTTTTTGGACTCCAATAAATAATGGTTTGCCAAGTAACTTTGTTTTTTTTTTCTTTAGTTCTCAAGTTACAAACTTGGTGGAAGAGATTTGAAGTTTTATGTATATGATTTAATTTCGGCTCTTAATATGAGATGAGAGGCGTGGAAAAGGTATGTTGGTGTACTGAGGTGGGTTTTGCAGTCGCCAGTCAATAGTGGTAAAGTGCTTATGCTTTTCTATGTTGCAGGATGGTAGAATCTGTTGATCATGCTCTTCAGGTATCTGAGACATACAAGGTCTGTGTTGTGGAGTTTGGACATGCATTGGTCTTGTTCTTTTTGAGTACCATCAATTGTTTGATTGATAAAATGATGGATGACTTGGAGTTGAAGATGGCTTCTAGAAAGAGACCGAAATTAGCTTTTGGAGGTTCAGACTACAATGGTGGGGAGAAAGATTCTAGAGGAAGTAGTGATGTTAAACGGAATGAACATCAGGAGAGGATAAGGAGAATCAATTCACTTCTAGCCATAGAGGTGCTCTTAAAACTAACAGACACCAGAAGAGCTTTGGTTCTGCTTCGCCTCGTTCACTTGAACATGTATGTTTTCCATTCTTAATCTCTTTAACTTCTATCAGATTAAACTATGTGTCTTTACATGTATACAAAAAATGTATTGCTGTGGCAGTGCACATATTAAATAAGAATACTGCAGTAAATGCTTCACACTGATATTGTACTGTTTCTCATAGGCCTGAAAAATTCAACGACCTCCTGCAGCGGCTACGTTTCCTCAAAGATCGTCAATTTGCCTCATCAGATTTGAATTCTGCGGGACAACTATTGGCAAGACTGTCGGGCAACATTCAGAAAGACATGGGATTTGAGTACCAGTTGAATAAGCGCCAGCTCATTGGAATGCTTCTTGATGTTGGATTTCAGAAGCCAATGTTTAACTGCAAATCAGGATTTGGTCCTTCTACTTGCTGGGTTCCTTTAGATATATACATGGAGAATGCAATGGATGGAAAACAGTTATCTACAAAATCAACTATAAATCTACTTGCAGGTAAATCCTGTGAAAATTCTCATAAGAATATGTGACAATTTTCTGTATGTATGTAAATATGAAATTATAGAAGAAAACTCCAGGAAATTAATTAATGTTAACTTCAGCAACCTAATTGCAGAAGAAACTATGACACTCCAAGTAGTTAACCAGGCTAGCTGGTAGGAAACATTCCTAGCACTCTGGCTCTCAGCCCTTCGACTTGTACAACGAGGTGAGACTAAACTATGTAGAAATATCTTTTAAAAGGGCAGAGAACTAAATAGATACTTTATGTTGGAGGATGTGAACAACTTGAATGCCTCATCTCTCTATAAAGATGCAGCTTCCAAGATTGTGGAGAATGGAGATGGACATCGTATGAATGTCAATTCAAATGCTTCGAGGAAAGATGGATTGATTTCTTCTCTCAAAGTGCTTGGGAACTTCTCTGGCCTCTTATGCCCTCCTTCATCAGTCATTGATTCAGCTAATTGTGCAGCAACAAAAGCAGTTTGCTCTATACATAATTCCAACACCAAAAAGGATGCATCAGGTGGAGGCATCGGTGGCGATACTTTTATAGTAGCAGGTTAAAATTTGTTGTCCAGTTAATCTCACAAAATATTATGTTCTGATCAGTTACTTCATATTTTATCTAGCAAGGATATTTTATGTAAGATGATAAAGAAGAAGCATACACATGGATCCTATTTACCCTGTAGTCAATTGGGTTGGGTGTTTTCTGTCATACGTTTGCTATTTATTCATTTCTTCTTCAGGTGGTGACATGAGACACCTTACTGTGGAAGCATCCATTGCAAGAAATCTAATTGACACATCATCATATTTCTGGCCTGCATATGTGTCTGCATCAATGATCTCCCCAATAAATACATCACCAGTTCAAAAGTCTCCTTGGTCAACATTTATGGAAGGAGCACCATTCAGGGATTCCCTTATAAAGGCTCTTATCATTACCCCAGCTTCAAGGTATAGTGCAATATATCTGAATTTAATAGTAAAACTAGCTAATCTTAGCTGATTACTTTCTTTTTCTCTATTCTAGTTTAGAGGAGATACATATTTCACAAAATGGGTCACATGAGGAGAAGTCAGCGGCAGAAAAGATCCTATGTAGTGCATCCCTTAGAAGTGGATGGAACATTCAGGTTGAACAATCATGCTGTAACATAATGATTTTACTATATCTGAATTTCTCGTACATCTACAATGGTCTTCAAGTTTACTTATAGCACCTCAAATCTCCTGGACTACAACTTTACTGATAATTATTGTTTCAGGAACATGTGGTGCAGGCTGTGGTCAAGCTTCTTTCTCCTCCTTTACCTCCCAATTATACTGAATCAAGTCACTTAATTGATCATGTCTATGCTGAGTGCCATCCTCTTTGAAGCATCCACAATAGATACAGTTCATATACTTTCATTGCATGGTATGGTAAGTAGAGAAATCTCATACCGTATCTTATGGTATTGCTTTCAAGATTCTCTAAATACAAAGTTGAGGCAGAGGCATTCTTATGCACTCAAAAAGCTTCTGTTTGTTACAGATCCCCGAAGTGGCAGCTTCTTTAGTTCCACTGTGTGAGGTCCTTGGATCACTTAGGCCTACATCAGATACCAAATCAAGCATGGGTGATGAATCCTCCGTTTACATGGTTTTTTCTTTAGCATTTCTTTTTCTTCTTCACCTATGGAAATTCTATAGACCCCCGCTTGAGCAATACATTGCAGAGAGAGGAGGAGCCGTAGGAGGTGAGCTGACATTGGAATATCTTTTGTTATTGTGCAATGGTCGTGTTGCCTCTGTCTGGAATGAAACAAACATCAGGTAGCAATTTGAATCAGCTTCTGAGAAACCTGTGTACATTGATTCCTATCCAAAATTACGAGCCTGGTATAATCAAAACAAGTCTTGTGTGGCTTCAACGCTCTCTGGTCTCTCTGATGGAAATCCTGTTTATGAAGTTGCCGATAAAATTTTGAGTATGATCTACTGGAAAATGACTAAAAATGGTGCCCCTTCAAGTAATTCTTCTGCACCATCAAGCAGCAATGTTAGTGACTGTCCTGCAGTTGCCGGAGAGGATGTGCATCAGAGACCGATCATTCCTGCTTGGGAAGTCTTGGAAGCTGTTCCTTTTGTTCTTGGGGCAATTTTAACTGCTTGTGCTCATGGGAGACTTTCATCAAGAGACTTAACCACTGGTTAGTTGGACAATATATTACTGCACTTGGTCCTAGGCTCATTTTTCTCTTCTCTTTGATTTATTACTCATCTATCTTAATGGCTCTTTGAGTTTTTTTTTCATCAAAATTCCTTTTCATAAGCTTTTAAATGCTTGCAGGGTTGAGAGACCTAGTTGAGTTTCTTCCTGCTTCACTTGCTACTATTATCAGTTACTTCTCTGCAGATGTCACCCGTGGTATATGGAAACCAGTTCCTATGAACGAAATAGATTGGCCTAGTCCAGCAGCAATTCTTAAATCCGTTATTCTGAAATAAAAGAAATACTCGAGTCTGTTGATGTCAACATACCAAGCTGTTTCCCTGGTAGAACTGCCGTTTCTTTTCTACCTAGTCTATTTGGCTCTATATTGTATCTAGAATTCACTCCGACTCTGTATTGGTCACATCAACTTCCTGTTAGTGTAAATTTTGTACGCATCATCAATGTTAAATGAATGTACATAATGTCATTTTATATTGTAAAAAAAATCATCCTAACCTTGGACCTTTTTGGTGCCTTGCAGATAGTTCAACTGTAATGCTTCCTCTTCCTCTAGCTGCTCTTATGAGTTTAACCATTGCTTTTAAACTTGAGAAAAGTTTTGAGTACATTCATTCTGTTGCTTAGACGGAAACATATCACTAGGTGGTGATCCTGATATTTGGCAGTCCTTCTTGTTTGGTGGGACTAATGGAACGTATAGGACTGCCAATGAGGCAACAAATATATTATTTAATGCTGATATTTGAAATTGATTTCATAGTCTAATCCTACTACTGAATGAGACAAGTTTGATTTAGTCACATTGACTATGTAAATGAGTACATATAAGATTTAGACTCTTATTTCACGAGTGAGTTATAAACTTGTTTAATCATATTCGGGCATTTTGAATCCTGTAATGATTCTAAATAAGATGTTGTTTATGATGACATGATGTTTGAGACTTTATTATGTGCTTTACAGATGCACAATAAACCCTCACAATCTGTCATAAGTCTCTCGTAAATATCAACACGGTACTTATAGAAAAGTTGTCACAAAAAGGAGTAACATTGATAATCTCATATCTCTACCAAAGAGAATGTGCCATAGTGATATCAAAACACTTTAATTGAAATCCTTTTGAAATCTCAAATATTAATAAGGTCTAAGAATTTGAATCTCATCACGTTCCATTGAGTATTGGAATTGCCTATTTCTAATTTGGCTAGTAATATAAATCTTTGTCGATATGTAAAATGAAACGTGATATGTATACGTCCCTTAATGATCTTTCTCTAACTAGCATAAGTAATATATCAATGATCATCAAATTTCGATCTCACACATTCATATATGCATGCATTACCTTTAACGAGCTCTTTATAATCGGATATTCATGTCACACTCTTGGAAAATTATCTCTATAGAGGAATTAATTTTAGAATGCGAATCATATACTCAACATTTACTCTAGACGGATAGAGCATGTAAAATCTCTACTTTAAGAGTAGAAAGTTTAGACCGAGTGAAAAAAATTCATAACTTCACGTTGTTACATTAGTCTATTCTCTTCCTAACTGTGGGAAAACTATTATATTGACCAGTGGCAGAGCTAGGAATATATCATAGAGAGTGCCAAAATGAAAAATATGTAATTAATAATAAATAAATATTTTCTATAGAAAAATTATTCAAAATAATAATATGATCATCTTAATTAATATAAATTATAAATTGAAAGAGAAATGTTGTTTCATTGTCTTGCTAAAATGCATCTTTTTACAGTTGACTAATAGTAGTTCTATACAAGAAGGACACATAAATATAACTAAAAAGAAAAAAATAACTGAACAATATCTATAAATGACTAGATCTTATTGGTTATGAATATGGAGAGGGGGGCCAAGGAAGCTTTGGAATGAAACGGTTTCATGAACAAGCTCTTATGATGCATAGATTAAGCTTTGAACCAATAAGCTGGGGGTGTCATGACCCCCTTTGGCCCTGTGGTACCTAGCCTCCACCACTGATATTGACCATTTGCAAAACCATGTGTGTAATTAAGGATATTATCTTCCTTATAATTGTTGGTGGGTGGTGAGACCAAACCAAATATTTGGTCAAAATAATTGTCACTTATAATGTGTGCATAGTTGATTGAGAATTTTCTCTAAATCAAATGATCATGGTGGATAATAACACACATCAATTTAAAGTGACAAGTCGTAAAAGATATAAGTGAATAATAATTTTTTTTTAAAATAATTGCTTGTTAGCAAGCATTGTAAATTATGAAAACTCAAACAATGATATCATTGAAGCATGTCATATCATGATAATGATTTGATGAACTTCTAGTTCATGTATAGTTTGGATATAGATAAATATGCACCCCTTTTGGCCAAAAATATGTTACATAAGTAACACGATACAAGGTCTTCTGAAGCTATCAATAAAGATCTACACCTCTTTGGGGGAAAGTTACATTAGCTTTTATAAGCATCATAGTCGAAAATGACATAATGACTATTTTAAGTCATGAATATCAATGTCTTAATTCACTTATTTTTATAGCGGTGTATCCAAAATTTCAGGTTTGGTATGTACATATTAGGCTTGACACATAGATTGATATATTATGAATTTCGAGTCCATGCAAGCCTTCTGAACTTCAGGCCAAAATGCACTCAAGTTTCGAGTTTTTGAGAATGAGGATTGCTGATCTATACAAGCAAAAAATCATCAATATTAATAACAATAAATAAATACATGTAACTTAAAGATGCGAAATTGAATAAAATTAAGTAATAGAAATAAACATTGGAAACTTCTAGTTTCGTTAATGAATAAGATAGACAAAACTTCAAGTATACTCAGATACATGTAATTTTCTTCAATAAATAGTCGAAGATCTCATGGTTCCAATTAATCAATCTTGAACTTCCGGTTCAGAAGGTCAGTAAATTACGTACTCATATGAAATGAATTCTCATTATCAAATAAAATCGAGGAACTTCAGGTCCTAGTCGAATTAAGAAACATAAGTTTTGTATATTCAATTTCATAATTTGAAGGATTTTTTGGTCCTTGTAATTGAATTAATTGCGAGAACTTTAAGTATCAATATTTGGTTATTGTATAACCATTCACTCGAATCTTTAATTTTGAGTTTCACTGTTAGAATTTTCTATTCTAAAATTTGGTATTTGAAACTTCGGGTTTCTAATATTTTTACACTCAAAATTTCAGGTTTGAGTAACCAAATAAATTCTGAGGAACTTCAAGCCTTCATATATAATCATATATCTTTAGGCCTAAATTTTATCAACGATTAGGATCTTCAGGCCCTAATCTATCACTCGAGAATTTTCTTTAACCTCAAATGATTCCATCAATCAATAAATATTAGATTTGATTACAATTGATTGAAAATAAATTACAACTAATATATATTAATATAACAAATAAATGATGAGCTCGAGAGTTACAAAAACTTGTTACATATTTCACCATGTGGATCATAATAAGATATATATGTCATTTATATATTGTGGACTTATAGAGGCATATGTGATAACATATAGATAATAGATATGCGTAAACATATAAACAAATCCATGGTGGATAGAGACCCTTCTGATATCAACTCGTGCTCCAGAGCCAGCAATCAGTCTAACCAATAACAATATAAAGGGGTCATCAATCCATATATATAATCATAGGGCCTCAATTTCTTCGATAAAATTTGCAACTCTAGCAATAAGTTGGCTTCTCCCATTTTACTGAGGCAAAAAGAACCAATAAAAAATCATAGTTGATGGATTATCATAGTTGATAACGTTAACTCATATACCCCGTAAAGAATTTGGTCAACAATCTATTATATGCTCCTCGATGAGGTTTCAAAATTAGAACTTCGGGTTCTAACATTGTTGGTAATCTGAATTTCTGGTTCAAATACTTATTATACTTAATCTCAGATTTGATATTCAAGTAAAACTTTAGGCTCACTTTAGTTCTGATAGATCATGAATAGTAGAAAAATAATGTCTTCTCATTACATAAAACAAATGAATACGTAGATCAAGGTTTTGGTCAAAACAACAAAATTGTACCACAACATTATTGATCATCATTGAGTTAGAAAATATAAGGCGAAAGTGTTGATAATGTATTATAAATTGGGGAGAGAAGACACAAAGAGAATAGAGAAAACACAGAGATGGAGGAGGAGGAAGTGTAGAGTATTCTATCATTCATTTCAATAGGCCTCTATATATAGATGTAGAGTTTACATAATAAATACACAATTATTTAGTATTTACATTGACATCCTCACATATATATTATTTAAAACAGAAATGATTATGTATGTATGTTTTCGGGGTCCAGATACATTTGAATGATTCGATAGTAGCTTACTCATAAATTGAGTAAGACTGGATGTTTTCTGAGCAATAACTCCATTATTTGGGATATTAGAAAATATGAGTGATACATGATACGATAATACGATTAGTCATTTCATTATGTCGTTATGTAATATTAGAGTCATTTCAGTCAAGTGACATGGAAACGGTAATACGATATAATGTTTATTAAGATCGAAAAAAAAAAATCAACACCGACACTAATAATGAGATAACGTGAAATATTTCTATAATAAATTCAATGTTTATTGATCATGATCTAAAAAAACACTATATATAACATATAATGTAAGTTTTCCAACACCAATATTGACACTGACAAAGATATTAACATTGATGCCAACACGACGACACTCACACCGACACAAATAAAAATATTTACAGTGTGTTTGGATGGAGGAAATATTGAGGGAATTTAAACGAATTTTAGGAATTCACAATTTTTCTCTTAAATTTCTATGTTTGGATAAGTTTCTTAAGAATTCTGCAAAATTTGTTTTTTAAAATTCGAGGGAATTAGTGCTCTCAATTCCCTTATTCAATTTCTTCAAAATTAGGTGTCATTCTACAATTATCTCGAATTACATATAAAAGTTTCAATTTATTTGTTATTTTAAATATTTTTATAAGTGTATCCAAACGTTAAAATTTGTAAATAATGACATTTAAAATGATGGAATTATAATTTCCATTATTTGTGAATTTCAACGAGAATCAAAAATACTTCATCCAAACACACTATTAACAAATCTAACACTTGGAGATAACATTGTAGTTTCTTTTCTAAACCCTTTTATTGTCCTCGTTTCATTTTTGGTTCAAGCACTTTTATCATTCTTCTTTGCTTCCTTTTCTTCTTTTTTTGGAAAATTCTTTGCTACTTTTTCTGAAAACCACCTTTTTGTTTCAATGGCAAAGACGCGAGGCACTTTATTAATCAAGGAATATACGACATTAAAACAGTAGACACCCTGAGGGTAAGTGAGAAAAGGCCAATGTCAAGCTATTATAGAGAAAACCCTACAATAACTAAATAGCATGTAATAAAAAAGAAAACCAAAGTAACCGAGAACATGCCACGCTTGAACAGGCAAACACCAACATGGGTAACTAAAGATAGTGTTTGCCTAAACTTACTCAAAACCCTAGGCCTGGGAGGCCTAAGGGTCTTGCACTTCCGCCACTACCATGGCCTCATTCCCCTCGCTTCCACTAGATGATTCCATGGTTAGTTCCACAGGTTTTGAAGCCTCGACCTCCTCCATAGCTAAGCGTTTTCCTCTGATTCTCTTCTTGCGCACTTTTGGTGATCCAGCCACCACTGCCACCACATCCTGCGACACATCCTTCAATTTTTGTTTGGAACCTAGACGCCTACCCCTCTTGCGTTTCGAAGGAGAAACCCGCATTTGACCAAAATCATCAGTCAAAGAGGTAGTGAGGGCTTGACGGAGAAGCTCACTCTCTTGTGACGGGGTAGGTAGTGGGGCCGAACTTGTCATTGATAAATCTTCACCGACCTACTAGAGTATTAATCAGAGTTATCCAGAGTCTTCCTCTTATTACCCACTTCGGGCATGGACTCATCCGCAAACCACACCTCTGGAGTAGAAACTTCTGGTGACTTGAAAGAGAAGGCACCCAATTGTCGAGCGAGCTCCGTGGTAGTGATACCCGAGAAGGACAATGTGAAACCTGGAGCTGCCATAGATGCTCCCATAGGGCCTGCCGAGATTAGAGAAGCCACGGGATTCCTAGTCAGACTCGGAGTTCAAGTTTGACCAAGAAGTCCTCCTTGACCTGGGATCTCTCGAACAACACCAACCCCAATCCGATTCTTTATTCTCGGGGCAAGAATGTTCAGCGTCGCCATGGCTTCCTCCCTCGCCGTCATATCAGGAGGGCCACCACAAACAACGTGTTCAAAGATGCCGCATGTCTGGCAATACCTAAAGAGTCGATCATATTGGAATTTCACCGACGCAGTCAAAATTAAAGACCTCCGGTGGAAACGCTTGCTTCACCGGTTTGTTTACGTTGTGCTAGATCCGAGCACGAATTCGCTTGCCACTTTGAATGCCGGGCTCGTCATGTCAAATGATTTCTCCAAGAGTAGCTACGATACATCTGACGGTAGTCACCATCTGCAAGCGTGGTGGCAGTTCCATCACTTTGACCCAAATCGGGATCCGGTTCAGTACAACCTCTCCGATGTCTCCAACGTCGTCGAACACATTCAATACCAAGTTGGATTTGCCGTAAAACCACGACCCTTATTTCAATATCTGATCCCTCTCGACTTCCACATCGAACGAGAAAACAAAGCGACCCTCATGACGCCTGATCGATAACTTTCTCTTCAAATTCTACACCTCCGCGATTGTTCCCATGAAGGCCTTGGGGTTGATTTCCTTCTTTGCTGCCAATAGTCGATCAATAGTGTTGTGCTTCAAATTTCCTGCATCCTTGACGCTAAACGAGGTCTTGCCTCGCTCCGTGACTGCAAAGACAGTCGAGAACTTTCAAGATGCACCATCCGAGAAGGCCATTTAGTGCTGCGTTGCAAAACTCTGTTTTACGGCGCTCTAGGATTTTTCGTTGAGTCAACTCTAAAAAACAACTTTTTTGATTCAAATGATAAAAACAAAAAACAAAAAAAAAACTGCGACGAAAATATGGCTGGAAATTTTGATATTTGGGCATGGTGTATTGGCGGGCCATGTTTCAAGTTTCATGAAATTTCTAAACCCAAATTAGAAAAATAAATAAATTATATATCTGGGTTCTGTACTTGAGAGAGGCACAAATGTATAGATTCATAAAAATACAAATGGCCTAGCTTTTTCCCCGCTTTATATATTTCTTCCATCATATTTTATTTTATTGTCCTCTCTCTCTCTCTCTGACACACAATCTCCCTCACAATTTCAACCCAGTTCGAAAATCTGAAACCTCATTCTCAAAAAAAAAAAAAAATAATCTGAAACCTGGGTTTTGTGGGGCTTGGTCTGATCCCAAAAGGGTTTTAATTTCATCGGGTTTTATGATTATCTGAGAGTTGAGGAAGAATGGAAGTCGGAAGGAGGATCTCGGCGAGTCCTCGGCCGTGCTCCGGCCGGCGAGTGGTGGCGAGTAAGAAGAGGGCTGCCGGAGATGGGTTCGTCAACAGCGTCAAAAAGCTTCAGCGACGTGAGATTTCTTCCAAGCGTGATAGGGCCTTTGGGATGAGCAATGCCCAAGAGAGATTCCGCAACATGCACCTCATGGTAAACCCAGTTCAGATATTTGGTTCAATTTTGATCCTTTCAATTCAAATTGACTACTTGAGACATGTGTTTAAATTGAATTGATTTTGAGGGCTAGTGATTACTGCTTCTGTGTTTTAGTTTTGAATTGAACAAGATAGATAAAGCTGCTGGAAATTTGATTAGGCTGTAGGGGACATTGTGGAACTAAATGTCATGCTGCTTGAAAGCTGTTTTCCATTGGCTGTTTCGGACTCGGTTGTCATGGTTATCACCTTGATTTGTATACTGTTTCAGTACCTAGGGTTTGTGTTCGTTAGGTGCTTCTGAAGCTGGACTTAGAGCAGAGATTTTGAGTGATTATAGTAACATATATCTTTCTTGTGGGATCACGTTTCATTAATTGTCTATCGTGTGTATTGCGAAAACATTAGTGGTCAAATTATTAACCTGCCTTTTTCTAGACTGTAACGGTGAAGTTGATGGTCAGGATAGTTCTTGGCTTTATTGGCAATTGCAATCAAGGGATTCTATAGATGTTAGGTATTTCCTTCTTAATTCCCTGGAACAAAAAAGGAAGTAAATGAAAATTAGTTTGATTTTAGGGTAATTTTTACTTTGGCAGTGAATGCCAAAGTAATCTTGAAAGCTGCTTTCAGTGAAATCTGACATGGTAATCACACTGAAGTTGGCCCAGGGGGTAGGAATCATGTATGTTCGATTCTACTGAAATTGACCTTCAAGATCTCAATATACACTATTCTTAAGTTTTTTCTTCAGAACTTTGCTAGGGAAAAAAAATTCATTTGTTTTTTCGTGGTTTTCTGGAGAAATAGAAGCTCAATATGATGTAGCGCAATTGTCTTTTTTACTAAAAACTGTAATGTTGGTTTATTGATGTTTTAGTTTCTCTGTCAAATATTATCAAAGTGGATGTTGTCACTGTCATGTGTATTTCTTTCTTTTGATATGTATTATTTTATGTCTGCTCCAGGTGGAATATGACACTCATGATCCCAAGGGTCATTCTTCCCCCATATTGCCTTTTCTGATGAAGAGGACGAAGGTCATTGAGATAGTTGCCGCGCGTGACATAGTCTTCGCGCTTGCACACTCTGGTGTATGTGCAGCTTTTAGTAGAGGTAATAAGTAGTAACATATCTATAACATGTATTAAATGTCATAACAAATGCCAGACAATATTATTTTTTTCTGTAATGAAGGGAGAGATCCATAACTTTATGACAGACAATCGAATATTATCCAAAATGACTAGAAAAAAAGAAACGTAGTCTTAGATAATTTGATCCTTTGAAAAGATCTTTGTAGACAGAGCTCTAATTTCGTAGTCGCAAATGGATTGCTAAACATACATAATGAAGAAAATAAGTCCTTTATGTGTAATCATTAGTTATATTTACTTTGTGTTACTGCAGAGACAAATGAGAGGATTTGTTTTTTAAATGTTAGTCCTGATGAAGTCATTCGAAGCCTGTTCTTTAACAAGAACAATGATTCCCTCATCACAGTTTCAGTCTATGCTTCGGACAACTTCAGCTCTCTGAAATGCCGATCTACAAGGATTGAGTGGGTAACCTTATCTCATCTTTATGTGTAATTTCACATGTTAACTATTTCTTATTCAAGATTGTCTATGTATCTGATAGGTATATAAGGAGGAGCCAACCTGATGCGGGGTTTCCTCTTTTTGAGTCAGAGTCCTTGAAGTGGCCTGGGTTTGTAGAGTTCGATGATGTTAATGGGAAGGTGTTAACATATTCTGCACAAGATAGGTATGTTTTGTCTGTCACATGTATAGGATCAGTCGATCACCAACTTGATTGAGACTCACATATTTATCTTTTTGTTTTGGGGTCCTGGGCCAGTATTTATAAGGTGTTCGACCTGAAAAACTATACCATGCTTTACTCTATATCAGACAAAAATGTACAAGAAATTAAGATCAGGTATCTACCTCCCCCCTCCAAACATCATTCTGACGTACTGGTGCTTTCATTCTTAGTTCTAATGGTCTGACACAAACATGTGTAGCTTATGTTCTGATTCTACTCTAGTTACTAACCTATCATGGGTGCTGTTTGTAACAGTCCAGGCATCATGCTGCTTATTTTCAATAGAGCTAGTAGTCATGTTCCGCTGAAGATTCTATCTATAGAAGATGGCACAGTTCTTAAATCCTTTAACCACCTACTCCACCGAAATAAGAAGGTGGATTTCATAGAACAATTCAACGAAAAGCTTCTCGTGAAGCAAGAGAACGAGAATCTTCAGATTCTTGATGTAAGTAAACCATGGCACTTAATAATAGTTCTTTTGCAGCCTGATATGTGGAAATAACTTACATTTATGTGTAGGTTCGAAATGCGGAGCTGATGGAAGTTAACAGAACTGAGTTCATGACCCCATCAGCATTTATCTTTCTGTATGAGAATCAGCTCTTCCTGACATTTAGAAATCGGACTGTGGCTGTGTGGAACTTCCGTGGAGAACTTGTAACTTCTTTCGAGGATCACTTGTTATGGCATCCTGACTGCAATACCAATAATATTTATATAACAAGTGATCAAGATTTGATTATATCCTACTGCAAGGCTGACTCCGATGATCAATGGATGGAACCAAATGGTACTTGTTTTCAATCCTTTGTTCTAAAATAATTATGTTATCCTTAGTTGCATTGTTAATTGCTGGAACCGCAACCCCTTTGGTTTATCAGTATTCTTTTGACTTTCTTATAGCTTAATTGATAAGTTTATTGGAAATAAAGAAGTGAACTCTAACATTTTTTCTCACATTGAGTAGTCCAAGTTGAGACAGTGTTAGTTTGTTAGCTTTGGCATATGCATATTGTGAAGTGAAACCTGCAATCTGAAACAACGGTTAGTTTGTTCTGAAATGAGCATGCAAGTGCTGTGTGTTATTTCTCAAAATGCGTCTTTACGTTACACTTCACTTGAGTGATTGTCCATGACATCTTTTTATGTTAAATATAAACAAGCAAGGGAACTATTGATATTAGAAGATGATCAAGGCCATTCTTGGACATCATATCTTCGAAAGTATTCAAGATTTTCTATTTTTTTTCTTTATATATGTTAATCTATTGGCTTATGATGACCAAGCACTGTTTTCAAGAATATATCTAACATATGGTCAGTGATGCAGCTGGTTCTATTCATGTCAGCAATATCTTAACTGGGAAATGCCTGGCCAAAATCAATGCAAGCAATGCCGGTCCCCAGGTTGATGAGTGTAGCAGCAGTTCTAGCTCGTCAAGGAAGCGGATCAACTCATCCATGAGAAGTACTGTTGTTGAGGCTTTGGAAGACATTACTGCTCTCTTTTATGATGAAGAACGCAATGAGATATATACTGGAAACAGGCATGGCCTTGTTCATGTGTGGTCAAACTGAAGGTCAGATCATTGCTTTTCATTTTGGGGAATATGAAGCTGCTGGTTAGAGAAGTAGTCTATCATGGAAGCTTAGACCCATGCATATGGGGGAATGTAGAAAGTAGTCTTTGCATTGTAACATCAAATGATCTTGAAGTGTTAATGTAGTGTTGTGGTCATGTGGATGTGCCTTTTGCTTTTGTAATATATGGTGCCTGATCGAGATGGAACTCGGTCAAGGTATTTTTGTTGTGAGCACGAAGTATTTTGCAATGACTAGTGTGATACAGAATTTAGAAAAGATAGCTCGTTCAGATTTATGTATCATGTGTTTGCGAGAATATAAGGTACTCTTGTTCATTCAAAAGAGGGGTAGCAACTTTATATACACTGAGCTTTCGACGAAGTTTGCTGCCTATACGCTCTAACTATAAGCAGCCGGAGAAAACAATGAACTGATATAATACTGCTGCGCGTTGCACAGAACAAAGCTGAGAGCTTTGCATTCCTTGCATGGTTGTCTTCTCCTTCCTTTAAACGCCAACAGCATAATGGTACTCGAATCTGAGAGTTGCAGGCTTATTCTGGTGGTGGACCTTTCCCTCTCCAAGGTTTCACTAGCTGAAATGAGCAAAGTAGACTTTTATCCACTCTCATCAACGCAGCTGCGTTGTTGAACTCTCCGCAATAGTTTGGTGCAGAGAATATGGTAACTAGCTGCCTGTCAGCAAAGAATTCGTAGCCATCTTCCACAACCTGTCAACGGAGAGAACTATTTAGACTAATTCGAAAATCCTTGTAGTTGTTTGTACCAACTTGAAGATTGTATTCCCAACTATCGAATAAGGCACTAGCATAAATCCCAAGTGTTCTACAAAGTTATGGATAGAGTGTTCATAGACATGTTAGAAGGTAACATATTTGGAGGAATCTGAAAGACAGAGACCTGGTGTGCTCGGCATATGAGATCCATATCATGTTTTACTAAGAACTCGACCACTCTATCAGGTCCAAAAGTATAAGAAACACCTCTATCATTCTCACCCCACCCCTTGATATCTCTTTCTGGATCCGACCAAAGCATGTCACACAATAATCCCTGATCCGGCACGTCCACCGGTCTCTCTATAGCTCTGAGCTTATCCAAGCTATCCAACTCCGGAGATAGGCCACCATGCATGCAAAAGATCTTGTCATCAATGACCGCGGCGACAGGCAAGCAATTGAAGCAGTCAGTGAATACCTTCCATAATCGGACACTGAACCGGCGTTTACACTCGTCGTAGAATCCATAGATTCTGTTGATGGAGGCGCATTCGTGGTTCCCTCGGAGGAGGAAAAAGTTGTCTGGATATTTGACTTTGTAAGCAAGCAGAAGACATATTGTTTCTATGCTTTGTTTTCCTCTGTCTACATAGTCTCCAAGAAACACATAATTTGCATCCGGTGGAAAACCACCCAAGTCGAAAAGTCTCAAGAGATCGTGATACTGACCATGTATATCACCTGCACAACACATTTCCAGATTTTAAGCCAACATATATCTCGGGTCATCTAGAACATAAATATATGAATTACATGTGGAATGATGAGATCTCTGCTTCCTTCAGATAATAGAAATGGGCATGTATAAGGAGTCATTCTCCGTCTCTCACTTGCACTAAGGCTCTTATGCTTAGATGATCAGACAAAACCTATGGTAACTTAACACACAAGCAGAAGATCTCATTTGCCATTTATTTGAAATCTTAATACATTGAATACAACTCTAGACACATACATGATGTAATATACAAATTTGGAATGGTTAGGGGAATTTGAGTATAAGATACACAGGATATGATCCCTTTGTCTCTACGAAAGAATCAATGCGACAATGGCTGCAAGAACAAATAGATCAACTTTATATTGCTTGAAACATAAGATAAAGCTGAGAATTACATACCGCAAACATTGATGGGAGCTGCCAATTCAAGAAGATTAGGCTGCCTGAGAAAGACTTCTTTAGAAGTGATGCAAAGTTGGCGAATTTCAGCCTCTATTAGAGGAATTTTTTTGCCTCTGTTGACCTTTCCTTCCAGCAATCTCTGTATTAGTGCATCCAATCCTTCCATCCCCCAATTTCAACTCCAAATCCAGCCTTGTATCTATTTGTTTTGTGAACAATCCTTTGTCTGAACCGCAATTCCTTGGAGAAAATGAGGAGAGAAACAATGAATCACCAACTAACAAAGGATTGGTAAATTGAGGGATCAATTGCAAGAGAAGAGCAGGGAGGGAGTTATATTTGGTGGGTTTAGTTTATTTGTTAAATCAAAGTTGGTCATAGGGTGTTGATGAGCCTTGTTTTTTTTTTTGAAGGGTGAGACTTGTTCTTTTTTGGGTTTGTAGATTGTGACATAAACCTTAATTTTATGGATGAGATGGTTAGGTACTCCAACTAATTAGAACAAGGGAATTAACACCTCACCCTTCTCCCGACTTAGACGGGTTGTTCCACCCTAAAAGGGGTGATTATGCTAAATATGATACATGTTGATAATAAGGATGAGATACAAGTACAGTTCACATGGACTACTTGGTGCACCCCTTCAGCTCCTTCTACATGTATATATTGTTTGAACTATAATTGTTTGGGCCAAAATAATGTTTTAATTATTTGGATGATATTAAGCTCACGAGAGTCGATTCCTGCGACTCACGTATATAATTGTTCATGAATCTGGAAGAAAATTTAAAGTCAACGAGAATCTGTATTAAATAAGGAATACATGACCGATTAGATTGGATATTCATGATGCGCTGAGGATTTTAGATTTCCTACTTGGTATAGAGTTATGATCAGGATGTGAACACGCTAGTATAAATAGAAGGATTCAAGGAGAACTCTGGACCTCTACACACATGCAAATTTGCAATCGACAAACAAGCTCTCTCTCACGAGAAACAATCGACAGCGACGAACTACGAGTTTTCCCCAGACAGGGTGTGACAATTTTGACAGTTAACTCTTGTCAGACAACAACGATCAAATGAGGTTTCACCAGACAGGATGTGAAGGTTCCAACGGTTTACGAAATCACAACAAACCTGTGTTCTCAACACACGTTAAGAAGATTGCTCTGCTTTGTACCAGATAGAGTGTACAAGGTATTGATTTTTGTGGCTCTGCAGTGAGACACGAACTCAAGTCCTAAGACATCTAGGCAGAAAGAATCCATCAACTGAGGTTGGTGCTCTCCTCGCTTCAATCGCTTGTGTAGAAGAAAGTCCAAGCGGTGCGGCGCAAATCAACATTCTGCATTCGACAGTGGCATGTCAAGCAAGTACAAAAGAGACAGTTTGTGATTATCTAATACATTTCTGCTAGAAAATCGAGCCAAACATTTTGGAATGCTCGGTGGAACATAGGTTTTAGTGTCTCTGCTAACAATAGGTGATCCTTACTGTAAGTGTTACCCTAGTTGCACTAAGTATCGGTTACTGGAGTTTCGAGAGCATAACTCAGTGCACTGTCGTGGGTTATCGGATACACAAGTCCAAGAGAAATTTGATGCACTACAAACAACAATGGCTTTCAAACTAAATACTGCAGCGGAGATCAAAGCGCTTAACTCTGCGGGCTACAAGGTGATTCATGTTAAACCAAACATTTAATTAAAAACTTAATCAAACACAAATACAATTAAAACCCTTCTTTGTTGATGTAGCATTGGTGAGTATGGATCGTTCTTAACCGGGGATTGAGGGTGCACGCATAACTATGCTAAGGTTGTTTAGGGGGGTGCAAGATTGTTGGTTTTAAGTTTCCTACGAAATAAAACAAGAAGATGGTTATATACATATCAAAAAATCACAAGTTCTAACATGTTTAAGCTCATAGACAAGCAAACAATCAAGAACACATAATCCTAGCATGCATCTAGCCGAAAATAAGTTCCTTAATCTATTATTTACACGTTGATCATCACATATAGTTACCTAGCCGATTATCCCATCTTTGTTTAAGTCCTACGAAATTTCTAGGTTAATTAAAACACATACACATGCTTACATCGAATTAGAGAGCAACCAAATCATCTAGTTAACTTCCTAACTCAATTTTATCTTGATTAATTCGGTGGAACATGCTAGGGTGAACCAAATCATCTAGTGTCATCCTAAACAAGTTTCAAAGCATTAAGAACTTAGTAAGCAAGCATACATGTTCGAATCCAACCTAAAAACACATGGAAGAGCTCAAAACAAGTCAAAAATAATCATCTTTACACTAAAACATTAGTCTTTTATTACAAAGTCTCGAAAAACCAATATAAACCGAAAATAAATACAAAGAGGCCATGTTACACTTTTTGCTCCGAGGTAGTCTCTCTATGCAAGCTCCAAGCGCACGTCCCTTTGTTGGTGATGGTGAACGCAAGATTCCAAGGCCAAATCTAGCACAAGTAGGCTCACGGGTGAAGGAAGGATTATTTGGAAGGTGGTGGAGATGGTATTTCGGTTTAGGGAGAGGCTGATCTTAACTAAGTATGAGAGGAATTAGTGTTTGGACAAGGGTTCGGCTCTGTGATGTGTGTGTCCCTCATGAATGAGTTGAGCTCCCCTTTATATAGGAGAAGGGTAGGGTTTTTCCTACCAAAACAGGACCTTCCATATTAAAATCGGGGAAATCTGACCAGCTGTAGTAAAACGTGTTTTCCCGAAGTTTCAGATCTTGAAAAATTCTGATTCTTTTTTCATTGGAAAGCTTATTCAAAGGTCTATAAAATACATATAAGGAACGCCATATTTGGAATTAAATTGGATTTACTACAGATTTTAGAAATTAAGTGACCTGGCTGCCCTACTTTATTCTTCTTCAAGGAAAAGGAAATCTTCATATCTTCAAATCTTGCATTCCTTATTCCCTTATAATTCTTGGCCGAATCTAGCATATTCTTGCACATATTTTGGCCTTCAAATCAGGTCTGAAAATTCATATAATATCTTCCAAAATTCGTCCATTATATGCTCCATATATTCAGCCATATTTGCTCTTTCCTGGGTCGCGCAGGAGAAATGCCTTCATCTTTTTGTCCACCATTTTGGTATCCATTTCATTTGGCATTTGGTTTCTAATTCTTGACACCATATGGGAATACATTTTAGTAACCATTTGAAGACCATTCCTCGGACCATTTCTTCTCTGGAATTAGGAACTTTTCTCCTTACCCCGCTTTTAGCTCCGAAATGCCTCATTTATTATTTCCTCCTTTATTTCTACCTAAAAACATAAAGTAAGTTAGAAACACATTTACTAAGCATAAAACAAAGTTAAATGTAGAGAGAAAGACATTAAGAATCAAGCATAAAATGCGTAGATCAAATTCCCTCACACTTAGATTTTGTTAGTCCCTTAGCAAATACAAAACAAAACTACGGACACGAAAAATCAAAGAGAATCAATAAAGGAAAATGTCATACATTATTCACAAACACTTAGATGTTTCTTCGTTTCAAAGCCGCAAATTCTCATGTAATCATGTTTGAAAACGCAAGAAAACACTAAGTAAAACAAAACTAAGCCCTTAGTTGAATTTGTCTCAGAAATTCTTTAAGTATATGGCGAATTAAGCATGAATGTTCATAGAATTCAATAGAGAATAGAGATATAATCATGTTATGAACAAGTAAGACATGGAGAAAACAATGGGGATTTTAAGTCTGTGCATGCTCCGAATAAGGTTCAAATCAACTCACATGGATGCTCTCATCATATTTCCACTCATGCAAAGGGTTCTCTCAAAGTGTTTAAATATGCAACGAAATGGAATCAACTACTTGCACAAATGAACCAAAACCATATGCTTACTCATGCAACTTACTCCACAGATTGAAGGCTATTCATCTTAAGGATCATAAAGGACTTTTAAAGGGTTGTAATAGGGCTAAGGCTAAGGCATTTGAAAATTTGGATGTGTGGTGGTTAAGAACATTCAAAAGACTTAGTTAAAGCACCAAAGCATCATCAAATTCGTTCATCCTCTTTCCAAAACGTCACCAAAGTCAAACCCTAAGTACACGGGCTAGATTTCATCTTTTTGGACCCTAACTTCATTCTAAACTTCCCTTGAGCTTTTGTAGACAGGACAAAGGCCATATTTCTTTACTATTGAGCCTTCAATTCATAACAAACTCCAAATCCACAAGTATGGGGGACATTAATCCAAACAATGTACACTAAAAACATATTGCCGGAGAGCTTTTAATTTTCTTTTTCTTTTTCTTTTCTTGCTCTCGAATTTTATTTTATTTTTGTATTTTTCGGCAATCACACAATCTTTTTCAAGATATTTGGACAAGTCTATCCCCATACACACATCTTCCTCATAGTTTTCATACCATCTCTATGTACTTAGCTTCAAAAATCCCACCAAGTCTTTATAACAAGGGTATGGAAATTCTATACTTGGTTTAAGTGTTTAGGCTCATATGGTAAATGAAAGAAAGGCTTAACGTGGCTCAAATGGGTTATCTAGGGGTGTCGCAACTCGTGCGCACATATGAGACACATGGCAATTTGACAAAGTGGTGGAAAACCTAAGTGCCTTTAATCATATCTGAAATCAGAGTATGTATCAACTATAAGCTTTGCGAATTGACATGAGTAAGTTCTAGTATTCTCTAGTTCATTAAGATCTATGGCAAGTGAGTATATGCATGATTTTGAGACCTATATCTAATATGCACGAAATTTCACTCAAAAGAAGTGTTCAAGGCTCAAAATCTCACTTAAGGCTCATATGATTCACAACTTATTCTAACATGCAATTTTTGTACCAAGTTTACAAACCATATCTACTACATGTCATAACACTCAAAAGATATCTCAATTAGCACATGAATTCATCCTTAATGATATGCAATGCCATTTTTGTATTCTTTTCGGTCCAATTTCATCATAGACTAACTAAGGGCATCCTAAGACTCTTTAAAACACTAAGTTAATCAAAAAGACTCAAGACTCTCAAACAAGCGTAGATTTAGTCCTCATCTTCTTTGGGCAACCTTAATGAATTGGCCAGTTGGCAAGAGAGACTAAGAGAGGTATGAGTGATTTTCGAACTTGTCTTTTCTCACATCCAAAACCTGTCCTAGAAACCGTCACCTCCTAGACACCAAAACATCTCGGATCTCTTACTCAAACACAAGTATTCATCCACTTACACTAAATTAGACTCGAATACACTAATTAGTTTTTTTTAAGGCATCATCCGCCGGAAAGTTCCATTGTCCGCCCGATTTTACAATTTATGACTCAATAAAGTTGTAAACCCCTTCCCCCACACTTAAACTCTACATTGTCCTCAATGTACTAAAGTAAAGCATATAATTCAAGAAGGAATGCTAGGATTTAAGAAAACTAACTATATAAACTAAAGCAACGAAAATAAAAGAGATAAGGGAAGAGAATGCAAATCTGGTTTGAAGACTCCTCCATTGGGTTGCCTCCCAACAAGCGCTTATTTTTTAACGTCTTCCAGTCTAGACGTGATGTATCTTCATGTGTTTGAAAGAGGGGGATCCACGAGCTTCACTTCTTCAACGTCATGCTCCTTGAAGTTCTCATAGTAATGCTTCAAACGTTGGCCATTCACCTTGAATACTTTTCCGGTGTCCAAAGTCATGATGTCGACAGCTCGATAAGGAAATACTTGTACCACAATGTAAGGACCAACCCATCTTGAGCGTAGCTTGCCCGGAAAGAGTCTAAGTCTCGAATGGAATAGCAAAACCTTCTCTCCGGGTTCAAAATTCTTTGTACGGATCATCTTGTCATGAATGCGCTTTGTCCTCTCCTTGTAGATCCATGCGTTGTCAAATAATTCATTTCGGATCCCCTCAAGCTCACAAAGTTGAAGCTTTCGATGTAAACCAGCCTCATCCTTGTCCATGTTGAATTTCTTGAGCGCCCACCATGGTTTATGCTCTAACTCCACCGGAAGATGACAAGCCTTCCCATAAACAAGTCGATAGGGTGACATGCCTATGGGAGTCTTGTATGCCTTCCTATAAGCCCATAATGCATCATTCAAACATTGGCTCCAATCCTTGCAATTTGGCTTGACAGTTCTCTCCAAGATCTTCTTGATTTCGCGATTGGATATTTCCGCCATTCCATTGGTTTGTGGATGATATGGTGTAGAGACCTTGTGTGTAATGCGATACTTCTTCATCAACGCTTCCACGGTCTTGTTGCAAAAATGACTCCCTCCATCACTAATTAGAATGCGTGGCATTCCGAACCTTGAAAAGATGTTAGTCTTGAGGAAATCTGCAACAACTCGCGAATCATTAGTACGGGTGGCTTTTGCTTCCACCCATTTCGAAACATAATCCACAGCAAGTAAGATGTAAGTGAAACCATTAGAAGAAGGAAAGTGTCCCATAAAATCAATGCCCCAAACATCAAAAATTTCGACATTGATCATGTAGTTTTGTGGCATTTGGTCTCTCGCACCAATGTTTCCGGATCTTTGGCACCTATCACACTTAGCACAAAATTCATTAGAGTCACGAAATAGGTTAGGCTAAAAGAAACCACAATCTAAAACCTTGAGGGCTGTTTTTCTCGAACCAAAGTGTCCTCCACATGCTCCATTGTGACAAAACTCAAGAATAGATGCAAACTCACTATCTGGAATACACCTTCTAATAACTAAATCAACACATTGTTTCCATAAGTAAGGTTCATCCCAAATAAACGACTTAGTATTAGACTTAAGTCTATCTCGTTGAGCTCTTGGCATGGAAAATGGAAACTCACCAGTAACTAAGTAGTTAACAATATCTGCGTACCATGGAGTTTCAGAAGGACTTACCTTAATTCCGAAGAGTTGTTCATTCGGAAAGTTCTCCTCAATAGTCACGGCCTCTTTCTCATGCAGAATTCATGAGAGATAGTCAGCTACCACATTTTCAACTCCCTTCTTGTCTCGGATTTCCACACTAAACTCTTGGAGAAATAGTATCCAACGTATGAGCCTAGGCTTTGCATCCTTCTTCCGCATCAAATACTTCAAAGCAGCATGATCAGTGTAAATTATAACCTTACTTTGAAGTAGATAGGATTGAAACTTGTCCAATGCAAAGACCACAGCTAGCATCTCCTTTTCGGTTGTTGTGTAGTTGGCTTGAGCATCATCAAGTGTTCTTGAGGCATAGTAGATGACGTAGGGTTTCTTATCCTTCCTTTGTCCTAAAACAGCTCCGACGGCATAATCTGAAGCATCACACATGAGTTCAAAGGGTAGAGACCAATCCAGCGCTTGAAGAATAAGAGCACTAGTAAGCAACTCCTTCAACTTGGTGAATGCCACGTTACAATCCTCATCAAACAAAAATGGAGTGTCTTTTTGAAGTAGCTTGCACAAGGGACGTGAGATGTGGGAAAAGTCCTTGATGAATCTCCTGTAGAAACCTGCATGTCCAAGAAAAGAACGAATCTCTCTAACCGAAGTCAGAGAGGATAAGTACTTCACAAGATCTACTTTTGATTTATCAACTTCAATCCATTTTTTCGAAACAATGTGTCCAAGAAAAATCCCTTGAGTCACCATGAAGTGACACTTCTCCCAATTAAGCACTAAGTTTGTTTCAACGCACCTCTGCAAGATTAGTTCTAAGTTTTCTAAACATGCATAGAAATCATTCCCAAAAACACTAAAGTCATCCATGAATACTTCAATTATTTTCTCAATGTAATCAGAAAAATAGAAAGCATGCAACCTTGAAACATACCTGGGGCATTGCACAATCCAAAGGGCATCCGTCGATATGCAAACGTTCCAAAAGGGCATGTGAACGTTGTCTTCTCTTGATCCTCTTCCGCGATGCTGATTTGGTTGTAACCTGAATATCCATCAAGGAAGCAATAGTAGGAATAACCAGCTAACCTCTCAAGCATTTGATCAATGAATAGCAAAGGGAAATATCCTACCTTGTGCTTGCGTTGAGCTTCCTATAGTCAATGCAAACTCTATGTCCAGTGACAGTTCGTTGAGGCACTAACTCATTCTCTGCGTTCTTGACAACGGTGATTCCGGACTTCTTAGGAACAACTTGCACATGTGAGACCCAACGGCTATCCGAAATCGGATAGATAACCCCACAATCCAAGAGTTTGATGACTTCCTTCTTCACAACCTCCATCATTGGTGGATGGAGTCTCCTTTGAGCCTCACAAGATGGCTTAGCTTCATCTTCAAGTAGAATACGATGAACACAAGTAGCAGGATTGATACCTTTGATGTCCGCAAGTGTCCAACCAATGGCGGGCTTGTAGTTTTGAAGCATTCGAACAAGCTTAGCTTCTTGCTCTTCCTCCAACGTTGATGAGATGATAACCGGCAAAGTCTCGTTGTCACCCAAGTAAGCATACTTCAAATGATCCGGTAACACCTTGAGTTCCAATTCTGGTGCTTGAATGATGGAGGGACAAGCTTGTTTTCGCTATATACCAAGGGAATAGGGGGTGGTCTAGACGTCACAAAGGCTGCCTCATTAAGTGCCAACGCCATTTCTCTAACTCTGGGCTTCAGAACTTCAATCAAAACGTCTATTAGGGCATCATCCCTAGTGTAGGTCAACCAAATTCCATCTTGAAGTATAGTATCAAGCTCATCATCTCTCTTAGTGTCCAAATGCAACTGTGCCATATCCTCCACTAAGTCCAATGAAATGCTTGAGTTAACAGTAGCAGTGGGAACCTTCATAGCATCAAGGATGTTGAACTCAATCTTTTCTCCATCAATCTCCATGGAGAACGTACCTTCAAACACATCTATCTTTGTTCTTGCGGTTCTCATGAAGGGACGTCCAAGTAAAAGTGGCGTTGTGTTCAATGGACTCTCCTCCATGTCAACAATGTAAAAGTCTGCAGGGAATATCAAGTTGTTGACTTGCACAAGAACATCTTCAACGTACCCTCTTGGATACTTGTGAGAACGATCGGCTAGTTGAATGATGACGTTGTCTTGCTTAAGCTCACCAAGCTCCATGGATGCATACAGATAGTAAGGCATAACATCTTCAAATTTGGTGTCACCAATCACACAAGGAACAGAAAAGCTCCCAAGATCCTTTAATTTGGGGGGTAGCCGTCGTTGCAACACTGCAGAAACTGTTGCATTCACCTTCACAACCTCATTTGCTCTCGTTTTCCTCCTTTGTGTGCATAGCTCTTTCAGAAACTTGGCATAGATGGGTACTGACTTGATGCACTCGATTAAAGGTAGATTCACTTGCACCTTCTGAAAGATGTCTAGGATCTCATCGTATTGATCATCTTTCTTTGATTTGGATAACCTATGTGGAAATGGTGCACGAGCAAACGAAGCATTAATATTAACTAAACTTGAAGGGATAGAGTTAATACCTTTGTTTGGGGTCGGGTGTGATGGTGATGGTGGCTTAGATGGCGCCACATTCTTCTTCTCAAGCTCCTTTGTAGAAGGATCTTCTTCAAAAACATCCTCCACAACGTCATGAGCTTGTGATGACGTTGCCTTTAGCTTTGGCTCTTCCAAAATCTTCCCACTCCTTGTAGTCACTGCACTCACATTCCTTGTAAGTGGCGTTGGTTGAGAGGGAAGTTGTCCGGTGGTCCTAATATGTCCCATAAAGTCCACAAGTTGGCCCATTTGCTTCTTAATTTCAGTTATGTCTTGACCATGTGCATCCAACGTTGCCTTTGTTTCTTTTTTGTCCATCCAGAAGAACTTGAGTTGAGGCAGACAGTTGAGCAATCATCTTGTCATAATTCGGATTTGTGAATGTTTGAACCGGAGGAGGCAAAGGCACTTCTGGCGTTGGGGCCAATGGTGGCAGTGCATTGTATTGTTATTGGGGACGTTGGTAACCTTGTTGTTGTGTTGATGGAGGGTTCAAACATCCCTCATTACTGCTCCATTTGAAACCAGGATGATCACGGTTGCCAAAGTTGTTGTAATTGTTGTAACGTTGGCCTCCTTGATATCCTCCTATGGCATTGACTTGTTCTTCATGTGGTTGCTCGGCCAAAGTAGGACATTGATCACCTAGATGGCCTTGAGAATGGCAAATGCCACAAAGTTGGCCAAGAGACACCTTTTGTCTCTTCACTTCAAGTTCCAGCACTTGCTCCATCAAGTCAGAAAGCTTATCATACTTGTCATCCGCAGTAGTCTTAGTTGAACTCACTTCTGCAACAGTCTTCCTTGGAGCCATCCCATATTGAGCTTCATTGTTAGCTCGGTTCTCCAAGAATGCACGAGCTCTTATCTCATCTAAATCTATGAAGGCCCCATTTGCAGCAGCATCAAGAAGCTCTCTATCAATCAGTTTGAGTCCATCATAGAAGTAGTTCATCAAATTAGTCTCAGAGAAACCATGGGAGGGACAGGTGGCGCAAAGAACCTTGAAGCGGTCATAATATTGACCAAATGACTCATCCGCAGCTTGTGCGATTCCAGTAATCTTCTTCCTCAAAACAATGATCTTTGAGGCCGGAAAGTACTTACTCAAGAAAGCATCCGCAAGTTGCTTCCATGTAGTGATGTGATTTGGTGGAAGCTCCATGAGCCAAGTTTGTGCTATATCCTTCAAAGTGAATGGAAACGCCTTTAACTTCAAAAGCTCATCATCCGCATCCGTGGGCTTCATACTCGAGCAAACAAACTGAAATTGCCTCAAATGCATGTTAGGATCTTCATGCGCCATCCCTTGAAAGATTAGAAGGCGATGGAGAAATCCACTCTTGAGCTCAATATCCTTCTTGTCCTCTTGTGGAACAGGAAACTGAATGCATGAGGGGCTGCTACTCCAATCCGTTGAGCAGGTTTGTTGGCGAAGAGTTTGCCTTGCAACGTTGGCATTGTTGTTGACAATGTTGTTGTTGTTGTTGTTGTTGTTCAGGTCGTTCATCGTTTCCGCTTCTTGCTCTTGCTCTTGCTCTACTAAATGCTCGAAATGCTGGGATGATCTTGGTGATGAATTTGGTGAGTCAACTGTGTCCTCAACTATAGATCGATCAAGATCTTCCAACTCGTTGTTTGAAATGGTCACAGTGCGATTTCGGCGTAGAATTTCTCGTGGATTAAGGTTGGTCATTCATAATTCTGAGCATCCACCAAAGACCAAGTGTTAGTATCAAAATGATACACAAGAAATGTAAGTTACTTTAGCCAAAACGTTGGGATTCATTCAAAACACACAAAAACAAAGCACACGAATTCAAAATAAGCTAAAACACACCAAAAGCACACAAAGACACAAAAGCTATGTTTTAGATTTCTTGAAACACACTATCTACGTTTGTACACTAAAGTGAAATGCAAGGGCTCTAAGTCATCCTAAAATGAATGCAAGTCAAGTCATACGTGGATTTACACGTTCTTACCTCTTGTACTTAGTACCTGCAGGGGTTAGTTGTATATATACTAAGTTAAAACGTCATATACACAAATTGTCACTCAAAAGATGCAAGCATACCATAATCCACGAAATTCATGCATAATACATTCAAACTTTCATTTAAAAGGCATCAAACAAGAACCTAAGTGAAAGATGGAGTGAATGCATAAGAGAAAACGTTAGAACCTGCAGAAAACACAAGAGTTACATGCTAAATCAATGATGCAACGTGACCTATCTTTTAGCCTCATGTCCCTAACTTCACTTAGGTTAGGGTACCCGGTGATAAATCCGAGCATCACAAAGCCGCCAGAAGGTTATGCAGACTAATGTAAAGTTTTAATTAGTGTATATTTACAAGATTTCGGTGCAACACACAATTCACACATTTTATGCACAAGTATTGGGCATTTTGAGTGCGCTTCGGATTCAAAGAACGTGCGACCCGCGCGATAAAGTATAAACTTTCAATCGAATGGTCTTGGTTCAATCGATAAACATGGCCAGTTGGGGATAGAGATAACGCGAGAGGCGGGACTAATTTCGACAATACACCCCGAGGCTTATCGATCATGGAAAGTAGATTTAGTCCTTATCTTCTTTGGACAACTTTTAATGAGCTTGGACAGTTAGCAAGAGAGACCACAAGAGGTAGGACCGATTTGAGATCTCGGATCTAGAACCCATCATAGAAACCGTCACCTTCTAGACACCAACTCACAAAAGATATCTTACTCAAAGATAAGTGTTCATCCACTCACCGGATCATTGGTATATACTCCATTGATGCAAGTCTTTCTTAGATCCAGAACCTGTCACCAGTCATAACCCGTTTCTAGACACCATGTCCGACATTCAACCAATCTTCGAAAATTTACACTCCCTAAAGTCCATAGTAGACTTCGCCCTCAACCTCATGTCCATAACTTCACTTAGGTTATGGTGTGTGATAATGAAATTCACACATTACAAGGGGTTTAGGAGATAAACAAGGAAAAGAGGCGCCATCTATTCACAATGAGTGCGACTTAATCAACCAAGCTCATGTACTTAATGTAAATCCAAAGCTTTCCTTTAAGGTGTACACATGGCTGCAAAAAAAAAATACAATATGAACAAGTGTTAGTAACATAAATAATTACAAAATTTCGTTGGTGTTATACATATGTTAAATATTTACATAATTTCACGTAATCTCAAAGAACACATGCAATTTCCAGATTCGCGCAAATTGAACATAGCTGCTTGTCGATTTTTTCCAGAATTATTGGCTCGGCCGAATACAATAAAATTTTATAGACACAAACTAGACACGTAACCAAACAATCCTGCAAATTTTCTGATTTTTATGAGACCTGTAGCTACGTCAAATAATTTACACAACACAGGGCAGTGCACAGTTCTGAAAACAGAAAAAAAAAATATTAACATATTATACAAGCAAAGTCACACAATTCTTTACAATCCCCGGCAACGGCGCCAAAATTGATTCATGTTAAACCAAGCATTTAATTAAAAACTTAATCAAACACAAATACAATTAAAACCATTCTTTGTTGATATAGCATTGGTGAGTAGGGATCGTTCTTAACCGAGGATTGAGGGTGCATGCATAACTATGCTAAGGTTGTTTAGAGGGGTGCAAAATTGGTGGTTTTAAGTTTCCTACGAAATAAAACAAGAAGATGGTTAGATACATGTCAAAAAATCACAAGTTCTAACATGTTTAAGCTCATAGACAAGCAAACAATCAAGAACACATAATCCTAGCATGCATCTAGCTGAAAATAAGTTCCTTAATCTATTATTTACACGTTGATCATCACATCTAGTTACCTAGCCGATTATCCCATCTTTGTTTAAGTCCTACGAAATTTCTAGGTTAATTAAAACACATACACATGCTTACATCGAATTAGAGAGAAACCAAATCATCTAGTTAACTTCCTAACTCAATTTTATCTTGATTAATTCGGTGGAACATGCTAGGGTGAACCAAATCATCTAGTGTCATCCTAAACAAGTTTCAGAGCATTAAGAACTTAGTAAGCAAGCATACATGTTCGAATCCAACCTACAAACACATGGAAGAGCTCAAAACAAGTCAAAAATAATCATCTGTACACTAAAACATTAGTCTTTTATTACAAAGTCTCGAAAAACCAATATAAACCGAAAATAAATACAAAGAGGCCATGTTACACTTTTTGCTCCGAGGTAGTCTCTCTCCGCAAGCTCCAAGCGCACGTCCCATTGTTGGTGATGGTGAACACAAGATTCCAAGGCCAAATCTAGCACAAGTAGGCTCACGGGTGAAGGAAGGATTATTTGGAAGGTGGTGGAGATGGTATTTCGGTTTAGGGAGAGGCTGATCTTAACTAAGTATGAGAGGAGTTAGTGTTTGGACAAGGGTTCGACTCTATGATGTGTGTGTCCCTCATGAATGAGTCGTGCTCCCCTTTATATAGGAGAAGGGTAGCGTTTTTCCTACCAAAACATGACCTTCCATATTAAAATCGGGAAAATCTGACCAGCTGTAGTAAAACGCATTTTCCCGGAGTTCCAGATCTTGAAAAATTCTGATTTTTTTTCATTGGAAAGCTTATTCAAAGGTCTATAAAATCCATATAAGGAACGCCATATTTGGAAATGAATTGGATTTACTACAGATTTTAGAAATTAAGTGACCTGGCTGCCATACTTTATTCTTCTTCAAGGAAAAGGAAATCTTCATATCTTCAAATCTTGCATTCTTTATTCCCTAATAATTCTTGGCCTAATCTAGCATATTCTTGCACATATTTTGGCTCTCAAATCAGGTCTGAAAATTCATATAATATCTCTCAAAATTCGTCCATTATATGCTTCATATATTCCGCCATATTTGCTCTTTCCTGGGTCGCGCAGGAGAAATGTCTTCATCTTTTTGTCCACCATTTTGGTATCCATTTCATTTGGCATTTGGTTTCCAATTCTTGACACCATATGGGAATGCATTTTAGTGACCATTTGAAGACCATTCCTCGGACCATTTCTTCTCTGGAATTAGGAACTTTTCTCTTTACCCCGCTTTTAGCTCCGAAACGCCTCCTTTATTATTTCCTCCTTTATTTCTACCTAAAAACATAAAGTAAGTTAGAAACATATTTACTAAGCATAAAACAAAGTTAAATGTAGAGAGAAAGACATTAAGAATCAAGCATAAAATGCGTACATTACATGGACTATGAAATCTAGCGAGACCAGCATCTCGATGAGCAGTTGGATGAATTCGTGAAGAAAGTCACAGCTAGAGACAAGACTGTAGAGCAGTCTACAGTCTTGTGACAAGGTCGGGAACATGCAGAAGAGTTTGGATAGTGACTGCAAAAAATGGGCCGCCCAGCAACAGTGTCTCGATAAACTCACTACATGCCAGAACAACTTGGTAGCGGAGGTTGCCTCCCTCAGCGAGTTGATGGGGCAGAGCCTCAAGGACATAAACGAGTCCATCACTCACTTAGCCGAGAAAAAGGATCTTGTCAATCAAGAGTCTCCATCTCCAACAGATTGGGAAAAGAATGTCCTTGACATCATTGAGCGGATAATTCTTGGAGGACCAAAGACGCCGAGCAGATATACTTACCCTTTCCCTTTCGATTTCGAGTGGGTTTGGCCAAAGGGATACAATCCGGTTAACTTCATCCTCTCCAGCGACAACAGAACTGAGAGTGCAGCGACTCACATGGCTCGTTTCAAACTTCAGTGTGGACCTTAGTGGTATGCAAAGATGCACTCAAGCTCAAAGTCTTTGGTTCATCTATCTCCAGACCAGATTTGGTATGGTACATGAGTCTGCAACCCAACTCAGTCCTAGATTGGCCAACAATGGAGAGGATGTTCGTTGACCACTTCGGGGGACTTGACCCATAAGCAAATGTCTCAACTTTGTGCCAAATGGTACAACAACCTTGTGAATCACCAGTGGTCTATTTATATTAGTTTAGAGCAGACTATACTAAAAGAAGACATCCTTGACCATGGCAGAAATTGTGAACATTGCCATTGGAGGACTTGAAGATCGGCGACACAGCAAGTTCGAGGGTACTAGATATGCATCTTTGAACAATCTGATTGATACCTTATCCAGGGCATACATTGCTTTTTTAGAGAGGGACAACAAATGTAATGCGTCGAAGGGCACTTATGCCCCGAAAGCACCATACACTCCTATGAAACACAAGTTAGTCGCAATGGCCTATTTGGAGGAGGCGACAATGAAAAGTTACGACTTTGAGGAAGATGACGGCTTGGCAATAGAATTGATTGCTCGAAACACTGTGAAGTCCATTGCTCGGAACACTGTGAAGTCCAAGAAGGTGCAGCCCAACAACGGGGCAATCAAGATTTCGATAAGTGCCTTTGTTAGACCAGAGTTTAAGACTTATACTTACGACGCCAACCTAGCTCATGAAATCCTTGATGATTTGATCGAGAAGAGGATGAAGAAGACTGACTTCGGACCTTTCCCAACCACTGAGCTGTAGAAGGGGAAGAAATATTGCAAGTTCCATAAAATATGGAACCATACTACCAAGGGTTACGTCAAGCTAAAAGATGTTATCCAAAAATGGATTAAGGACGACAAGCTTGCTGTCAAAACAGCTCCCACACCAGCTTTAGTGGATGTCCAAGCTTCGTCGACTAAAGCATGGGAATGGTAGACGTAGTAATGGATGAATCTTTGCAGTGGGAAGGTGAGAAAGCTTGGCTGCAAGCCATGGTATCAACAACGTCTCAGCTCAAGCGATGGTGCACCTTCTGAGAGGACAGGACTCCCGAGATTTTGGAAGATCTTATCAAAGCAGGGATAGCCAATGTGCTATTTGGTCAAGAGCCAAACCCTCATATAGTTAAAGGTAAGCCATATTATAGGTTTTATCATACTTGGACTCATGCTACTGACTAATGCACCATCTTGCAGCGTCGGATCCCACACTGGATTGATGAAGGAGAAATCACCATCCCAAAGGTTGATACAGGAGCTTCACTCACCGATGAAGAAACTTTCCTAGTCAGTACGATGGAGGTTTCGTGGAACGACAAGACAAAGAGGCGACACGTGGTGGATCTCACCTACTTCAAGAAAAGTCGAAGCAGCGGCTGACCAACGCAAAATAGGTTTCATGGGCAAGGAAAAGATGAAATTTCCAGAAGCAGTGCCAGTCATACTCTGCACCAGATGTAAAGTCAAATGTGTCTTGAAGATTTCATGGAAGCGGTGAAAGCTGCCCCAAGAGTCACGCACCGCCAGAAAACTACCATCCTTCTATCCCAACGAGGATAATTCCTCCGTTGAAGGATTCCAACGTCTTCAAAAGGATGAGAGCAGCAAATAAATATATGAAGCCAGTTGCGAGCGAGGAAGAATCATCTGAGCAAGCTACCAAGCCTTATATACCATTAGCATCTAGGTCTATCATCAAGGAAGATGTATGGTATGTCAAGGAAATGAGAAATACGGTAGAGATAATCCCGACTAGAAAGAGAAAGCTACAAAAGCAATTCAGTGCTGCTAAGAGGACGCTAGAAGCCTTAGACAAAGGCTTAGTTACTCCTGACAAGTTGGTGGAATCACTGGGGAAAATCCAACGGAGAATGATCAGGCTAGCCGCTAACCTGGTGATAGATTTTTACAAGATCGCCACTAGACCCAAGGTCAGAGCAGAGATGACCAGCACTTTCTACAGAATCAGTGAACCCAAACCTACACCTGAGGTTCAAAAGGCTCATAAGTCCACCATAAATGGGAGTAAACCTGAAAAGACAGGAAAGGGAGCAAGGCCCTTGGTTTTGGAAAGGGTTGCCAAGCGTTCCCGGTAGAGGCACAGTGGATGTCAAGTCGAGTGAAACCAAAGGTCTTCGGTGGTAATCGAGGAACAAAAAAAGCTCGCTAACACATCTAAGGCGAGTCTCGTAGCAGAGAAAGCATCACCCTCAGCACCCGTTCTAGCGATGTTGTAGGGAATAGTACAAGTGATGGAAGCCTCAACCGTAGCATAACCTATCCATAAGGTTCACTTAGGTGAGGTAGAGCCAACTCCAGTGGATACAGCGGAGCCAATCGATTAAGAGATGGTTGTGGGAGTAGAAGATGACCTGAACGGAGATGAAGAGCTCGTAGATTATGAATATGAAGACAACATTGAGAACATTTATGAGGAGGATACAATAGTAAACATGGTTTACGTTCTCCCCGCCAGGTTTGCCAAGCCCGCCGCAACAACGAAAAAAGTAGCAACACTCTCCATGGTCATGGAGGGTATCAAATTGGGTGAGCCTGAGGTTGATGAAGGACCATCACCAATAGTGGACCCAACCGTTAAGAAATCATTCACAATGTTCTCCAAACCTGCAACGACGATGGCAATGCAATGTGACCCCTATATAGCACAGCAAACATGGGGGGCATACAACTTAGTAAGATAATGGTTGACACAGGAGCAACAATTAACATCTTCACCACCAGAGCAATGGCCTTGTTAGGTATCCTAAAGTCTTTAATCCAGGCCACAACAATGACTATCAAGAACTTTGCAGGATCGATATCCAAGACTTTGGGCTTGCTGTTTCTTCATGTTCAAGTAGGGCCTACGGAGGGAACTCATACTTTGTTCTTTCTTGATTGCAATGCTCTATACAATGTAATTTTGGGATGGGACTGGATACACCGTAGCTATTAAGTTCCCTTATCTCTTCATCATCAACTGCTACTATGGATCATAGAGATAAGAGAAGTTGAATTGGTGAACGTTGATCCCAGGCCTTACTCTATGTCTGTTAATGCTTTGGATGCCAGTTACTTCAATGGAACTTTGAGATCGTTTGAGGTGTGTGACATCGACAACAAAGACCGATGTGTCAGAATAACGGCTTATAAAGTAGCTTGATGGGGAATTATGCAGTCCCACGATGATAGAGCATACCCTTGCTCCCTTGAGTTACCATCAGTTGTTGATCAATGAAACGACCTTCTAGAGAGTCAGAAGCAGACGCTTGCAGCTCTCTTTGCGAGCGATTGCAAAGTTATCTATTAGAGAAGCAATTAGGGTTGAAGCCAAACCATTAAAAGTGGCTTCATCGGCAGCAATTAGGCAGTTCCTGTATGAGGATATTATCTGTTAGTTTGGGATTCCAGAATGCTTTGTCTCGGACAGGGAGACAACGTTTAGGTCAGGAGAAGTTGAAGAGCTGATGAGAGACTTTGATATCCAATTTTTGCACTCTTCACCTTACTATTCCGAATCCAATGGATAAATAGAAGCGAGCAACAAACTCATATTACACATCCTGAAGTGGATGCTCGCTAACAACCCTTGACTAACTCTTTAGCACGTTGTGGGTTTATTGGGCATTAAAGAGGAATACAACTGTCACTACACCATATGCCCTTATGTTCGGCCATGATGTTGTTATTCCTTTGGAGATAAATGTGCAGTCGTTGCAGGTTATGGATAAACACAACCTCATATGGGAGATTATGTCCAAGCAACGTGAACAACAATGCTGAGGATGAACAATGACATGGTTTCTGGGGTCTGTGGAGGAGATAAGTAGAATCCACTAGTTAGCTTCTGCGTGAATCGTCTGCTGAGGATGACGCAAGTCATTTCTTCAGGAAATTGGTCCAACGAATAGAAGAAATTGAAGCATGTGAGGTAGGTGAGGGGGTTGAAGTTAGCGGGCTTAACAAGTGTCTTCCCCAAGCGCCAGTCTTCTTTGAACGACCTCCCTTTTGGATGGTGAAAGATTGGAAAGTAAGTTTGGAGCCACAAGTCCAATATCCACAGTGGACCGGTGACATTATACTTCAGCGGCTCCAAGGATATCCACACCATGCTTCAGTAGAGGTAGACGATGACAGATTGAGCAAGACAAATCTTGTTCCCATTATACACGGTTTCTGCTATATTGGACAATCTTGCTATAATCTTTTTCGAGGAGGTACATAAGAAAAACTTGCACAGCCAATACTCTAGGAAGGAAATGTCGCCTTTGTAACCATCCACATTTTTGTAGTGGTACGCCAGGTAGTATAGGAGCGATCATGAGTCTTGTGGTCAGGACAAGCTTTAAGGTCGTAGAAGGAATAATCTAAATCATTGTGGGAGTATGGGGTGCTGGTGACGGACAATCTGATGATTGCAACCAAATCCAGTAGAGTAATGCTTATTTCCCCACATGGGAATTTGAAGGTGTTGCTGCTTGGGTCCCAGAAACACATGGTGGAGATGAGCGGCGCTCTATTCCCGCCGCGGGTGGGGGAAGCATAGCTTTAACAAAGGACAATTCCTTCTTTTTTCGATCTGACGGTGTCCGTTTTTCTGCAAGCTTTATACCATTTGAGGTCATCCTTGTGGATAGTGGTCCATCTGGCCTAATTTGCAGTTAGTATCTTTATGGTCCTAGACCAATGGTGAGGCTCCTCGGTGAAAAATGAGTGGTTGGTGGCATGTAGGGGTGATTTGACCAGGGGTTCGAGGCGAGCAGTGTCGCTGTCCTCTAGACGAAGCGAGACAGATGCGCCTGGACTTCTTTGCTCGATCACGGTGCATGCCCGCTTCACAAATTTTTGGGCATTGTCTTCGTTAAGGACTGGGTCAAACTTGATTTTATGATGGGCCATTTCTGGGTTCTGGATTGAAAGTCTGAATCTTCGCAAGGAAGTTTTGAATTTTGCAAGATCGGTGAAAGAAGATGAACATGTGTTTTTGGGTTTATGTGAACCATTGAAGGTCGCATGGCCTTAAGTAAGCATTATGTCACAGGGCGTGACTTTTCAGAAAAGTACTTGAAAAGCCTAAGTGAGGCTAATGGGCTAGTGTTACCGTTTAAGGGGGAAGTGACACGTCGTGTCAACAAAGACCTCTTCGATTACGTCTAAGCTTGATCTCGAGGTCGAGGGGGGGGGGCATGTTTAGGCCCAAAATAATGTTTTAATTATTTGGTTGATAATAAAGCCCACGAAAGTCGATTCCTGCAGCCCACGTATATAATTGTTCCTGAATCTGGAAAAAAATCTAAAGCCAGCAAGAATCAGTATCAAATAAGGAATACGTGACCAATTAGATTGGATATTCATGCTGCGCTAAGGATTTTAGATTTCCTACTTGGTATAGAGTTATAATCAGGATGTGAACGCACTAATATAAATAGAAGGATTCAAGGAGAATTTTGGACCTCTACACATACCCAAATTTGCTCTCGACAAACAAGCTCTCTCACAAGAAACAATTGATAGCGGCAAACTACGAGTTTTTGCCATACAGGACGCGACAAATTCAACGGTTTACTCTTGTCAGACAACGACGATCAAAGGAGGTTTCACTAGACAAAGTGTGAAGATTCCAACAGTTTACGAAGTCACAACAAACCTGTGTTCTCAACATACCCAAGAAATTGCTCTGCTTTGTACTGGATAAAGTGCACAAAGTATCAATTTTCGTGGCTCTGCAACTAAGACATCTAGGTAGAAAGAATCCATCAAGCAAGGTTGGTGCTCTCCTCGCTCCAATCGCTTGTGTAGAAGCAAGTCCAAGCGGCACAACGTATGTCAACATTCTGCCTACGGCAGTGGCACGCCAAGCACGTACAAAAGAGAGTTTGTGATTACCTAATATATCCCTGTTGGGAAATTGAGCCAAACAGTAATCATAAACTTCTTTGTCTAAATGAATGTGAACTAAAAGAGAATGAAATTCGTTCAAATTTCATATTTGCAATGAATCTTTGGAAATCGGGTGTCCTGTGGGATAACAAATGATAGTAGCAATAATATGATAAATTTGCACATAAAATCCAAAATATATTGTGATATAATTATACAATCAAAGTTGCAAACATGATAGATCGCATGATATTAGAATCACAAAAGATGATGATAGCCGACTTCACCAATTAAACAGTTGACGAAAGGCAGCCATAAGTTCATCAAATGAAGGCAGTTTGCAAGCAAAAGGATTATTCCGTTAGACAGCAGGACGCTTCAGAACTGAGACTTATCAAGGCTGTCAAAGTAAGGATGGTCCATTGCTTCTTTTGCTGAGATTCTCTCCGCTGGATCATATTTGAGCATTTTCTGCAATTTCCATATGCAACACTATTAGAGACAATCAGAGAATAACCACGAGCATTTACCAAGAGTAAAAAGCTATTCATGGACCTGATAATGTCAGTTCTGCTCTATAATACCAAAATTAATTGCCAGGTCCAGCATCAATTCTATTACAATTTGACAATGGTTCCGATAATATTTGTTTATTTCACTGTTACTCTTACCTTACTTGCGTATGTCAATTTGACCATCTTCATCATTTTAGAGTTTTGAAGGAAAAAAAATCAAGTAATCAAAAGATGGATTCAAACCATCACACAGATATCTACTCAAACTCCAGAGGTTTCTAATCAAAGTGGAGAACCGAAAAATGAACCTTGCATTCTCAAAATACCAAACTGTGATTACAAGTAGTTAATTTGATGAAGAAACGGACAATGCAGAAATAAAGAGAGAGATATTGACTGTGAAGAAGCAGAAATAGATCATTCCATACAAGCCCCACTTAAAAGTCAACACACAAACAAATCGCCTCACTTTCATAAAATAAAACAACCAATATTGGATGAGTCAAAACTGCCTCCAATTTGTAAAGAAGTGAAACAACTACGTGCCTAAGCGAGTATGTATCAATTTCAAGCAAACAAGTAAGACGATTAAGCAAATAAAATAAGAAGCTTTGAGGAAACTTACAGATAAAAGGTCCACGCCATCAGGCCCCAAAGCAGGAACAGCACGAGCCAAGTTCTGAGGCTCCCACACTGGATAAACATGCCAATCCCGCAGAGTAGTGACACCAGTCCACTGCTTCTCAGTCGGTGTCCCTAGCAACCTACACACCACAGCAACATGTTTCAAGTCAACATTCTAGCTTAACCTCAATTCAAATTCCCATAAAATAAAAAATCCAAACCGAGTGGGGACTTAAATCAAACACCTGAAGATGTGCAACAACTGCTGGAACTCAGAATCTCCGGGGAACAGCGCCTGCCTCCTCGCCATTTCCGCTGCAAATTCATCAACCAAATATCAATTCAACTAACTAACAAGTCAATCCAATACAGCATTTCAGCACCACATTCATCACTCAAACATTAATACGGCACATAGAGTCCAATCCATCACATACTACCACTATCAATTCGTAATGGCAAAATTGAAAGAGTAACAGAGCTACTAACCGAAAATACATCCGACAGACCACATATCCACACCGGTGGAGTAGTGAGTCGAACCTAACAAAACCTCCGGTGCTCTATACCAAAGAGTAACGATCTCATGCGTATAGCTCTTAAGCGGCACAGTGAAGGCTCTCCCGAGACCTAGATCCGCGATCTTCAAAATCCCACGGTCCTTATCCAACAACAGATTCTGCGGCTTCAAATCGCGATGCAACACCCCATGCGAGTGACAGTGCGCGACGCCCTTACAGAGTTGAAACAGAAAGCTCTGGATCATCGCCGGCGCCAGCGGCTTCGGATTGGGACCTTTTCGAAAAGTGTCGATGAATTTCTTGAGATCGGTGTCGAGGTACTCGAAGACTAAGTAGAGGACGGGTTTGCCGTCCTTCTTGTTGTCGACATGTTCGACGCAGAGGAGGCGGACGACGTAGAGAGATTGGGAGAGCATTTGGAGGAGAGAGACTTCGCGGAGGGCGGTGGGAGGGACGCCTTCTTCGTCCATCTCGAGACGAGTCTTTTTCAGAGCGACGAGTTGGCCGGTGGCTTTGTCTTTGGCCTTGTAGACCTTGCCGTATGTGCCTTCGCCGACCTTCTCAAGCTTCTCGTACTTGTCCATTTTTGAATCGCCAAACCCTAAGGAATTTGAATTTGGGCAGAGGCTCTCTTTCTCTTTTGATCTAACCGTTCGAGTCGGTCTTTGTAATATTTGGTTTTGGGGGAATTTTGTTTTGAATTTATAAAAGTGGGAAGGTGACAATAGTGTGAGTCCAACCGAACGGAACGGGGATGGGAAATTTGAATTCACATTTGACCCCTCTTTCCCGGTTCTCCCCCTTTCAAATTCTCTAATTCTCTACTAACTAATCCCTAATTCTCAGTCTGTTTGTGGTGAGATCTACAGCATAGCTGTCGTGGGGGGCCTTCAATATGGTTGTTCCCCACTGATCTCAAAACCGGGTGGTAGATGAACTATGACAGTATACATGACTCGGGAGAGTTTTTAATCGATCCAACCAAGAAGCTGAAAGTAATCAAATACTGTAACTCAAGCAGCAGGGGCAACAATCTTATTACCATGATCATCAGAACTAGCTTCAGCATAATAAGAAAAAGAAAAGGTAAACCACTTCGAGCACATTTTATAGGAAAAGAACAAGATGAATATATGCCAGAAAAGAAATAAGACAAACTGTACTTCGTGCAAGCTCTGAAATTCATATAAGCAGAAAAATAGCGAAACTCCATTTCCATCTAAACTGTTCAGTCATTCTTCAAATCACGAACTCAATGAGCAAAACACAGTTTCCACTTATTTGACAAAAAAATAACTGTAACCGACAGCCTCTTTGAAGGGCATTGTAGCCTAACGTCAAAATTTAAGAAATACTAGAGTGATAGTTCTTTTCCCTATTTTGCCTTGTGTCGTCTCAATGGTGTGCTTAGTCAACAACTTCAATGAGGGATGGCTCATAGTCGGCAGGAGCCTCAAATCCATGAAGATTCATCACAGTTGCAGCAACATTGGCAAGTCCACCAGTAGGAAGATCCTTGCGGAATTGAACGCCAGGTGCAAGTCCAGGGCCTCCAATTGCAATTGGAACCTTAACAACAAAAATCAATTACCGGATTAAAACACGAGGAATGGGACAGTGATCTTGATGTAAGTTAAGAAGTGACAGGATACAATAATGTACAAAGGCTGAAGGCTTTTTTTCCATAATTATTCCAAGAAACATACCGGTTGAAGAGTGTGGGAAGTAAGAATTTGAATGTTGCCAGCCTTGTCAAGAGCAGGCTGACCAGCCTTATTTCTCTTCACCATATCCTCAGCATTACCATGATCAGCAGTAACAACATATATCCCACCCACTTGCTCTATGGCATCAAGAATTATCTATAACAAAAATCCAACCATCAGATATCCATGAATCAAAACTTATTGACATTTAGTTCACATAATATCTACTGGCTCCATACCTTGACGGCTTCGTCAGCAGCCTTGCAAGCAACAATTGTGGCCTCAATGTCACCTGTGTGACCCACCATGTCTCCATTTGGTAGGTTAACACGTACCTAAATATAACATATAAAGAATGAGTAATTATATTTCATTCTGGCTTGTACAATCTACATGGAACAGTGAGATTTAACAAGACTATTGATCATTACCTGGTCAAATTTGCCACTCAGAATAGCATCCCTAGCCTTTTCAGCAATCTCCACTGCCTTCATCTTTGGCTTGACATTGAATGAAATTCCACTATCACTTGGAATTTCAACATACAATTCCATTTTATCGTTAAAGTATCCAGAGCGATTCCCATTCCAGAAGAACGTCACATGGCCAAACTTAACAGTCTCACTGTGCATAGAGAAAAAGCGAGAAAAGGATCACATGAGTAGAAAGCTAAAACTCAGAGGAAGAAAGTGTTCCAGTACGAGTAAGTTGAAATTTACTTTATAAGTCAAAACAGATTTGAAGAGAAATAAAGAGAATTTGACAAAGGAAACATGATGATTTCTAACTTTTCCCAACTCCATTATGTGAAATGTCCTGACCCAAAACAAAACTTGCTACACCAATACAGATGACAAAAGAAAGACACCTTTACATTAGGGGCAAAGATATATCCTAGAGTAAAATCATAAAAAATTGATGATATAGCAACATTAACTAAATATTCAACACTAACCTGCAGGCAAAAGTTCGGACACCGTTGTGAGTTAGATATTCACCGGATGTTCTATCAATCTCTGGAGGCTCTACAAGGTAACGGCTTGGGAGCTTCAGCTCACCGTCATACTGAAGCATACCAGCATAACGGATTTTAGGGACTCTAACTCTATCGAATTTGTCAAAATCTGCATACTCAAATGCCTTGGCAGCCATAACCATACGGTCAGCTCGGAAGTTGAATGTGACAACAGCATCACCATCGACAATTGGACCCACAGGCTTTCCACTGTCATCAACAATAACAAAAGGAGGTAAATACTGGTCATTGGCTTTTGGTTCTGCTCTCAGTGTCTTGATAGCTTCTACACAATTCTTGAATTTGTAAGGAGCTTCACCAAGAACTTGGGCATCCCATCCTCGTTTTACAACTTCCCAGTCATTCTGTACAGAAACACAACCATTGATCAATGAACCTACTATAGTACGTATGGAAGAACTCAGAAGGTCAACTTAACAACCACATCAAGTAAAACTAATGGAGAACAAATCTTCAATTCATAGTAATAAATGAACAGAAAATGATCTGCATGACATGAGGAGGGTAGTAAACATGTGAAGTTGACCCGGAAAGCTGATCCAGATGACCCAACAAAGAAAAAAAAATAACAGCTATAATTATAATATTATCATTTGAAAGATGAAATAGAATTGTAGGTATTAGTGAAGTTCATCATAACAATTTTTTGGCCCTAATGCATGTTCAAGTTAATCATTCACATGACCAGAGAACTCCAACTCAATGGGAGCTACACTATACACACAGTTCAGTGGACAAGTGATGATCATGGGGAACATCACAAGGCAAGTAACAAATAAATGACAGCAACACTAAATCCATTCTACAGAATACTAAATAAAGATGACTTTGACCATACAACCATTGGGATGCAGAGCATGAGACTCACAAGTCACAACACTACTTCTTCAACATAAAAAAGTCACATCCCCATTTCAAAAAGAGTCAACTTATCCAAACCTCAAACAAAATTTGTTCCAATCATTCATGAAAATGACTTCAAGAATACAAACAATTCAGTACCTCATAACGATCCATAGTGACGTACATACGACCTCCACCAGATGCGACCTGTGCATCCACACCTTGCTCTCGTAACTTTGCAAGGTCATTTTCAAGTGTTTCAGCGAATCCCACACTTGAACCATCCAGAACATCACGCCCATCGGTAAGAACATGAAGACGAATTCTCTTAGCACCATGCTCAGCAGCTCCTTTTAGCAACAACTACACCAACAGAGGAGAAAAGAAAAGAAATCAAAAACGGAAAAGCAAATCATGACAACAGCAAAGAAACCATGACTGAGCTTAAATATCACACCTGCACTTGATCGAGCCTGGAATGGACTCCACCATCACTCAATAACCCAATCAGATGCAAAGTTCCAGTGGGGAATACTTCCTTGACGTACTTGAAGCCTTCACCCTGGAAAATCTTTCCAGATTCAAGAGCAAGGTCCACAAGCTTTGCACTATACCCAATCAAAACAACATCCAAAATCATTTATAGAACACTCACAACTACGCAAGCAATCCAAAATCTCTAACAATTGCTATAACACAAGTGATTAACGACACTGTACACTCACCCCTGGGCAAAAATACGACCAGCACCAAGAGCGTTGTGCCCGACTTCACTGTTGCCCATATCATCCTCAGTAGGAAGACCCACAGCTTTTCCATGAGCTTTCACTAACCTCCAGTGTTCCGGAGCACCCTATCCCAATTAAACACACACTCAATACAAACTACAACTACAAAATCCAAATCCATACACACGATCATCACCATCCAAAATCAAAAACAAGATCTGAACCGTTAAATCTCAGCACAAGAAAACAATACCTTCTTAAGCGAATCCATGACGGGAGTCTCGGCGACGTGGATACAGTTGTACTGATCGGCATCGGCCTCGCCCCAACCGTCGAGAACGATCAGTCCGATCACCTTTCCCTTCGGAAGCTTCGGGTGATCCGCCAGTTTCCATGAGCCTCCTGCGCTCCCCATTCTCTCAGTCTAATTTCTACAAGCCACAATAAAATTTATCACAATCCAAAAACAAAACAAAATCACTATCCGATACTGATTAAATACTATCGTCGTGGAAATAGTACTAACCTCACAAGTCGCAAAAATGGCGGAGCAGAGCAAACAGTGATGCGCGGAAGAGAAGCGTCGATAGAACCTGAACTCTCTATACGACCACTTTATATAATAAAAACAATGAAGCTTTCAAAAAACCGGTGTCCACGGTAAGGAAAATAAAGCGAATCCCGTTGGATTGTTTTGATTGGTTTACCATCTTGGGTACGTCACATGCCGTGGGAAAAACGAACACTACTGTGCTGACTACTATCTAGATTGAGTGGGTGATGGTGTAGGAGTTATAGTGAGGTGCTGCCATCGTGGGCGTCAACGTGGGGAGGAGGGAGGAAATGGACGGTTACGGAGAGCACGAGGGACACGTGACGTCAAAAATAGTGGCATGATAATGCACGTGATGGCTTCAACCAGAAAAGTATGGCAAAGCGGCGTCTGCACCTACCGTTTTTGGCCTCTCTCTGGCATGAGGAGAAACTTGGGTTAAAATTTGGGCAACGTGGCTGCCACAAAACGTATATTCCACATATGCTCTTTTCCTTTTTTGAAAGGGCACATATGAGTCACGCACCTATGGTTAACTCATCCCAACTTATTTATTACTGCACGTTATTTTAAGAGGGGTATTCGTATTTAGATTTTGTAGGTAGTTTATGTATTTTTATGGATGATAAGGTCGTAGTTGGTATCGTTTTATTAAATAGTTTTTCGTTTTCTGAAAACAAAAATACAATGAAAATGTGTTTGGTAGACTGTTTTCAGAAAATAATTTTCAAAAACGAAAAACACTAAAAACAGAAAATGCACTATGTTCTATAAAACATCAAAATGAAGTTTTCACTGTTTTTTACAAACTAAATTTGAAAAATATTAGGAAAAAAATTAAGATCAAATCTATATTGAATTTTACCCTTTTTTTAGGGGAGAATTTTACCCTTTAAATATACATATATAATTTATTTTGATTGAAATTTAAAATTGAACCAATATAAATTTGTATTTTGTAGACCTCGCGAAAAAATACCAGACACGTTTTACTGTTTTTATATTAAAAAATATAATTCTGTAATTTAACTTAACAGACACGTTTTTGAATCTTAAAAATATAAAATTCAATTTTATGAAATAATTTTTCAAAAAATAATTTTTAAAACCATACCAAACGTGGCCTTAAATTGGATATTCAATCAGGATTTATTAAGACTTTTAAAAAGTTCATGGAAGTCATGAGGAATTCAATTTAGATTTCTGAATAGAGATTTTAAGTCCACAAAAATTCTGGGGTATTCAAAAACTCTATGAATTCTATGGAATTCTTAAATACTTGATTCTTGTGGATTTTAGGCTTCAATTATAACTACAAAATCCTAATATAAATCCAACCTCCAAACCAAAGATTTTTAGAATACTTTCATTTTCTCTCCTCTTTTTTTGTTGCAACTTGGTTCTTCATCAAATTATTTTGCTTCTTCACCATAATATTATGAAATGTTCCAAAAAAACTCTACTTTATGTCATGCATCATAATTAAACTTTATACTTGTGTGAGCTCTTCTTTTATTATTGGGAAACCAATTGACCTTGTAAAAATTACATTCACCGATCATTTTTTTTTACGTTATTGTCTCTTTTTTTGTAAAAAATAAAATCGTCAATATTTTAGCCAGCACACAAGCATAATAACCATATATCGTCACCATCACTATTTAGCTTCTAATTCCTCCTCACAGATTCGACATTTGCAAATATAGAATAAGGAACCCTATGGAATAATAAAAATATTTTTTTATCGCTTATTCATTTGGATTTTGGGTTTTGGCATGTTTAGACATAGATTTATGACCTTATGATATAAAAATAAAGTCTATTAAAGTCTAGAAAAATTCATGGAATTTTTTTGAAACTCTGTCAAATGTTTTCGAAAAGTTAACTAACAAAATATGTAGATTTGTGAGGTTTTTGAAAATCCAATACAATCCACAAATATTTTAGAAATTTATCACTTGAAAAAAGTCGGGTTGAATTCAAATACAATACACTCCATTTAGTGTTCAGAGGATCCTAAACAGATTTATATATATATATATAATTATTCTATTTTAAGAATCAAAAATTTTAGTTTATGATATATCTTGTGCTCCAATAGATTCTCTATTTTGCAGTTTTATCATTCTTCCCAATTTTCTTCTTTAAACATACAGAGATTGTTGTAAATATAGAGAACATTTTTTTCTACCTCATCACATTCCCTATTTTAAGGAATGTGTTTAGGGAATCTGTTGGAGCAAAACCAACCAAAATATTCCTTAGAATTGAAAAAACTCAAATATGGAGAAACTGTTGGAGTTGCTCTAATAATTTAGAAAACTACTATGATCATCTATAAATGCCTAGACTCATGCGTTGGTGGTCAATGAATTTTTTGGTTAGTTGTGGAATCAACTGTCGTTAGATCTGTATCTAACGGTAGGTAATTAAAAAACAGTTTGAAGACAATTTGATATCATCTATTGGATGCAGATCTAACGGTAATTGATCACAACTGACCACAAACTCACCGACCAACTGAACAAGACTGCAAATGCCTATTGGCTGAGTATAATACCTCATCCTAATTCAATTTATAAAGTTGTCAAAGTTTGTTAATGACAAAATATTATGGAGAAACTTGCACAAACAGTTTCTGGACACTTATGTGCCTACCAAGTTAGTACCCGGTCTTTTAAAGTGATCAATGTAGTATCTAACCCGCAATTCGCTATATTCCTAGTACCTGGACTCTTATGCACCCACCAATTTAGGTGAATTATGGAGGTGAAATGACAGTCTTACCCTTCTTCTTTTTGTATTATGCGTGAGCCACGTAATCTCGTTAACGTTTCGACTACGAAAAATTAGAAGAGGTACTACGAATATAGCAAAATTGCGTTTTAGTTACTACATTGATTATTTTGAGAGACCGAAGACCAACTTTGTGGGTGCAGAAAAGTCTAGGAACTATTGGTGTAAATTTCTCAATATTGTAACACACAGCTAGAACATTAAATATTATATGACAAACTTTTGTTTACAGACCAGACCAGACTAGGTGGGAAAATTAGGTACCTGTCAGTAAAATTTGAATTGTATAAAAAAGCTTTGGTCCCATAGATCAAGCTGATTGGGTGTTGTCTAATCTGGTATGTAAGGTGGAACCTCCACTCTGGGAACCTCCACTCCACGGCTTCTCTTCATTGACAGTGGAGATTCACAAGTTTCAAAGCTGAATGTTTTACACTTAATCTTTACAATTCATATTAGTCGCACCTCTTCGTTAGTGTTTCATTCAAATTTACTGTTAAGTAGTGACATTACAACTATCATGTCAACAAGTAGGTCACACTACCATAAAGCAAAAAAATTATTCATTTAAGGAGGGCTAAGACCCTAACTCGCCTATGTGTGGTTGCATATCAACGAGCCTAACTTCTTCGAGGAAACATCACTAAATATTGTTCTAACTTCTAAGTCATTAGCTTTTCAATATTTTATTTTACACATAAATTTTGAATAACAAAAATCGATATTATAGTGTTTCAAATTTTTAATCTCTTTTTCAAAATTATTCTCAAGTGAAAGAAAAACATATTTCAAAGTTAGGTGATCTATCAAATTATTCAATTCACGTTCGAGAGCATGAGGAAGGCAACAGCAAATAGGTCAAAGGTTTAGAAAATTAGAGCGCATGTAGTTTCATCCAATTTTATTCGTCAACCCATCAATTTTAAAACATATTAACGATCTTTGTCATTATGTTTTGTTAAGCATCATTTGTTGTAGGCTTGCAGCATGCGTAATCGATCATTTTATGGACTAATTATATTAATAGAGATTCATATGTATTTGTCAGGAAGTGTGAGTATGCAATTTACAAAATACTCAAAAGAGAATGCATAAATATATGCATGTTGATGTTGAGAGGAGAGATTCTGTATGAAAAAAATGTTTATAATTTAAAGAAACATCTTTGATGTTTGCAAATGTAGAAGAAGGACTATGTTTTTTTTTAAGAAGGATTATTGTATTGAAGTATCTTCTGCTACACATGATCCAACATAGCTCCTACTCTACGTTTATGAGAACTAGCTACACCTTTTTATAAAGTTCCAGAGTTTTATAGGATGGTTTTTAGGTCAACTGGGTTCAGCGTGAACCAGAGACAAATGACATAAAAGGGCATTATTTTTCAGCTATTTTAATTTTAGCCCCTTTAAAACAAAGTCTTGTAGTATATACTTCATAAGTAAGTTATGTCTGCATACAACTATAATAATATGTTTATAAAGAAGCATAGTGAATCCATAATTTATCTGTTCTAACACATACAGCTAAAGACATATCCTTAACACTCAAAGTTTTTACCATACAAAATTCCTCACTGTCAAAAAACACGTGATTTAAGTTCTAAACTTAAAATTTTAAGAAATTTTATCACTAATACAAAAGAGAGAATTAAATTATTCGAAAGATCAAGAGCAGCTCATCCTCGTCCTTTAGAACAAGCAATTCATAATCTCAAAAATTTCCAGAGAACAAGCTTTTCTTGAAAATTTGTTAAGAGACAAAGCAAAGAAACAAAATCTCTTGCACCGATTATCTATCTAACCGAGTATTTGAGCATTGGTTAGGCCCGTAGACCAACTGGTATCAGAGCTTGCAATAGCTCAAATTTTCAACAATGGGATCAACAATTGAAAAAATAATAGAGAAATTAGATTCTCTATTTGAAGCTTTAGATGCAAGGAAACAAGAAATCTTATCAGAAAATTTAGATGCATAGAGTATCTAAAAATTCTTCCAGCAATCAGCAACCAATTACAAAAATTGGAGGCTAAGGTCAATTACATCCAAAGATAGCCAGAAGAAAAACAAGAAATATTAACAAGAGTTGATAGTAAGATCGAGAGACTAGATCTTCAACATATGAAAATCCTTAACTATGTTCAGAAGAAAGCTCAAGAACATCAAAGGTCAAGCACTAGTCCACCTCGAACTATCATTAGAAAGGCTAATGATTTCAGATCACTAAAGGTTCCAAAAGGGAACCCAATGCCAAAGCCATTTTTTCAGGATTCTTCATCAAATCCTTTAGCATTCAAGTTGAAAGAACACAAATCAGAAGACATGCGCAACATGAATATGTTGAGCATCTTCAAGAAAGAATCAGAGCAGCTGGTGAACTCAGAAGAATTTGAATTCAACGAGATCGAGAACAACGTTTGAAATGCTTCAATCCCGAAGTTTGAATTCAAACAGATTTACAAGAGAGGAAGTTTTGATATGATGGACAACCATCAATTCAAAATCCTTGAATTCACCACACTGGCAACAACAGGAGAAACAAATCTCCTTCTGGTCACACCTGAAGAAGTTTCTAAAGCCAGAAATAGAAACTTCAAGTTTATGCATATTGGAGCAGTCCAAGTTGGCATAAAGCTACTGGCCAGAGAAGGCCTAAATTGTTCAGTTCTATGCGTCCTACAAGACAATAGGCTGATCGGTTTCCAGAAAAGTCTATTGGGAACACTTTAACCATCACTATGCAACCAAGTTGCATATTTCAATTGGTTCCCAAACTTTTCAACCAGTCTAACAGATGTTGCTCATTGCCTGCGACTAAGAGTCAAAACAGACGACACATCCATGAAAGATGACATGCAAGAACTAGAAATAGTTTATAGAATCTACTATAAACTAATGAGCACACCAGTAGAGCCAAAGACCAGGATATCAAACATCTCAGGTCTTACCACTGGTTTCCTTACAAATCCTAAGAACTATAATCAAGAGATTCACAAGGTAGCATGGGATGAGGTAACTTTCCCACTAGAGTGGAAATTATCCAGTCCAAAGGAGAAACCAGAAAGCACGAAGGCAGCGGTATATGAGAACAAAAAAATCGGAGATGTCAACCTCAAGTTTGAAGGACACCGAAACAATGACGTATCCCTCGAAAGCTTTAGAGGAGAAAGCTCAAGACCTCTAAGAAGATGCAACTCTACCAGAGAAAGTGGTGCTAGAAGTACTAGAATCTTGATAAAAGCCAATCCAGTAATGGAAGAGGATTTAGATGTTGAGTTAGAGAGAAACATCAGCATGCTAAGGGCAAGAAAGTCCAAATCAAAACTCTTCAAGCTTTATAAAGAAGTAGAAGAATATGAAGATCCCTTGCGGTTGGAACAATTGATCAAAGAGATTGAAAGTTTCACCTTCAAAAATGAAAGAAAAGTATTTCCTCTTCTATATGAAGAAGTAGGAGAAACCAAAGGAACAGAAGATGAAGACATGGAAGAAGAAGAATCTTCACAACCATCATCTTCATAGACCACCATATTCAGGATTGGTGGAAAACTCAAACTTCCACAAGGAAGAAGCCCTAGTGGAAAGAATGGAGAAAGAAGCTCCCACATATTCATTCCATAAGAAAATACTCCTAAGGTGTGAATCACTCAACTTGGAGTATGGCTTAATCTAGACAAAGCTCTAGACAAGAAAAAGGTCATCGACGAATGGGCAGATAGTCTATTCATGGAATCATGTTCAACCTACGGAAGATTTGAAGTACAAGACTTGCAAACAATCTACGAGTCGACCCTTCTAGGAATGGCAAAGAAGTATTACTTTCCCTTCAAGGAGACGATCAGAGGAAAGTAATGGTTGGAAGACATAAAGACAAACAGAAATCCCTATACTTTTTCCACTCCGCTCTATGATCAATTTTGCGGACACATCTCATATGTTGGAGAAAAAACTAAAGAGATAGCAAAATTCAACATATATGCTTTCAAGATCTGCGACATGAAGTACTTCGAGAAATATTTGAATGAATTCCAAGAGTACTACTGCATAATAAGAGAGTTTGAAAATACCAACCTAGTACACCTCATATACAGGAAGCTACCTAAACAATGGAGAACAACCATGAGAGAAAGCATAGAAGAAAAACCTCTAGAAAGATTTTCGGGGAGGAGTTACAAAGAGAATCAGACAGTTAATGTGCAATTAGTGCAAAGCCAACACCAGAGCAAAAGCCGCCAAAGAAGCAGCTCAAGGGAACAAGTGACTTTTATTCCAGAATGAAAGATACACCAACTAATTGGGGATGCAAAGAAAAGAGGCAAAAGAAGAAGCACTTACAAAAATGTTTCAAGAGAAACAGAAAGAAGAGTTGGAGGTTCAAGAGAAGCTCAAACTATAGGAGAGAAAAACAAAATCCCAGAGAGAGATTTTTCAAGAAGACAAGATCCTATCAAGAACCAGAGAAGAAGAAATCATATAGATGTTGGTTGTGCAAGGTCGAAGGACACTGTGCTAACGAATGTCCCAAGAAAGAAAATAGAAGTTCGAAAGCTTTTCTCAAGGAATATGAAGAATTCATAGAAATGGCAAACCTGAAAGGCTACGAAGTAGTCTATTCATCAAAAGATGATGAAGAAATGTCTGTCTATTCCATCTATTCAGAAGATGAATCGTCAGAAGAATCAGATTTAGAATCTGGAGAAGAAGAACCTAGAAAGGTTTATCTTCTTGAGATAAAGAATAAGGAAGAAAGCACAAAGGAAGAAAAGATTTCTTCCTACAAAGTCAACAAGGGAACATTCATTTGCGACTTCTGTCAATTCAAGGAGAAGAGAGGATTTCCCATGTTTAGTGAAGCAACAGGGAAAACTTATCACAAAAAATGCTTCATAGCTGAAGCAAGAAGAAAAACAAAGAAGAATTCAATACACCAGATTATTGAACAAGAATACGAAGATTACTTCTATGAGATAGAAGAGAAACAAAAAATTCTAGAAAAAGATATAGAGAGAGAGCAAAGACTGATACTACTACAAAGAAAGAAGTAGTACATGCAGAAGATCCAGTCCATGATACGAAAAGAGAAGAAGTATCTGACTATGAAGAAGAACAGTGTAATCCTTTTACAGAAGAGGAAGCAAGTTCTTCAAAACAGAACATATGCAAGGTAGCAACTGTTTCTACAAGTAGATTCAGTAACTACATGGAGATTGGATTAAAACTTCCAGGATACAAGAAGTATCATCTATATGCCTTTGTAGATAACTGTTTAGGTTTCAGTCTAGCAAAAATGTTTGCTATACCAGAAGAGTTGTGGATAACAGATCCAAAAAGAAATGCAACCGGAAAAACCGTAGAAGGAAGAAGAATCTTCATGAATACTTTTGCCAAAAAGGTTCAATTCTCGATATGAGGAGGAACCTTTATCATTGAAAATATTTGGCAATCAGAAGGCTATGACTCAGATGTCTTAATTGGCAATGATTTCTTACCACAACAAACTTTCATCTAGAAGCCAGAAGTGAACTTATTAGGCTTCGAAAAGAATCACAAATTTTTCTGGACAGAAAGGCTTAAAGAACCTAAAAGTATTGTTGGTCCAGGATTCACAGAGCAATATCAGAGATCTCAGTAGAATAGTGATGAATACAAACCACAATTTGAAACAATTATGCAATATAAGCACCGAGAATAGTTACTTGTCGAAGAATCATCATCATCATCAGAAGATTCTAATGAAATGGAATTCTGTAGGTTTCACGGTAACAGAGAATTCAAGCATCCAGATGCTCCACCTCATGCCCCAACCAGAATCCACCTCAAAGAACACACTGTTCACAACATTCTCAAGAGAGACTGTGACAAGTGTAAACGAGAGAAAATCCTCAAAAAGAAAGCTAAGAACTCCAAGAAACCCAGCATGAAGACTAGATTTGAGACCAGAGATCCTACCATTGCGCCGCTTCATGATCAAGACAAGTATCATTCCTATGTGTCTTATAAGACTCCTAATAACGAGCACAGGCAACAAGATGAGTTGCCCGATGAAGAGTCATCAGGAGATGAAGATGAAACGATTGAAACCGCATTTATAAAAGAGCATAATCTCAAGCACTTCAAGGCTAAACTTGAGAAATAGAAGAAGCACACCCTTGAAGAAATCAAAGAAATGCTCAGAAAAAATATCGATATCAATCCTCTGAAGTTTTGGGAAAAGAACCCAGTGGTTTGTGAGCTCAAGTTGCATGACATGAATTCAATCTGTCACGTAAAATCCATTCCCCAATACAAAGAAGAAGATCAAAAGGCGTTTAGAAAAGATATAGCTGAACTCTTGTAGAAAGGATTGATCAAACCATCAAAAAATCCTCATCATGCTCCAGCTTTCTATGTTAGAAATCATGCAGAAGAAGTTCGTGAGAAAGCAAGAATGGTGATAGACTAAAGAGACGTCAACAAGAAAACCGTAAAAGACGGTTATCAGATAGCACAAGCAAGAGTGCTAATCAACAGGCTCAGAGGAGCCAAGGTGTTTTCAAAGTTCGACGCTAAATCAGGAAATCGACAAGTCAAAATGCATCCTGACAGCATTCCTCTCACAGCCTTCAGAACTCCACAGGGACATTACGAATGGCTAGTAATGTCTTTCGGGCTAAAACAAACTTCATCCATTTTCCAGAGAAAAATGGACAATATATTGAAACAAGTGGTGGATTTCTAACACATGAATTAACTCTTTGAAGTAGTTAAACTCATCGTCTAACATGGGATCATCTTAGGAGAGAAGAAAGTCTTTCTCGTCCTAGATGAAATTGATTTCTTAGGGATCAACATAAAAACGGAGTCATCAAGGTTCAGCCTCATATCCTGGAGAAGATCTGGAAATTTTCAGATTGAATTCCTAACGCTAAGTGTCTACAGAGATTTTTAGGAGTCATAAATTATGGAAGAGACTTCCTTCCTAAAATTGCTGGACTAATAGCAATCCTGTCACCCAAAACAAGCTCAAAGGGAGCTTAGAAGTTCACAGAAGATGATGAAAAGATTGTCAGGCAAATCAAAGATCTATGCAAAAATTTGCCAACCACTACATCAACCCGAAGAGAATGAAGACATCATCCTCCAAACTGATGCTAGTGACAACTTCTGGGCAGGTGTGGTACTGGCAAAAGAGCCAGGCACTAACATTGAGAAGATTTTGAAATTCTGCAGTGGAAAGTTCAATACCACAAAAAGAATTATCCTATAGGGGAAAAAGAAATTCTGGCCATCAAAGAGACAATCGAGAATTCTCCGGCCTTTTTAGGAAAACCCTTCACTATGAGAACAGATTGCGCCAGAGTGAAAAATTTCAAAAACTTCAAACTCGATAAAGCTACAGATAAGGGAAGATAAGGGCATCTCCAATGGAGAGTCCTAAACTCTAGTAATATAGCTTTGGCTGAAAAAATTGCTCTCCAATGGTTGTATTGAGGGATCTAAACCCTATAAATTATAGTTTGAAGTGTTATATGGAGTCCTAAGATAGATCTTGGTTTAGCACCGATCTAAATTTTGGGGAAGCAACCATCTGCTGACGTTGGAGAGACGTAGGAGAGAGGAAGAGTTGAAGTGACGCGCCGGCAGAGGGAACTGGAGGACACGCGAGCTGCTGGAGGAGAGAGGGTGCAGGAACAACGCGCGACGCGCTGGACAAAGGGGGAGAGTAGCAGACAAGTACTGATGCAGCGGGACCCGCCACGTGCGCAAGCAGACAACTACTGATTCAGCCGTTGCAGCCAACGGTCAATAAATGGACGGCCTGATTTGAATGAGATTTGAAATCAACGGCCAGATTTCAATCTCAGTTAATTTTTTTTTTTTTTGAATTTCTGATTTTGATCCAACGGCAACGAATATATTCTGAAATCGATCCAACGATTAGTATTCAATCAAACTCTCATTTTCAATATAATAGTCAGAAACAAATAGAATTTTTTTTTATTAATCAGTCTGTTTGAAATTGATATTTAAAGATAAGATCATGATATACCATTTCGAAATTTTGAAATTATCCTTGAAAAATGCATATATCGGTGTCAAATTAAAATGGAGAGTTGTTGAATAATCCATGTATCGGTCAAAAATTATCATAATTAATATTTATTATACATAATAATATTGTAACAAAATAAATTAATCATTAAAAATAACATAAAATAAAGATATTTACAATATAGGACTTCATCATTGGAGATAGTGAAGTCTTAAATCATAAGTCCTAAATTGAGGTCCTAAATATAGATCTAGCACCCCATTTTAGATCCTCCTATTGGAGATGCCCTAAGCTAATTGGCAATTATTTCTTAACCAATATGATTATGATGTGGAATTCATTGCAGGAAACAAGAACTATCTCCCAGACGGTTTAACCAGAGAAATGGCCATGTATAAAAGAAGTGACGATGAAGGACGCAACCCAAGAAGTAGAAGGCCAGGAAATGAGCCTAACCAACAAGAATAACCAGTTGAAAAAATCCTCAAGAGTTTTTTGTTGCATCCCAAAAAACCAGCCTTAATTGATCAATCCTAGGGGAAAGGATTGGCTAGCCTGTCTCAAACGGCAGATGGTAAAGGCAAATCAAGATCGTTAATGGCTGCTACTTTGCCAAAAAGTAGAATTTTCCCTACAGGTTTTGTAAACAACTTCAGATATCAGCTGAACACCTTTTCAGAAGCAGTCTTCCAAACTGACCAAAATCTAGCATCCCACCAGAGGGCACTACTGGATAATTTAATGTTTGCTTTCCAGGAAAATGACAAAAGGCTCATGATAGAGACCATGGACGCCTTGGCAATAGAACTAAGTCAGAAGAAGAAACTACCGAGCGTGGTCAATGAACCAACAACATTGTACATTAGAACTCCAGAGAGTGCTAAAGTTCATATTCAAGCGCTAAAAGAATCAGAATGGTTCAAGTTCCATAGACATATTGGCAAACATACACCCGATGAGGATCTCCTAAGCACCATCTTCGATATCCCAGGACCCTTCCTAGGAAGATATTTAGTAAATGTTCAAAGTGAACATCCGTAAGAGCACAAGTAGTGGTTAGTAGAGAATGGATTTGTCCATAATTTATAGATAAAGACAAATGAAGATCTTAAAGTATTGCCAGTAATTATCTGCAATACAATCAAGAATGTCAGGAAGAGCAACTGCATTCTCAGACTAAAGTTTAGATCCACACCTCTAGAATGGATACAGAAGTCTAACGGAGAAAATGAATACATTCCTCCATATCATTACGTCAGAATCATCCAAGGACAGTATCTTGAGCTAGCATACGACGGATACAATGGAAATCCAAATTCAAGAATTTCATGGATGAAGGCTATGACGTTAGAATACATCAAGAAAGTAATCGAAGAATATCAAGAGATTGCATTTCTTGCATCAGGATACAAGATAATAGTCACCACGTACGACCATCCAGAGGCCGTTAGAAGTGATCTGTTCACAGTCCTAAAACGGAGAGAAATAGATTCATCCATCCCCTGTACTTAATGGCTCGACAAGATCGAGAGAGACAAGAGATACCAGATGTATACAGATACAGATATGGAAGAAAACGGGATCAGAAGAAAGATAATAGAAGAAGACCTATACATTGGGGATAACTCAGAAGATTACGATGACCTGTAAATACAGGCAAAATCGTATTGTCCTTTTCTCTAAATGGGAGACATCCTTATCCCAAAAGAATCTGTTTTTCAAAAGAAGACAATGGAGGTAAGTAGATGCCCTGTCTGCATCAAAGCACTATCACCGGTAGAGTTACTATTTTTAGTTTGTGTTTCAATTCCATTTTGAAATCCGCTCTCTTTATAAAGAGCTTTGGGTCTTAGCGTAGGGGCATCAAAAATCAGAACGAGAAAAATCAATCTGAGAATAGAAAAGCCTAAAATTTTTAGTTTGTGAGTGAGTGAAGAGTCGAAGCAACATATCAGCTTTATCATTCTCAAGTAAGTATGTCTATGAGTGAGTAAACAACTTATAGCTGTTTACCGAAGAATGAGGCTCTGGATATGCAGTCTATAAGTTTGTTCTGTAACAAATAAACTATGGTTTTTCACAAAGCTTCAAGTTTTCATGCATCTTTAATTATAAAAACTCATTTATACTCCCTTGAGAGGCGGACTACTGCCCAGAAGGTGGAACAAATGAGTAATGTTGTTCATAATTGTTTTATTCCCCTGGGAGGTGGACTACCGCCCGGAAGGTGGAAAAAAATGAACTGTCTAAAATTAATATTCATCGAAGATGATAGTAAGACCTTCATTACATGTTAGTAGTGCACTATTCATCAAACAAAAATCTTTTAAAACCAAAGGCCAGTCAGCATTAAATCTACCAGCAGTAGCCAGGCAAGAAGCCAATAGGTGAAATATGGGCATGATGAAAGTTACTTCTGACCAGAGGTTAAAGAAATGTAAGAAATTTGAGAATAATGGCAAGAAAAAAAAAACTGGTTGACACTCAACCAGATTCACAGCAGTACCAAATTATATAGCTGTAAAGTTTAACTTAGTAGCTGCGTTATGCGCAAGCTTTGTACTCCTATAAATAACATACCAGTTTCTGTATCAAATATATTTGAAGAAAATTAATTGAGATATTTTCTTCTCTCTATCCTTTTCTCTTTACGGTATCAAGAGCCCTCTGCTTAACAACATCTCTTTTCCTTTAGCCGTGGCAGTCAAAGCCTCTTCTTCCTCCACTCCTTTCTGCTCATCCTAACTCATCCCTCCCACCCTATTTTCCGTTTGTTCAAACCTCTTCATCCTCCATTTCTGTTCAAAATCTTGGTCCAGTCATTCCTGTTCGTCTCACTGCGACTAACTATCCGCTGTGGAAATCAAATTTTCTTCCTGCACTTCACAAGTACCACTTGTTCTCCATCCTCGATGGATCTGAGCCCGCACTTCCTCAGAAGGTCACCACTGCCACCGATGAGGTTGTTTTTATTAATGCATATCTCAATTGGTTCGCTCGCAACAAATAGCTTCTTATCTGAATCAAGCTTACCTGCTCAACTTGAAGTCTCGCCTCCAAACTGTGAAGAAAAACTATTTGTCGATGACGGCTTACTTACAACTTATTAAAAGCTATGTCGACAATCTAGCTGTGATCGGTGCTCTGGTTGATGATAATGATTTGGTTGCTTATTGTCTCCAAGGCCTTTCCGATGAGTACAATGCCTTTGCCACTACTCTCCATTCTTGGATGAATGTCCTTTCGGTCACGTCGGCGAGCTTCATGATCTTCTTCTCCTAGAGGAACTCATCATTGAGGATCGCAAGAAAATTTCTCTTGAGGTATCTAACACCGCCTCTGTGTTGTTGCTTCAGATTCAAACTCTAATGGAAGTTTTTGAGGGCGTGGTTGTGGCTCTCTCGCTTGCTACAACTCTCATGGCGGTGTTCATGGTGGATCTCGGTCCTCCACCTTTTCCTCTCCTCGACCTCATGTTTAGTGTTAGATCTTTAAGCGCTAGGGTCACACTGTCATCGACTGCTACAATCGGATGAACTATGCCAATGTTGGCCGTATTCCTCCGGCGAAGCTTATTGTCATGTGGCCATCCCATCTAGCTCATCATCCTCCACTTTTATAGCCACCACCACTGTAAGCTCTTGCGCTACATACCTACTTTGCCATGTTTGCTACTTCTTTTCCGAATAGGTACAACTCTGCATTTTATCATACACCTGGTGGACATGAAACTTACTCTCCCACACATCCTGGTTTCACCACAAGCTCTTTTCCAATGGCAAACTCCACTTGGTTCACCGACTCCGATACCACATAGCAGGTCACACCTGACCTGAACCAACTCTTTAAAGTTACTCTATACTCTAGTAACTCTAAACTCTATGTTGGTGATGGTTAGGGTCTCAACATCTCTCATATTGGTTCTAAAACTGTGTCTACTCCTCGAGCTACTTTTAAGCTAAATAATATTCTACACATGAAGGCATACTGTTGTAGTTGGCACTTCCTAACTACTATCAAAACACATTTTAGTGTTAATCAACAAAGAATATTTGAAGAACCGACCAATCTCAAATGGCAAATCAGGTAGTTCATTCATATGCATATCATAGGATTTTTCACTGAGGATGGCACCCTTGCCACATATCCCAGACCTTTCTGGGTTGCCCTAAAAACCTATAGTCGTTAGTGGCTTGTTTTCAAATTTTCCAGAAAACAGAGTAGACTTCCCTCTAGGTTGAAAAAGGCTTTTTAGGACAGTTGTAATCGTTGACTTACCTCTCAACTTGGATTAGATAACTTGTCACTCAAATTGTATTGGTTAACTCAAAACCGTTGACATTTCTCCTTTTTTGTTAAAAACTTTCTCAAAAACTGGGTTGTTGAGTTGACCTCTGTGCTGGGCTGGTTTCTTTGGTTTCTGGGAAAGAACCTCTTCTTTTCTATGGTATAGTCATTTCCTTGTGTTGTGACAGTCATCTTTCTTTCCTCGGTTTCTGTCTTAGACCAGTGGTTCTTGAGAGGCAGCGTTTTACCCACTGGTTCCTTTCGGCAACCACACACGTGCTTGTCACTTCGTACCTCTACTTGTGTGGGCGGCAGGTGCATGTTTTCCTTAGGTTTAGTGTTGTTTCTTTTCAGCCTACATGTGTGCATCCATATTCTCTTACCTCTACTTGTGACCAACGTACAAAACAGAGCTGCTAAGTTTTTGAGTTGGATGTACCATCTATATAAGGACTAGGGCTTCCTTAGTTAGAGTTTGGTTGAGTGAGTATTATTTTGGGTGATTCTTTGAGAGCACAAATCTATGTAGTCTTCTCTCTTCACTTCTATTCCCCTTTCGGTGTCTATGCTTACTCTTTGCTTTGCATGTAAGTCATAGATTATCATTCATAAAAAATGTTTTCAAAACCCATATGCATCATTGCATAAGTGCATTCCATTGAGATAGGTTTGGAGATGCTCAACCCGAAGAAGTAGTTCAAGAAGATTTAACTTACAAATAGTTAAGATTTGAGTTGATGCTTCTAGACACTTTCCAAGTTGTAAACACATAAGTCAAGTAGTGTAGCTCTGTTTAGAACCGGTAGTCAGACTAGTTAAGATAGCATACGGGCTATGTATCCCCAGAGTACAAAAAGTCTTGTAATTATGTGTGTTACTTTATAGTGGAAATGTTTGTTCCTCAAGAGTTAGGGGCACGCAGTTTTTTTTCCTGGTTGCAGGGTTTCTGCGTTAAAGAAAAACAACCTCGTGTTATTCTTTACTTACTGCTTTTACAGTTCAAAAACTCGTATTCTGTAAATCAGGATAGGTTGCCAAACTACTATCCCCGAGTACAGTTTTAAGCGAAAAATTGGTAAAAGACATATTCACCCCCCCTCTAGGACCTTTAACACGTGCCTTCTATTACTCACAATTTGATGTATGTGCATAAATTTATTTTGGATAACAATTGTGCTTTAGTTCTCACCCCAAGTGGTTCTCTGATCAAGGATTTGGGGTTACGCCATACTCTTTCTTAGGGGCCCGTCCATGATGGGACATATCCTATGTTTTGGAGAGAGACTTTTCTGGTGTTTCTCACTGTCAAGCTCTCTCAGCTGCTATTTTTCCTTCTCATCTATGGCTCACTCAACTTGGTCATGCAAGCACACTTATTATCAATAAAGTCTTACGGTCAATCCATGTTCCTCTCCTATCCAGCAAATATTGTATATTTGTGTTTCAACATGTTTTGAGTATTTTAGAGCATTCTAACCACTTTTCATACATTTTAGGTTGTTTAGAGTCATTGCATTCATGTTTACACTGCATTTAGTGTCTAGACGTCATTATAGTGTATTTTAGAGTGTTTTAGAGCTTTTTGAGTCTTTTCTGTGATTTTGTTGTGTTTTACTTCGTTTACTTTGTTTTTGTTATGTTTTAGTGTGTTTTTGTTGTTTTCCAAGGTTTTGGCTAGTATCTTGCATTCATTATGTATTCTTATGATACTAACACTTGATCTTTGGTGGATGCTCAGGCTTATGAATGCTCAATTTGAATCTTGCATCTTCTAGTACCAACCTACACGCACTCGCATACTGAATAGCACATTTCAGGTCTCAAGTAGTTCAAAGAGAGCAAGATCTCGACCAGTCTATCATTGAGGATGGTTTTGACTCTCCACATTCATCCCATCACTCTACCGAACATTTTTCTAAAGAAGAACAAGAGCAAGCTCCAATGGTTGGAAATAATGAACACAAGTCACTACGCCAGCGCACTTGCTCAATCGAATGGAGTAGTGGTCCATCATACATTGCCTCTTCAGAACCACAAACAGATAAGAAGGACATTGAGCTGAAAAGTGGGTTTTTACACCGTTTACCTACCTTCCAAGGGTTGTCCCATGAATATCCAAATATGCATCTCAAGCAATTACAGTTGGTGTGTTCAAGCATGAAGCCAACGAATGCGGATGAAGAACAACTCAAGCTTAAGGCATTTCCCTTCACTTTGACGGATAGAGCTTAAACTTGGCTTATGGAACTTCCATCGAATCACATCACTACATGGAAGCAACTAACGGATGCATTCCTAGGCAAGTATTTTTCGGCCTCAAAGATCACTGTTTTGAGAAAGAAGATCACGAGAATTACACGAACACCGGATGAGTCCTTTGACCAGTACTACGATCGTTTCAAAGTTCTATGTGCCACCTGCCTCTCCTATGATTTTTCACAGACAAACCTCATGAATTATTTTTATGATGGTTTAAAACTGATTGATAGAGAGTTTCTTGATGTCGCCGCAACCAGAGCATTCATGAATTTAGATAAAGTGGAGGCTCGCAAGTTGTTAGAAGTTCAAGCAAACAATGATGCTCAATATGGGATGGCTCCACGAAAATCTGTAGCTGAAGTGAGTTATAAGCAAGCTTCGGATGAGAAATATGACAAGCTAGCCTCTATACTAGAAAAGGTGTTAGAACTCGAGACAAAGAGAGCCAAGGAAGCCTAAGGACTCATTTGTGGTGTCTGTCATATGCAAGGGCACCATAATGATCAATACCCTTCTTTGATGAAGGAAAATGGAGAAGTGGAACAATTGAATGCAATTGGTGGGTATTAAGGAGGCCAAAGTTACAACAATTTTCATAACAATAATTTTGGCAGCCGTGATCACCCGGATTTCAAATGGAGCAGCAATGAGGAATGTTTAAACCCGCCAGCACCTCAACAAAGTTACTAACATGCTCCATTTCAACAAAGGCCGCCACTGCCTCAAGCTCCAATGCAACCTATGCAACAAGCTCATTCGGTCCAATAATTCACTAATCCGGACTACGAGAAAATATTGGCCCAATTGTTTGCCTCGACACAAATTCTTTTGGATGGTCAAGCCAAAATGAAGGAGACTTTGGATAGTCATGGCTGAGATACTTCCGAGATAAAGAAGCAAATGGGCCAAATTGTTGATTTCATGGGTCAAATAAGAGAGACCGGACAACTACCTCCGCAATCACTTCCAAATCCGAGGAATGTTAGTGCTATGGTAACAAGGAGTAGGAAGGTACTAGAGGAGCTAACACCAAAGGCAAGCAAAGCACCTCATCGACACATTTTTGAGGATGAAGACTTCTAAAAAGATCTTGCAACTAAAGAGGCCGAGAAGAAGATTAAGGCAGCGTCTTCTACTCAACCTACCCCGATTGAAGGTAATAACATTATCCCTTCAAGTTTGGTTAATACTAATGCCTCATTTGCTCGTGAACCATTTCCACATAGGTTGTCAAAATCTAAGAAAGATTATCAATACGGAGAATCTTGGATATCTTTCGGAAGGTGCAAGTCAATATGCCCTTGATCGAGCGCATAAAGCAAATGTCTATCTATGCCAAGTTTTTGAAAGAGTTATGCACCCAAAGAAGGCAAACACGGGCAAATGATGTTGTGAATGTGAATGCAACCATTTAAGCTGTTTTATAACGTCGGCTACCCCCAAAATGGAAGGATCTGGGGAGTTTTTTAGTTCCTTGTGTTATTGGTGACAAGAGATTTGAAGATGTCATGCTAGACTTGGGTGCATCAATCAATGTTCTGCCGTACTACTTATATGTATCCATGGACTTAGGCAAGCTTAAACATGACAATGTCATCGTCCAATTAGCTGATCGTTCACATAAGTATCCAAGGGGATACGTTGAAGATGTTCTAGTGCAAGTCAATAATCTTATATTTCCAACTAATTTTTACATTGTTAACATGGATGAGAGTCCATTGAACACCACGCCATTTCAACTGAGACGACCTTTCATGCGAACTGCTAGAACGAAGATTGATGTGTTTGAAGGGAATTTCTCTATGGAAATTGATGAAGAGAAGATCGAGTTTAATATTCTTAATGCAATGAAGTTTCCAACGTCAAGTGTTGGTGATTGTTGTTCGATTGACATTGTGGAAGATATGGCGCAACAACACTTAGACACTATGAGAGAAGATGAACTCGACATGACAATTCAAGAGGGAGCGGGGCTGACTCGACTCTGGGATGAAGCCCTTATTGATGCACTGTTAGAGATATTGGAGACTAGAATCTGAGAAATGGCCATGGCACTTAATAAAGCACCACGGGTTGTAAGTCACTCTCCTCCTGTTCTTATCATATATGGTACAAACACACTCGTTCCCTCCATTGTCAAAGCACCAGAGTTAGAGCTAAATGTGTTACTGGATCATTTGAAGTATGCATACTTGGGAGAGAATGAAACTTTGCTGGTTATCATCTCATCAACGTTGGAGGCTGAACAAGAGGATCAGTTAGTGCAAGTGCTCTCGAAATACAAGACAGCCATAGGTTGGACGTTTGCAGATATCAATGGAATTAATCCGGCAACATGTGTGCATCGTATTTTGCTTGAAGATGACGTCAAACCTTCAAGGGAAGCTCAAAGAAGACTCTATCCGCCAATGATGGAAGTGGTGAAGAAGGAGGCAATTAAACTCTTAGATTGTGGAGTTATTTACCTTATTTCGGACGACCGTTAGGTCTCACCCGTGCAAGTAATGCCTAAGAAGTTCGGAATCACCGTTGTGAATAATGTGGAGAATGAGTTTGTCCCTCAAAGAACTGTAACCGGCCATAGAGTTTGCATTGATTATAGGAAGTTAAACACCACGACTCGCAAGGACCAATTCCCATTTCCATTCATTGATCAAATGCTTGAGAGATTGGCTGACCACGCATATTTTTACTTCCTTAATGGATATTCCGGTTACAGCTAAATAAGCATCACAGAGGAAGATCAAGAGAAGACAACATTCACCTGTCCATTTGAAATGTTTGCCTATAGGAGGATGCTGTTTGGTTTATGCAACGCAACAGGTACGTTTCAACGTTGCATGCTTTCTATATTTTTTGATTACATTGAGAAAATAATTGAGGTTTTCATGGATGATTTTAGTGTATTTGGGAGGGATTTCGATGCAGGCTTGGGGAACTTAGAATTAACTTTGAAATATGCGTTGAAACTAACCTAGTGCTTAGTTGGGAGAAATGTAATTTCATTGTTACTCAAGTGATCATTTTAGGACATATAGTTTCGGCTAAGGGGATAGAAGTTGATAAATCTAAAGAAGATCTTATTCACTACTTACTCTTTCCAACTTTGGTTAAGAGGTTCGTTCGTTTCTTGGTCATGCAGGTTTTTATCGAAAATTTGTCAAGGACTTTTACCACATCTCTCGCCCTTTGTGTAAGCTGCTCCAAAAGACACTCCTTTTGTGTTTGATGATGATGGTCGAGCTGCCTTTGACAAATTGAAGGAGCTTTTCACGAGTTCTCCTATTCTTTGTGCTTCAGATTGGTCTCTACCTTTTGAATTGATGTGTGACACTTTGGACTATGCCGTTGGAGCTGTTTTAGGTCAGCGGAAGGAGAAGAAGCGCTACGCCATATATTATGCCTCTCAGACACTTGATGAAGCTCGAGAATATTATACAACAACCGAGAAGGATTTACCTGTCGTGGTGTTTACACTTGACAAGTTTCGATCATACTTGCTGCAAAGTAAGATGATTGTCTACACGGATCACACAGCCTTGAAGTATTTGATGTCAAAAAAGGATGTAAAGCCATGGCTCATTAGGTGGATACTTCTACTCCAAGAGTTTGACATCAAAATAAAGGATAAGAATAAAGTAGAAAACGTGGTGGCTGATCATTTATCAAGGGTTGTACATGAGAAAAAAGTCGTTGCAATAGAGGCTATGTTCTAAAAGGCATTAGGCGGAATTAGGCGGTAGAGCTACTGCCTAGTGCCTAGGCACCTAGGCGGAGTTTAATCGGTAATTAAGCAGATCATTTTTTTTATATAATTAATTTTAATTTATAGGGTATATTATAATCTTAAAATTATAGCCCATCTTAAAAATTATAGCCTCATTGCTTACTCCATGCACCCTCCCGCACCTTAAAATAGCTCATCTTAGTCTCATCGCCCACGCCCACCAACTCTATCGGATGATCAACAAAACCTAGATTGGCCCACAACTACAGTTACTCTCGCAGAGCTCCTAGCATTGCTCCATAGATGACGCCGCTTCGTACCTCATCAACTCCTTGTACGGCAGCTCCACCCCGCTCCTCCTAAAAACCCAAAAACTATTCTCAGAATCCCTAGCGCCTCCTTGTTCCCAGAGCCACTACCATCACTGTCACTGACGGCGGCCTGCAAGTCCTTCTTGATTGACGCTTTCTCGAGCTTGAGCGCGTTCAGAGCTTTGATTGCGGTGTCGAGCTCCGTTTTGGCGGCGTTGGATTTCTTCAGGCTCTAGCCTAGGTGTACCTAAAGCCCGATTAGTCGGTAGGCGGATCGCCTTTTTGCCGATTAATCGCTCCCCGCCTAGATAGACCGCCCAAGGCCATTTTTAGGCGATAGCTTGGTTTTTTCCGGATGAACAATTCTTTGGAATTCAGGTAAGTGCTTCTGGAACTCCATGGTATGCGGATATTGTTAATTACTTAGTTACCAATGAGTTTTCATCTTCCATGCCTAGTGCTCAACGTCAAAATCTTAGGAATAATGCTACGACATTTATTTGGGATGAACCTTGTGGAAACAATGTTTTGATTTAGATATTAGGATGTGTATTCCGAATAGTGAATTTAAGCCCATTCTTGAGTTTTGTCATAATGGTGCATGTGGAGGTCATTTTGGTTTGAAAAAAACAACTCTTAAAGTGTTAGATTGTGGATTTTTTTGGCCTAGTTTATTTTGTGATTCTCATGATTTCTATTCTAAATGTGATAGGTGCCAAAGATCCGGTAATTTAAGACGTAGAGATCAAATGCCACAACACTATGTGATTAATGTCGAAAGTTTTAATGTTTAAGGCATAGATTTTATGAGACCTTTTCCTTCATCTAACGGTTTTACTTACATTTTTTTCATTGTTAACTACGTCTCGAAATAGGTAGAAGCAAGAGCCACCCGAACTAATGATTCGCGAGTTGTTGCAGATTTCCTTAAAGCTAACATTTTTACAAGGGTTGGAATGCCACGCGTTCTACTCAGCGATGGAGAGAGTTATTTTTGCAACAAGACGGTTGAAGCATTATTGAGGAAGTATGGTGTCACGCACAAAGTTTCTATACTATCATCCTCAAACGAATGGAATGGCTGAGATTTCCAACCGTGAGATAAAGAAGGTCTTGGAGAGAACTGTTAAGCCAAAGTGGAAAGATTGGAGCCAATGTCTAGATGATGCATTGTAGGCATATCAGACTGTCTTCAAAACTTTCAGTGGTATGTCACCTTACCGTTTAGTTTATGGGAACGCATGTCATCTTCCGGTGGAGTTAGAACACAAGGCATGATGGGCTGTCAAGAAGTTTAACATGGATCGAGATGAGGTTGGTTTGCATCAAAAGTTACAACTTTGTGAACTTGAGAAGATAAGGAATGATGTTTTTGACAATGCTTGGATCTACAAGGAGAAAACAAAGGCATTTCATGATAAGATGATATGTAGGAATGAATTCGTCATCGGCCAAAAAGTCTTAATTTTCAACTCTTGACTTAGAGTATTTCCAGGAAAGCTACGCTCTAGATGGATTGAACCATTCATTATCACCGAAATCTTTTCCTATGGAGCTGTGCAAATCAAGAGCCCATCAACCGACAATGAATTCAAGGTAAATGGGCATCAGTTGAAGTTGTACTATACGGAATTCAAAGAGGACATCGTTGAAGACGAATCGCGTCTAAGCTGTAAGACATTAAAAAAGAAGTTCTTGTTGGGAGGCAACCCAATGGAGGAGTCTACAAACCAGATTTTCTTTCTCTTCCCCTTTCTCTTTTTATTTTCGTAGCTTTTAATTTTCTTTGTTAGATTTTCGTAAATCCTAGTCTTCATGCTTAATTCTATGCTTTACTTTAGTACATTGAGGACAATGTGGAGTTTTAGTATGGCGGAGAGGTTTACAACTTTACTTGAGTCATAAATTGTAAAAATCAGACGGACAATGAAACTTTTCGGGCGAATGATGCCCTAAAAAAATTCTTTAGTATTTTCTAGTTTTTAATTAGTGTATTTCTAGAGTCTAATTGAATGTAGTGGATAAATACTTGTCTTTTAGTAAGAATAACCTATGTGAATTGGTGTCTAGAAGGGGACGATTGCTAGGACATGTTTTGGATGTGAGAAAAGACAAGTTTGAAATCACTCTTACCTCTGTTGGTCTCTCTTGCTAACTGACCATTTCAGTAAGGTTACCCAAAGAAGACAAGGACTAAATGTATGCTTATTTGAGTTTCTTGAGTCTTTTCATTTAACTTAGTGTTTTAAGGAGTTTTTAGGATGTCATTAGTTAGTCTAGGATGAAATTAGATCGAAAAGAATACATTAGCGTTGAAAAATCACTTAAAATGATTTCTAGTACTAATTGAGATATTTTGATTGTCATAACATGTAGTAGATATAGTTTGAATAAACTTGGTTCAAATTTCACATGTTAGAATAAGCTTTTAGATCATACGAGCCTTAAAGTGAGTTTTTGAGCCTATATTACTTCTTTGTTGAGTGAATTTTGTGCATAAGTCTCAAAAACTGTTATATGCCTCATCTACTTGATTGTCATAGATTTCAATGAACTAGATATTGATAGAACTTACTCATATAGATTTGCAAAGCTTTTAAGTTGATATATGCTCTAATTTTGGATATGATTAAAGGCATTTAGGTTTTCCACCACTTAACCAAATAGCCATGTGTCCCTTTTGTACGCACAAGTTGCGACACCCCTAAATAACCCCTTTGAGCTTACATTTAGCCTTTTCTTTCATTGTCATATATATCTAAACACTCAGCCTAGTATAGAGTTTCCTACCCTTGTTCTAAAAGCTTGGTGAAGAATTTCGAAGCTAGCACATGAAGATGGCATGAAGATGATGAAAGAATGAAAAAATAGGTAAGACTTGTCCAAAAGCTTGGAAGAAAAAAAGTGTGATTGCTGAAAGAAAAAAAATCGAGAGCATGAGAAAAGAAAAAAAAAAAGTTCTCCGGCAATATGTTCAAAGTGTGAAAGTTTAGATCAAGTGAAGTTTAGAATAAAGATCCCAAAAGAAGGAAATTTGGCTCCTCGTTTTTGAAGTTTGACATGTGAAAAAGGATGTAACTCGAATTGATGAAGTGTTGACTAAGTCTTTGGAACATTTTCACCACCACATATCTAAATTTTGAATGCCTTAGTCTCAGCCCTATTACAACCTTTCTAAAGACCTTTATGATCCTTAAGATGAGTAGTCTTCGATTGATTGAGTAAGTTGCATGAGTAAGCATATGGTTTAGGTTCATTTGTACAAGTAATTCATTATATTCATGAGATTTTTGATTCAATTTATATATATTTTAAGTGAACCATATTTTATGAGTAAAATATAATGAGTGCATACATGTGAGGTTAATTTAAACTTATTTGAAACATACATAGATTTAACTTCACCATTGTTTTCTCCAAGTCCTACTTGTTCATGACATGATCATATCTCTATTACCTCTCGAAATTGAGTTTTAACTCTAAAATCTTGTGATTCCATCGCCATACACTTAAGAAATTTCTGAGACATTTTAGCTAAGGGCTTATAAGTGTTTTTAGTATTTGAGTCTTTAAATTCCCTAGAGTTTTCCAACATGGAGATTAGCTCCAATGTTGAATTTGTGTGTTTTCTTATTTCTAGTTTTTATTTTGTCTTAGTTTTTGCTAGGGACTAGCAAAGTCTAAGTGTGAGAGAATTTGATGTACGCATTTTATGTTTGATTCTTAACGTATTTCTCTCTATATTTAGCTATGTTTTGACCTTATTATTCTCTATTCTTATTTACTTTGTTTTTTTTAGGTTTTTAATAAAGAAAATGAATAAAAGAGACAAAATGGAGCTAAAAACGTGCTCGGTGGAGATTTCCTACTTCGATTAGGAATAATGGTATATTCCTACTAGGAATAGGAAAGTGAAAGAGTGGTGCGAAAATGGTCTCCAAATGGTGTCAAGGAATAGTAACTTAAAATGACAAATGAAAATGATGTCAAATGGTGAAAATAAAGAAGGACGACATTTTTCCTACTTAGAGTAGGAAAGATGGTGGACAGAGAAATGGGACCATTTGAGGCCGATCCAAATGAAGACCAAATCTACCTGATTTGAAGCCCAAAATATGTTTCCCAAATGATATTATTTGGCATATATATATATTCCTTGGAGAAGAAGAAATACAAGATATGGAGAGATGAAGATTTTCCTACTCCTAGTAGGAATAGGAAATATGAACAGCAGCTCAGTCAACTTCAAGAAATCACTGAAGATGCAAGTCAACTCCAAACATAGTGATATTATACCTCTTTGGAAATCTCTTGAAGTCTTATTTACAACGAGTACAAGATCATAATTTTCTGATGTCTACAACTCCAAGAATACTTGTTTGAAGACAAATTGTCATGTTTACCTGGGTACACTAGGAAAACCTAGTTTTGAGAGGAAAAGCCCTAATCTTCATCTATAAAAGAAAGGGTTTGGCTTCTCATTCATCATCACCCATTGTATAGCCAACACTGTGTCTAAATACTCCTCTCCACTCCAAGAGCCAGAAATTCTCCAACGAAGCCGTCTCCTCCACAAGCTATACACACCATCCTCCACTAAGTTCACTATAAGACAAATTCTTTTAGGGACTCTCCATCTCCATAGAAGGCCGGCTACACTAGAGAGTATATTGCAAATTCCCGAGCAAAAGTGTAACATGATCCCTTCAACTTTCATTCTTGTTGAATATTTGGTTTATTGTTTTGGATTAATGAAGTATTTTGTTTTACATCTTTGAAGTATTGTTTTGTGATCTGTTTTGTGTCTTAGTATTTATGTCGAGCATGTTAGGCGTAATGCATCAATTGAGGCTAAGGCAAATTCCTTGTTAAGTTGATAGATGTGTCAAATGGCAAATTCCCGAAGCACTAAAGAAGATTATACATGTTAACTCGGCTAAAGACTTAGATATTAATATGTTGCATATAATATGACTTAGTTGTAAGAGTTAGGTGAAAGGATGAGTCGATCACTTGTATATATGTTAGTTTATTGTTTTATTTTCGGTTTAGTAAGTAAGTTTAGGATTCTATGTTCTTATTTATTTTGCTTGTCTATGAGTTGAAGCATGATAAAATCTAGGGTTTTTGAATGTGTTTGCTTGCCATGTTTGTTCTTTATTTTCATAGGTTATTAATCAAACTCCTATACCCCCTTATAAACTTAGCGTAGTCATGTATGTATCATCAATCCCCGGTTAAGAACGATCTCTATTTATCAATACTACATCAACAAAAAAGATTTTAAATTGTGACGTTAAATCTAATTGTTAAGTGTTTATTTGATAGTTATTTTTAGCATTACCAACTCCTACTCTACATCTATGAGAACTAGCTAGACCTTTCTGTAAAGTTCGAGAATTATACATCTGTAAAGTTTAAGTAGTTGCATGGTGCGCAAGCTTTGTACACCTATAAATAGTAGACCAATTCCTGTATCAAACACAATTAATGAATATCAATTGAGATATTTTCTTCTCTCTATCATTCTCTCTTTATATTGTAATTTTAAATTTTTTGTTTTAGCCATGGGTGGTGAATGAATTAGTAATTTTGTTTTGGCCGTGGGTGATGAATGAATTTGTTTTCGAAACACCCTGTAATAGCGCTATGGAGATTTATCTTTTATTTTTCTCTTTTTATTTGTGATTTTTTCTATTTTTATTAGCGATGAGTATCTGAGAAATTAGAAAGAAAAATAAATAAATTAGTGAAGATGTCACTTGAACAAAACAAACGTGGACAGGTACTCAGAGATGAGACAAGATGAGCAAGAACAACTGAATCGGAATCAGTTTATCAAAGTCTGGAGTAGGATCTCACCCCAATCCCAAATCCGGCCTGAAGCCCCAACTAGCTACAAAGTCAAAGTGACCCTTGACTAATCCCTCTCTCTTCTTAAAGGTGAATGCCTTGTAACAAAGCAGTTGTTAGCCCAAACACCTACATTGACCTAGGCCCAAACAGCCAAACCCCTTTTTGCTTGCACCGATTTCTCTTGCTCGATGGGATAATTAAGGGGTAAATATAACAAGCCGAACTAAATTTTTTTGCACAAATCGTCACGAATTAGGATTATCGTTAATTAATCGTATCATATGATTTATTAGTAACTTTTTACCAAGAAAGAATTAGACTTTATTTTTTTCACGAAGTTGTAGAGTATTTTGTTTTGAGCTTGTAGAAAATATTTAAAAGTATTTATTTTAGGTCGGTTTAATCTGAACCGTTGAATCTTGATCAGATCAAACCCCAGTCGTTGATCTGATCAGGTGCTTCGAGGGTATAAATATGGTATTTATGGTGTAAATACGGAAGAAAAATATGAAAATATTGAAAAACCAGAAATACCTCCGCCAACTCGTATCGCCTTTCGACTAACCCAAATTCTAACGCCAAAAAACGCCACCATTGTCGGCAATCTTGGTATGGTTTTGAAGCTCCTCTCTCCTTCTTTCGATTTATATATGTGTTGTTGGTTTTTGAGTGGTTTTAGGTCACGAATAGAGTTGATAGGGGGTTGAGTGGTACTAGTACCACTCAATGGAGAGGCAAAAATTTTAAAAATTACTAGGGGGTTTCCGGGATAGTTTTTAAGTTGATTTTTTGCATATTTTGTCGAATTTCAGTATTAAATGAATATGTTATTTATTCAGGAGACCGTGATCGAGATTTTTGCGAGGGGACTTCCTCCCGACCACGGAGCTAGCTTTGTACTGTGAGTGGACATTTTATTTTCACTTTTGTTTTGTGAGTCTACAGTTATGCATTTTTCATTTATAAAATTTACAATTATTCATTTTGAATTTTGAGGCATATATGATTTGATTTTACACAGAGCATAGTACAGTTGATGCATTGATGCACTGCTTCTCGGCTAATCCCCGAGACGCTCCGGGAAGGCCAAGGACCTGACCCAAGGATTTATAGAGCACCCAAGAGGGCGAGGAACTGACCTAAGCAGTATTAGGACTTGAAGTTAGATGACCCGAGGCGTAGCCTTCACATAATTCATAGTACCCAGGACTACCTGGATGATCATATTTTTAGACTCGCATTATTTTTATGTACATTTATAGTGAAATATTATTTTTGTCCACTCACTCTAACAGTTTTATTATTTTATATGTCTTTCCCTAGGCTTTTCGGTTTCCTCCGCCTAGTATGCAGTTTATATCCTGAGATTACACATCAGCGACGTAGGCATAGAGTTTGTGTCACTGTACTCATTTAGTAGGTTTCTAGCTTAACCTGCTAATCCTGTGTATTATGTAAATTAGAAGTCGCTCTGAATATTGTATAAAGTTTATTTTTGTTGTGTTGTATTTTTCATTCAGTCTTCAAATTTTTTATCACCCTCTGCAAACAGTTTATGTTTCTAGTGGATTCTGTGTTTAACTGATTTGAAAAATCCGGTTGGGATTTGTTGCCCACGGTTTATTTCTGTGGACATTTTTAGAAGTGTGTTTTCTTTGCAAGTTTTTGGGTTTCTAGATTTTAGAAAAAACTCTGGCAAAATTTTTGTATATTCGGTTATCGTTAGGGCTTAATTCCAGTTTAAGCAACTAAATCGGGATCTGGTCCTTTCAATTGGTATTAGAGTATTAGGTTGTAGGTTATGTAGTCTTCCGCAGTTGTATTACTAAGAACATTTAAGAATACATAGCACTTCCGGAGTGATGGCTCGACCAGCCAGCTAATCCCTATCAATGCTCACGGTGTTGTATGTTTTTAAATGTTTAAGGTTTCATGATTGTATCCTTTGTGTTTTGTTGACTAATGTGTTTTCTCGTCCATAAGGGTGCCTCCTAGACGTGGAGCCCGCGTTAATAGGGTTGAGGATCGTGATGAGGATTAATGAATGCGTGAATTTCTTATGCGAGTTTTATAGTTAGTTAAGCGTTTTGATCCTTTAGCAAAGGCAAGAACAGCTGGAGCAACCACATTTTCTGGTTCCATAGATCCTGAAACATGTGAGGCATGGATAGTCCAGTTGGAGCAAGTATGTGAACGACTTCACTTCACTCCAGAGCAGAAGACTGTAGCAGCTATTGGTTTACTTAAGTCACATGCTTACTTCTGGTAAGCCAGTACTGATAGGTTTGAGCTGATATTGACCCCATGGCCTACATTTAGAGAATTATTCATGCACTGATATTTCAATCAGGCTACCCAGCAGCGGAAATATGAATAGTTTACCGACCTAAGGCAAGACAGTATGTCAGTGCTTGAATATCGAGATAAATTTACTTGTTTGTCTCGATTTGTCCGTGATATGGTGGCAAGTGAGGAATCCAAATGCAGAAGGTTTGAGCTGGGTCTGAATCTGAACATTAAGGGGACATTGACAACTATGCCTCGGGATAACTTTAATGAGTTTTTTAATGCAGCAATCAGAGGAGAGGATGTAGAAAGGGAGAGACTATTGCAGTATCAGACTCGCCATTTTGAGGAGGGAGGACCAAGTCAGGGTCTTTCAAAGAGGCTGAGCTCAGGTACTTCGGGGTTATCATCTTCTTTTGGCAGTGGATCTTATAGATTTCACGCTGGTGCATCTGGTCAGAGTAGGAGTCATAGATGGGGGAGGAATCAACCTCAGAGGCAACTATGAAGTGGGAGTTCTAATGAACCAAGTTACCCTCGACGTTCATATAACATACCAGCTGCATAGAGAGAATTTCCATTGTGCAATATCTGTAATAGGCATCATTTGGGCCGGTGTCAGCAAGGTGTCAGAGATTGTAATCGTTGTGGCCAGGAGGGTCATTTTGCTAGGGAGTGTCCACAGTTAAGCACTTTTGTTGGTTCAGCTGCCTAGAGTTCAGGTGAATATCAAGGTACCACTTCTGGAGTTCGACAATGCAGTCTGCAGGGCAAACAAATCAGAGAACTGCAATCAACGTGGACGACCAGCTGGGCAGGCCCGAGTGCATGTCATGACCCTACGAGAGGGTAAAGCTTCTCCAGAGGTTATTATCGATACGTTATATGCTTTAGTTATCCAGTCCTTACTTTACTAGACCCGGGGGCTACGCATTCTTTTATATCGTATAGATTAGCATCTTTGTCCACTATACCTACCTCTCCACTTCCGGGAACGTGGTGAGTGTTATATCCATTCGGTGAGGTTGTGAGTATCGATTGGGTGTATAGGGACTGTGAGATTTTCATAGGAGGTTATATGTTAGCTACGGATTTGATGTTGTTAGACATTGTAGATTTTGATGTAATTCTAGGGATGGACTTCTTAGAGGCTCATTGAGAAGTCTTTGATTGTCATAAAAATGAGGTAGTCTTTAGAAGTCCAGGAATGCCAGAAATTTTATTTCGCAGTGAAAAAAATACCTCTTCATCTTGTATGATTTCACCAATGAAAGCGAAAAAGATGTTAAGGAAGGGTTGTGTAGCATTTTTAGCTCATGTAGTCAACACGAAGGTGTGCTTGCCTAGTATTGGGGACATTTCCGTAGTTTCTGAGTATCCAGATATTTTTTGAGGATTTACCTGGTCTTCCTCTAGTAAGGGAGATTGATTTTACCATTGAGTTACTTCCATGTACTAGTCCTATTTCTCAGGCACCATATTAAATGGCCCCAGCAGAGTTGAAGAAGTTGCAGGTTCAACTGCAGGAGTTAATCGATAAGGGTCTTATTCGACCTAGTGTTTCACCCTGGGGTACTCCCATGTTGTTTGTGAGGAAGAAGGATGGTTCAATGAGGTTGTGCATTGAATATCAAAAATTGAATCAAGTCACGGTGAAGAATAAGTATAATTTATCGCGGATTGATTTATTCAATCAACTAAACAGAGCTACATTTTTCTCAAAAATTGATCTCAGATCGGGATATCATCAGCTTTGGATTAGAGAATCAGATGTTTCTAAGATGATCTTTCGATCGCACTATCGGCATTATGAATTTCTTGTTATGCCTTTTGGCTTGACAAATGCCGCAGCCTCTTTTATAGACCTTATGAATCATGTCTTCAGGCGATACGTGGATAGGTGTGTCATTTTATTTATCGATGACATCTTAATATATTCCAAAGATGAGGAGCAACACCGGAAGCATCTACGTGCTGTTTTGCAAACTTTGCGGGATTCTTAGTTGTATGCATAATTTAGCAAGTGTGAATTTTAGCTAGATAATGTAAAATTTCTTGGTCATGTGATTTCAGCTGAGAGAGTTAACTTTGATCCAGATAAAATTGAAGCAATGTTGAATTAGAGCCGACCTACCAGTGTAACTGAGATAAGAAGTTTCTTGGGTTTAGCGGGTTATTATCGCCGTTTTGTACAAGACTTTTCGTGGATTGTGACTCTGCTTACCCGATTGACGAAGAAATCGGTCAAATTTGAGTGGTCTGATGCTTGTGAAGAGAGTTATCTGACGTTGAAAGAAAAATTGACCACGATACTAGTGTTGACATTGCCTGACGAAAGTGGGGAATATGTTATTTATAATGACGCTTTGAAATTAGGCCTAGGTTATGTTTTTATGCAGCATGGAAAGGTCGTTGCATATGGTTCCAAACAATTGAAGCCCCATGAAGTTAATTATCTCACACATGATCTTGAACTTGCTGCCATTGTATTAGCACTGAAGAGTTAGAGGCACTATTTATATGGAGCGCAATGTAAGATTTATACTGATCACAAGAGTCTTACTTACCTGCGTACTCAACCAGATCTGAACATGAGGCAACGAAGATGGATGGAGTTAATTAATGATTATGATTGTACTTTCGAGTACCATCCAGGGAAAGCGAATGTTGTGACTAATGCTTTTAGTAGAAAATCTAGAGCCTCTCTATTTCATGTACGTGTCGCAAAGTATCTTTTTTAGCTAAGTTGCGAGCTACGGGAGCAGAATTGGAATGGAGAAATGATGGAGCACTGTTAGCCAGTTTTCAAGTCCGACCTGTATTGTTTGACTAGGTGCAAGTGACCCAGGAAGCAGATTTCTCTCTGTTGAATAAAAAGAATATGATTCAGAATGGCGAACCAACAGAGTTTTGACTAAGGAATGACGATACTTTAATGTTCAAAGGAAGACTGTGTGTTCCTAAGAATGACGAAGGAAATACTTGATGAAGTTCATTGTTTAGCCTATGCTATGCATCCAGGCAGTACAAAAATATTTCGGACACTTAAAAGCTTACTACTGGTGGCGTAACATGAAAAGAGAAATAGCCATGTACGTGAGCAAGTGCCTTATTTGTCAACAGGTGAAGGCTGAGTGGCAAAAACCTGCTGGAAAGTTACAACCATTAGAGATTCTGGTTTGGAAGTGGGAGCATATTACCATGGATTTTGTATATCAGCTACCTCGTATATCCAATAGTAATACTGGCATTTGGGTAATTGTTGACCGTCTTACGAAATCATCTCATTTTCTAGCTCTTCCAGGAAAACTCTCTCTGAGTAAATTAGCAAAGTTATATATGGCAGAGATTGTAAGGTTGCACGGAGTGCCTACGTCTATAGTTTATGATCGGGATACTCAGTTCACATTAGAATTTTGGCGAGCTTTGCAAAAGGTGTTGGGGATCAAACTACATTTAAGTACAGCCTTTCACCCTCAGACTGATGGCCAATCAGAGAGAATCATTCAGACTTTGGAGGATATGTTGCGATCCTGTGTTCTACAGTTTAAAGGAAATTGGGATCAATAGCTCCATCTGATAGAACTTGCTTATAACAACAGTTATTAGGCTAGCATCGAGATGGTTTCATATGAAGCTTTATATGGGAAACAATGTCGAACACCGTTGTGTTGGAGTGATATAGGTGAAAGGTGGTTTATTAGTCCTGACTTAGTGAAAGACACCGCAGAGGACATTCAAATTATTCGAGACAGGTTAAAAGATGCACAAGACCGACAAAAGAGTTATGGTGATGTAAGGAGAAAGGACCTTGAGTTTGAGGTTGGTGATTGGGTATTTTTGAAATTATCTCCTTGGAAAGGTGTTGTGCGTTTGGGGAAGCGTGGCAAACTTTGACCATGTTATATCGGTTCGTATGAGGTTATTGGACGAGTGGATGCGGTGGTGTATATGTTGGCACTACCTCCTGAGACGGCCAGAGTACATGTGTTCCATGTGTCTTTGTTGCGGAAATACATTTTTGATCCATCTCATGTTCTGACACCTTATCAGCTCCCTATAAGAAAGGATTTGACTTATGTGGAAGAGCCAGTCCAGATTCTTGATCAGAGAGTACATGAACTATGTCACAAGACCATTCCACTTGTGAAGGTCTTGTGGAAGAACAATGCAGTTGAGGAGGCCACTTGGGAACCTGAGTAGCAGATGCGTGAGCAGTATTCATATCTCATCGATTAGAAGGTATGTAAATTTTGAGGACGAAATTTTTATTACTGGGTTTAGATTGTAACAACCCGAACCAAAAAATTCGCACAAATCAGCACAAATTAGGATTATTGTTAATTAATCGTATCGTGTGGTTTGTTAATGAATTTTTTACCGAACTAGAATTAGACTTTATTTTCTTCATGAAAGTCGTAGAGTATTTTGTTTCGAGTTCATAAGAATTTTCAGGGAATTTTTCGATTTAGCAAGCTATTTTTTTTTATGATTTTGAGAAGTCTGCGTGGAGAAAATATTTAAAAGTACTTATTTTAGGTCGGTTTAGTCTGAACCGTTGGATCTTGATCAGATCAAACCTCAGTCGTTGATCTGATCAAGTGCTTGGACGTATAAATATGGTATTTACGATGTAAATAAGGAAGAAAAATCAGAAAATACTGAAAAACTAGAAATACCTTCGCTGACTCGTAATACCATTCGATTGATCCGAATTCAAACCCTCAAGAAAATGCCCCCATTGCCGGTAATCTTGGTATGTTTTTGAAGCTCTCATCTTCCTGTTTCGATTTATATATGTGTTGTTGGTTTTCGGGTGGTTTTAGGCCACGAATTGAGTCGATTAACCCGTCGATTTTCGGGTTTAACCGACGACGGTGATCCAGCCGTTTTCCTGCGACGGCGATGGATGGAATCGATTGGATTTCACCCCAGGAGGCAAACCCTTATGGGTTAGGTGACCGGAGGGCGACAACGGTGTCGAAATCGGCCGGAATCCATTTCCGGCCATTTTAAGCCAAACGACGGCAAGTTAGGGATGAGTCTAGTGAGGAGTGTTGTTGGACTTGGTGAGACCTTTCCAACCATGTATCTAACTCTCCCATCAGTGCAGTCACCGTTGAAGGCGCGTGAGGCCATGCGCCGCTGTCCACGGCAGGGCTCCAGCGAGGCAAAAGTTCAAAATTTAGCAGGGGGTTTCCGAGATAGTTTTTTAGTTGATTTTCGCACATTTTATCGAATTCCAGTATTAAATGATTATGTTATTTATTCAGGAAACCGTGATCGAGATTTCTGCAAAGGAACTTCCGCCCGACCACGGAGCTAGCTTTGTACTGTGAGTGGACACCTTATTTTCACTTTTGTTTTGCGAGTCTACAGTTATGCATTTTACAGTTATGCATTTTCCAATTATACAATTTATAGTTATGCATTTACGATTATGCATTTGCATTTGGAGGCATATATGATTTGATTTTACACAGAGCATAGTACAGTTGATGCATCGATGCACTGCTTCTCGGCTGATCCCCGAGACGCTCTGCGAGGGTCAGGGACCTGACCCGAGGATTTATAGAACACCCAAGAGGGCCAGGAACCTGACCTGGGCAGTATTAGGACTTGAGGTCGGATGACCCGAATCGTAGCCTCCACATATTTTATAGTACCTAGGAGTACGTGGTTGATCATATTTTTAGACTCGCATTATTTTTATGTACATTTATAGTGAAATATTATTATTTTTCCACTCAGTCTAACAATTTTATTATTTTATATGTCTTTCCCTGGGTTTTTCGGTTTCCTCCGCCCAATTTACAGTTTGTATCCTGAGATTACATGTCAGTGGCGGAGGCATAGAGTTCGTGTCACTATACTCATCTATTAGGTTCCTAACTTAACCTACTAATCCTGTGTATTATATATATTAGAAGTCGCTTTGAATACTGTATAAAGTTTATTTCCGCTGTGTTGTATTTTTCATCCAGTCTTCGGATTTCTTATCACCTTCTGTAAACAGTTTATATTTCTAATGAATTCAGTGTTTGATTGATTTGAGAAATCCGGTTGGGATTTGGTGGCCACGGTTTTATTTTGTGGATATTTTTAGAAGTGTGTTTTTCTTGCAGGTTTTTGGGTTTCTTGATTTTAGAAGAAACTCTGACAAATTTTTTGTAGATTCGGTTGTCGTTGGGGTTTACTTTCGGTTTAGGCAACTAAATCGAGATCGGGTCCTTTCAGTAAATTACGTATAAGGTCACTTACATAACATCTATACTATATAAAGTCACCAAATATTTCTTTCCCAAATAAATCACCTGATTTTTTTATTAAAAAAAACCTCTCGGTCAAATTATTTATGCTAATGCCATCGTATATAAACCTAGTCTCTCTCTCTCTAGTTCAGACCAAAACCAAATCAACCCCAAATTTCTAAATTTGGAGAAACCCTAGCAGAGCTTTCTCTCAATCACTCTCCTTTCTCCGTCGCCAACACTCTCCATCGTCCTCCTCTCTCTCTCGCCCTCCTCTCTTTATTGCCCTCCTCTCTTCGTTGCTCTCCTCTTTCGGCCGCGTTTCACTCTCCTCTCGATTGCGCCTTCGTTGCCTCTATTCGATGTGATTCCGTCGCCAAGCTCGCCGACGCTCGCCGCCACTTGATTTATTTCTCTCTCTCTCTCTCTCTCTATCTCTCTCTCTCTCTCTCTCTCTTATATGATTCTATCTAACTCTGAGTTTTTCCCCTCCCGCAGCTACAAACAAAGGCGCCTCCTGTAGCTACAAACCCTAGCCTTGCAAAAAGTGCCTCCCGCAGTCATAAACCGCATCAAATATAGGTAAATAATTTAGTGTGTTATGTAGTAGTATGTAGTGTGGTCTGTAGTAGTATGTAGAATTGATGTGAGTAGCATGTAGTGTGTTAGATGTGAGTAGTATGTAGTGTGGTCTATAGTAGTATTGATGTAAGAAGATAATAGTGTGTATGATGTGAGTAGTATGTGTAGTGGTCTGTAGTAGTATATAGTTTAGTCTATAGTAGTATTGATGTTAGAAGACAATAGTGTGTATGATGTGAGTAGAATTTTTTAGTCCTCCCTGTTTGTTACTTATGTAGCCTGAACTTTTATAGTTCAGCTTTAAATTTTTGTCAAATTTAGACTGTTCTTTTGTCCAGCTCTATAGTTTAGTTTGTCACTTGAACCAGAATCTTAAATTTTTCAATGAGGTCAACTGATTAACAGCATGCATTCAATTTCAAAGTGGATTTTTTTTGGATATGAATTTGTAGAAAGTAGTATGTTAGATCTTAGTAGTGTCTATCGTTATTTGGAGTAGTGTTTAAGTTTGTGGAGAGTAGTGTCTATTGTTGTTACGCAGTTGTGTCTATGTTAGTCTGTGGTAGTGTGTATGTGAGTCTGTAGTAGTGTACAGATTGGTGTGTTTTGGTTGTTACGCAGTGGTGTCTACGTTAGTCTGTGATAGTGTGTATGTTAGTCTGTAGTAGTGTATACAGATTGGTGTGCTTTAGTTGTTACGTAGTAATGTCTATGTTAATCTGTGCTAGTGTGTATGTTAGTCTGTAATAGTGTATACAAATTGGTGTGCTTTTGTTGTTTGCGAAAAAAACTGATTTTCTTTTTTATAATAATGGTGATGACATGCAAGGCAGCACCAATAGTGATCAGAGACATGAATTCAAGTCAAAAAGGAAACACGATAGGGTGGCAGAACATATCGATGTCGGACGTGAGTTGAAGTCGAAAAAAAGACATGATAGGCCGACAGAACCAGTGAAACGCCAATTGAGGTCTCAGAAGGATGTTGTTGTAGCCAGAAAAGGTAAAGGGAAGTCACCATCTTCGTTGGTCAAAGCTGTGAAAGGAAAAAAGAGGAAGACGGCGAACCAGGACGCTCAGTTCGACTACGGAACAGGAAGAAGGCAACTGAAAGCATCAAAGTCTAAGTAGTAGTATAGTGCTTTCTGTTGTATTAGGGTCTGATGCATTACCATGTTGTTAGGGTCTGATGTAATACATTGTGTTACAGAACAGTAGTACTTACCATGTTTTGAATTAGTACCCTGAATATTTTGGAGTAGTGCTTATTAGACAAGAGTAGTACATTGTGTTACAGAATAGTAGTCCTCAATTGTTTCTCTCTCTCTTTAAAATTTTGAAGAAAGCAAAAAAAAAGTTAATATAAAAAAGATAAAATTAGAAAAACAGAAAATATGAATAAAAAAAAATCTTAAGTAGAATAAAAAATATATATAATCTTATGTGAAATAAAAGCTCTAATTAATTAATTTTATACGTAATTTCTTAATAGTTAAAATAAGCTGCAGCCTCGAGGCTCAGATGAGTAGATTTGCAAAGTCTGGATGCATCGTGAGCTAAACTAGCCTACTGAGGGCGCGCATCAGGGACAACACGTACCCAACTCGCCGCACGGGCCTTCAGCCGCACGGCCACTTCTAGCTAACTAAGCTAGCTAGTCACTGCATGCAAATAGCTTAAAAGGTTTTGATTGACATCGGCCGCCTACACCCGGCCGAACTTTTTGAAATAGCAAATGTTGGATTGATGGTAACTTACTGGGCGCAGTACCGCATTTTCAATCAGTAAATACAAGATAACTTTGAGCTAAACTAATACTTTGTAATTAAAAATTATCTGAACTAAAACTTAAACCCTAACGTTGTTGGAAATTGGAATGTACCTGGCCGGGGTGTAAAATAAAATTAGGCCATCTCTACATAAAATTAAAATAAAAACGTTTTAATTTCTGTCATTATATACTAAGTTTGAGATTACATGCCTTTGATAATGATACTTGCCATTTCATAGCCATGTTTTATACAGGTCTTTAAATTTTTAATCCTCTTTATAACGAATTACGTATAACGAATTACATATGTCTGACTACTAAATTTCATTTTTGTGAACCAGGTTATCTGAAAATATTAAGTGTTAGATTTTTCTGCGTTAATCAATATCATTAAGCACACCAATTCATCTCTCTTTATTACTAGAACTGAATAGCTTTCACAGTGCTACCAATGAAGTATCATTAATCTAACGTTTATATTGGTGGTCTATTTTTATTCAGGTTCAGTAATGTGGTCAAGCCAATATATTGAGAATCTTTTCAAGACATGTAGTAGTTTTTTCTGGATATATGCTTACATATGAATTCTCTTTCAATTTTTCAAGCTAAAATAGAATCGAAAAACAAAACAATTAAAAGTAGAATTATTAGTAGCAGTCATTTTCCCTCTATTAATTGGATAATATTATTGTAAAGAGATATTATAAACTCTGTACACAACAATCGTTTAGATCCAATCTTACAGTTCTTTAAATGCAAGGTAGGCCTTGATCGAGCTTGGAAAAATACAATTTCTCCCCTTAGACGACAGTTTTTTGGAGGAATTGACATTGGTCGATATGTCTAATGTCTAATGTCTTTTTCTTCAGCTTTGTCATCTTGGGCTATATGCTAAACTCGCCTTCGCTCATACGAGATTGAGAGATAAGAGATGGATGAAAAATCAAATATAATTGCTAGCTATTTATACTGATTTTGGAGAAGGATCGTCTTTGCCATAAAGTTGTAGCGGGTAAACAATTATTGTACTCTATAATCGAAAACAGGGAATTGGGAGGACTAAGAATCGAGGTAGACGGACGGCGACATCGCTCAGAAACTTTGGAACACAGAAAAAAATAAAAGCACGCTGGAATGCCAAAAGGTTTTTATATTTTCTTAATTTTTATTTTAAAAAAACTCAAAATTTTAGGTTCTTAACAAAATTGGGCCTTGGGCCATTGCCCTGCTTCAGAGCCAGGCCTGGCCAGCCTAAACCATTTCATGTTGTCCCAGCGAGCTAGATTACGGGTCGAGCAACAAACCTACGTACAATACGTACATGCATGCATGTTATACCACCCACTCATCCAATTAATCCGGCTGTTGTTCGGCGGCATCAAGGTGATTTAATTTCAATCTAGATGGTCTACATACGTAGTTGTGACTGATGAGTAAAATATTGGATATCGAGGATATATCGACAATCTAAAATACAGATATTTTGACGAAAATATCGATGAAATATCGATCCAGTAAAAAATTAGACGAAATTGACGAAAATTAAGAGAAATACATGAAAATGTATATTAAAACTTAATTAGGTTCTCATATAATCAATTATCTATCTTATTTATAAAAAAAATATTAATTAAGCATTGGGACATACAAAATTATGATAATGTTAGATAAATTAGTACGCACTGAGTGTTGATAGTACGTTATTAAAATATAGTTTCATACTTATGAATTATTTTTTTGATGACTAGGGGAGCGTTGGAAAGTAGATTATTATGAATATTATTTTGTAATTAGAATTAAAGTTATATAGATGTGATATGAATGTAAATATTATTTCTTATTAAAAAATCAATTATACATCTTTATTAACCCTAATATATACTCAACATACTTACAAACCAGTTAAACACAGTAACGCTAGAGAACTGCCTTTGCATATCAAATTGAATTTGCATATATAACAGTTTGAAACTTCGAATACAGGCAACCTTTGCACGCATGGAATACCATTTTGTGCCGGACTCATTGGTTATAATTAAGGATTAACGTTGTTTAACATTTCGAATGGATCGATCTACTACGATAATTAATTTATAGCTTAATTACTTCTCGATTGGATGGGAATCAAATATTTATTTTCAAGTTTGGTAAACTAATTCTCCATCAACCTTTGAACTTCCATTTAGTATTACCATTTAGTATTCTAGTTGACTTTGCAGATCGAGGGAACAACCCCATAAATCCAGGATCGAACTCTCTAATATTCTAAGAGAGAAAAATTTCCAGTAAGAACGTTTTCTTTAATATACCATCTTTCAACATACTCTTCGAAATTGAAAAATTACATAATTCGACTGATAATATGTACGTAATTAGAGTCTAAACCTAAGCTATGGATGATACCATGTGCAAGGAGGGCTTCTCTTTCTCAAACTGAAATATACATTATATACATCCCCGCTCCAAGCTTGGTTTTTTATATAAAAGGAAAAAACCAAGCAGCTTCATTGATTTTTCCCAAGAAAAAGAAAGAAAAATAAAGATGAGAACAAAAAAGAGGGTAGGAAAAAACGAAAACGTATGTGTGTGGTGTGGGGAAGACTCTAAGATGAGAATTTAAGGAAGACGGTGCGTCGGTGATGTGAATCCACCAAAGGGGGAAAATAGGTGGTCGAAATTCGAAAATCAAAGAAAGAGAAATGAGGTAGGTGATCGATGAAAATCTAACGCCTAGAGGAGGATGAACCGTACATCTGGTCGAGGAGGATGACAAGAGCCATGGCCACCGACGCGTCAAGCTCGGGCTGTACGACGAGGCGGAAGACGTCGACTCCCAAGGCCACTCCGCCGACGGCCTCCTTCCTCTTGATCTCGGCCACCCTCCTCCTCTTGCCGTCGTACACAGCGCAGCACCTCTGCGTGTACGACCCTTCCACTTGATATACCACCGAGTTCTTGTTGCTCACTTGCGCCAAGTACTTGTTGTTCAACATGTTCACGTTCTTGCTCACGCAGAACCGCGGGTTCGCCGCCGCCTCTCCGTCGTACACCATCCAGTTGTCCCCCAAGCTCAGCCGCTGATAAAACACAACACAAAAGTCACGTCTCATCAGCAACAACGTACTTACGAACTAGACGATATGACAGTTATGTTTGTTACATACTCTCCAAAATATAACATGCATGCATATTAATTAGGTTATATACCTTGCGACGGATGGTGTGGAGAGGCTTGCCGTAGGCGTCCATGAGGACGATCTCGCCTTTACGGCCGGACAAGTAGTTGTCGACCCTAAAGACGAGGTTTCCTTTGGTATCGAACACCGTGAACCCATTGCAGTTCAACAACAACGACTTCTTCCACACTGTCAGCACCGTCGGCTCTTCGGATCCCGAGATCCCCAGATTCCGATCATCCTCGTAGCTCGCAACACTGGCTGTGGCAGCAGCACTGTTTGGGTACACCTTTGTCATTTTCGAAAGGGCAAAATAAGTGTTCAAGAACTAGTGAAGAAGCTTTTGAAATTTTCTAAGGCTTTGATTCTTAAAGCTATGTTGGATTGGTGATGGAATAAGTTATAGAGGTGAGGTGGGAGCTTATATATATGCGAGTAAAGGTGGTTTTTCGGAGTGCGGAACTAAGGGTATGTGGGTATGGGTCAGGGTCTGGATTTTGCGTGGTCTAGAATCAATATGAGTGTAAAATAAGCGTTGAAGAACTCGGAGATAACGCACCGAGATAGCATCGTAACTCTTATTTTATTAAGACTAATAAGTTCGAAAGTCATACCAAACCAACGAGTGCGCCACCGGTATCTGACGTCACAAACGAAATCATGATCAAGAAAATGGACGGAAAGAAATAGGAGAGGGGAACAAGTTTAACATGATAGGTTGGCTGTCCGTCGTTGATGCAATTATGACAAGGATCGAATATATTTCACCTGCCTTTACTTTCTGATCTTTACGCATGTCGGGCTAAATCATCTTTTATTGTACGTACTTAACGCTCTTTAAATACTTTTTAAACATCTCATCGTTCACACAATAACACTCACCGACAAGAGACCTACAACTTTAATGACCAGTCCGAGTTCTATCTCAGTGTGGTTATCGCTCACGCGCCCGCCAAAGAACTCGTCAGGGAACACCTCAGCAAAAAGAATAAAAGCACTGATCCCACATCGAAGAAATAATGAGAGCTCTGGTTTCCATTACCTTCATAAGCCTGGTAACCCAGCATTAATGGTACGTTCTCGTTACACTTTTACGCAGTCACTCTATTCAAAAACTATCTCGTTTCTGACTTAAGCATCGGAGGGTTGAAGGCCGATACACCCGGTCTCTTCTTAACAGTTGTCATTCTTAACATCAAGAACGGTTGTATACAAGCGACAACGATATCAACTACACCCAAGCGACAACAATATTAACTACACCCAAGCGACATCGATACCAACTATACCCGAGCGACAACGATATCAACTATACCTAAGCGACAACACTATCGTCCATACTCAGGCGACAACAATACCAATCAAATCTCATCGACAGCGATATACATATAGAGATAGACTTGTATTAGTTCTTTCTGTTCAATATTGACTACGTCGGGGTTTTGAATATTAACATTGGTGTCTTCTGTGGGAAACCACACTGGAAATTGTTTTCCTAACCACACAGCATTCAGTGAGCTACGAGCATGGATACCTTCCTAACACTTGGCATGACACCGAGCACTTAGCAAGAACTTCTCCACCAAACGCCCTCCACAAACGAAAATGTCGATGAGCCCGCCTTCGCACGGCGACCGGGAAAGCAACATGTTACTTAGAACCAGCAAGCATCCACCGATGCTGAGAGGCATGCCAGCGATATGAAAAAGCGGTATGAGCTAGCGATATAGAAATGAAATGCCTCGAGCTCGAAAGTGCCCGAGATTTCGAACACCAATGATACATGCAGTCTGAGTCGAAACTGAGGGCCGTCGAGCGAGGAAGATTTAATTAAGAATCCACAGTGGAGTCCCTGAGTATGGAGCCTCACGAGGTGGCCCGTTAGCAGGATGTGCTCATCTGATCATCATTATGCCCTCCGCACCTGCAGAACGCGGGACCATTGTCGACTCCAGAAAGACTGCTGCAAAACCTTGAGCCGGAGTTAAACAACGTCATCCATGTATCTCACTCGCCTATTTGGGCGCAGTCGTTACCTTCGCCACCCCTGCTTGAGACCACACCAACGATACGTCAGGAGGATGTGGGGGTAGCAGCAAGGATCGCCGAGTTAGAAGCCATGGTGCGATAGCTGGCACAGCCAAAAGCGAGCTACCTGGATCGAATGTTGCCGACAGTCCGTGTTAAGCTCTTCTCGGCCGGTATTATGCTCCGAGGTCGACACCCGCTGGCCAAAGTAAAAATTAAGCGATACATGGGAAGACGGACCCGTCCCGTCCTTTCATATCGATATCTTTGTCTCAGCGACTACCAATAAAGGATATAACGACACGACAAATTGCTACCTGTTTACGGAAAGCCTCATCGGAGAAGCATTAAGTTGGTTCTTCACCTTATCACCGAGATCCATCAACTCCTTTCAAGAACTTATTCGAACATTTCTAAAGAGGTACATTACATCAGCTAACTGTTCTCTCACCTATAACCAATTGCAGGTCGTGCGATAGGAACCGTCCGAAGGACTATCTACCTTCGTCTCATGATGGAACACCGGCATCGCAAGTTGTCGCGACATTACGGGCGACTCACCTTTTTGCGTACTCTGGAATGCTTTACAACCAGGGTTGTTAACGTGGAAGCTTAACGAGAACCCGACAATCACCTACGACGACCTGCTGGATCGCGTGACATCACATGCCTAATTAGAGCTACAAACCTTTGGCTCCAACCCCACACCGACCCAACAGGTAAACACTTTTTCTAATACCACGATTCCTAGTGTGTAGAGCGCGTTCCTCGCACCAGAACCAGCGCTAGCGGGATCACCTAAGTATCGGTCAGACTCACGTGAGCGCAACCGCTGGGACTGGAAAAAAGACAACCGAGGAACATGGGGATACCAGAGGCACCACCGGGATAGGGGTAGCTACAACAATAAGGGTCGGGAGGACAGAAAAGATCGACCTCGTGACGATGTCGCGACCCGATCTAGGATGGAGCAGCAGGTTTTCAACGTGCTCAACGCAAAATAAGCTGATATTTTGGCAGCCCATTCGGATCTATTCTCGCTACCAAAGAAAACATACAAGGCCACAGCCTACAGAAAGATCGAAAAATGGTGCAACTTCCACCAAAACGAATCGCACGACACTGAAAAATGTTACAGCATGAAAAAAGCGTGGAAGCACAACTCCAGAAAGGCAACCTGGCGAAGCTCAAATCAGGAAATGTGGCACCACCAGTGTAGAGAGTGGCTAGCGTTAGAAGGATCAGCGTGATTACCAGCGGGAAGTCTAAAGCAGAACGAAAAAATAAGCGAGTGGTGTGCAGTATGCGGCAGTGACCGGTAAAGATAGATGAGACAGGCTGGAGTTCCGTCACATTCTACGAATCCGAGGAACAAGGCCGGCCACCGGTTTTGGAGGATTACCCATTCTTGATCTACACCGTCATTGATCTTTGCAGCATCGAGAGATGTCTAGTGAACACCGGATCTTCCATCATACGAGAAACTTGAGAGGCTCCCCTCCAAGCTCAAGCAGGACCACTTCCCCACTCAGCTTCTCGGGTGATCAAATACAACTGCTAGGCAGCAATTACCTACGGATTGTCCTAGGGCAGTAAGGTTGTAGCGCAGAAACTCACATCGAATTCCTGGTTGTGGATGCCCTATCATACTATAACACCATCATTGGATGCAACACGCTAAGTAGAATTAGCGCCATCATGTCACAGCGAACGTTACTTATGAAGTTCCCCACTACAAGCGGCATATGCACATTGCGAGGAACAACGCCCGCATTGCCAGGATCATCAAACGACGTCAACTACCTGGCAAAGGAGGTATGCCTACCCATCACCGACCTAAAAACAAAAGTTCCAGATGACCCAAGGGATGGACCCTTTACGGCCAGACACGTCAACAAAGAATCCACCAAGCTCATCTCGATATCGAACAAGCACCCCAATAGAACGGTCAGAATTGGGGCCAACTTGGATCCGGTAATAGAAAACGCCCTCGCTAACATCCTCAAGGAATGCAACGATTTATTTGCATGGTCTTACGCTGATATGCCAGGCATATCAACCAACATCGTATCACACAAGCTAGGTATCTCACCAGACATAATATCCAAGAGGCAGAAGCTCATGGCCTACAACAAGGAGCAATATGAAGAGGTAACTAAACTCATCAACATAGGGTTCATCAAGAAGTTCCAATACCCGGCATGGGTCTCCAACGTCGTTATGATCAAAAAGAGCAACAACAAGTAGAGGATGTGCATTAACTACATCAACGTCAATAAGGCCTTCCTGAAAGACGCCTTTCCACTACCAAGGATAGATCAACTCATAGACGCAACCAGCAGACACGAGCTCCTGTCCACAATGGATTGTTACTTGAGGTACAATCAGATAAAGATGGATCAAGCAGATGCCGAGGCAACATGCTTCATCACGGACCAAGGACTTTACTGTTACAATGTTATGCCGTTCGGGATGAAGAACGCGTGAGAAACCTACAACGATTCATGACAGAGCTGCTGACACCATTGGATAGCGATACGATAGTAGTCTACGTAGACGACCTAGTGGTAAAGAGCAGACACCGACGTAGTCACGTCAAGGATCTCAAAGCAGTACTCGATACCCTTATCAGTAGCGGGATGAGACTTAACCCGGTGAAATGCATTTTCGTAGTCTCGGAGGCCAAATTTCTGGGATACATGGTAAACTAGAGGGGCATGGAGGCCAACCCAGAAAAAGTCCAAGCCATCCTCAACACAACACGACCGGTAACAAAGCAGGACCTCCAGACCTTAACCAGGAAGTTGGCATCGCTATCACGATTCATCTCTCGCTACACCGATAAATGCAACTCGTTCTTCAAAGTAATAAAGATCACAAAGAAGAAAGCGGTGGAATGGACCGAGAAGTGCGAAGCGTCCTTGATGGGGATCAAGTGATATCTCGCCCATATTCCATTCTTGTCAGCCCCAATACCGGGTGAGATCTTATATATTTACTTGGCTTTTTCAATAATCGTCGTTAGCTCCGCCCTTGTCAGGTGGGAGGCGGACGCAGAATTACCAGTATTTTTTACAGGCAAGAGCCTAGACAAGGCCGAAGCAAGGTATCCGGCACTAAAGCAGCTAGACTTAGCACTAATCATGTCAACAAGACGACTCAGACCGTACTTCCAATCTTACACTATCCATGTCTTCACAGACCAACCACTACGACAGGTGCTAGAAAGCTCGGACCACTCAGGAAGGCTAACCAAATAGGTAGTAGAACTCAGCGAGTTCGATATCAAGTACCAGCCAAGAACGACAACAAAAGGCTAAGCGGTATCGTCATCGACACCAACACCGCCCACACAATCATCCGATTAGAACTTATATGTCGATGGATCACGAACATCTGGTGCAGCAGGATCAGGAGCAATCCTGACTAGGCCAGGGAAGGTCTACACCGAGTACGCCCTCCGGTTCCTCTTTTCAGCATCAAACGACAAGGCCGAGTAAGAAGCATTAATTGCCGGCCTATAACTCACCATCGATTCAGGAGCTAAAAGCGTTAACATCTTCAGTGATTCCCATCTGGTGGTAAGCTAAGTCACTAGGGACTTCGAAGCAAAAAGAATGTAAATGTCGGCATACCTAGGGTACGTAAAGACAATTTTAAGTAAGTTTTCTTTTTACAACATTACTCACATCCCCAGGGAGCAAGACGCAAGGGCTGACGCCATAACAAGGCTAGCAAGAACACCACTGCACACTGTAAAAGGGCACACCATGGTGGAAATGTTGGAAAAGCCTAGCATCTCCAAGAACTTATAAGAGGTATTCACACTCACATTAGCCACGCCATCGCCAACAGAGGACAAGTGAACGAGCATAACCAACTACTTAATCGATGGGACGTTACTAGCAGATAGAGTGGAGGCAAGAAAACTAACTCAGTGGGCGGCATTCTACAGCATGCATAACGACCAAATGTACTTAAGTAAGAGGGGATTCCCCGTCCTAAAGTGCGTCGCGACAAAATAAGGCTAGGAACTACTCGAAGACGTCCATGGATGTAGGTATGGGAACCATAGTGGGCTAAACACCATCGTCTACAAGCTGCTCCGCTATGGGTTCTACTACAAAGGAATGAGGGAGGACGCGAGGAAAATTGTAGACAAGTGTGTATTATGTGCCCAATACGCGACCAGAATACACGCCCCGGCAGCACCAATGTCAATAATCATCAGCCCCATCCCGTTCGCACAATGGAGACTAGACCTTATTGGGCCATTAAAGTCGTCATCATTCTAGTTCAAGTACATCATCATCTGCATTGACTATCACACGAAGTACATCGAAGCGAGACCACTCGTACTCGTCACCACGGAGAAGGTAATCAACTTCCTATGGAAAGACATATACTGCCGATATGGATAGCCACTCACTATCGTCACTGACAACGGGAAGCAGTTCAATAACGATGAAATGAGGAAGTTCACAGGTAACCTGGGGACTCGATGATATTCGCATCGGTATACTACTCCCAGACTAACAGGCAAGTAGAAGCAGCCAACAAAAAGATCAAAGCGAGACTAAAGAAAAGAATGGAGGACTACAGCCACAGATGGGCGGAATGTCTCTATGAGGTGTTATGGCCAATCTAAACTACGCCAACCAAAGCAACGGGCGCCTCACCATTTTCGCTCATCTATGGAGCAGAGGCGGTACTGCCATTCAAGATCATGCACCGAAGCCCTCGTTTTGAAGGGTGCAATGAAGATACCAACAAGGACGGCTCAACAGGGCAAACATATTGCGAGAAGAATGGGAAGAAGAAACCAATATTGCGCTGATGGCGAACAAGCAACGGATTGCCTGACAGCACAACCGCCGAGTCAAGGCGCAAAGACTCCTAGTTGGCAACATGGTCTAGAGAAAGGTCATCTAAAAACCAAAAGGACTAGCTCCAGTATGGGAGGGACTGTTCAAAATCATCGAGAGCCTAACGCCAACCAAATTCATCCTCGAAGACAAAAGCAGCACCAGAGTGCCAAGAACCTGGAATGTGGAACACCTCTGATATTGTCACCAGTAAAACAGGTTCTACTATGTTGGCAATTCTAGCGATTAGAAAGATTTCCCCACCACATCGGGGACTAGCCCCGACTCCATATGATTACATACCACAATCAAAGAAACGAAAATTCTTCAGACCTCTACTTGTAAAAACAAAAGAAAAGGTGCTCGGGCCCAAATTTCTGTTAAAGCCCGAGATGCATAGTAAAAGCCCAACAAGGCACCAGTGGAGTAGCCAATTCGGTGAACTACTATACTTTTTGTGTTTATTTACTTATTGCATCAACATGTCAACTATTTTTACTTCGTCTGCCCGATCTAACGCTTTGGTAGAGTGCACATACGGTACAAACAAATGAATTTTCTCCAAACCTTTCATTGATCAACGATATGTAATCATACTTGGAATTTTTTGACAAAAAACGTATCTCCTCATTAAAATGACTCCACATCGATCAGGAGAAAAAAGCCTTAGCGGCAAGGAATACTATTACAGAATAAATATATTGTTCAAGAACACTAATGCTATTACAAAAGGGCACCAAGCTTCACGCTGGGCCATGAGCTTCGCCATCTTGCAGGTCCTACTCTTACTCAGCCAAATGTTGGCACTCACGATAGTTAGCCGCGAGCTCTCAGCTCCGCTCCAGAGACACACCCTCAACATTATGAATATGACGCCTTAGAGCAATTGACGGTAATGGGTTAGGAGTTAAAAGATGAGAACCATGAGGGGTCATACCTTGCTCACGCTGGCGCTCCTTTTCTTCTTCCTCCTCTTGTTTTAGCCTCTCCAGTGCAAGTCGGTCGGCCTCACGCTTCACTCGGCGCTCTTCATTTATCTGAGTAGTGTCCACATGATACTTCTCGCTCACCCACCCATTCTAAATAAACTGATTCTGAGTCTCTTGTAGACCTTGTTTGCAGGTCTACTGCAACGCTTCGCGATATTCGGCGCCAGCTGTGAAATCCTCAACGACGTCGGTAAGCTCTTGTTTCCTATGCTTTTCAAGCTCCCTAACCTGGCCCCAAAGCGTAATAACTTGGCCCTCAAGGACGGAGTGCACCGCCTGGACATCCATCGTTCGCTGCAGCTCGACATCCTTCAACCGCTGTCGTTCCTCCTTCAGCTCGAGCTCCAGCTCCTTCGACTGCTTGACGGAGTCATCCAAACAGTGGTTGGCCTCCTCCAAATGCGCATCCAAGTGCTCGCACTTTTGTTGAAGCTCTTGCCATTGCTCGTTGGCTCGCACCAGCTTATCCTCCTTCTTGGCTAGCCCCCCACCGACCCGGGCCAACTCCTTTGACGACGACACCAGGGTTTGCCGCTGGTGACACATCAGCTGGATGGCGGCACCAACTGACCTAAAGCACTCATCAACGCCCGCAGCAATATCGGCCACAGTGTGCACTTCCGACGGAAGGTAAGACACTATTTGGGCAGAGTACGGCAGCGGCACCTGCCAAGTAATAGAGTGAAGGATCACAACGCTTTCCAGGTCATCCCTTGTAGGCGGTTCAGATGCAGAGCTACCAGGCTTGCAGTCAGGAAGAAGATTGACATCAACAAAGGGCCGACCCTCAGGAATGTCCTCTATGCTGAGGGTCAAGTGATTGTCGGCGTCACTCATCTGCCCGACAATGGTGACAGCATCAAGAGCAGCGGGAGCAGCAAGAGCAGACCTCTTCAACTGCCTCTGTGATGTTCTAGTAGAGGCAGGCTTCCTCTTCTCCATGCGGTTAGATGCCCTAGCAACAATGGATGAGGCGATGACCTTCGAAGGGTCGTCACTCCCTATTCGATTGGTCTCGGCCTCATTGGGAGGATCAATGTTTGTAGGCTTAGAAAGAGTGACGATATTGCCCGACTGAACATCTAGATCGATCACCTGAGCATCACTTCCCTCCTCCTTAAGCCGGGTAATCAGGTCATCAATATTTCCATAAAGGTCCTCTATTTTCTTGTCCTGTTTAAGGTTAGTATAGCCAACTACAGGTACACAAAAATAAGAAGTGTTATAGCCAACGACGAGCTTAAAGTAAAAGCATATAAAGACAAGTGTAAAGGCATAACGCTACAAACAAAACACCAAGTGACCGGCAACATACTGGTGTTTTGGCAAGACCGGTCAACTCCATTACGCGGTAGTCACTTAAAAGGTACACACTCCTAAAATTCTCATTGTGCCCATTTTCTACTCTATGACAGCGCTGTTTTTCGATAGCACACAGAGCGTAGTAGAGGGTAACTACAAACAAGGAAAACGACAGATCAGAAAAAGATCACTGCTAGATAAAAAGGCAAATGTCAAAACGGCTGATCACCTCGGGGGTGAAATCTATTGGGCACACGGGTCCGACCCCCGACATTTACCAATTTGGACCAGGAACCGCTGGCAAGGAAGTGTTCAGACCACCACTCAGGGTTGGACGTCCGGAAACCATGAAGGGCAAGAGAACTACCTTCGGTTTACCCATTTCAGCTACCATATCGTAAATGACTTCCCAAGAGACATGCCTGGTTCCCCCAGCACTGAGGCAGGTTCCCTAGCGATTACGAGCCTACCAAACCAGCCCTGGACCGGGGACTGGACCTAGACCTGGGCACACAGGTCAAACACGGCTCAGAGGCAGAAAGAACTTAAAAAAAAAGATAAAAAAGGGAAAGCAAAGCGGTGGCGAGAATCCCTCTGACTGCCATAAAATGACAAACGACGCAATACTAAGACTCTCTACATTCACTCCGGCAAACAAAACCACCATCAATAAACACGAACAAAATACGCAGAAGCCACCCAGAATTCAGGGAAGAATATCACTACTCAGAGAAAACGAGAATGACATAAGAAAGGAAATACTTACTTGGTCTTCAAGAAAAGCGATTAGAAAACAAGAACAGCGGTGGAGAAGGAATCGGCAACGGTGTTACAGAAGCAATGGATGGATTCAACCTTTTTCTCTCTGAAAAACCTAGTTCAGAATTCTCAGAAGTACGAAAAGAGTGGGAAGAAGAGGGAGAGGGGGTTTTAAATAGGCCACATTGGGGCATGATCACAACCGTTCAACAGGACACATCGGTTACTCAGATATAGTCACGTGTCCGATGACGTCATGGGGAACGAAAGAGTCCGGAACATGAAGCGATACGCACCGTTTCCACAGTTACGGTCTCCGAGAAAAGTAATGATCATACTTTAAACCTACGACGCGAAGTTAGGATAAATCTGAGACACCTAGGGCAACACGTGGCAACAAGGGAAATGGCGGCATTTAATGGAGATAGGAAACGGGTTCACCTACCACCTCGAGATGAAGGGATAACAGGTAACGTAAAAAGGTCTCCAAGAGGGGAGTCGCAGCATAGCCTTCGCCTGCTATAACGCCTACAACACCAGAACCCATTAACATCACCAAAGGACTACGCCGTCATGTCAAAAGATCTCTATTACCAAAGCCGCACAGAGAAATCGGGCTTGGGAACTTAATGGTTACCAATTCAAACGAGTTCTCCTTACCGTAGTGCCCTCACCGATCTGAGCTACCCGCGACAGAGCAGTAAAAGTAGCCAGATAGGGAAGGACCGAGTGTCTGAACGCCTAAGAGTGTATCCCTCGGTCGGTACAATATAGCCGCTCATTGCATCCCCCGACACTGAACAGTTACGAAGGAGTATGTTAGTGACCGGGAAGGACTTCATTGGGAACGTGCCTACTGGGTTAAACCGTTACTTGGAGGAACCCCGATATGAAGTCATGACTCATTCAGGAGGCAAACAAGCCTACAGGCATCCTCATTATTTGTTCGAAGTCCATCTCGGAAGACGGTAAACTAGTTACTTACCGATCTCACTACTGCTAACAGACCAATTTTATGTCCTCAATGCAAATCACAATCTTGCTAAGTGTCCCAACCTTGGTCACTACGCTGGGGGACTATGCATGGTACGGTATCCGGCTCTAATAGGTAACAACCCCTGTTAAGTACATATGGATAATATCTCCGGTATCCGGTTCTGCAACTCACCAACTAAGATTGATCCCATTGGATGAGTGAGTTGGGGGACTTGTACGCATACCTGGCTAAATTATCCCATACCGTACATACTTAACGCCCTTTAAATACTTTTTAAACATCACACCGCTCACACAACAGCACTCACCGACAAGAGACCTACAACTTCGATGACCAGCCCGAGTTCTATCTAGGCGTGGTTATCGTTCACGCGCTCGCCAAAGAACCCGCCAGGGAGGACCTCAGCAAAAAGAATAAAAGCACTAATTCCACATCGAAGAAGTAATGAGAGCTTTGGTTCCAACTACTTTCATAAGTCTGGTATCCCAGCATTAATGGTACGTTCCCGTTACACTTTTATGTCATCACTCTATTCAAATACTATTTTGTTTATGACTTAGGTATCGGAGGGTTGAAGACCGGTATACTCGGTCTCTTCTTAACGGTTGTCATTCTTAACAGCGAGAACGGTTGTATACGAACGACAACGATATCAAGTATACCCGAGCGATAACACTATCGCCCATACCCGAGCGACAACAATACCAATCAAATCTCATCGACAGCGATATACATATAGAGATAGACTTGTATTAATTCTTTCTGTTCAATATCTCGTAGTTTTGAATATTAACATAATCTAATGTTTAATTATTCAATTATTTAAGCTAAGAAGATGATAATATGATATTGTATCTTCCTCAAGGTCGGCTTTTTAAAAAGTAGAACCACACTCGAAGTTCCTGGCCGTGAGTTTGAATTTTAGTTGTGTGTATTTTGTTATTATATATAAATTTTGTATATTGCATCCAAAAGGATAGGATGCTTGTTTTACCCTATCATTGTTTAATTAGGATCGTTAATTGTTTAAGTTTGTGGTTAGAGACTAATTCGTGGCGGAGAGGGGGTACACGTGGGATGATGGGCCATATATTCCACAATATATTTTTCTAGGGTTGTTCATTTGTTAATTGTCATCTTCGATTAAGATTAATTCCCTCTTAAAGATGAAGGTAATTAATTTAATTAGTTGATAGGGAAGCCATTGGCTAGGGCGGTTTGGAAGAGTGGCCTGAGTGAATTAAGAAATGGAAGACTTTTGACCTTTTCTGCCAACGAACTTGTTTGTTTAGGGCTATTGAATAGGTAAAAGATAATATTGAAAAGATTGGAGATGATTTCAATAGACAATTTCGTAATGTCATTGCTAGGTTTGTATGCATCTATAGTTGAGCATCTTAATCTCGATGGCTATCGATCGATGGTCCCGAAAACCATATTTTTGAACGCGAGAAAGATCTAATAGATGCTTCCAGGTGGTTTGTTTTTCATGTTCATGGAGTTTGTCTTGCCTAGTTCCTTGAGACTAGTCTAGTGTAGTCGTAGTCGATCTATAAGAATGAAGCTAGGGCGGAGAACTAGACATTTATGATTAGAACAAACAAAGAGTTTGATCATAGTCGATTTGTTTTAAATGTCTAAGATGTGTTTCTAAGAGCTTAAATGACGATATTTTGAGACAAACACGTCATGTGTTGGATCAGAAATTTTTTAAAGAATATATTCCTCTTCGAATTGATTGACTAAGGTGGTAATGAGGTTCGCTTGGTGAAAATAGGTAGTGTGAATCTTATCAGTCGAGACTAGATGAATGACTGATTTTATGATTGTGTGAATGTCCACAAGATTTATGATACTTGTTATTTATGACGATGAATTTGGCGGTTACAGGTTTAGTTGACGTGGTGGATTTGCCACTATCATGAACCGTGCAATAGTGGTACCATGCCCAACTTACGTGGCACGATTCCTCAATTGCATAATTTGACTAATTCTTTTCAACCTAAACTATGTAATCTCAGTTTTACTCGTTGTAGATGATCAACGCATTTTATACTTGATTCTTAACGTAATTCTCTCTACATTTAACTTTGTTTTATGCTTAGTAAATATATTTCTAACTTACTTTATGCTTTTAGGTAGAAATAAAGGAGAAAATAATAAAGGAGGCGATTTGGAGCTAAAAACGGGCTAAGGAGAAAAGTTCTCAATTCCGGAGAAGAAATGGTCCGAGGAATGGTCTTCAAATGGTTACTAAAATGCATTCCCACATGGTGTCAAGAATTGGAAACCAAATGTCAAATGCAAATGGATACCAAAATGGTGGACAAAAAGATGAAGACATTTCTCCTGCGCGATCCAGGAAAGAGCAAATATGGCGGAATATATGGAGCATATAATGGACGAATTTTGGGAGATATTATATGAATTTTCAGACCTGATTTGAGGGCCAAAATATGTGCAAGAATATGGTAGATTCGGCCAAGAATTATTAGGGAATAAGGAAGGCAAGATTTGAAGATATGAAGATTTCCTTTTCCTTGAAAAAGAAGAAAACAGGGCAGCCAGTGAACTTCTAAAATCCGTAGTAAATCCAATTCAATTCCAAATATGGCGTTCCTTATATGGATTTTATAGCCCTTTAAATAAGCTTTCCAATGAAACAAGAATCAGAATTTTCCAAGATCTGAAACTCCGGGAAAACGCGTTTGAAGATAGACTGTCAGATTTACCCGGGTACATAAGGAAAGTCTTGTTTTGGTAGGAAAAACCCTTTTCTTCTCCTATATACAGGGGAGCTCGACTCATTCATTATCATCACTCATCATACAAGCCAAGTCTCTGCCTTAAACACTTCCTCTCCACAAATACTCGAGATTTCTTCAAGGAACGCCACCCTCCACACCATAAACACTCGGCCTCCACCTAGAGCAACCTTAGGCAATCCGAGGGTTCATCTAGCCATCCATAGAAGGATCTTGTGCATGCTTTGCGACTGCAATCACGACACAAAGAGTGTATTTAGATCCCTCTACTTTCTCCTTGTAATGAATTTCAGTTTTGTGTTGAGTGTAAAGACGTGTTTTTGTAATATAATTCTAATTCTATTTTATGTCATCTATTTCGAGTCTAAGTTCTTTCTTTGTGCTAATCTAAATGCGAGCAATCTTGGTTTAGGTTAGATAATGTGTCTTCTTCACTTAATGCTTTAATCTAAATGCGAGCAATCTTGGTTTAGGTTAATGATGTGTCTAAATGCGAGCAATCTTGGTTTAGTCACTTAATTATGAAAGATGCATGCGAACCACGTAGTAAAGGCCTAGATAAAACTTAGGTTGCATATAATATGATTATGTTATAAAGGAATGAGGTAAGTATGACGAGTTGATCATGTACATATGTAGGATAGCTTTTATTTTCGGCCTAGTAAGCATGTTTAGGGTTCTTTGTTCTTGTTTATTTTCTACTTGTCTATGAGTGAAGCATGATAGAACCTAAGATTTCTCTATGTGTTTACTAACCATTTGCTGTTTTTATTTTCGTAGATTATAAACAACCAACTTATAAACCCCCCTTTAACCATAGCGTAGTCATGCATGCACCCTCAATCCCCGGTTAAGAACGATACCCTATTTACCAATGTTACATCAACAAAAAAGGATTCTAATTGTGTTTGTGTTCAATTGAATATTTAATTAAATACTTGAAAAGATGCGAATCAGTAGAATCTCTCATGGTGAAATCCCTTTTCATAGGGGAATCACTCATCGTCGATCAACGACATGGGAATATTGAATATGACATAATCATCTTCCGTCACTTGATCCTTGTGAGAAATTTTACCTCCCAAACATCATGTGACATTCCCCTCCAAGTATCTGACACGGACGGAGGAGGCACGTCCCCCCCCCCCCCCCAGATTAGATAAAATACTACATGTTTTTCACATATATGAACATGATTTCCAAGATAGTGTAGTACGTGGTCTTGTTAAAATATTTTATTTATTCAGTTTTCTTTCATTTCTTCCCAGATTTTAGGCTTGCCTCTTCAGATTTTTGTTCTTCCATTCAGTTTTGGCTCCCCCTGCCTATCAACTCTGGCTCCACCACTGGACACAGACACGACATTTGTATAATCATTCCTGTATTTTTATACATATATTGTGGAAGGGAAACCCAAAATTTTCATATATACATTTAATTTTCTCAACATAATTTCGTTATCTATATTGCGTGGAATGTGTCATATATTCCCAAATAAGGATGATGATCACTTTGAGTATGTTGTGTTGTACATTGAAGTAGAGCTGAAAAGACTATCCAGCACGCACGCATGTGAGCAAGTCACACCAATTTCCATTTCACCAATCTTACATGCATAGCTAGAAATCAGGAATGGTCATTGTCCACTCGAAGAATACGGGACCCTCCAGCATGTTCCGTGGACCGACATGAAAGCTCCTCCGATCCTACAAAGTTGGCCTAACAAAATATTCATCAAAATAAAAACCATACGAAATGTAACAGTGACACCTTCATCACCACCAGAAACCAGATCAGTAGTTATTAGAATCTATGATGTACATGCAAAGATACGCAGCAGATAGATGTACGTTTAGAACCATTCCAAATGCCCTACGAAAACAACACAATGCCACCTGCACTACTGGAGCTGTGATGCGCGCATATGCAAAGATATATACGCAGATATATATGTGTAGGAGTATTATTTGATTACTTGGCTAGCATATATGCAAAGATTCACTAAGAATGTTAGAAGCAGTACCACTCCTGCACTCCATGTGAAAAGCAACAGTGACGCCTTCGCATCAGCTAGCTAGCTAGGATATCTCTTGATCTTTTGATTGATCATTACTTTACCTATATAACCGGCGTGGGTTTTCCCTGTAGCAAGAATAGTAACTACAGTGCTTAAGTGGGTGGATCACACGTGCGAAGTTGGTTTCTTCTCCCGTCTTCATTATTATCTGTTTCCATTTTTGCTCCCCTCTGTCCGTCTACATCCCGAATCAGAACACATGGTTGATCTGTTATGAAAATTCATTCCTTCTCTTACCCAAACAGATCAGTCTTAGATCTTTCTCAAAGCCTCGATCTCTCTCTCTCTCTCTCTCTCTCTCTCTCTCTCTCTCTCTCTCAACTATCACATCTCTCGCTCTCCGATCTCGACGCAACTTTCTCCGACGATCCTCGCATCTGTCACTCTACCGAATCCAGGTTTGCTTGCAGCCTCTCCTTTTCTCTTTTGTAATTTTTGATCGAGTATTTCTTGATTGGGCACCCTCTCCTTTTCTCTTTTGCTATTTTTGATCTGTTTTGGGTATTAATACTTGATCGCTTTTGATCGCTAATCAATCTCTCTCTCATACCTCTTTGCCTACTAATCGGTATCTAAACAAGTAAAACCACAAAGGTAGTCATGATCAGCCCTGTTTTGTTTTGTGAAGAACTCAAATGGGCTTGAAAACAACTGATATTGACTTTAGAATATCAGTCTCATTTGAGGGTTAGATTCTTCCCAATAAGTCAAACTCTTTCTTTGATGCAATAAACTACCATACAGAAAAAATCTAGCCATGTATAAGTATACATTTGCATTGACTTGGGAGATAGCTTTTATCACAGTATGAAATAAAATAAAAGAGACCCAAGTTGCTAGAGAACGATGCAATATATTTTGTAAGGTTGTTGTTGTTGCAAATAAAAGAGTTAAAGAAGGTTGGTATTTTTAGCTGGAGGGTTTAGGGTGTGACTTGATTTGTGAAGGCGAAGCTTAGCAATTGAGGATTAGGAGTTCTGAATGTAAGCTTGGTAGATTTCAGGTTTCTGGTTTCAATCATATCGATTTGGGTCGTCGATTCTCGGTGCTCTGATTTTTATCCAATTCATAGTTTTTGCTGGGTTGGTTGATTTCTAGCTCTATTTGGAAGATGTACATTTGGGGTTGGAGCTAAGGTTTCGAAGATTCATTTTTTTCACTATATTTTGATTGATTTGGTGATTTTGTTGTGAGCTGTTACTTGGTTATACTAATTAGTGTTGAAATCAGATTTTCATTTGTCATATAATTCAAATATAATCGTTAGGAAGGTGAAATGTCAAGAGGGTTGTTTGTTAGAACTTAGAAAGCTATATTATCCGTTTTGGAAAATGGTATATAGAAATGGTATGTAAAAACAACTATATTAGGCATTGCTGATTTTTTAGGACAATGGCTAATTTTATCTTTTTTGATATTTGCAAAGTTGGATTTATTTTCTTCTATTTTTCCCTGTGATGCTCTCTGTTTTGTTTACTGTTTTGATTTGTAGATACCGGTTACTGAAATTTGAGAAGTAGTCAAGGAATGATTGGTGAGTTCAATTTTACCTGTTACCTTTATCAGTTACTGGCATTTGAGAAGTAGTCAAACAAATTTTAGGGATCTTTGTAGGGTTGAAGCAGTTACATTTTTCTATTATGATTAAGATTTATTGGATGATGGCTGATTTTATTCTTTCTATTTTATTGATTAGGATCTGAGGAGAAGAGAATGTCTATTTGTTGAGGTAAGTTGCACTTTCTGATTTCTATGTCAATGTTTGTTGCCATATATAGATATGTTAGACTCTTTATGTCAAATAATTATTGGTGAACTTGATGAGTTTTAAAGTAGAGAGAGTCCCACATAGAAATCGGAGGTCACTCATATAAGAAATGAGAAGATATTTTGTTAGTCAAATTATTGATTTTAAACAGTGAATTTGGACTGAGGATTAAAATTCGATTACCCAGAACATTGATACCTCCCTGGTATGAGATTTTTATGACCCATTTCTGTAATTAATATCGGATTAAGATTGGATTACAATTATGGATGATTCATAATTATTAATCAATATACATGTGTCTCTATCTTTTCTCTTTTGTTTGAGAACAAAATCATGTATTGTCATGATGTCATAGCGAGGTTCTCAGAAGTTAACGGAGGTGGTTCAGTTGTTGTCCGGTTGAGAAGTGTATGCAAACTATGAAGCACTACTTCTGTTCACGGGTACTGTGCATACCTTCCGTTACTGTTCACGAGCATGTGAAATGTGCGGCTCTGTCGCACCATCACCGATGCCCCTTTGATTTTTAAGTTATTGGTCTATGAACTGTGTAGAACAATTGCCTAAAGTCCTTGATGAGGCAAATTTTATTGTTTTTTTCTTTCTTTCTTTTGACAGCGTTCACTTATCTGTTTTGGTAGGAATTCATAAGAATTGAGTTCATTTTTTGTTTTTTTAGCACTGCAGTTCGTGATGATGCACTAATGATTTGTATCAGATTGGAATCTCATTTTAAGTAGCTGTGTAAATTTTTTCTAGCAGGAATTGAAGTCTACGCAACAATATTTGGTTGTTTTTGTTGAGGTGAGCTGATGATATCATGCAATGCAAGACTGTTTTGAATCTATTGTTGCTTTAAATATTGGGGTTGAGATCAATCTCTCAATCTCATTGTTTTCAGATCAATGTTTTGGATGGTAACTCTTTTTGGATCACTGTTTTAGATCAATCTGGACTCCTCTCTCTCTCTAATGATCCTCCCACTTTCTATCTCTCTCTATTTCTCTCCAGCGATCCTCGCCCACTTCTGTGACTCTCTGTCTACGGCCAACAACGCCTATTTCCTTGGAGTTCGTTCGATCGATCAGATCCACTAACGCGGCTTCAATCGTAGTCGATCTTACGATTTTGGTTCGTGCTAGCTTTCATCTAAGACCAGGTTTGACCCTAAACCAGCTTTCGTCCGTTTTTTTTTATTTCCTTAATTTTCCCCTCTTCTAAATTAACTACAGACTTATGGAATACTAAAAAATTTAAACTTTGTATACACAAGCTATTGGTGCAAAGCACAACAATAAATGATAGTTTGAATTGGGACACAGGCTTTACATTTTGGGATTTACTATGTAAAAGCTATAGTTGGCCTTGGGATTTACTATGTAAAAGAACTCTAAGTACATATCAGATTATCAGTGAGAGATGTTGCTATCGTTTGATTGTTGTTTTGATGTTGCTATGATTAACTGATAGAAAAAATTTGTTAAACGAATATGTGATCTAATATCAAGACCGAGTTGTGGTTTATAAGAAGATAATTAGGTTTGATTTGTTTCTTTTTTTAGAAAGATTCTGTTGAGGTTGCTAATACAAAAACTCAAATCCAGCACGCCTGCAACCCCAAATTTAGATATTTGATTGCATTAAAAAGGTCTCAAACCAGACTAATGTATGTTTTGTCATAATTTGTTTTAGGATTAATTGAAGCTGAAGCCAACACTTTGTTTGTTGATACTGACTCTACCCACTCTCTCTCTTCACTGCTTTGCTTGATAATCTGTGTTTTTCTATACACGCCAAATGTAAGCATATATGGAAAGCTATCTTCTCATATCCTAAGTCTCAGGTGGTGTACAAAACGAACTATTTTATGATTGGATCTAGATTGTTTATTATTAGTCAATGTACAGATCTATGTTATAAGAATAAGAAATTTTATTTTTTACTTTGAGGCCTGACAGTTCTTTGCTGTCAAAATTTGTGCATTGACCAATTCTGGTCTCTCAGCAATTCCTTCTTTGTGTATGAATTTGACATGGTTTTTTAGGTTGGCCTCGCAGCCCATGTGAATGATTTTTTAAGTTTCGGTGTTTTGGCCAGTTGATCTGCAATGTTTACATCTAAATATGATTGGTTTGGTTTTCTAAAAGGATATATTGGATTTTTGAATTGGTTTGCAAGTAAATCAATTAATTTTGGGAGCAGGTTTTGTTGAGGATATAGTTACTCCTTTGTTGCATGACCTTTGGATATTTGGTTTCAGGATTCTATATTTAACAAAAGTGTTTTATTTTACAGTGATTGGATCTCTTAATTTCAGCAGTGTATAAAGTTTTGTTCCTGGTTTGGACTTTTGCTATTACAAGGTACCAATTCTTGGTCAATGTTTCTGGTGCTTAATGAAGAGTCTGTTAGGAGATATGTTAGATTGGATGGTGGTGATTTGGTGTTTGTTCGTATTTTGTACTTGCTATAATCTGGGTATTTGGGTACATGGTAATTTCATGTTGAAATTCGGATTTTTTTTTTCGATTTGTTGTTGATTTAAGCCTTGAATGGTCTTCTATTGTTACTTAGATATATGTGGAGGAATGGCGACTTATATAGTGTCAGTTTTTGTATCTTTGGGTTTGTCGGTATTTAATCATTTTTTGTCTGTTTCTCTTTAGCTATTTCATTTACAGTCATGAATTTTAGAATTTTCGATTCTTTGTTTCGTTATTGTTTTCGCTTTGTTGGGTGTCCAGTTTTTAGGTTACTTTGAGGTTTTAGGGTTTAGGGTTACTGAAAAAAAGATTCTTTCAGTAACCTGTGAAGAGTTACTGAAAAAAAGATTCTATCCCACCGAATCAACCCTACCTCCTGAGATCAGCTGCAACATCGGAAGAGAATTCCTGTTTGAGATCAATGTCAACCAACATGGCCAATTTTATCTGAGGAACACCTACGAAACTGAAGCTGCCAACAAGAAAACAATCACAAAGAAACCACTGCAGGATGAACACCAACCTGAAGAACTCATTCTGGATACTCCTGAAAAAAGGTCCGCTCCAAAGAGAACCACAGACAGGAGTGCTGCAATAAAACTGTTTCTGAATGAAATCAACAAGGAGGGGAACCAGTAAGTAGTTCCGCAAAATACATTTTTGGGGTGCTTTGTGACAATAACGACCATAGCCTAACTGAAAATGTTTCATATTTTCAGGGACAACTGTGGCAGCAGCTCAACAACATAGAGCCTGCTAAAAAATTGACATGTACATCACCTGTACACATTTTAATGCATGTATAAATAGACTAGATCACTTAGTTTTTTTATTTACTATCGTTTGTTTTTTTTTTGTCTGTCAGCGTTGGTGTAAATACAAGAAGGAATTGCTTTTTGCTGGAAATGATGCTATCTTGCATAAGAAGCTAATGGAGCACACCAACTTCTTCAATTCCTTATTTTGCTTAGTTAAATAGATGTTAGTGCATCTATATCTGTAATTTTAAATGCAGCTGGTCAGCTAATGTTGTGATCAAGAATGTGATCTTGATCTAGGCATTGGCTGTTTTGTATGCACCGTTCTTAGTTAAATAGATGTTAGTGCATCTATGTCTGTAATTTTAAATGCAGCTGGTCAACTAATGTTGTGATCAAGAATGTGATCTTGATCTGGACATTAGCTGTTTTGTATGCACCGTTATGTAATTAATTTCTCATGTTTATATTACCCTATGATGTGAACAATGAATGTATAATTTATACCCGCACCTCGTGCGCCGGCTTTTTGCTAGTATACAACAGATTTGTAAATAAGTGGAGGTTGATTCTCCATATATTGTGTGTCACCGATCCATTGAAACCGATAGTACTTTTTGTTGTTTCAGACAAATTCGTTTCGGATAATCTGTAAACCTTAAAAACTGACCAATTTTTATTATTGAATTACATTGCAAGATGATTATTACAGTAATATTGTTTGCGCATGTAAAAAATTTGGAATATTCGGTACGATGAAAGTTACAGGAGTCATGTCTTAGAAAGAAATTCCATAGTTGAAAGATTTCCACTGGATTATTCAATTCCATTTTCATTCTCAAATTAAAGAAGCCTAAAATGTGTCCCAGAAGTGAAAATTCGTACACTGCTGGCCTAGTTAGTGATCAACAACTTGAATCACAAGCCAAACAATAACGGTGGCTGTAGGCCGGGTTTAACTAATTAGTCCACAGTAGAAACCGTGTTGTTCACAACAAATGATGAGTAGTTATTTGATCAATCCTTCTCCCTCCAGATCGAAATGAATGCTACGGATAGTGAGCTAGCCACCCAAAAAGGTGTTGAAATTGTGTATTGGAGGTGGAGGCGTGGAGACTTGGCGGCATAGGACAACTTCAGGCTGAGAGCGACGTGCACACAAAGTGGTGGTGAGAGCACAGCTGAAGACTCCCTAGCTCCCTTCCCCTCCCAAATATCCAATTCCAATTCTACACGCCCATTCCCACAAACTCTCACTATCTTACTTACTTTACTCGATCACCTAAGCATGAATCGATTCCATTCCCAATCCATCGATCTTTGCAAATCAACGAGCTATACCCCTTCTCTTTCCTGTCCCAAAGGGCCAAAGTACCTTTTCAGCTGCTACTTCTTTCCATGAGCATGCACCTAGCTAGGACGCCGTTTTCTTATATATTCTTGTAGTTGTGTGCCCTTTCGTATCAAAACGTTAAACACCGTCCGAAAATGCTTTGTCTCACCACTTTGCCTAAGGATCCGATTCCTTAATTATGCAAAGACCAATTTAATTTATACGTCTAGCTAACTAGTTCCAACATAACCGTCATTTCATTGTCTGTAATTAGGTGTCTATGTTTTTCTGTTTTGCGTTGTTTGTTACTATGATTAGAGAAAATTGCATTGTTCTGGAGGGCTCTCGGTCAACGAGCTAACACCGCGACAATCAGAGACAACCACATTGATCTAGAGAACCCTAGACTTCTACATCGCTGCCGAATTCTGAAAATTGCAACTGTACGTTATGTATCATAAATACTTCCTAGGCTTCACTAATTCTAGGCATATATTTCAAGTTTAGGTCAATTGAAGAAGCTGAAAAAGATAGATCTCTGGTTGTAGTTGTCAAAGGCCTATTGTCACTTTTATAGTACTGTTGAATGGTCATATGTGCACCACAGAAAACTACAAGTTAGGAACTTAAATTTTAGAGTTCCTGGGGCAGTGGGGCATAATCACCACAGGAAAAATATCTCGCCGACCATGAACTATCAGGAAAAAAAACGATCTAGCTAGTCGATCAGATGACGTACAGCCTCATTTTTCTGATGGGCGGCCAAACCACCCTTGGATAGTTTTAGCTGACCATAGAGTGGCATAGCTGCTAAACTACAAGGGACAAGGATCTGTAAAGAAGCTTAATTTAGCATTGGAGTGGAAGAAGAGCACATGAGAGCTCCAGATTTCATGCTCTTAAGAGTGACCAAGGGTGTTTCATAAGCACAACGAGTCACTTTCTGTGAATGAAAAAAAGGAAGTGACTACCGACGCAAGCAAAGGCAAAGCTAGCTGTTGCAATCTAGAAATTCCTAAGCAGATCGCACTGTGCCAACAACGTACTACGTACGAGACTTGGACTGAACACGCATTAGACGCGCACACATAAACACGCAGCACAGCCCATGGATTCGTACTTTCAAGTGTAGTTCTTCCTGCATAGGTGGATATCTGAACATCGAGAAACACTATTTTCAAAAGCTCGACCTGTCTTCTCTCTCGAACTTGATCACGAAACATGAATTAGGGCAAGTAATTTTATCACTGTCGACTAGTTAAACATCCCAGGTAGGCAAAATTAGGACCATATATGATCAAATGCATGCCAATGATCAAACATTAGCCATTATACCACCAATGACTATTGTTTGGCTTGATTTCCCAGCAGAAATGTATTAGGTAATTACAAACAGTCTCTTTTGCATGTGTTTGTTGTGTCACTGCTTAAGGCAGAATGTTGACTTGCGCTGTGCCACTGATTTTGTTTCTACACAAGCGATTGAAACGAGGAGAGCACCAACCTCACCCGATGAGTTCTTTTTGCTCGGGTGACCTAGAACTTATGCCTAACTGATTAGAAGTTGAGTTCGTGTCTCGCTACAGATCCACGAAAATTGATACTTCATACACCCTGTCTGGTACAAAGCAGAGCAATCTTCTTGGCGTGTGTTGAGAACACAGGTATGTTGTGATTTCGTCTCCCGCCAGAACCTTCACACCATGTCTGGTGAAACCTCATTTGATCGTCATCGCTTAACAAGAGTAGACCGCCGAATTTGTCACGTCATGTCTGGTGAAAACTCGTAGTTTGCCACTGTCAATTATTTCTCGTGAGAGAGAGCTTGTTTGCGAGAGTAAATTTGCGTATATGTGTAGAGATCTAGAATTCTCCTTGAATCCTTATATTTATACTAGCGCTTTCGCAATCAGATCATAACTCTATACCAAGTAGGAAATCTAAAATATTCAGCGCATCATGATTATCAAATCTAATTGATCACATGTTCCTTATTTTAGATTTTCTTCCAGATTCAGGAACAATTATATACGTGGGCTGCAAGAATCGGCTCTCGTGGGCTTTAATATCAACTAAATAACTAAAACATTATTTAGAACCCAAACATCCCCCCTCAGACCTCGAGATCAGGCCCTGACGCAATTGAAGAAGTCTTTTGCTTAAACGACGTGTCACTCCCCCCTTTCAACGGTAACACTAGCCTCACTTAGGCTTTCCAAGTATTCTTCTGAAAAGTTGTGCCTCGTGACGTAATGCCTACTTAAGGCCACGCGACTGTCAGTGGTTCACACAAACCCAAAAACTCATGTTTATCTTATCTCACTGATCTTTATGCCAATTCAAAACTTCTGTTACTCAATCCAGAACTTAGAAATGGCCCCTCACAAAATCAAGCTTGACCCAGCCTTTAACGAGACAATGCCAAAAAATTTACGAAGCGGGCACACATTGTGATCGAGCGAAGAAGTCCTGGTGCATTCATTTCACTTTACCTAGAGGATAACGACACTGCTCGTCTTGAACCCCTGGTCCAATCACCATTCCATCCAGATCTACTCAAAATCCTTCGGGCCCCTGTGTGCCGCCAAAAGCTTATTTTTCGACAAGGGGGAGCTCCACCACTAGCCTGGGACAATAAAGACACCGACTAGAAATTGGGTAAGTGGCCCACCATCCATGAGGATGACCTGAAGTGGTATAAAGCTCGCGACAAGACGAACACTGTCAGATGGGAGAAAGCCCAAATTGTTCCCTTGTTAAAGCTATGCTTTTCTCTATCCGTCGATGGGAATAAAGCGCCGCTTATAGCCGCCATGTGTTTCTAGGACCCGAGTAGCAACACCTTCAAATTTCCATATGGGGAAATGAGTATTACTCTACTGGATTTGGTTGTGATCATTGGACTGCCCGTCACCAGCACCCCATACTCTCACAGCGACTTAGATCATCTCTCATATGACCTCAAAGCTTTTCTTGATCGCAAGGCTCATGATCGCTCCTACACTGCATGGCGTAACCACTATATGAATGTAGATGGTCACAAAGGCGACATCGCTTTCCTAGAGTACTGGCTCTACAAATTTATCTTCTACACCTCCTTGAAAAAGATTATAGCAAGCTGGTCCAAGATAGTGGAAGTCGTGTTCAATGGAAACAAGATTGGTCTTGCTCAATATATCCTTGCCTACCTCTACCGAAGCATGGCATAGATCTCTTTAAAGCCGCTGAAGTACAAGGTTACTGGTCAATTGTGGATATTGGACTTGTGGCTGCAAACCTACTTTTCAATCTTTTTCAATTCCGTCCAAAAGTAAGGCCGTTCGAAGAAAACTGGCTCTTACAACAGGCTCTTGTTAAACCTGCTAACTTTGACCCCTTACCTACCTCACCTACTTCAATTTTTTCTACTCGACAGATCAATTTCTTGAAGAAACGACCCGTGTCATCCTTGGTAGACGATTTCTTTAGGAGCTAACCAGTGGATTCTGCTTATATCCTCTCCAATCCTCAGAAGCTAGGTCGTTTTATACTCCTAACCACTTTGCTCGTCAGTTTAGTCTGGCGCAAGGAGTCCATCTTCCCCTACTCAGGTCAAACAACAAGTATACCTCTTAGAGGTCAGGTGCAGTATCTGATGAGAACAAAGAAGTAGATGAGATATTCGGCTTCCCCATCATCTCCTGCACTATTGTAGCCTATGCAGGACACACTTTGTTACCTTCTTTTGAGATCACTGAGTCCTACCACTTCTGGATTACTCAAAACTTTGAAGTGCTGAAAGGCCAAACCTCTACCGCAGTTTTTGCGAGGATCTTTAGAGATTTCTTAGTTTTCTTCGTTTCTGAAGCAGACAAGGAATCCCTTAAGGGAGATGAAGGCAATCATCTCCCAGCCTTGCAGCGAAAACTAGCCACTCATGGCAACCCAAAGGTACCTTCTGGAACACATCTTGTAAGACACTTTCCATCTTTTTTTTTACTAAGCTAACACATCAAATGTCCAGTAACTCATCCTCAGTATTCCCTTACAATAATTGTCAGCTAAAGTGATGATCTATTATTGACTCTGGCGATGATGACGCGACAATAACCAGCCTCTGCCGTCGCTCGGACACCATCCCCTCTGACCTAAACCCTGCCAAGGAAGAAGAAAGGACACTGCACTGGAGTGATCAATGGTGGCAAACGATGCTCTTCTGTGAAGCAACACTCATCACTCCTCAGTCACGCATGATGAGAAAGGCTGGGATCGGAGACACTAAAGCTAAAACAGATGAACCTTACTCAGTCTCAACGGTCTCACTATATAATGAAGAAATCGTCCAGGAAGCTTCTACTCCCTGGTGGCCGGGGTATCATCCTTTCCATTCTGAGAATTACTTGTTGACTTACTACATCTCCCTTCTAATCTTTGTTGATGCAGAATGTCACTTCTGGTGAGCGCCACCTTGAGGTGAATCCTTCTACTGACGTTCTCTTTGGAGGGGAAATCCAAGTTGATGAAACCATTGATATCGCTGAAACGTCAAATCCAGGGGGAGATGTCCCGGCGGGACATGAGTCACCTCTTAACTCAACAATAGATATTTCTAAGGAATTAGATTACTTCATCATCATAGCTACCACTGACGGCTTTAAGAATTTAACAGGATCCAGAGGCCTCTGCCTAAGAGACGACAACTCTAGATTCCTCGCCCCCAACAACCCTAGCTACCAAGCCACACTTGGTAAGTATTTCTTCTGGCCTACCACATTTGGTTATTAACTGCTCAGTGTCTGACGTTCCTCCATCTTGATCACTTGTCACATGATACAGACCATCCTATTATAGCATCCTTAGGAGAGGCATTTGCCGCATTTGATTAAGATGCCCCCCAAGCCTATTCCTTAGGGCTCCCGAGTCCATATGCTTCTTCTGCTGCCAGCCAGGAACAAGCTAACTCTATGGAGTCACCCATCATGAAGAGACTGCAAGCTCTCGCTCATCAATATGAAAAGGTTGTTTCTGCCAAAAAAGAGCCGACTGCCATAACTCCCGCGAAGACCTCCTTTCGAGACCTTCAAGATATGGACTTTAATGTGCCCCATGCCATTAATAGGCTTTGCACAATCTCAAAATTATGCAAAGAGCAGTCATGCCTTCCCTTTCTTCCATCCTAACTTCATTGGAGCCGGAACTCTGTAAACTTGCTACACTCAAGGAGCAGAAAGATTGGCTGAGCCAGTGAATGAGTACCATCAATCGCGATTGGCTAACTAAGACTTAGACTTGGCATGCTAACCATGACAAACTCATAGCTTACTTTAACAAAGTCTTGGTCCAGAATGACGCCCTTTCCCAGAATGAAGTAGAAATTGCTAGGCTGCAGGCAAAAGTAGCTCAAATGCGGGCTAACTTCAAACCGGTCCGGGATGAGGTCGTCGAGATGCAGAAGCTGAGCACCTTATGTGTAGACTCTCTCGATGAGATCAACTCACTCGCCGAGAAGTTTAATGCCGAAAGTACCAAAGCCTGGGTGGAGTATTAGTACGCTAAGATTGAGGTTAAGATCGCTTGGCTCATCTAGCTTAAGTGTAATCTTCTTTTTGGGCCCTTGGCATGGGCTAATTTTGTATCAAACTCAGTTTAACCTCTAACTATTAATTTAAAAGCCCATTAATGGTCCATTTAATTTACTTTATGTACGATCCCCATAATCTCGACCCATTTCTCTTCAAAGAAACGCGTTTGTTCCAAAAGTCCAGAGAATTAAGAAATGACACTTAATTGCCCTCCTTGAAAAAGAAGGATTCTGGCTTTAAATGAGGATCATGTACCGGTGTGGCCACGTCTGCACCTTTTTCATAGGTGCATTGAATTGATGTAAACACACTCCATTTTGATGAAGAGCCAATAAGGTTTGGCTCCTATAAATACCCCCATCACTAAGCAGTAGTCGTCCAGCAAAACTTCAAGTCTTAGAAAATGTTCATCTTGTTTCTCTTCTTATGGCTATGCCTGAAAGCCAACCCTTCTGATCCCTCTCAGTTTTGCTAACCTTCGCTAGGTGACAATACCTATGCCCAAACCTAGGCTAATTGACAATACTTATGCCCAAGTATTTCCATGAGTTTGTCACTTCAAGAAACTTGAGATATGGTCAAGCTTGAAGTGAGATTCTAGGAAGAAACTTTGGAGGTGTACATTGTCTCTGTCCTCTTCCGCTTTCGCGGATGAAGATCACAGAGCGTTGCTTAGCGGGACCGGAACCTAAAGGAATGCTTGGGCACATCGCTTGTAGGGTTCACCACATTCCATAAGTATCTCTGCACGTTTCATGTCGTGTGCCCTTCCAGCGAGCATCGACATTGGTGACGCCAATTCTAAGAAGCTCCTCCTGCCACAGTGCCAACGGGCATCCGGGTGGCAGAATGCTTCAAATGCTTTGGCCTCACCAAGCAGACGACAACTTCTTATTAGAGGATGGATTTTTACGCTTCATCCCTTGTAAACCTCAGTCGATGACTCCAAAGTTCATTGTACAAGCCACTAACATGGCTTTGTATCTTCGTCCAATATGACAAGACCAGGAAATTCAAAAAAGGATTTCCTCATCTCTTCAGATTCAAATTTTCACCTTTTTATTTTATGTTGTACATGGTATCAGAGCTCAAGGCCACGAAGTTTGCTTATGAATAAACATTCATTTTTTATTGTGTAATCTTGATACCTATGTTGCTTCCCTCAGGGAGCAAAGTCATACCGTTATTGAAACCACTTAACTGGTCCAAAAAATTGTAAAATTGTCAAAAAAAATTGGATTGATCCAAAATGTAATACAACATTATATTGGCCACATGTATTGGCCATCAAGTATGTGGGTGCCCCTAGTTTTGCTTGGTGAACAAAGTAAGAAAACCAAACCTTTAAATAGGATGTCTTGTGAACATAGTAAAACTAAGCCTCTGAAATAGGAGGATCTTTGTACTCCCACACAGGTTGTATGTATTGTAACGACCCAAACACAAATTAGCATTCTAATCATCATTAGTTGTGTTGAGTAACGAACTAACACTACAAGAAAAGAGGACTTAGACGACGGAACAGTATTAGTTCCGTCGTCTAAGTTACACTTAGACCTCGGAGATTTCTCCGTGGTCCAAGTCACACTTAGACGACGGAGATGTAAATCTCCGTCGTCTAAGTGTGACTTGGACCACGGAGAAATCTCCGAGGTCCAAGTAACACTTAGACGACGGATGTGAAATTTCTCCGTCGTCTAGGTAAGAACCTGGACCACGGAGAAGTCTCCGTGGTCCAGGTTATCACCTGGACGACGGAGAATTACATCTCCGTCGTCTAAGTGTTACTTGGACCTCGGAGAAATCTCCGTGGTCCAAGTAACACTTAGACGACGGAGATGTAATTCTCCGTCGTCTAAGTGTGACTTGGACCACGGAGAAGTGATCACCTGGACAACGGACCGACACGTCGTGGTGTAAGTTCCACTTAAACGACGTACCGACACCTCCGTCGTCTAAGTGAAGCATTATATATATAGGCCATGCCAAACTCTCTTAGCTTCGATCATTCCATTATATTTTCTCCCGTGGGGAATTTTTGAGATCGAAGGAGAAGGAGAAGGCCGGATTAGGCTAGGCCGGGGCTAGAAATTAATTAAAGGATCGGATCTCCGGTGTTCGATCACTAGCTAGCTTAATTAACTGCAGATATCGAGAAGGCCAGCAGGTACGTACGTAGGCAGTTAAAATTTGCATGATTAAATATATATATATTTAGGGAAACCGTACGTGCGTACATACATGCATGAATGTTAATTAGCTATATATACAGATTAAATTACGTACGTAATTTGATGGATCGATGTAGATCGAGTACGTATAATTAATGGTAAATTAATGGACTAATATATATATATGTAATAATTATTTTTTTTTGCATATTTTGTAGCAGTATGGACAAGAGTTGGATGAAGTTAAAGAATAGATGTGATGTCCGGTATATGGATGGAATTAGCGAATTTGTGAATTTTGCGATAGAACATGGTCATGGAAAGAAGCGTTTCAGGTGTCCGTGCCAGAAATGTCTTAATTGTCAGTATGCGGAGGTTAATGTTATGGTGCAACACCTGTACGAAAATGGTATGATGTGGAGTTACACTACATGGAGCGAGCATGGTGAAGCAGTAGAGTTCAGCGCAGCAGACTTCAGCTCAGGGTACAGTTACCATGGTGCCTCATCCAGCGGCAGTGGTGCCGGACCCCCAGCTTGCAATCCAACTGTAGATTTGGTCCATGATGCGTTTCCGGGATTTAGTCATAGTGGACACCAACACCAAGACGGAGGTTACAGTACCACTCATGAGCATGATGACACATTCCCCGCTGCTAGCTTGGCCACTGACACCAGTGAGATGGATAAGTACAACCGGATGCTACTTGAAGCGCAGACCCCGGTGTTCCCTGGATGTCGAGAGAATGTGTTGCAATATGTGATGGAGCAAATGAAGATAAAAGTGAAGCACAAAATGTCAGTCAGTGCTTTTGACGAAATTCAGGAGCAAATATGTAAGTTGCTTCCTGATGATCACAATCTTCCTAAATCTCATTATAAGGTTAGAAATATCTTGAGCAGCCTCGGCCTAAAGTACAGGATAATTGACGCATGTCCGAATGATTGTGTGCTATTTTACAAAGAGTATAAAGATTTGGACTATTGTCCCGTATGTGGCCAGTGCAGATTCCAGGTGAATAGGAAGAGTTCGAAAAAGAGAATTCCTGTGAAAGTTGTTCGATATTTTCCCTTGATTCCCAGATTGCAGCGCCTGTACATGTCTCTACACACAGCAGAGGCGATGCGATGGTACGCAGAAAAGCGAATAGATGACGATGTCCTGCGACACGCCGCGGATGGGGAGGGTTTCAAACATTTCAACAGAGAATTCGGAAACTTTGCTGCAGAGGTTAGAAATGTTAGACTCGGCCTATCTACAGACGGATTCAATCCTTGGGGAAGTAATAGCTCCGCCGTAAGCACTTGGCCAGTAATTCTGATGCCGTACAACCTGCCTCCGTGGATGTGCATGAACAAGGAATTTAATTTCCTTACTGTACTAATTCCAGGTCCTAAATCTCCAGGGAAGTGCTTAGATGTCTACCTCAGACCTTTGATCGACGAGCTGAAACTGTTGTGGGAAAATGGAGTCCCAACTTATGACAAATTCACTGACACGATGTTCACGATGAGGGCTGCCGTAATGTGGACGATCAGCGATTTTCCAGCGTATGGGATGTTGGCAGCGTGCAGGACAAAAGGATATAATGGATGTCCTATATGTTTGGACGACGTGAACTCTAGTTGGCACGCAGGGAAGGTGTGTTACTTGGGTCACCGTAGATGGCTCCCTCACGACCACCCTTGGCGACAGGATGAAGCTCATTTCGACGGGACGGTAGAGAACAATCCTAAACCCCGTAGTTGGTCGGGCGAAGAGATTTTAGAGAGGTTGAGCTATTTCGACTTTGGTGTGTTGACTAACGACGCGGATGTAAAGAAATGCAATCCAATTCCTCCACATGATCTGAGCTATTGGGATCACAAGAGTATATTCTTTGAACTCCCTTACTGGTCGAAGTTGAAGCTGAGGAACAACTTGGACGCGATGCACATAGAAAAGAATGTGTGCGACAGCGTGGTGGGAACAATTCTCGGTATTAAGTTCAAGACTAAAGATACTCCCAAAGCGCGCAAAGATTTGGAATCAATGAATCTACGTCGTCCCTTGTGGTTGAGGATGGATAGGAAAGGAGTGTACAACAAGATGCCAGCTGCACCGTACACAGTGAAGCCGACACTTAGACGTTCTGTATTTCACTGGTTTAAGGGCGTTCGTTATCCGGCCACGTATGCAGCTACTATAACTGGAGCAGTGGACGAGGTGCAACACAAGTTTGTTGGTCTAAAGACACATGACTATCACGTTATGCTGCAACGTCTGATTCCAGTGGTAATTCGACCATATTTGCCTCGCGACGTCGTAGAACCAATAGTGGCATTGTGCAGATGGTGGCAGAGGTTATGCGCCAGAGAATTAAAGAAGTCAGATGTCGTGGAATTGCAACAACAAATTGTGCACATCATTTGCAAACTAGAGAGGATTTTTCCTCCTGCTTTCTTCGACATAATGATTCACCTAATGATCCACCTGCCCGAGCAGGTTCTCATTTCTGGTCCGGTCCAGTACACTTGGATGTATCCTCAAGAAAGGTACGTACAACTAATTAATTATACAGGTTTTTCGATTCATAATTTGTTCCACTGGAGATTACTAGCTAGCTATATGCATGTACTTATTTTTATTGTACGTTTGATTAATTTTGTAGACAGCTTGGACAGTATAAGTCATTCGTCAAAAACAGGTCGGCTCCGGATGGCTCCATAGCAGAGACATACCTAATGCATGAGTGCGTTACTTACTGCAACAGGTACCTCAAAGATCCACCACCTCCAACTGCCTCCGATCCCAGTGCCCGCATCAATCTTTCTGTCGTCACCAATGTCGTCCGACCGTTTAGAGGAGTATTAAAGGAAACGTTAACACAGGAAGAACTTATTGAGGCACATTGGGTAGTGTTACGAGACTGTGACGAAGTTGAGCCGTACATGATGTCATACAGGGAGAGGCTTCAGGCGTTATATCCAGACAAGAGTTCGGCGTGGATTGAGAAAATGGTTAAGAAAAAGTTCCCCGATTATTTCTTCCAATGGGTACGTATTTAGTGATTTATATACATATTGAGATCATGCATGTTTAATTTGTAGAAAGTAAACCCTTACATTTTTCCATTTTCGCAGATGATTGATCTGCAAAAATCCGAAAACCACGGGGGGTGGTGGTCTTGGCCAAAGCACTTGCTAGCAGGGAAGCCGATTAAACACTATATTTATCCGGGATGTTTTGTGAACGGTGTGAAGTTCCATTCATTGGCGCGAGATGAAGGAAGAAGAACACAAAACAGTGGGATAGCGGTTGGGAAAGACCCTGATCTATATTACGGAATGATCGTATATGTGGTTCAGCTATGTTACGGGAATGATGTCAACGTTTTCCTATTCAAGTGCAGATGGTTCAAGCGTACAAAGGAAGACCTGGGACTTTTATCAGTCGATACAAACTCAAGCTGGTATGAGGATGAGCCTTTCGCTCTCGCCACCTTAGTTAGGCAGGTGTTCTATCTCGACGATCCGAAAGCTGGTGACGGGTGGAAAATAGTGAACCAGATCTCTCATCGAGGAGTTTGGAATACAGAGACAATTGAAGGGACACCGGCGACGACTGAAGATGCTGCTGAACCAGACAGAGACATTCCTGCCTATCAAGAGCCTAATATTTCTGTCATCCGCTCCGACATAATGGACCTGGTTCAAGACGGTGAACGGTTACCCATGCCTGATGGTTGTACAGATCTAACTGAAGAAGAGATCATTGAGGTAGATGAAGAAGACGTGCAGGATGAGGACGATGACGACGACTCTGGTTATTCCTCGGACGATGTTGAGTACGATGAGGAGGATGAGCAATCGGATAACGGTGATGATGATGATGACGATTATGACGAAGAGTACGGTCACACGACGAGGATCATTACTTGGTAAACCCTAATTTATTATTGTAATATATATATGATCGATCGATGCATCGTAAAAAGGTGAAAGATTTCTATTATGTCGAGACTTTAAGATTCCTCGTCCAGCTTTGGTTGGTTTTATTGTTTTTAAATACTATTTATGTATAAATTGGATTAATTATGGGTCCCTATATATGATTATATATATTGACTTGTGATAGTATTATTGAGAGCACAAATATTGTAGTATATATATATAAAAGTTGTTTGTACCTGGACTAACATCGATCTCCGCCAGCTTAACTTCCTCAGATTTTAAGTCGACTTCTCTCTGTTTCAATTGAATGTCTTTGGACTGTTTTTCTAGTCCCGGCCCCTCTCTTTGCTTTCAACTTCATCGGTGTATTCTCTGATCTTATTAAAAGTAAGCTGAAGCTGCTCTACATTTCGCTCACGCAGCCCTTCAAACCCTAAATCCTAGACCCTAAATGTAGCAGATCGGATCGATCGATCATTTTTTTAGTTATATTCTTGAATGAGAATAATTGAACGAACATACAAATGACCGGGGACGACCTAAACCCTAAACCATACGGCCCTAACCCCTGAATTCAGGGTTTTTACACTTGGACGACGGATACAGTCATTCTCCGTCGTCTAGGTACACACTAGGACGACGGAGAATGTCGTCTCTGTCGTCCAGATGACAAACCCGATACCCTAAACCCTAAGGACCCCTAACCCCTGAATTCAGGGTATATTCACCTGGACGACGGAGACAGTCGTATATATACCCTAAACCTAAGGACCCCTAACCCCTGAATTCAGGGTATATTCACCCTAAACCCTATACCCTAAACCTAAGGACCCCTAACCGAGAACGGAGAAATTAATTGCAGATTCACCTTTGGCGCCAAATCTCAATCTCATATAAAACCCTAGCTAAATCTTGGACCCTAAATCTAGCAGTTCGGATCGATCGATCAATTTTTTAATTATATTTTTGAATCAGAATAATTGAACGCACACACAAATGACCGGGGACGACCTAAACCGTAAACCCTAAGGCCCTAACCCCTGAATTCGGGGTTTTTACACTTGGACGACGGAGACAGGCATTATCCGTCGTCTAGGTACACACTTGGACGACGGAGACAGTCATTCTCCGTCGTCCAAGTGACAAACCCTATACCCTAAACCCTAAGGACCCCTAACCCCTGAATTCAGGGTATATTCACCTGGACGACGGATACGACATTCTCCGTCGTCCAAGGAGACACCTGGACGACGGATATTAGCGTCTCCGTCGTCCAGGTGTCTACTTGGACGACGGAGAATGTCGTATCCGTCGTCCAGGTGTAAATTTCGTAATTTTTTCTAAGACAACGACCATCTAGACCATCTTCGAATGCGTATTCTTTTCGTCAAGACTTTAGAGTAGTATATTCTTGGTGTGTGAGCTTCGACGGTTCGAAAATCGGAGTTGCGAAATGTCCTGTATCCACGTTTCCGGTTTGTGAAATTCTCGGTTTTGCGGTTGACTGTGCCGATGAAACCCTTCCCGAACTTATTATTTCCTGGTCCTTTATAGTAATTATATATTATGTTACGACGAACATATCCAACGGTTGTTTTGTCCAAATTCAATTTCGTTAGTACTCTGCTGCAAATCAGCAACTACAAGTGAACACTAAAGTCTTAAAGATTAGTCGATACTTAACAACTTTCAAAACGTAAAATTATTCGGCGGTTCAAATTTATCTGTTTATATATACGATGCGTTCATCGATATTGTACGACTATTTCACTCGAATGACAGATCGCTAAATTCCTAGCGAATTAATTTAAATATTTTTTTTTGCATAATTTGAACCTAGACGACGGATACGGTCATGTTCCGTCGTCCAAGTGTTCACCTGGACGACGGAAAATGACCGTATCCGTCGTCTAGGTTCAAATTACCATGGCGGTTCGAATAAAATTTTTATTATTTTTCGATGTAAATATTGACTTGGACGACGGATATGTCGTTTTCCGTCGTGCAAGTGAACACTTGGACGACGGAAAACGACATATCCGTCGTCCAAGTCAATATTTACATGGCGGTTCGATTTGCCGCCTCAATTTTTGGCGCCGCTTGAAATTCCACTTAGACGACGGAAAACACTGTTTCCGTCGTCTAAGTCAACATTTATGGCGGTGAAACGGCCCGCCCATTTATTTGGCGCCGGTTCGAAAAAATTTGACTCTTCACTTAGACGACGGAAAACACTGTTTCCGTCGTCTAAGTGCACTTAGACGACGGAGAATAGTGCTCCGTCGTCTAAGTGAAACTCTATATAAGGAGGAGCACCCCCCCTCATTTTCTCATCATTCCATCTCCTCCTCTATACTCTCCTCTCCTCTCTCTCTCACTCCGGCGATCCTCCTCCGGCGACGCTCCGACGACCAATTTTCCGGCGTGGTTCCCCCTCTCCGACGACTCTACTCTTCCAATATTCCGGCGAAATTCCGACGAGGTAATAATTCGAAATTTTAACTCTTTAACAATTTTTTTATTTGTTTAATTATTTAAATTCTAAATACTTTTAATTTATTAGTTTTAAATAATAAATAGTTGTAATTATAATAATTATTTTCTTGTTATTATTATTATTTAGTAATCATTATTAGTTGTTAATTATTTGGTAATGAATAATTATTAGTTAAAATTAAATAATAGTAATAATAATAATTGATTATATTGGTAAATGAATAATTATTATTAAATGCATGATAAATAATAATTAATTGATAATTATATGTATTTTCTAGTAAATTGCATGGTAGTACGTGTTCGATTTAAATTTAGTACATAGGCTTGGTGTAATTAAGTCGCACTCTTTGGAATAGATGGCGCCTCTTTTCCTTGCTTATCTCCTTAACCCCTCGTGATGTGTGGATTTCATCACCGCACACCATAACCTAAGTGAAGTTATGGACACGAGGTTGAGGGCGGAGTTTGCAAAGGACTTGAGGGAGTGTAAATTTTCGAAAAATTGGCCGAATGTCGGACATGGTGTCTAGAAACGGGTTATGACTGGTGACAGGATTTGGACTAAGAAAGACTTTTGTCGAAATTAGTCCTGCCTCTCGCGTTATCTCTATCCCTAACTGGCCATGTTTTTCGATTTAACCAAGGCTGATTAATTGAAAATTTACACTTTATCGCGCGGGTCGCACGTCCATTGAACGACCGAAAATGCCAAGCTAGTGTACTCTATTTAAATCTTAAACGTACTTAATTAATTAGCGTAAATTCTCCGTCGTTGTAATTATTATGGTAAGTAGGTATTTTAACACCGTACGTACTCTTAGGTTTAAATGGCTCCGCCAAAGATCACATCCGGGAAGAAGAAAGCCCAACAGGAGTCAGAAGATGAGATGCTCCAAATGTTGGCGGCCCAAGTCGGTTGGGTTCAACCGCAGGTAGACGCCCTCAATCCGGGGCCTTCTGGGGAAATTCCCTCTGCCCCATTTCTCTCAAGCGGTGATGACGTCGACCCCTTTTCAACTCCGACGCCCGGTACCGCTTCAACGGGAAGTACTCAGGCGTCTTCGACGGCCGAGTCTATCATGTACAGCGTCCGCCGTAAGCAAAGGAGGGCCCCCACTGACCCCCAACCGAAAAAGACTCGGGGTCTCGTTAAAGGTGGAAAGGCGGAGAAAATTTGCAAGGCGACCGGGAGCAAGATCGCCTTGCCTTACGACGAATTCACCGGTGGCCCTCCCACACCTCAGCTAGCAAGTCTCTCGGCTCATAGCATTGGGTCGATTGTTCGTAACCGGGTTCGTATCACTGCCCCTACTTGGAGGGAGGTGCTGGATTCGGAGAAGGCGAAAGTCTTTAAGGATCTTTCGGTACGTAATACGTACAATTTTAGTTATTATATACTATTTTTAATATTAGTTATATATAATTTTATAATATATACGATTATAATTTCTAATTTATTTCTGATAGGAACAATTTGCGGTGGATCCGGATCCGGCGATGTTGAGGCATATCAACCAAACCGCCAACAACATCTTCAAAGATTGGAAGTACAGGCTCCATCAGTACTTCCGAATTAACGGTCCCGTGCCTCCCCCCGAAGAGCTGCGTGGGGATAGAGAAGATGAGTGGGAGTGGTTGTGTAACCACTTTGCCGATGAGCAATTTCAGGTGTTAATTTACTTTTTTTATTTCAATTAAGATAATTGAATACTCTAAATTTTAGTTACTTATAAATTTTTTAATGATTTCATTATGTTGTGTAACAGAAATTCTCCGGTGTCAACAAAGCCAACCGGGGGAAGAAGGACAAGCACCATACTTCCGGCGCCAAGCAACTCATTCAAATTGCCAAGGAGCACAGGGATAAGGGCTCCAAACACCCTTATCTCGATGCAAGCGTAAGCGCGTACGTGACGCCTGGGCTCGATAATGAAGCGAGTCAACGCGGCGTAAGTCATATATATATATATGTGTGTGCGCTAATAATTATAGTAATTATTATTTAAATATTATTTCATTATAATAAATTTATTATTCTTTTGTAGGCAAGAGTGATAGAGCGTGCGCAGGAAGAATTGGCTAACACTCAGCTTGCGTTCCCAGATGTGCCGCTAGAAGACCTGCCTCCTCTATCTGTGGAGAGCCAAATAGCAATTGCGGATGAGGTCTACGGTCGTAGAGCTGGCAAGGAGGTTAGGCACTTCGGGCCTAAGGTGGTTCGAGATTTGTCGACCTCTGAGTCATCATCTACGGGAGGTTCGGGGCGGCGGAGAAGTTCTCAAGCTGCGGCAGCCTATGAAGAGGCTCGAATCGCACGGGAGGAGAATATTTCCATGCGCCAAAGAATGGACCAGCAAGACGAGCGAATAGCCCAACTCATCGCCCTTATGCAACAAGCTCAAAGACAATGTCAACCTCCTCCGAACCCATTCCCCGACGACGACGACCCGGCTGGAGGCGGAGGACGAGGCGGCGCATCTGCTCCTCCAGTGTTTTAGCTAGCTAGTAGTTCATTATTTCGTTTCTTAATTTCCGCATTACGAACAATATTTTCATTTTTAATTATAGGTTTTTTCGATTATGTATGTACAAATTAATTTTAATTATTTTATTAATTTAGTGTATTTAATTAATTTAATTAATTTTTTTTCAATTAATATTAATAATATTTTTGAATTTAATTTTTTTTTTAAATTAATTTTTCACTTAGACGACGGAGATTAATGTCTCCGTCGTCTAAGTCCCTACATGGGCCACGGAGATTGTTAGCTTCTCCGTGGCCCAGGTGGTGACTTAGACGACGGAGACATTAATCTCCGTCGTCTAGGTAACCACCTGGGCCACGGAGAAGCTAACAATCTCCGTGGCCCATGTAGGGACTTAGACGACGGAGATTAATGTCTCCGTCGTCTAAGTCACCACCTGGGCCACGGAGATTGTTAGCTTCTCCGTGGCCCAGGTGGTTACCTAGAAGACGGAGATTAATGTCTCCGTCGTCTAAGTCACCACCTGGGCCACGGAGAAGCTAACAATCTCCGTGGCCCAGGTGGTGACTTAGACGACGGAGATTAATGTCTCCGTCGTCTAAGTCCCTACATGGGCCACGGACGTTCTCCGCGGTCCAAGTGAACTTGGACGACGGAGATTAAATTCTCCGTCGTCTAAGTACTTAGACGACAACACTTGGAGCACGTACCTTGGACGACGGATTTTCCGTCGTCCAAGTACTTAGACGACGGAGATAGGCACTTAGACGACGGAAATTCTCCGTCGTCTAAGTCACTTTTTCTTGTAGTGTAATCACCATACGCACATTTATCGAGATTCATCATTTGTCGCGACCTAGATATTGACATTTTTATAAGTTATGATTTTAGATTTATTTTCTTCACGAACATTGTAGAGGGAATTATTACAAGTATGTTAGTTCTTTCATTGGATTTTTCGGAGGTCCGAGTGAATTTTTACGAATATTAGAAGTTGGGAGTGAAAAGTAATTAAATAGAAAATTTACCATTTTTCAAATTTTCGGTACCGTCTGATCAGCATCAGAAGTAATCTGGACCATTGATTTTGATATGTTTTTACCAAGGTAAAGAGGCTAGCTATTTAAGTGAAATGAATCAAAATCCATCTCTCTCTCTCTCTCTCTCTCTCTCTCTCTCTCTGCTTAAACTAGGACTACCAGCAAGCTTCGCCGATGCCACTTTCGGCGTTAGGCCACCTCTAGTAGCCAGATCGGTCGGAATCTCTTCCCCTTTCCACCTTTGAGCTTCCTAAACCTTCATTTTAGCCATGCATTGCTTGAATCGAGAGAATCAAAGTCGTGAATGTCAGAATTCGAAGCCGATTCGGCCTCTATCGTCGTCAACTTCGCCGACGATTTTTCACTGCAAATTGTTGGGGGATTTGAAGGCCATCTTAGCACGAGTCAACTGCAATCGGTCTTAGGTAATGTCGTGGCCTGAGGATGCCGTACGATTCAATTTGAAATTCCGACGAGGGTTTTGAAATTCAAAGGTAAATTTCATTGTTTTCCACTAATTTTTTAACTTCGTGCTGAACAACAATATTGTTGGGCTTGTTGAGAGGAACATTTTGATATGATGGTTGATCGATTTAGAGCCAGTCAGTTTTGGCCGCCAGTTGTGATGATGCATGGGACCCATGCGCCACCGTGCACGGAAGAGCTCCAATGACCAAAAAACTAGATTCTTCACGAGAAGTTTCCTAAGCCTTTTTGTAATCATTTTCATGAAGTTTCATGTCGTTTGCCATATTTTTTGAATGTTTTGGCTTCTACATAGGACTCGGGGTGACTCAACAGTTCGACGCAATCGAGCGACGTCTGTCGAGTTGAGACTCATCTTCGGTTGAGTTTATTTTGCAAGGCACAAAGACTAGGATCGATCTTGGGGTTTATTGATGCAAGGAGTTAGAGTAGCTTCTCGCGTTTACCGAAATTGAAATGTGAGTTCCCGTTTGACATTTCGTCTTGGATTTGTTTATGTACTCTAGCAGCACGATCGAAGCATTTTATTAAGTGATTTAGATTATTTTATTTGGCCTTAGGAGCATCAAGTACGGGTTTTGAATTAGTGGATCCTTGGTTATATTTTTAGCGATCTAGGTGAGTGGACATGTTATTTTCACAGTCATAGTGAGTCGCCATTATTTTTCTTATTAGTGTACTAGTGTTTCAGTTTTCAGTTTTTAGTGTTGAGGCATATTTTTACATTATTGCATCGATACATTAGCTACTCGGCTGATCCCCGAGGGCTCCAGGAAGGGTCAGAGGCTCTAACCTGGCACACACATCGTCCGAGTCAGAGGTTGTCACATTTCCAAATCTAAGGCCAATATTATATTAAAATGTGGGTTTAGAATTTGTGATGTGAATAAGAAACTCAAATAATTTCAAAAGTTTTAAGATATCTAAATAGTACATTTTATTGAAAAGTGAAAACGTTAATATTATAATACCAAAGTTTTTTAAAATAGTAATCATTACATTTATTCAATTCAAAATGTAGCAAGTACAAAATAATTTTTTTATTTAGTGAATGACGGATCTCATCTCCAATTATCCTACTCATCACCTGAAAAGAGAAAGGTATAGCATCATGAGTCACACCGACCCAGTAAGCACAATTTACAAATATATACTTGATTATTTCTAAGAAACATTGAACCGAACAACAAAATTAAAAAGGTGAAATAATCAAAACCAAATACATTCTTTCATACTTATACTTGTATCTTTATAGTATATATACATATAGGTATACAATATATGTACTTGCACAAATTCACATCTACATAGAAACACACACGTACCTTTGAAGTGAATTATTTTGGATTAAATGGTAATTAATCAAAAATAATGTGCTTAGTCTCACAATACCAACACACATGTAAAACCACAGCATTCTAAGACCACCAGCTAAAGCATGTATACTTCTGGTTTGACAAAATTCATTCATAAGAGTATAATAGTGCACTATCTGTAGGGACCAGGGCCCTTGGCTAACACTCACAAACAAGAAACACTTTACAAACAATTCATTTAAGCACGCGTTATTCCATACTTTACACCTGACTACACACCTCAATCATAGTGACAACATAAAAGTCTTTCGTGAAGACTAAGTATTTATATATATATATATATATATAACATAGAGTGTGTGTGTGTATATATATATAATAGAATTTGTAAAAGAAGAATGATCAAACTGAAACGTATTTAAATAATTAGCCATTTCGGTCCAAAAGTTATATTTGGCGGTAATCCGGTTTTGATTTCTCTATTTTTTTTAACGAAATCCTCCATTTGTTTCGATTTATAATAGATAGAGATATTAAGTAAATAAATTGAATATGAAAGTGCAAGAAATAAAATTAGTTATCATCGGTCTAAAAGTTTCATCCGGTTGTAGTCAATCCAAAATCTTTCATTAGTTACAAATCAACGTTAAGAATTAATTAATGTGAGTAAGTAAATGAAATTGAAGTAAAAATTCAGAAAATAAAATTATTAATTCTTGGACCAAAATTATCATTCGGCGATAGTCCGCCCGAAATTCTCCATTTGATCCGTTTTATAATTAATCCAAATTTTGTCCGAATTTGAGAGGTGAGTACGCCATCTCGAAGGGTTTTTCGTTAGAAATTCAATGGTAATAGTGACAAGGTCCAGTATGAAGTTCTCAAGTCCAAAAATAATGATGTTCTAAAACTATCCAGAGATTGTTATGCTTAGTGTTAAGCTCATTTGTAGGGATTAATTAATTACTAAAAGTTAACCGATGCCTTTCAAACTTTCCAGATTTATAGTGAAAACTTATACTCTTCATTTTGATAAAAAGAACACTGAGTTTGGTTAAGAAATGAGTGAGATATGAATATTTCAAATTAAGAGCTTCTTAAGAGTTTTCGAACATGATTAGGAGAAAGGTTAGCAAAGCTTGTTTTAGTCATAACTTTCTCATTACTTAATCTTTTTAAGTGATTCAAAAGCCAAAGTCGAATAACTTTTTATGTAAAATCTAAATATATAAAAATATTTGACTAATTAAAACTTCAACAGAATCAAAAATATTAAAATTTCACTAAGATTCATTATTTCTCTTTTATTCTTAGCTATGCACTTTGATGTAATCCTAAAGATAAAAAAGTATAAACTCATATACTTACTAAAAAACTTCAGTATGTGATGGGGATATTTGATTAACTCAAGTGACCCTCTTGAAGCCAAGAACAGAGCTACTAAAATGCTTGGAAAAAATATTGTTTGGTGTGAAATTTTAGGAGAGTTGCATTGCAACTTTGGGATGACTTCAAATTTATACGTAAAAACAAGATTGAATTGGTAAAAAATCAAATTGCCCTCAAGTGTGGTTTATATAGGCATGAGAGAAGATATGAGAAATAAATTTACACTTATTTTTATTGACTTTACTAGGCAACTTGATAAAGAACTATAGCTAAATTTAGGGTAAATGTCTAACTTATAAAAGAATAGTAATATGGGTGAGAAATCTGATTGATTTTGGCCACTTGGTAATATATTCAAAAATATATAATTATATGTAGGTAAAAGTAAAATAATGACGAAAGAAAATTATGTAGTTTTACCGATGACTTATAAGTAAGCAAATTAACACATGTAATCAAAGAACAATTAGCACTAACATGATATGAAATATAAATATGTCCATGGAAATATTAATGGTAAGCTCAAACACAAAAGTCTAATTCGAAGAATATATATATATATATATATATATATATATATATATACAAGTAAGGTAATTTGGTTGTTTTTGTTAAAATTCCAATTTTTGTAAAATCAGCTATTTGGAATTAGGATTTTTTACCATTTTTAGCTCAAGTAAAAATAGTTTTTATTTTTACTATCCTACGGTATGGAATATTTTGCGAATCTAGCTTCATTGTCTCGAACTCAAGACTAGGGAATATTTGGCTTGAACTTGAATATCCATTGGACAATTTACTTCACTCCGTTAATGTTTCTCTAAAGCTCGTTTTTATATATTATCTTCGCTAGACAATTTCTTATCGAATTTCTAAAGGCTCTGAAGTCAAACTAAATTATGGTAATTTCAATATTTAATGTGTCTTAATTATGTACTATTTTTTGGGGTATTGCGGATGCTCTTGGCGACATGCACATACTATTATCGTCTCAGATCAGAGGTCCTTAGATGATGCCTCCATATTATTCACACATTGAGAGTTTACTCTTGACTCGCTTAGCATTTTTATTCTTATTTGTTGGTGGAAAGGTATATAACATTTTGTTTTCACTTATACTCGATTATTATTTTCGTCCACTCACTCTAACGATTTCTATGTTTTTATATGCCTTTCTCTGGGCTATTCGGTTTCAAATGTCACGATTTGTAAAGTTTCCGTGCAAGTTGGACATGCACGCAGATCGAGGTATAACGGTAACCGCCATAGGATAGTCTGAGCTAATAGTTCATTATGTATAGCCAGTTTAGTATGTATAGTTGCTCTAATGTCGCAAACATGTTTTCCCTTTTAAGTTTATAGTTGTGAGTTGACATCAGCAAAAGTTTCTTTGACTTATGAGTTTAGAGTTTTGGAATTCCACTTCGATTTCCGAATAATTTATATTGAACCTATGTTAGTACGTTAGGGCCTACTTCCGGTTTAGACAACTAAATCGGGGTTAGGTCTTTTCATGTATTTCTCAAGGAAACGACTGTTAATAGGATTACAATGAACAGTTTTGTCAATGTTCCTTAAGCGAAAAACTCTCATGCCTAGAATTCTGTCTATGACATATAGTCCTTCCTATCTTGTTGTCTACTTGCCCCGACCATCTTTCTTCTCGCCAATGGGCAATACTGTTTTTCAGACTAACTCCCCTTCAGCATAACTTTTGCCCCATGTTCTTTTGTTATACAACTGGGACACTCACCTCTTCTCAGCGAGCAAGCTGTTGAGAGCTTCCAACCACTGCTAATCTAAATCTTTGTGCTCTTGCCACATTGCTTGGAAATAATTTTCCCTTAATTGTGTTGGTCTATCACTCGCAGTGACTGCACATTGATCTTTAAAGGCAGGACAACGTAATGCCCGAACATAATGGCTTATGGTTTAGTGGCAGTTGGATTCCTCTTTGACGTCCGATAAGCCCATAATGTGCTGAAAAGTTCTTCATGACATAGTCGAGGGATGTTGGTGAGCATCTGCTTCAGTATGTGCAATATGAGTTTGTTGCTCGCTTATACTTATCCATTAGATTTGGCATAGTAAGGTGAAGGGTGCAGAAATTAGATATCAAAGTTTCTCATCAGCTCTTCAACTTCTTCTGACATAGACGCTGCCCCCTGTCTGAGACAAAGTATTCTAGAATCTCGAATCACCAGATAATGTCTTTATATAGGAACTGCCTAATCATTGTTGTTGAAGCCACTTTTAATCTTTGGCTTCAACCCACTTGGTAAAGAAATATGTAGCCACTATGATGAACTTGTGATTCATCAAAGAGTGAGGGTTGATCATACCAATTAGATCCAATGCCCAACCATGAGCTGGCCAATCTTAATATTTTGTTGCATGAAAATATTCATAATATAATGAACTGGTCCATGCACCTGGCAGTCTTCACACCCCTTAGCGAATGAGATGCAATCCTTCAAAATAGTTGGCTAATAATAGCCATGTCGTCGTAATAACCAACGCATCTTGGGTCTGGCTTGATGAGCTCTCCAGACCCCTAAGTGAACCTCTCACAGCAACCTCTTAGCCTCCATATCGTAAATACATAGCAAATCAACCCCGTCTTCTCCCTGCCTTAGTAACTCATTGTTTTTAAGTACGTAATTGAGAGCTAAGAACCGAGTCCGCTTGTCCGTATCCCTATCAAGATCATTTAGGTATGCAATCAATGGTTGCCACCAATCTTTATTGATGTGATCCAAGGCTGCTATATACCACTCATTATTCTCCTCTTTTTCGGACCATAAATGATGGTAAGGTATGGTGTTTAACCTTCATGATACGTTCTCTGACTCCATCCCCTAGACTGGTTCATGTGGCCAACTGAGCTAGTTCATTCGCTGCATGGTTGCATTCTCTAGGAATGTGCTCCAAAGAAACCTTTGTGAATAGGTCTAACATCTTACTGACTCATCTAACGTATGGTTCCAATATGACTCATATTCTGAACGTAGTCTTCAGTTGTCGGATGACCAGTAATGAGTCCCTCATGATGTGTACGTCGGTCACCTCCTGGTCGAGCAACAACTCTAAGCTAATGATCAGAGCTTTATATTCTGCCACATTGTTAGTGCACCGAAAGTCTAATCGGAAAGAATAAGCAAAGGTTACACCATCAAGGTTGACCAAAGCAATGTCTACTCCTACAAGCATGTTGGTACTGGAACCATCAAAGTACAACCGCTATGAGACTGCAGAAATTCGAGCAAGGTCTAGTTCTTTGAATTCTAGAGTCTTAAGCACTGGGTGGTACACCAAAAAGTTAGCCACTGTGTGGCCTTTAACTACTTTCTGTGATACATACTACGACGAGAATTCTGACAAAGCGAGTATCCACTTACCAATATGCCCTCTAAGTATAGGACGAGAAAGCATATATCAGACTAAATTTGTATGAGCGATGACACATGTTGTGAAGAACAGTATGTAATGCCTCAGCTTACAATCTGAAAAATAAAGAGAAAGACAAAGCTTCTCCATGGGTGAATACCTGGTCTCGCAGTCTATTAAAGTACGACTGAGGTAGAAGATTGCTCGTTCAACCTTAGCACATCGTCTTATGCTAATAAGTTATCTATTGAGTTATCTGTTGTGGATATATATAGCTTGAGAGGCACTCCAGGCCATGGGGGTAACAAAACTGGTGGATTAGCAAGATACCGCTTGATAGCCTCAAAAGCCTCTTGATGAGCAAGCTCCCATACAAACTCCTTTTAACCTTGGAATTTAAGGAGAAGTGAGAAAGGCTAAGTTTTTCCAACAACATTAGCAATGAACCTATGTAGGAAGTTAATTTCCCAAGCAAGTGTTAACGCTCCTTCTTGTTTTTTGGTGGTGAAGGGTTGATTACCACTACCTTTTTATTGTCTGGAACTTCTATTCCCCGTTGATGAACGAAGAATCCTAGAATCTCCTGCTTGTACACCAAAGACATACTTGGATGGATTCATCTTTAGTTGATGTTTCCTCATCCTTTCAAACACCTGGAGAAGGTCATAGGTGTGGTCTGTTTTCTGCTTAGATTTAACTACCACGTCCTTTATGTAGACTTCCATGGTTTTATCCGAAAGGTCGTGGAAGAAAAAGTGCATCGCCCTTTGGTAAGTAGCCCCTGTGTTTTTTTAATCTAAACGACATGTCCACGTACTCAAACACCCATACAAACCATGGGAACCGAAAGGTTGTCTTATACATATCCTCCTCAGCTATAGGGATTTGGTGATACCCCGTTGTACCATCCATAAATGAAAGCATTTCATGGCGAGTCACTGAATCCATGAGTATGTCCTCTACTGGCATAGGGTATGCATCATTTGAAGTTGCATTGTTTAGGTGTCCTTAGTCAACGCAGACCCTCATATTCCCAGTATTTTTTCGAACATGCACTATGTTAGATAACCACTCATTATATTTGGCTACCTGAATGATGCCCGACTTAAGCATATTTTTTACCTCTTCTTTCACCAGAATTATCATCTCAGTGTTCATTATACGCATCTCTTGCTTCACTGGTTTATTGTCTGGCAAGGTTAGCAGCATGTGTCATACCAAATCCGATGGTAGACCAATCATGTCCTTATACTTCTCATCAAAACAATCCTTATACTCATGAAATAATTCAATGAACCTCTTCCTCTCTAATGGCTCCAAAAAGGTACTAATAGATAACCACATCCATTGGCTCATCTACTATTCCCAAATTAACTTTCTCAATGGGATCTTTGACTTTAGGTGGAGTATCATCCAATGTTGATGAAGCTAACTAGATAATATCCTCCTCTTCTGTTTCTTGCAGCACATCTTCATAGGGAGGTGCTCATATGCGTGCTTCTCTAATAGATAGGTCTATAATCGCTCGTAGAGAGAGACGCAAGCTTCTGATTCTGATTCTCTAGAAGGTTGTATCATTGATCAACAATTGACGGGAGATCAAGGGAGCAAGGGTGAAAGGACCCGATCCCGATTTAGTTTCATAAACCTGAATTAAGCCCTAACTATAACTGGATCTACAAAAAATTTGCCAGAGCTTCTTCCAAATCAAGAAACCCGAAAAAAAACCTGCAAAGAAAACACACTTCTAAAATGTCCACAAAAACAAACCGTGAGCACCAAATCCCATCCGCATTTCTCAAATCAACCAAACACCAAATCCAGTAGAAATATAAACTGTTTACAGAAGGTGATAAGAAATCTGAAAACTGAATGGAAAATACAACACAACGGAAGTAAACCCTATATAGTATTCAGAGCGACTTCTAATTTACATAATACATAGGACTAGCAGGTTAAGCTAGGAACCTACTAGATGAGTACAGTGACACGAACTCTATGCCTCCGTCACTAACGTGAAATCTCAGGATACAAATTGCAAACTAGGCGGAGGAAACCGAAAAATCAAGGGAAAGACATATAAAATAATAAAACTGTTAGAGTGAGTGGACAAAAATAATAAAACTGAAAACTATAAATAATATGCCTTTCACTATACATGTACATAAAAATAATGCGAGTCTATAAATATGATCATCCAGGTACTCCTGGGTACTATAAAATATGTGGAGGCTACTACTCGGGCCATCTGACCTTAAGTTCTAATACTGCCCAGGTCAGGTTCCTGGCCCTCCTGGGTGCTCTAAAAATCCTCAGGTCAGGTCCGTAGCCTTCCCGGAGCGTCTCGGAGATCAGCCGAGAAGCAGTGCAACAACTATGACTATGCTCTGTGAAAAAATATGTTGTTTGCTTCCAAGCTAATGCATAGCTATAATAAGGCATAACTGAAAAGTGCATAACTGTAAAATGCATAACTATAGACTCGCAAAAAAATAGGGAAAATAAAGTGTCCACTCACAATACAAAGCTAGCTTCGTGGTCCGGCGGAAGTCTCTTTGCTAAAATCTCGATCACGGTCTCCTGAATAAATAACAGATTCATTTATTACTGAAATTCGATAAAATGTACGAAAATAAACTCAGAAACTATCCCGGAAACCCCCCGATAAATTTTAAATTTTTGTCTCTCCGAAGCTTCACCGTGGACGGTGGCGCGTGGCGGTCACACGCCTCCATAGGCGGCAGCTCTGATGGGAGCGTTCAATATAGAAATCAAAAGCTCTCACTAAGCCCAACAACATTGCCCAAAGGGCCAACACCATCCTACCACCACCGTGGCCGGAAAACGGCCCAAAAGCCACGGTTCAAACATTCGGACCGTTGTGCCCTCGTCGTCGCACCTCCGCTATGATGCCACCTCGGTCCAAACGGACCACCTAGAAAGCATCACGAGGTTGAGGGGAGTCAAAGCCCCCAACCCTCGGCCTCCAAGACTCGTCGGAATTCCATCACCGATGACGGCGATTCCAAGCCCTAAAACCCGATTCGGGTTCAACCCTAATCACTTCCAAAATCACAATTGAACACAAGGGCTTTGATTTCATACCTAGAACGTCACCGGAGGTGGGTGGAATAGCCGGGTCGGGTCAAACGGGGTTCTGTTCGGGTCAGTGGAGGAAAATGGGTCGACGGCTTTATGGTATTTCTGTATTTTCTTCATATTTACACCGTAAATACCGCATGTATACCTCCAAGCATCTGATCAGATCAATGGCTGAGGTTTGATCTGATCAAGATCCAACGGTTCAGATTAAACCGACTTAAAATAAATACTTTTAAATATTTCCTCCACATGGACTTCTAAAAATCATAAAAAAATATCTCGCTCAACCAAAAAATTCTCCAAAAATTCCTACGAGCTCGAAACAAAATACTCTACGATTTTCATGAAGAAAGTAAAGTCTAATTCTCGCTTGGTGAAAAATTTGTTAACAAACCATACGATACGATTAATTGACGATAATCCTAATTCGTGTCGATGTGTGCGTAATTTTTGGTTCAGGTTGCTACAAAGGGCGTGCCTGTCATCATCGGATTTCATAATTCCTCATTGAGCTAATTCAGAGACCGTTATTCCAACATGTCGGCCCTTGTTGTCGACACCACACACCTCCAACGGTCTCAAGGTCTCATTGAAGTAATTGGCATCCAAAGCAGTAGCAAACACGAAGTAAGGTCTGGGATCAATGTTCACTAATTCAGCTTCTCTTGTCTCCATGTTCCAAAGTAGCAGTTGCTGATGAAGCGACAAGGGGACGTAGTCGCTACGATATATCTAGTCTCGTCCCAAGATTGCACTATATGGAGCATTGCAACCTCGAGTGAAGAAAGAGTGAGTTCTAGCTGCATGCCCAACTTGAACCTGAAGAAACAACAAGCCCAGAGTCTTGGATATCGATCCTGCAAAATTCTTGATAATCATTGTTGTGGCATGGATGACTGACTTTGGGATGCCTAACAAGGTCATAGCTCTGGTGGTGAGGATGTTAACCGCTACACCTGTGTCAACCATTATGTTGCTGAGCTGCATGCCCCCCATGTTTGCTATTATATAGAGGGGTCACTTGTGCATCGCCATTGTCGTGGTAGGTTTTGGAGAACATCTTGAAGGACTTCTTGATGGCTAAGTTCACTATTGGTGTTGGGTCTTCATTAACCTCAGGCTCACTCAATATAATACCCTCTATGGCCTTTGAGAGTGTTGCTACTTCTTCTGCTGTTGGGCAGGCTTGGAAAACCTGGTGGGGAGAACATAAACCATGTTTACTGTTGTATCCTCCTTGTAGATATCCTCAATGTTGTCCTCATCCTCATAATCCATGAGCTATTCTTCCTCATCTAGGTCACCTTCAACTCCCATTGGTAACAAACTATCGGTCATCGCTTGATCAATTGGCTATGCTGTTTCTATTGGAGTTGATTCCTCTTCGGCTAAGTGGACGTCAGGAATAGGTTCTTCTGCGGTTGAGGCTTCCACTACTTGCTTCGTTTCCTGCAATGTTGATGAAATGGGTGTCATGAGCGATGCTATCTCTTCTACGTGACTCATTTTAGATGTACTAGCGGGCTTTTTCTGCTCTTCAATTACCAACGGCTTTGGCCACAACCAAAGACTTTTAGTCTCTCTTGACTTGACATCCATTGTGCCTCTACTGGGAATGCTTTGCAACCTTTCCAAAACCAAGGACATTGCTTCATTTCCTAACTCGTCAAAAAACAACCGAGTTATGAAGTACGAAACGCTGGATGATGCTAAGTGAACGCATGAATGGACATAGGTTTCAAAAAAAGTCAATATCATCTTTTTCGTTGTTGTTGTTCTGGATTTTGGAGTTGATATTATCTTGAGATAACTAAAATACAACACGTGATTACAGGCAAGTGTCGTAGGATCTTAGAAGCCAGATACCAAAATTAATACCACATGCGAAGGGGTAAAAGTTTAAATCCGAACACAGATATCAGAGGGAAGTCCAGATGGGAAACCTACAAACAGAAACACACATCCTTCAAATAATTCAAGCAACATGGGTATCAATTGTTGAAAGGAGATTGGACTGGTGTCTTAGAAACCAAATCAATACTAAATGTGAAGGGAAAAATTGTGTACATTGAAAGAGAATGACATCAGAGGTAAGAGAAGAGTCCGTAAGACCAGTATAGGCCAGAATGAGACGAATTTACGTTAATAGAAGACAAGTCTAACGCAGCAAAACTCAAGAGCATAATATGGTCTATCATACTATAAGCATTCAGGAAACACAGTACTACTCAATGTCTGCCTAATACCTATGCCACGTAATAATTGAGTACTCATAGATTGATCTAAAGAGTTAAACAACCAAAAGAAAACAAGAGACCAAGATTAGATATAGGCTGGCAATGCAAATTGTAATACAACAATGAAAGTCATTCGCTATTCATACATTCTCAGCATATCAAAAAAGAGAATAGAGTTGGAGTCAATTAACATAAAATTACAAACCTATACAAGCTCAATGTATGCCATGGGTGCATTATCCCCTCGCCTTGGCAGTGTTCTGATAATTCTGGTGTATCCACCATTTCTTTCTCCATATCTGTCTGGCACCTCTGCAAACAAGGCATGGACAATCTGCTTCTCATAAATGAATCCAAGAGCCTGCCTCCTCTTATGCAGAGACCCTTCCTTGGCCAATGTGATCATCTTGTCAACCCACTTCCTCATCGCACTTGCCCTAGCTCTAGTGGTTTTGATGCGACCATGCTTGAGGAGCTGAGTAGTGAGACCTCGCAGAAGTGCCTTTCTCTGATCAGGAGGCCTGTTGAGCTTAGGCACTTTCCTTCCATGCCTCATGGCAAAAATCCGGCTACCATTATCAATGATGGTGAAGTTCTCCTCATAACTTGTATTCTCTGCAATAAGACAGAAGCAGCATAGCTTATACACACCAAAACTGATGGAAAACATATCTCAGAATTGTATGACACAGAGGCTACTTTTCCAGATACAATTAAAAGTAAACATCCCCAGCAAGAAGCAACTACCAAGCTACACAAGATTAACAATGCAAGTACTCAAAACCATTTGTACTTCATCATTGACTTGAAGATTAACTTTGCAAGTACAAAAGCCGAAATGAAAATTCTGCTACAAAAAATTAGCAATGCAAGTACACAAAATCCACTTGGGTTCTTTTATTGAACTGAACATTGAACAAAAAGGAGGTTAATTTGTATGTACATAACCTGAAATGAATACTGTGCTGAAATAATACAAAAATATACATAATTTCATAAGCAGTGCAGCACTTAATTTGCTTAAATGAAAATCTGAGCTGAATGAATACAAAAGAATCATAATTTCACTAGCGTAGACACGCCCAATTGCCTCCAATGTCATCATTCCTCATTTATTTCATCACTAACACAGAGTTGATGTAAATGAAATGATGAAGAAAACAGAGAGCTTTACCTGAAAGGCCCAAAGGGTTCACGAGAGAGAGACCCGAGAAGGACCCAAAATACTTCTGGGTTCTTGGGACTGTTTGACTGAGACCTAGGCTGAGTCGTAGACTACGACGCCCACAATGTATTGTTGAAGAAGAACAAGAAGACGCAGAAACCATAGGCGGTGGTGACGGAAGTGCTGATCTCAGCGAAGCCATGCTCCACCTGCTCGCACTCTCGACGGTTCCGATCGCCGTTGCCAATGCCATTGTCATCACCATTCCCAAATCATACACTCACTTTTTGCTTCTCTTCTTCTTCGTTTCTGAGAAATGCTTATCTATGAACCATGAATTTGATGGGGTTCTGGATAAGGGTATATAGGCGGCTTCAGGAGAGTGGGAAGGAATATGGCCTTTGTGTTGAGGCCCAATCTCATTGGTTTCAATTTGGGCTGGCCAAGTAGTACCAAATCCCGTTTTGAGTTTCCCGTTATTTTTATTTTTTTTGAAAGAGAGCGAGAGGCCTTGTAATAAGAAAATCAACGAGTACAACTAGTGGCCACAATGGCGTCGATAATCTGTGGTGTTATGCCATACCAGACTACATTACAATGATTAAGTAAAGAAAACTTCGCTAGATTGTGCGCCATAATATTGGCCTCTCTGTAAACATGAGACACAGTGGTACCAGGGCACACAGAAAGCAGCTCCACAATGTCTCCAATAATCTTCCCGGTTTCGGAAATATTCTCCTGATGCTTGTTAATGGCATTCACCACCAGTAGGCAGTCGGATTCAATTACTATACCGCCAATGCTTCTTGACTGAGCATAGATACAGGCCTCTTGTATAGCTAGAGCCTCAATCAATTCGGGACAGTGAACATGAGACAAACGGCATAGCAAGCCACCTAAAACCTCTCCCTCATGATTTCGAAGAACAGCACTAATACTGCCACACAGTGACGTCATATCAAATGCTCCGTCGACATTGATCTTGAACTGACCTTGAGGAGGTGCTTGCCACTGGCAATTCGGTCTTTGCCTTCGCTCATAAGCTCCCCAAATCGCAGCAAACAACCCCCTGATGCCAAAGCTGATTTGTAGAGGAGTTTTTGTTTTACCTGTCCAAACCCTCGCGTTGCGCTCCTTCCACACTGACCAAGCTATCGTAAGGAACAAAGTGAGATCCTCCATTCGCAGTCCTTTACAACAGAGGAAAATCCATTCCTTGATAGATATGTTACGGCAATTTGGTAGTTTCCTAACCAAGACAGGAAATAGTTCAAATACCGACTTGGTGAAAGGATAAACGAAGGTAACATGAATACCGTCTTCATACTCACAAGGACAGAGAACGCAGCCGCTTGAAATCGGGACACGATGCTGGACGAGATTCGATACTGTGGGGAGAATTCCTCTGCAAACTCTCCACATATGGAGACGCATCTTCCTTGGGGCAGCAGCTTTCCACAACAGCTTCCATCCGTCAACAGGTGGACTTATAACACTGCTTGAGGCCGCCAAGTTAGCTCCAACGCCAGTTCGTACGCTGACCTCGTGGTGAAAAGACCGCGCCGATCGTAATGCCAAATCCAACGATCTTCTCCTACTTGGGAACTGAGAGGAAGACTTAGTATTAGGGCCATATCATCCGGGGTGAACCATTGTTCTAACTTCGATACGTCCCAATTTCGCGTTGGTGTCAATAAATCTGCCATACAAGCAGTGGCTGGCGCACTACACTGCAGCGGCTTGAAAGTTAGAGGTCGAGGAATCCAGATGCTCACCGTTACTCCGGAGCCAATTTGTTTTCTCAATCCTTGTCGTAATACTGTTCTTGCCGAGCTTATGGCTCTCCAACATGCGACATCGACCCCTTAGGCTCTATTTCCAGAAAACTTGAAGAAGGATAATATCTTGCTTTGTAAATTTTAGCAATAATAGAATTCGGGTACCTTAATAGTCACCATCCCTGTTTGGCCAGAAGAGCCAAATTGTGCGCGTGGAAGTCTCGAAAACCCATACCACCCGCATCCTTTGGTAAACACAATTTTATCCCAGCTAAGCCAATGAATCTTACGGTTATCAAGTAGACTGCCCACCAAAAGTGTGCACATATCTGATGTAAGGTGTCACATATAAATTGAGGGAGAAGGAAGCAGTTCATAGGGTATGTAGGTAAAGACTACGTTACCACCCTGATGAGGATATCTTTTCCGCCCCCGCTTAACATCTTCCTTTTCCGCCCTCCAATTTCTTACTCAACTTTTCACGAATGTAAGAAAATGTTTCCACTCTATCTCTGCCCATATAAGTTGGCAGACCCAAGTACTTCTCATGATTGCTCTCAACCGAAACACCAAGCAGTGTAGCAAGATCTTGTTTCAAATAGTTCGACACCTTCGTGCTAAAAAAATACTACTTTTCTCAAAGTTAATTTGCTAACCCGAGACGGCTTCGTATTCTTTTAACACTTCCCAAATTTGTAAGCATTTGTTGACTGATGCCCAACCGAATAACAAGCTATCATCTGCAAATAGCAGATACCGAATGGTTGGAGCTCCGGGGCAAAACCGTGATTCCTTGTAGATCTCCTGACGTCGCTTTCCGATCTAACAAAACAGTAAACACTTTAGTGCATAACAGAAATAAGTAAGGAAATAAAGGATCACCTTGCCGGAATCCCCGGGTAGGAGTAAGATGTCCTTTAGGATGATCATTCAACAAGAATGAATACTTGACAGTAGATACACACTGCATGATGACATGAACCCACTGATCCACAAAACCAAGGCGAAGGAGAACTACTTCAAGAAAGCTCCACTCCATACAATCATACGTCTTACTTATATCTAACTTCAGAGAGAAAACACTTACTGCGCTTGATTGACAATTGCGTATATAGTGAGAGACTTCGTTGGCAATCAAGGAATTGTCAGTAATTAAATACCCTGGGATAAAAGTGCTCTAGAAAGGTGATATGAGAGAATCTAGCACCTTCTTCAATCTATTGGCTATAGCTTTGGAATAGATCTTGTATAAAACATTGCATAGAGCAATAGGGCGAAGATCAGCAACCTTTGTGGGCTTCTCGACCTTCGGGATCAAACATATATGAGTAAAGTTCAACTCCCCTAACAATTGACCTGTATGCAGGAAATTTTGAGTAGCTGCCATAATATCCGGACCAACTGTATCCCAGTATTTTTGGAAGAAAAGCGAGGGCATCCCATCAAGTCCTGGTGCATTGTTCGGGTGCATTTGCCAAAGAGCTGCCTTAATTTCTTCCATTGAATACAGGGCACATAGCATGTTATTAGTCTCCTCTAATTCTTTCAGTTAGAGTAGGTCTATCGCCACTTGTCGACGTGCAAAGTCTGTAGGGATCGCTAAAAACATTGAGTCAAAGTAATTGTGGATAACCTTACCCATACCTGTCTCGGATTTCTGGTACACCCTATCTTTGTCAAGCAGTCCAACAAGCTGATTTTTCCTACACCTATTGGATGCTTTTCGATGGAAATATTTTGTGTTCTCCTTCCCATCCTTAAGCCAATGAGCTTTGGCCCATTTCTCCCAATACAAGTGCTCAGCGGTAAGAAGAGTATCAAGCTTTTCATGTAGGAGATTGTTCTCAAGTTGTGAATCCTCAAACATGGGTTCCTCAAGCAAAGCCGCCAGTCGATGTCGTATGAGATCTATCTCTCACTGCATGTTCCCGAAGGTGTTTCTCTTCCAAGAGTTCAAAGACAATCTAGTGGACTTGAGTTTAGCCACCGTACAGTAAGTCGACTACCCGAAAAGGGGGAACTCTAACCCTCTTGTACAGCTGGAAAGCAACAACTATCATCTACCCAATAACTTTTGAATTCGAACATTTCCTGTTTCCTAACTCGACTAGGACTGACCTATTGTCCCCTTATGAGTTTGGATGGTTCCTTTTTCCAAATGGGCATTTCAAGATAACACCCAGCAACCTGATTTATGGAGCCACTCGCATATTTTACCAAAAAATGGGATTGTGCTTAAAATTAGCAAACACGGTTCCAGCCTTTCAAAAGTGCTTTTGGTAGTTTTTGATAACAAAAACTTGTGCTTTTGATGTGTTTTTCTGGGTCACTTTTTGCATGAATTTTTTAGATGTTTCACATTAAAAATACTCATGATTTTATATTAAAAATGTACGTTGTTTAACATTTTTATTTTTTTAATGAGATCATGAAAACTTTTGTTTTCAGATTTTAATCGGCAAAAAAACTAATGCGTTCTAGCTCAAGTTATCGATTTTATTTTTATTTTTAATGTCATCTATTTTGGGCATACAAAATCAATAATTCAGTTTTTGTTATAAAGTAAAGAACTTACTTCATAGAAAGTGAAGAACATAGAGAGAAAATATGGGAGAAGGAGGTGAAGTATCTATTCATCTCATGAACTCTCTTTATATAGAGGTAAGGTTTATAGAGATAAGTTCTTAGACTATTGTAATATTTCATATAAGTCTCTAATCTAATAATGGACAGCCACATCAGTATTAATATTTACAATACTTTCCCTTGGATGCCCATCAATAAGATGATGTTGAACGCGTCAAGTGTTACCTCATTAAAAACCTTGCCAGGTAACAAAAAACTCAGTGGAAAAAATAATCTTGGTCGAAGAAAAATAGTACAACGCACATATGTTCTAGGTAACACATTTATGAATGCTCCCCCTTAAAGGGATGCTCCCCCTCAAAGGGATACTCCCGCTGATCACTGCATGCCAAATTTGATAACTTTGACAACCGCTTTAATCCAATGCCTTTGGTTAACTTCTAGAAAGCGCACTTTGGTAGAGATTTGGTGAAGAGGTCAGCTAGTTTATCATCAGACCGAATTTGTTGAACTGCAATCTCTTTATTCTTCTGAAGTTCACGAGTATGGAAGAACTTAAGTGCAATGTGCTTTATGTTATCATTCTTGATGAACCCTTCTTTAACCTGAGCAATACAAGTTGTATTATCTTCATGTATGGTTGTTGGATTTTCGGTCACCAAAGGAAGATCACAGATACTCTGTATATGGCGAATACCTGATCTCAACCAAAAACACTCTTTCCCAACTTCATGTAATGCAATTAACTCTGAGTGATTGGATGAAGTCGTCACAAGTTTTTGCTTCGTTGATCGCCAAGAGATTGTGGTATCTCCTCAAGTGAACACATATCCTGTTTGTGAATAAGTTTTATGCAGATCAGAAAGGTACTCAGCGTTAGCATATCCGAAAGGTACTCAGCGTTAGCATATCCAACAATGGTTGGACCATGAACAAATTTGTTTGTATAGAACAAACCCATATTTTTTTGTTCTTTGTGTTATCACCCTTGATGAACCCTTCTTTAACCTGAGCAATACAAGATGTATTATCTTTATGTATAGTTGTTGGATTGTCGATCACCAAATGAAGATTACAGGTACTTCGTATATGGCGAATAACTAATCTCAGCCAAATATACTCTTTGCCAACTCCATGTAATGCAATTAACTCGGAGTGATTGGATGAAGTCGCCACAAGTTTTTGCTTCGTTATTCGCCAAGAGATTGCGGTATCTCCACAAGTGAACACATATCCTGTCTGTGAATAAGTTTTATGCGGATCGGAAAGATATTTAGTGTCAGCATATCCAATAATAGTTGGACCATGCACAAATTTGTTTGCATAGAACAAACCCATATTTTTGTGCCACGAAAGTAGCGTAAGATGTCTTTTAAACCTTTCCAATGGTGTATCGTTGGAGCAACGTTGTATCTTACCAACATACTAACTGCAAATGCAATGTCCAGTCTAGTGCATTGTGCTAAATAAAGTAGTGCACCTATAGCACTAAGGTATGATACTTCTGGACCAATAATATCCTCATCATCTTGTCTTGGACAAAATAGATCCTTATGAATACCTACAGCCCTAACAACCATCGATGTGCTTAGTGGATGAGCTTTATCCATGTTAAATTGCTTTAAGCTCTTTTTAGTATAAACTGATTGATGGATTGAAATTTTACTAGCCAAGTGCTCTATCTGCAGGCCGAGACAATACTTTGTTTTTTCAATGTCCTTCATTTCAAATTCTTTCTTTAAATATTCAGCAGTCTTTGAAAGTTCTTCGGGACTTCCAATTAGATTCATGTCATCGACATATACTACTGTAATGGCAAAACCATAATTTGATTTCTTAATGACTACACACTGGCATATTGGATTATTCGTGTATTCTTCCTTTAGCAAGTATGCACTTAGATGATTATACCACATTCGTCCAAATTGCTTCAATCCATACAAGGATCGTCTCAATTTAATTGAGTATATGCCACATGATTATGTGGTTGCTTCAGGGCAACTGTAATCCTTCTGGGACCTTCATGTAGATGTCAGTATCTAAATATCTGTATAAGTATGCCGTTACAACATCCATCAGTTGCATATCAATTTTCTCTGAACCCACCAAACTTATTAGATATTGGAATGTAATGACATCCCTCCCAGAAGAATATGTTTGATCATAATATATCACAGGCTTTTGTGAGAACCCCTACGCGATAAGACGTGCTTTGTATCTTGCAACCTTATTTTTCTCATTGCGCTTTTCTTACAAAAATCCATTTATATTCAATCGGTTTTACATTGGGTGATGTTTGGACAACATGTCCAAAGACACTGTACTTTTCTAAAGACTTTAACTCTTCTTGGATTACATTTTTTTCATTTGAGCCAATCATATCTTTGTCTGCATTCATTGATAGAGTGAGGTTCAATATCATCGCTTTTTATGATTTCAGTAGCTACTGCAAATGAAAATACGTCATCTATGATCATATCTTTACAATCCTACAATTCATTGGTGTACACATAATTTGTGGAAATTTCTTTATTTTCAGGTACCTGAGCCTCTTCAGGGGCTTGTGTACTACCAATGTTATTTGGTTCTTCTGTAGTCACATAATTATGAATTGCGGATCTTTAATGTCTTTCCCAAGAGTATTTTCAGAAGCGATACCATTAGAATTCATATGTGCCTTTGTTTTTCTCTTTCTAGGGACTGAATCTTTTGAATCTATAGGTCTACCATGCTTCATACGTGCAACATATGGCTCATTAGCCGCCACATTATTTTGTCTAACTTGGACGTCAATTCGTGCATGAGTATTAGTTGCTGGGATATGTGATCTTGTTACTTTTGAATGCATTAGACATTGTATCAGCAATGCTTTGAAGATGCAAAATTCTTTGTACCTCATTTTTACTTTTTTTGGTACGAGGATCAAGGTGAGACAACGTAGGTACCACCCACGTTAATTCGCGACGTTCTTCAAGAATTTTCTTATCTCCCCCTAACGGTGAGAAAATTGTCTCATCAAAATGATAATCTGCAAACCATGCACGAAACTTGTCACCGGCAAGGGTTCAAGATATAGAATTATGGATGGTGAATCAAAATCGATATAGATTCCCAATCGTCGTTAAGGGCCCATTTTTGAATGTTTTGGCGGTTCAATTGGTACATAAGTAGCACAACCAAAAATTTGAAGATGGGAGATGTTGGGTTGGCTTCCAGTAGTAAGTTGTAATGGGAAATACTTTTGGTTGCATGTGGGCCTCAAACGAACTAATGTTGCCGCATGCAATATTGCATATCCCCATGCATGAATAGGTAGCTTTGATTTCATAAGCATAGTGCACGCAATTATCTGAATGTGCTTTATGAAAGCCTCAGCCAAACGATTTTGAGTGTGAACATGTGAAACCGAATGTTCAACTTCTATTCCCAAAGACATGCAATAATCATCAAATGTCTGAGATGTAAACTCACATGCATTGTCTAAATTGATAGACTTTATGGGATAGTCCGAGAATTGTGCTCGTAACTTTATTATTTGAGCCAGAAGTTTGCCAAAAGCCTCGTTCCGTGTAGACAAGAGGCAAACATTTGACCATCTTATCGATGCATCAACCAAAACCATAAAAATATCTATATGGACCGCAAGATGGTTGAATAGGACCACAGATGTCCCCCTTGTATCATTTTTAGAAAAGATGGGGATTCAGTGTCAACATTTGCATAAGAGGGTCTAATGACCAATTTTCCTTGAGAGTAAGCTTGACAAGGGTTGTCACTTGGCAAGATGATATTCTTGGTCAACAATGGATGCACATTGGAGTTTGTAATGATCCTACGCATCATGGTGGATCTAGAGTGACCTAAACGGTCATGCCAAGGCATAAATGTGTTTTTATCATTGAACTTTTTGTTCATGACATGATATGTCTCAATGGATTTAATGGTTGTATAGCACAAACCAGATGATAGCCCAACCATCTTTTCCAATATACGCCTTTGGCTCTATTCATTGGAAATAATGCAAAGATATTCCACATTCTTGTCATTTGTGGTCATCATGGTGGAATCCATTTAAACGGATATCCTTAAAACTTAGTAGATTCCTTCTGGATCTAGGAGAGTACAAGGCCTCCATAATGGACAATTGTGTTCCATTTGAAAGACTAATGTGGGCTCTTTTGGAGCCTTCAACCAAGTCTGCAAGACTTGATATAGTTGTCACATTAGTTTTAGAAGGTACTAAGGAGGAGAAATATTTTCGATTTTGAAGAATCGTATGTGTGGTGACACTGTCAGCAAGACATATATCTTCTCCATCCTTAAGTTAAGTGTGTGCAATATCCATTTGCATGCCTTCACATAAAAAATATTATGTAAGTAAAAAATAAATTAAATCATTGCTGAAATGTACACATGAACATAAAAATATAAGCTCTAGTTGTTCGTAAACACTAATTCACCAAAGCAATTAAAATTCTAAAAAATCTTAGTTAATTTCTAATTAACTAATATTTAATCGATATTGAAAGGTGATTAGAGGTAAGAAAAGAAAGAAAGAAAAAACGTGTAACATGTAAAGGTTGTAAAGCTAGGTATAAAAATCTAATTAATATGAATAAAATGGCTTAATGGCTCTAAACAAAACACAGTTACTTCATATGTAGAGAAAAAAAACGTATAAAGATAAATATTAGTTAATATTTAATTGATTAATACATAAATATTGTAAATATTATATTTATGTGGATATTTATGCAAATACTCAATAGTTATGTACCTATCATGTAAATCATATCTCTATATATAGAGGCATATTGAAATGAATAAGAAAACACTCTACACTTCTTCTCCCTCATCTTTGTGTTTCTTCTTTCTCTCTATGTCTCTTCTCCCCAGTTTATAATACGTTATCAGCATTTTTGCTCTATATTTTCTAACTCGATGATGATCAAATTAAGAGTTTTTGGTGCAACATCGATCTTTGCTTTTACCAATGCTTTGATATATGAGTTTGTTTGTTTTAGGTGATGATGAGATATTTTATTTTTACTACACCTCATGATCTATGGAGTAATCTAATCTGCTTGTAATTTACATATGTTCGTTTACAATTATTTATAATAGTGAGCCTAAAGTTTCACTAATAATACTCGAGCATGAAGTTTCGAGATTATGAACCTAAAGTTCAACAATGATATTAGACCTGAAGTTCTAATAACATGGCATAAACCTGAAGTTTTGTGTATATGATCCATTGTTTACTATATTCGAACCTGAAGTTTCGATATTGAAATCTTAATATTTTCATTATTTTCTACAAGAAAAGATGACAAACTTATGTCAATTCCTGTGGTATCTCAATAAGTGTTACTGTTAGATAGATGAACATTACCTTGATTTACCTGTATCGGTGTTCATCTTGTTAGCGTGGCAATTCCCCTGTTACTTTCATATATGCTTAGCTTTTAGTATAATGTTTGTGAGCTAGTGTAAGGATTTTCTCCATGTTAACTTAGCAATGGTCTTTTCTCTCGTACTCTATGGGTGTCTACTGTGTAACATTGTATAATGCATTAATCAATATATTGTCTACCATTTTTAGTCGTAAAAAAAAGTTATCACTTTCTTAAGGATCAAGAATGCAGGAAATAAATTGTGTTTTCTGATAGCGCAGTAAACCGAAGTACCCCTTTAACCCGAATCCTTATAACCCTAGCCGTACCTTACTCCGGCATCGGCATTGCTACCGACTCCTATCATCGATCTCTGCCTATCGCCGCCTATATCCCTCTCCACATCCCTTTGATTGATTTCGTCTCCCCCAAGTCTTCATTGACCTTCTCTCCTCCCGTTACTTCTAAAACCCTAGCCCCGGTTACTTCTCTTACCATACTAGAACAAACATCTACTCCCACGAGTCTAATCCTGGCTTTTCTATCGTCCTCCTCTAGTTCAACATATTCTATCTCCCACAGTTTATTGAGCTCCCGTTCCAGGCCGAAACATAGCGAACCTAGAGTTCTCTTAGGGTTCACAACTTCCCCAAGCCATCTTGGCTCATACCCTATATATATTCTCTATTCCTTTTATTTGTTTGTTGAAGGATCAATCCATAGCACCTAGGTTTGGATCGATCCCCCAAGTTCATCATGAACGTCCTCTTATGTTTGACTTATCGTTGTACAACGAGGAGGAGGATGACTGCAAGTTCGCGGTCATGAAGATTTTTTTTTCTGGATTCCTATCTCTAAGGAGAAGGCGATTTCGATTAAGTTCTGGATGATTCGTCTTTGGAAGGGATCCAAATGATTAAACAGAATCTCTATTAGGCTTGAGACGAAGGATTAGTTCATAGTTACATTCTATGACCATGATGCTTTTCAGACGGCAGTGAGTCGTAGTCCTTGGTTTTATGAAGATGTTGCAGTGGTGGTCAAGGCTTTTAAAGGATTTGAATCGGTGGAGGCGGTTCCCATTGACAAGGTTAGAGGTTGGGCCATTTTAGATTTTACAGGTGGTAACTTGCATGGCGAAGAAGCGTCGTTTGCATGGTTGAAAATCCTTGGTTTGGTACGTGGATTATGATCGACGGTGCTTGACTTAATATGAGGAAATTTATTTGCTGGTCGAGGTTGATCTAAGCAAGCCTCTTGTTACCAGTTTTTGTACGCAATTGGGGGAGCAGGTTTGGGTTGAGGGCTGAGTAGAGTACCTGACCCTAAAAGGGATTTGTATGAGTTGTGGTAGATGGGATCACGACCTTGGTGGTTACCCCATTCAGTGTGCCAAGATTGACAAGCACCTGGAAGGGGAAGACAATGCAGCTAGAGTTGAAGAGTGAATGTGGAAACTGAGGGATGCGATTCCCATTTGTTCTAAGCCTGGGGGTGGAGCTGGTGACTACCAAGAGGTGGTGATGAACTTCAGAGGCAATGACGCTATTGCAGAATTAAAAGAGCGGGTGGCCAAGCGTCGCCAAATTGCTAAGGGACCCCGTCCCTGAAAGGACATCACCTCCCTGAAGAAGCTAGAGTTCTACAACTGGTATCAGCAGAAGGTTGAGGATGTGGCGGAGTTTCACAAGGTTACTGGGGATAAGCGGCAGACGAGCGACCCGAGATCTGTAGGTGTTATGTAGAAAGGGCTCCTAGTTAACTAAGGAGTGGTGAAACCTAACTTTTGAAGCCCTCCCGTACTACTCTGGTTTGTTAATTTAGGTTCATTGTGCGACATGTTGTTACCTAATATAGGAGTACTTTAGAACTTTTTCCTTTAGCGTGCTGGGTAATCCGATGGAGTTCTGTATTATTCATATAGTAAAACCCTAGTGCTCCGAGTATCCCGATGAAGTCTCTGTGATTCGTGAGCGCCGTTTAGGTTGTTCGACCTGCGTGAATTCGTACACGACGACACTTTTTCGACGAGTAACGTTTGAGGGGGTGGTAACATGGGAGATTCGGGTTCGCGATTGTTGAGGTGCAGGAGAAGTTAGGTGGGAGTGGTTTTTGTTTTCTTTGGGGGTTGTTGGCAGATCGAGGAACTGGGATATGGGTTCTACAGTGGTGTCTCGGTGTTGGTCAAGGACAACTTAAGGTAGGACGTTGGGGTGCTGCGGCGGTGGTGGCATGGCTCATGATCTTTGGGGTTTGCATGGTGGTGGATTCCGGTGGGAGAGGCAGAGACGAGGAGGCCCTGAGTTGGTTTTTCCGGCAAGAGGTTATCGATTGTGGTGGGCAACGAGTGGCCCCACTCTTGCAGCGTCCGTCACCAACATTGGAGGCTCCGACATTGGTTGTTGGCGTCAAGAGGCTTCGACGGTGGTGTGGCTACAAACCAATCTGGGTTGACCGGGAGTAGAAGGGATTCTGGAGAGCAACAGTGGCGAGTCGAGGGAAGGTGTGGCTCCAGTGGAAGAAGGTAGTCTACGACAGTGGCGGCGCGAGAGAAGCTTCATGCGGTTAGGTTTTTCTCCCGTTGTATGGCTTAAGTGCAAGGTGACTGTTGGACTTCTCTGGGCCTCTTTTGCTTAGACCGGGACCAATAAGGTCTGGAAGTGGCTATTTGACCAATTTTGGGAGATATGGGCCTATGAACTTGGGTTTCAGGTTTTGGGGGACTATTCAAGATTGGGGACCCCTTAACGCATCTTTGGTTCCTCACCTGAGATCTGGGTGATCCTTTCCTCTGAACTGTTGCACTGTCGAGTTCGTTTGTTTCATGTTTCAACTGCTCCTTAATGTGGGACCCGGGAGCTTATGTTCTGACGTAGAGAATGTGCCTAGTTAGTTCAAGAATGATGCAACCAATTTTTGATTACACTGTGCTATTCTGGTTTACTAATTTAAGCTTTATAATAAAATTGTTTTATTATAGTAGTATGTGTGGGACTTTGCTTTATCAGATCGGGTTATCTAGTGAAATCTTTATGTACTGCTATAATCATCAATGAATTTTTGCGACATTCTAATAAGTAAAAAAATAAAAAGAATGCAAGATTCAATTACAATCGAAATAAGGGAAGTGATAAGCTCATTTACAGTCGAATTCTTTTCGTTTTTGTCAATGTTAATTTAGTGTTAGAGTGTTAGACTCACAAAACCCAGAAATACAAATTCGACGATACATAAGAAAGAAGGTCAGGGGCAAACAAGAAGAAATAATAGAAAAAAAAAAAGAGTCTAAATGAATTTTTCTGTTTATAAAATATTCTACTTGTCCAAGTATGGTGGACTTAAAGCGAGTTTGAGATATTACTCCCCTCGAAGTAATCTACTATAACTCATCTATTTAAAGTTTAGTTTTTATGCTATTTTCATGTTAGAGGTTTTGTTGAAAATAAGCTGACACCCAAGGGAGGTAGATAGAAGTGGACTTTGTTTTGGATTGTGCACTTTTGATGCCTTGTCTGTTTTAGGTCAGGACGCTCGTTGGTTTGTCGCCTGGACATACCCTCCTAATGACAGGATGAGATATAGTGTCGACAGTGATATTTGTAGGTAACATAGTTAGAAAGCTGTTCAGAGTGAATTGATGCTTCGCCTTAGTCGCGTTAATTTTTCGGTAGTGTGTCGCCTTTATTGTAAAGCTAATGAAGTACTCAATGATGTATTGTTTGCTAAATGATGCAGTTTATGATACAATGTATCAGAGCATCTGCACCAGTGCAAAATTTTGCTCAAGACACCATTTGAATTAGCAAGAGCAAAATTTTGCTCCTCCTCCTCCTCTTGCTCATTCAAGAGGAGCAAAACTTTGCTCTTGCTCATTCAAATGGTGGAGTCCATCAAAAAAGTAAAAGAGTTTTGCTTGAGCAAATTTTTTGTGGTGGACTCCACCATCTGTTTGAGCAAAATTTTACATCGGTGCAGATGCTCTTAGTCGAGTCTCTTGATAGTATTTCAGGTATTTTTTTCTTATGGAGTTTATGTCTAATGTCCCATGTATTCTATTATTTCATTGATCAATGTTTAAAGATCACCGTAAGCCCTTATTAAAAAAGAAGAAAAAATAGATTAATCGACATCTTGATATGCGTGAACAGATCTAAATATCAAAGGTTCCCCTTCAGTACTCTTGCAACTCGATCACATGTAAAACTGCAAGAGTGATCAGTTAAAACCTCTTTGTTCCATTCAGTTTAATTCGGTGACACAATAGTTCTAACTTCTTACTCAATCGCCTTGCTTACGTAATTCTTGTTTGAAAAAGCCTACTAAACAAACAGTTCCAACCATGACGCAGCGTAACGGAAAATGTCTTCGACGGAATCGGAATTACGTCCCCAAAACCAGGTTCGGTCACTAGCATTTCTCTATTAAAAATCTAAAAACCAAAACTAATTCCAGATTACATGCTTCGAGGAAGGGAAGGTGGTCCCCACAGTTACTGTACACAGCAAACAGCGAAGCGGCAGCTTTGGGGAAGTAGAAATCCATAGCCACACAGCTCCATCGCTCTCACTGTAGAGGAACGAGATCGACAGAGAGTGAGAAAGAGAAACAGTTTGAGTTGGGAGAGAGAGACGGAACTATGGAAGTGACAGTTGGAGAAGACAACAAACAATAGTAGTGCTAGCTACTCCTCCTCGTCGGGTCATGTCTCTCTGATACAGAGAGAGAGAGAGAGAGAGAGAATCCTGCCTCTTTTAGCTTTCCTCGATCTCCTCTTCTTTTTTGCAAGCAAATTCGCTTTAACTAAAAGCCGCTATCATTTCTTTGTTTTAAACTCGGTTCATAAAAGTGTTCTCGTTACTATAATAATAGCTTCTTCCTTGATTAAACTGAGTGTGCTTGAGACTTCACAAGTCACAACAGTTTTCGTGAGCGTGAGAGAGAGAAAGAGACGGAGGATAAAAAGCTGGGTTAAAGTTGGGGTCGAGCTTTGCAGAAAAGCCATCGAAGAATGAGAGTCTGCTCTGCCACTACGTACTCAACACAAACTAACAGCTCCTCTTCAACTTCTTCTCAACAACCACCACCAACTACCTCCAACTGCTTCTTCCGCTTCCGCTTCCGCTTCTGCTTCTTCAACTGTAATCTACAAAGCTAATTTGAGATGGGGAACTGCGGGACCAGGGAGGAATCTGCTGTGGTCACCAATGCTCAAGGTCGGTACTAGCTTCAACATATATATTTCCCAGATCTTTCTTTCAATTTTTAGTTAACTGTGATTCGAGATTGAAGGACTTTTTGTTTGTTTGTTTGTGAAACAGTTCAGCAGCTGAGCTCGCTGTCTTCGTCGGTGAAGAGCGCCGCCGACAAGAAGCAGAATCACAGCCGGTCTGTCTCAGATCTGAGCGATCCTTCGACTCCACGTAACTTCGAGGACGCGCGGAAGAATGCGGTGCTCTACACGCACGTCATCGCCTTCACTCTCTACGAGCTGGAGACGATCACCAAGAGCTTCAGGTCCGACTACATCTTGGGCGAGGGAGGTTTCGGAACTGTTTACAAAGGCTACATTGACGAGAACGTCAGAGTCGGACTCAAATCTCTACCTGTCGCCGTCAAGGTTCTCAACAAAGAAGGCTTACAGGGCCACCGCGAGTGGCTGACTGAAGTCAACTTCCTTGGCCAGCTCCGCCACCCTAATCTTGTCAAATTGATTGGTTACTGCTGCGAAGACGATCACAGGTTGCTTGTCTACAAGTTCATGTTCAGAGGGAGCCTTGAAAACCACCTCTTCCGAAGTATGTTGTTGTTTTTCAAGTTCATGTTGTTAAGTTGTAGAACTATTTGGTTGATTTTAGCTTATGGAAATTTTTTGGGGGTGATTTTAGAAGCGACTGTCCCGTTGTCTTGGTCGAGAAGAATGGGGATTGCTCTGGGAGCTGCCAAGGGACTTGCTTTTCTTCACAATGCGGAGAGGCCTGTCATCTATAGGGACTTCAAGACTTCTAATATCTTGTTGGACTCTGTAAGTGTTGTTCTTGTGGATCATTGTTGTGCAAAATTTTGACATGCAAGGTGTTCTGAATCGGAGGATTGTGGTTTTGTTTGTAGGATTATACTGCAAAGCTGTCTGATTTTGGGCTAGCGAAAGCTGGACCCCAAGGGGACGAGACCCATGTGTCAACTAGAGTGATGGGTACCTATGGTTATGCAGCCCCTGAGTATGTAATGACTGGTATGGCTTTGTTCCATGTTAGATATGCTTCACTTGCATCCATTTGGTTGATAAAGTAGTTGGAGTGTAATGACTGGTGTTTTAATTGAAAGCTTAGTTGAGTGGGAAACAAATCTACGCCTTGTCCTACTAAATAAAGTACTAGTTCTAGATGCTTAATTTGGGAGGGCTGGGGTATTTGGAGTCACTGGTAGTCTGATACCAATTGAGGAATGGTCTACTGTAAATTATTTACCTTGATCTATCCTCAGCACTATGTACATGTTAATTTGAGTTTACTCTTAGGGTTCTTTGTGGAAGTCTATTCTTCTATCTAGTTTCTACTACTAAAAGTTAGAGGGAAGACCTTCTTCTGGTTTGGTTGTGCCAAAGCAAGTTCCTGGGAGGGGAGATCTATTACATATATAGAGTAGCTCTTGATGAACATGAGTCTTGATGATTGTTGAGAGTTTCACTATATTACAAGTAAATTGAAATTTAGTATGTATAATCTCTAACATTCGCTGAGTTAGTAGAATGCCTGCATAAAAATTTCAATTTTTATCATATATAAGGCCCAATTTGGGAGAGTTGTGCTGTGAGAATAATCAGTTGTAGCTGTACTGCGAGAATAATCAGTTGTGGAAATAAGTTGTTGAGTGTTTGGTGAATCGGACTTTTGAAAGTGTTGTGAGTTTCGTAAGTAGTGTTTTAGTGTTTGGTAAATTCATATATGAAGTGTTGTGACTAAATAGAATGACTAAAATAGACACTATCTTAAATGACCTCATTCATAAAACGATTCGATAAAGGGTCATGATAGAAAAATAAGTTCAATTATAAAAGCCAAACTCAAGTATGTCTAATGTTATTACTGAAACAAAAAAATTAAAAATTATAGGTGATAATAGTGTAGTGAGTTGTGATAGTAAGATATCACAATTGATTTGTGAGAGTAAGGTCTTTATAGGAAGTTTAGGTCATCCACTTGCAACCATAAGCCACAGCAGCTTCTCAAAGCTGCACTTGGGCAGCTTCTATAATCCACGTCAGAAAGCGTGAACTTCTCAAATAAGCCGGGCAGCTTTGTTTCACCAAACACATTTGTCAGATTATTTTTAATCTGTATAATCCATTTGAACCTCCACCCCAAACTGGGCCTAAGCTTCTATTAGAAGCTGAAACTACATACCTACATTCTTGGCTGCTTCAGTGCTAGATTTCAAGTACTTGCAATTACCTTTTACTATTGATGTTACGAGTCATACACTTGCTGTGGGGTGTTCCTCTGTCTATCTACATAAGAGTCTACGTAACTGAGATAGTAGGGAATACAAGCATGTCAACACTGTTATCTATCTTTGTTATTTCTCTAAAAGATTTGAACTTCTAGAGTGTTGCTCTGTCTATTTACCCTGTTATATTGTATCTCGTTTATGTTTAAATTATCAGTCAATGAAGTAATTAACTGCTACATTGAGTTTCATCAGATACATCTTGTTTTCTTGAGTAACGGCTAATTGAAATCTATAAGAATTGAGCAGGCCACCTGACTGCCAGAAGTGATGTATACAGCTTTGGAGTTGTTCTGCTGGAGCTTCTGACAGGTAGGAGATCGGTTGACAAGACGAGACCAAGCAAGGAGCAGAACCTGGTAGATTGGGCACGACCAAAATTGAATGACAAGAGAAAGTTGCTACAAATAATCGACCCTAGGTTGGATCAGTACTCAACCAGGGCAGCTCAGAAAGCCTGCAGCTTGGCATACTATTGCCTCAGCCAAAATCCCAAAGCAAGGCCCTTAATGAGTGATGTAGTCGAGACTTTGGAACCTCTACAAAGTTGTAACGATCCAAGTGAATCATCCTTGGGCGGACCATTTTCCATGAGCAGACTTCCTGATTACCGGATGCGTCAAAGGTTTTCTAACAACGTAGGTCCAGGTGCTATTTGCCGATCTCCAAACCCAAATCTATCTCCTGGAGGTCCTGCAGCATGCAGAGTTGGATGAGAGAATTAATGTACCATATTATGTATACTTTTTTGTATGCTATCTCCCCCAACCGTTTTTGCAATGATAAAACTTGCTTGTTATAATATCTGTGCATATGTCTGTTTTATTCATATTTACTGCACTTCTAGGTAATAGTCTCCGTTTGTTCTTGTGTTCAGGTTTGTCACGCTCATTTCCGAATGAAAATTGCCATCTGAAGACCCCTTGTTGACGTTTAGTTACAGATCCATCGTTTCTAGTGTTTCTTTTTTCCTCACACCTTCACAAGTCCAAAGATTAGAGCACACCACTTTCACCTCCTATGCTTCTCAGCCCAAGTTAGCTCATGGCAGAAAGAATTCAAACGACAAAAATTAACTATAGCTCTGATTCAGTAGCCAACTCTGAAACCTTTTGAATCCATACGTGTAATCGGGTCGGGTACTCGATCAAACATGATTATCCTACTCTGGAAGTAATCCAGATTCCATTTTGGCAAAATAGTTTAAATGGTCATTAATCTTTGTCCAAAACGACAGTTTGGTAACTATCGTATGACATATGTCAAAATGGTCACTCGTATTTTTCGAAAGTATCTCAAAATGGTCATTCGCCCGTTACAAAAAAAAAATCTATTTCTTTTCAAGGGTATTTTTGTCTTTTTATCCTCTTTTTAAATTTAGACCGTATGATCAATCTTAGTTATGATCTGGGTCGTCGATCGATTTCTACCTGAATGGGTAGAACTCATTTCCACGACCTGAATACTTAACAGCCCGACCGAAATCATGACCCGATCAGAATTGCTCCGGCCGGCCACTTTTGACCGTCGAACCGGTCGAAATCGATTCCCCCTTCCATCCTCAACCTCCCCATCACCTCAATTTCAACATGCATCAACTGTGGGGGGAGAATCAAATGGAGGAAAATTCTAGGGTTTTCTCGTTCGGCCTCTGTCGCCGGCGATAGATCCGGTCAACTTAGACCACCAGACCACCTAGGTTTCGAAACTCCTCGCCTTAGGAGTCGTTTGCACCCGGTCTTGAGGTGCAACGCAGCCAAGCGATATCGATCAGTCAATCCTCATTCCGGCGAAACCTGGGTCAATCCGCAACGAGGAGGCCATATCTCCACGACGATGAAGCACGAGTTTTGAGGATTGAAGCGTGGCTGCCGTAGAGGATCGAGGCTCGTCACCGGCGATAGCTCCGATCAACTTCAACCATCGGACCACCGAATGGCGACGGCAGCCCTCCTCCGTTACAGGGAGTGGCAAATTTTGTAATTGTTTAAAACTTTTAGTAATGGCATTATTGTAAATAAATACAATTTAATGATATAAAGACATTTTTACCCCTAAAAAATTGGCGGGAGTGACCAATTTGATAATGAAACGTTAGAGCGAGTGACTATTTTGACATATGTCATACAGTTACCAAACTGTCGTTTTGGGCAAAGATTAATGACCATTTAAGCTATTTTGCCTTCCTTTTTTATGTCATTTTCTAAACCAGGCAGTATAAGAAATCCCTTCCACGCCAAATAAGACAGCCATTCAAAATAGACCCATTTCTTCTTCACACAAATCTCTTCCCCTCTTCTTTCAACCACACAAAGCAAGAATTCAAGCTTAACAACTTCGTCTTCTCTGTTTCTCTAGAACACACTGTAGATACATTACTACTGTACACAATTTGTGTCTGCTCAAGACATGGACGACTACGATTTCAGAATCCATGACTCTATCAAATCAGTTGCAGCTTTAGTCCTCCTCCTCCTCCTGGTTCTACTGACCATTAGTACTACTACTACTACTTCTGCAGGTATTGCAAAAACTTTCAACGAAACTTCTACTCTCTAACATATTATATATTCCTAGCAACATGCACACAATTATGCATTAACAGCTAGTCAGCTAGATAGTTAGTAATAATACATGTTACTATGTCAGGAATTGATAAAGTTCTAGAGTTTGTTCCAGTGAAGAACTCGAGGGAGTTTCGAGTAGTGGATGTGGTAAGAGCTCACGGTGAAACACAAAGACGGAGGCTGGAGCCGTACCAGCTGTGCTTGGTGTGCAAGTGCTGCGCCGGCGCTACATGCTCCACCATGCCTTGCTGTTTCGGCATAGATTGCCAGCTTCCCGGGAAGCCCTTCGGGGTTTGCGCCTTTGTTCCCAAGACCTGCAACTGCACCAACTGTACTTCAAGTAGTAGTAGTAGTAGTAGTAGTAATCCATGAAGACATGTTTAGTTATTTTGTGTGTGTAAGATCCAATGATCCATCTTGTTGTTGTTGTTGTTCTTGTCGTTCAAATCTTGGAGGAGGAAGGAAGACGAAGAAGAATAACAGATCGATCAAGCTGGTGGGATAACTAGAATACAAATGATGACAACCTTGCAAGTGTCAGAGATTAGTAGTAGTAGTAGAGTAGTAGTAGTACTATAGGGAGAAAATATTCCATGTTTTTACGAATCTTTTGCTGCGTACGTCCTTCCTCTGTAAAAAAAAAATTGTTCACATCACGTGAGCAGTGGGTTACTATACATAATATTGCTGGAAATTATGTACATGCAACCGAGCTCACTACCACACATACTACTTGGTCGATCTTGAATAATGTTAATTGTTCATATATAGACTATAGTTATATTGTTCATATATATGATTACTTCTGTCTGCTGCCTAGTAGAGAGAAGTGCCCTCTGAAAAAAAGGAATAAATTAGACTGGAATGGTCACTTTTTTGTATATTTAAGAGGTGTATATTCTGTAATTAAATAGAATTTTATAATTGATTATGTTTTCTTCTAAAATTGTAAATATGTTTTAATATATACTAAATTCGGGATTGATCAATATATTTGAAAATTTTCCAAACACCTGTGTTCCGTTTGACTTGGTATCAGAGTCTAAGTTGATCCAGGCAATCCTTGAGATCTGACCCTATTTTTTTCGCTGCGAATATGTCTGGACTTGTCCTAACTTGATCTGTTCGACGTGTCGAGAGAATTTCTCGAACCGTCGAATTCTTTCGAATTTGTCATGATCCTGTATTTTTCCTGTTATCTGATCAAGAACTTGTACTTCTTGGAGAACAACCTGAAGTCACGCGTGAACAACTGATGGCTTTTTAGAACGAGAGCACATGCCTTGGGGTCAAACTTGATGGCACCAATTATCTGTTATGAAGAAGACTCATGAAGATGCATTTTGGAGGTGTTGGCAAGTGGGAATATGTTGCTGGCACTCTACAACGACCTTAAGCTATTGGCAAGCCACAATCTCTGTAGGATTATGTGAATTCCAATATAATGATTATTCTCATAAAATCTATGATAAGACCTGTCATGCTTTTGCTTTCTGGCTATTCTTCACCAAAGGCAATCTAGGATGCTGTTGAGACCACATACTATGATGTGAATGACTTTGCAAGGGTACATGAGTTGGCATGTTAAGCATGCGCAACTACTCAAAACGGTCAACCTCTTGCAGATTATTATGCAAATCTGAAACCTATCTAGCAAGAACTAGATGAAAGGGATCTAAACCCTATGGCGTGAGACCTTGATATTGCTTCATACAACAAGTCCAAAGACAAGATGAGAGCCCACATCTTCCTGAAGGGATTGGAGTCAAAAATTTCTAGTGCCAAAAGAGAACTATTTCGACGAGCCACACCACCAACTCTGGAACAAGCTTATGCCTATGTTCGCAAGGATGTGTCCAATCAGCCTAGTGCAAAAGAGTTGCACACCGATGTGTCTAGCCTTATAATCCAATCTAAGCCTCAACAAGGTTAAAAACAAAAGAATCAAGACAGTCAACTCCGAATCCAGACTGCTCATGGACTAAATGTAAGTAAGGTGCAGTGCTTCTATTGTAAGAAGTTTGGACACTACAAGAACTTGTGTCCTCAGAAACCAAATTAGGGAGGCACCTATGACAGGAGTCACGGTAGCAAGGCTATAGTTCAGCTAGTTCAAGAACCTGATTTCTATGAAGTAAAAGGGTAGAATCTCACTAAAAATATTTGTTCTCAAGAGAAAAGAGGTAAAATTGGTATTGGATTAAAAGTTTCTGGTTTTACTAGTGGTGATACATGGATAATTGATTCTAGTGCGTCTGATCATATGACATTTGATAAGTCCTTATTTTCGAGTTTGTCTTTATTTCCCATACCTGAAGTGTCTAATGCTAATGGTGTGTCTTTCTTAGTTTTAGGTATAGGTTCAATCCAAGTTACTCCAACTATTATGTTACATAATGTCCTTTATGTTGCTTCTCTATCTCATCACCTACTATTTGTCTCTGAGTTGAATTTACAAAACATATGTTATGTAACCTTTTTCCCTATGTATGTGGTCTTTCAGGATCTTCCATCTCAGGCGATAATAGGCAAGGAAGATCTGATGGGGAGACTGTTTCACTTGGATTGCATGTACATCAGGGAAGCACGAGCACTGTCACCAAATGTTGCCTTGACATTGAGTTTTGATAGACTGAAGGAAATTTGGCTATGACATTGTTGATTGGATCATTCATCTTTTGGGTTTATGAACAAATCTATGTCATCCTTGTTCTTGAGAATAAATGAGTCGAGTCTCCATTGTGAAACTTGTGTTTTTGCTAAAAGTCATAAATCTAGTTATTCTTCTAGTTTGTCTCCTAGTTCAGCACCGTTTGAGTTGATTCATTCTGATGTATGAGGACATTCGAACAATTCAACATTGACAAGAAAGAAATACTTCATTTTTTTATTGATGACTTTACAAGATTAACATGAGGTTGTGTTCTTGAAAAAGAAGTATGTTGTACAATCTACCTTCACTGCTTTTCATAATATCATCTGCAGTCAGTATGATGCATGTGTGAAAATATTTCGATCTGAAAATGGAGGAGAGTTTTCCAATCACTCTTTCCAAGACTATTTTTAGCAACATGAAATTGTTCATTAAACTACTTGTCCTCAAACATCAGAGCAGATCAAGGTTTATGAAAGAAAGAAGCGTCACCTCTTGACATGGGAAGTGCTAACAAGCCCAAATATTTGTGGGAAGAAGCTTTGTTATGTGCCTCTCACCTCATCAATCGCCTACCATTTATAGCTCTTCAGAATCAGGTTCCATTTGAGGTATTATCTAAACATGTTGCCATCCCATCTCTCAAAAAACTTCATGCTCGTGTCTTTGGTTATGTGGCATATGCTCATCTTCATAAGAATCAAAGAACTAAGTTGGAGGCTTGTGCACTCAAGTGTGTGTTTGTTGGCTATGACACTCACCAAAAAGGATATAAGTGCTACCATCCTCCATATCAGAGGTTCGATGTCACCATGGATGTCACCTTTAGTACCTGAAAATTTGTGTTATTTCTCTCATCCCGCAACTCTTAGTGAGGAGGAGAAGAATGTGTTTTATAGGATCAATTTGGAGAACTGGAAGGCAGTATTACCGTTGGAAGTGCCCAAGCCGGAAGTGTTTTTCGACCTATCAAGAATGTGCCTCGAGTTGTTGAAAATCATGCCCAAAACCAACTCGCAAGTGAGCTTCGATACGTCAAGGAGGAGTCTTGACCCGTCGAAGAACATGTGCAGAACCAACTCGAGATTGTTCTTCGACACGTTGAGAAAGAGTCTCGACTAATCGAAGGTGACATCCTGGATCGTCCCAAAGAAGTGTCTCGATGTGGTTCGACCTGTCAAAAATACCTATGTTGATAGGTCTTTTCCCAGTTCTGAAAATTTTCAACATGTTGAACAAGTGTATAACACGTCGAAAAGAGGAGAATTAGCCAGTCATCACCCACCAGTGGTTGAAGAGGTACATGCAAGTCCAGTCTCTCTCTCTCTCTCTCTCTCTCTCTCTCTCTCTCTCTCTCTCTCTCTCTCTTTCCATCAATGATCTCTCCTGGCCTGACATTACTTGAGGTATGTAGTAGTGTTCCTTTGTTAAATTCTAGTGTACCTAAGTCTAGTAAGGTCTTGTCTTAGGTCAACCCGTGGTCAACCTTCAAAGAAATATGTGTCTCTCTTGTCAGCCAAAGTCAAGTACCTTGTAGCTAACTATGTGTCTACCCATAGACTTTCCAAACCCTATGCAGGATTTATAAATCAATTATCTACTGTGGCTTTTCCTAGTAAAATGCTGGATGCAATCAAGGAGGAGAAGTGGGCCAAGACAATGGAGGTTGAGATGGAGGCTCTCAACAAGAATGATACTTGGGACTTTGTACCTTTACCATTTGGAAAGAAGACCGTTGGGTATAGATGAGTTTATACAGTGAAGCATAATACAGATGGCTTAGTTGACAAATACAAGCCAAGGTTGGTTGCAAAAGGATACATTCAGAAATTTGAAGTAGATTATGATGAGACATTTGCACTAGTGGTGAAGATTAATACCATTTGAGTCCTCATGTATTTGGAAGTTAATCTGGATTGGCCCTTGCAACAGTTTGATTGAATAATGCTTTTTTTCATGGAGACTTGAATGAATAAATTTATATGGATCTTCTTCCAGGGTATGATACTTCTACAGGTGAGAAGGTGGTGTGCATATTCTTAGAATTATTTTCAAATTATAAAAATGAATACCTAGAGGCCGATGTATTTGTTCAATGTGAAAAGTTGTAATTAAGTACTGAAGGCTGGTGTCTTTGTTGGTGATTAACCAACAAAGTTTCTATCTTGAACAGAATTTCATGAATGGGTGCAAGTTGCACCATGCAACCTTTGAACAAAGGTGTGATTCAATCAAAGAGGCACTTCAACTCCTATATAAGGAGTGGTGGTGCACGACACATGGTATCATTCAAAAAGGAAAACTCTTCAGAGTACAACTATCTCCTATTCTCTTCTCTAGCAATTCTCCTCCTAATTTCTTAGTATTATTTTTGTAAAAACTAGAAACTATTTATTTTGCAGAAATAGTTTCTAGTAACTTTAAGTCTCTTGTAAAAAATTTGATCGAGTGTTAGGTTGATATTCATTAGTGCAAACCGACGATCAACATTAGTAAGGTGCTAGGGTTCATTGTATCCGAAAGGCTTATTTCATTATTCTCCCTTGCACACTAAGTAGTGGTACAAATAAAGTCTAAAGGAACGTAAACTATTACGTGCCTTTGAAGAATTTTTTTCTTTTCTTACCATACCCACAAACACAAAATTTCCAACAATGTTTAGACTTTATTTTGCAATGGCATTGTTAAAGGAGTTTACATCAAATTTCGTGAAACTTGAGCTTCAATGGAGCAAACTTTTGAAGATGGCAAAAGAAGTTGCACTTCTTGCTTTCTAGCCTAATAGTGGTTTATGTCCTTACTATTCCAAAACCCGAAGAAAATGAAGATGAAACGATTGCTGCTCAACGTCAAAGAGTAAAGTGGGAACAAGATGACTATGTATGCAAGGGCGATATGCAAGGTCATGTTCGATTCACTATTTGATATATACCATAAGATGAGCACCGCAAAGAAAATATGGAATGCGCTTGAAGCCAAATATATATCCGAAGATGCTACGAGTAAGAAGTTTCTTGTTTCTAAATTTTTTAATTATAAAATGACTGAAGAGAGATCCATTTTGGAATAATTCCATGAGATCATGCATATACAAAATCAGTTTACTCAATGTTAAATGCACATGGATGATTCCATAATTATTTTCACAATTGTGGATAAACTTTCACTTAGTGTAGAGTCTGATCCTCTTACGTATGAGGAAGCAATAAAATCACAAGATGCTTCTTTTTGGAAAGAAACCATCAATGATGAGATGGATTTCATCATGGGAAACAAGACCTAGAAATTGATCGACTTACCTCATGGTTCCAAACCAATAGGGTGTAAGTGGATATTTGAAAAGAAAATGAAAGCTGATGGAACTATATACAAGTTTATAGCAAGACTAGTAGCCAAAGGGTATACTAAAAAAGAAGGTATAGATTATTTCGATACTTATTCTCCTGTTGCTAGGATTACTACCATAAGGTTACTTATTGTTTTAGCTTCTATATATAAATTTCATATTCACCAAATTGATGTGAAGAACGCATTTTTAAATGGTGAATTGAATAAAGAAATTTATATGCATCAACCCGAGGGATTTATCATGCCAGGACAAGAACAAAAAGTGTGTAAGCTAGTGAAATCATTATATGGTTTAAAGCAAGCACCAAACAATGGCATGAGAAATTTGATAAGGTTATTATCTCCAATGGATTCAAAATATATAAATCTAATAAGTGTGTTTATAGCAAATTCCAAAATAGTAAGGGAGTGATCATTTGTCCATACATTGATGACATGTTTATATTTGGAACTGATATCGAAAGTATAAAATCGACTAAGAAATTCTTATCTTCTAGCTTCAATATGAAAGATATGGGAGAAGCTGATGTTATCATGGGTATAAGAATTAAAAGATGTAAGGGTGGTTTGGTTTTAACTCAATCACATTACATAGCAAATGTTCTTAGAAAATTCAGCAATTATGATAGCAAATCAGTTTCTACTCCTTTTGATTCAAATTTAAAGATGAATCAAAATAACGGTAGAGCCATAAATCAATTAGAATATTCTAAAGTGATTGGATGCTTAATATATGACATGTCTTATAATAGGCCTGATATAGCTTTTGTTGTCAGCAAGCTTAGTAGATAAACTAACAATCTTGGACAAACACATTGGAATGCAATCTCTAGGATATTGAAGTGCTTAAAATGTACAACTGATTATGGAATATATTATAGTGAGTATCCTTCGGTTTTAGAAGGATTTACCGATGCTAGATGGATATCCAATAACGAAGAACATAAATCAACTACGGGCATGATATTTTCACTTAGTGGAGGAGCCATATTATGGGGCTCTAAGAAACAAACAGTAATTCCAAATTCCACTATGGTAGCAGAATTTATAGCTTTGGTTTCATGTAGTAAAGAAGCGGAATGACTAAGGAACTTACTACTAGAAATTCTGATATGGCCTAAACCAATGTCTCCAATATATATATTCATTGTGATAGTCAAGCTACACTATCACAAGCCTATTTTTAGGTATATAATGGAAAGTCAAGACACATTGGTTTAAGGCATAGCTCGGTGAGACAATTGATAACTAACGGGGTTATAACCGTTGATTTCTTAAGATCTTGTCATAATTTGGCTGATCCATTAACGAAATGACTTGCAAGAGATTTGGTGTGAAAAACATCTAAATGAATGAGGTTAAAGTCCAACTTTGATGATCACAAATGATAGAAACTCAACTCAACACTTGAAACATCAAGATCTTGAGTTCAATGAGCAAAAGTACATCATATGTAGTGATTGCAAGCACTAAATAAATTAAATGAGTATATATGTATAAACACATATATACCATATCCATTCCGAGGTAGAAGTGTTTGGTACATGTAATGAATGGTGGAGGTTGAGTTATAATTAAAACTCTTAATAGACATGACGAAAAGTACTTTAGTTACATGGGTACTACATGCTTACCTATACGAGTGTAGAAAGTGGTGCCGTCTTCTATGTGACTTGGGATAGTCTCTAAAGCACTTATAAAAAGGATACAGACACAATCTCAATTCACGTGTCGACTTTTAGAACACTCGAAAGAAGTAGAAAGCTCGTGTGTGAAATATCTCCGGTTCGATCACTATAAAATCACAAGTTCAAAGCAAAGATATTTCGCCATCTTGATTTCATTTTGATGCATTCTCACTGAGCTAAGGTTCAAGTCTACAAGACACCTTAGTTTATACACTATGTTTTCCAAGGACTTGCTCAAGTATTTTTCAAACGTTTTCAAAATAGTTTTTAAACTCAATAAAGATTTTAAAGTTTAAAAATGGTGGAGGATTGTTAGAATTATTATCAAATTATAAAAAGAAATACGCAGAGGCCGGTGTATTTCTTCAAAGTGAAGAGTTGTAATTAAGTACTAAAGGCCGGTGTATTTGTTGGTGATTAACCAACACAGTTTCTTTCTTGAACGGATTTTCATGAATGGGGAGTTGCATTGTGCAACCTTTGAACAAAAATGTGTGATTCAATCAAAGAGGCACTTCAACTCCTATATAAGGAGTGGTGGTGCACAACACTTGATATCATCCAAAAAGGAAAACTCTTTAGAGTACAACTATCTCCTCACCTATTCTCTAGCAATTCTCATCCTAATTACTTAGTATTATTTTCGTAAAAACTAGAAACTATTTATTCTGCATAAATAGTTTCTAGTAACCTTAAGCCTCTTGTAAAATCTTTGATCGAGTTTTAGGTTGATCTTCATTAGTGCAAACCGACGATCAACATTAACAAGGTGCTAGGGTTCATTGTATCTTAAAGGCATTCCCCCTTGCATACTACGTAGTGGGACAAATAAAGTCTAAAGAAAAGCATAAACTATTACGTGCATTTGAAGCATTTTTTCATTCTCTTGCCATACCCACAAACACAAAATTTTCGGCAATTAAGAAAGTCTTTGTATGGTTTGAAACAGTCTCCAAGAGCTTGTTCGGAAGGTTCACAACTTTTCATGAAAATGATTGGGTATAGACAGAGCAATTCAGATCACAGTTTGTTTCTGAAGCACCGATAGGGTAAGCTGACAGCTTTGATTATTTATGTGGATGACATGGTTGCGACATGTGGCGACTTTGATGAGATCAAGAGATTACAAGCTCATTTGTCTTCTAAATTTAAGATGAAGGACCTTGGAAACTTGAAGTATTTATTGAGTATTGAGGTAGCTCGGAATAAGGATTGCATCTTGTTGAGTCAAAGAATATATGGTCTAGATCTGTCAGCCGAAACTAGTATGCTTGACTGTAAACCCTTTGACACATCCATTGAGTAGAATCATCAGATTATAGAGTATCCTGATCAAGTTTAATTTCTATAGAAAAAGCTCGATATCAGAGGTTGATTGATAGGTTAATTTACTTGTCGCACACTATATCTGATCTTGCTTATGTTGTTGAGGATCATATGAATGTTGTAATAAGAATCTTGAGATACTTGAAGTTTACTCCTGGTAAAGGCTTTGTGTTTCTTAAGCATGGAGAATTGAGGATTAGTGGGTACACTGACGCAGATTGAACATGCAACATTACTGATAGGCGTTCCACTTTTGGCTACTTTACATCTGTTAGTGGAAATTTAGTTACTTGGAGGAGCAAGAATTAGAATGTGGTAGCTCGTTCTAGTGTAGAGGCTGAGTACAGAGGTATGCCTCAAGGGGTTTGTGAGTTTTTATGGTTGAAGTATTTGCTAGGAGACTTGGGTTTCAAGCAGAGATGACCCATGCTTCTGTATTGTGACAACACTACTGCAGTTGAAATTGCTCATAACCTTGTTTAGTATGATCAGATGAAGCACGTAGAGATTGATAGACACTTCATCAAGGAGAAGCTAGATGCTCGTATTATTTCATTCCTGTTTGTTCATTCAAATGAGCAATTAGATGACATCTTTACCAAAGTTGTTTCGTCCAGGACCTTCAGTAACTCACTTGATAAGGTGAGCATTAGAGACTTATATGCTCAAACTTGAGGAAGAGTGTTGAAGTGAGTCATACTCCTTATATATTTAGAAGGTGTATATTCAGTAATCAAGTATAATTATGTAATTGATTAAGTATCCTTCTAGAATTGAAAGTATACTTGTATATATACCTAATTCGAGATTGATCAATATATCTAAAAGTTCCCCAAATTCTTGTGTTTTGTTTAATTAATCCCCCATTTCCTTTTTATGTAAAATTATAGTTTTTGATGGCCCCCTCCTTGGCCCTATTTTCTTTTCTATGTTGCTAGTTAGGCCTTTTTCATTTATGTGGATCTGGTCTGTTTGTTTTTTGCTTCTTCTTTTTTTGTTACAGTTTGTTTTTGCTTTTCGTTTGTTGTTTTTCCTTCATTGAATCTCCCTTAATGGCTTATATATAGCTCTACTAGTTCTTAATGAATTCAACCATTACTGTGTGGGTATCGATATGGGTGGGATATTTTACTGACAAATCAAATTGAAAACTAAAATAAATCAAACTAAAATTTGTTGGACCCGAAACTCATGGGACGAATTAATCTAGAAACCGAATCGAACTAAATCCGAACCGAATGACTTTTTATGGTATAATATCGAATAAAACTAAACCGTTCCGAAATAATATATGTGACAACATTGTACTTATTTCTTTACATAAATGAATATAAACTCACTCATTTTAACTTTTTGGGGACATATATAGAAAACAATTACAAAAATACTCTCAATCTCTCACATTTCTTCTATCTCTCTACAGTTTGTCTTTCGAAAAACCGATCTGAAACCAAATTATAGCGATCCAATTGCTCCTTCTATTATCCGCCCCTAGTCACAACTTACAAATCATAAATCGAAAAGACCTTCAAGGCTTCAAGCTTAGGTGTTGATTATAAGATTTATATTAGGGCTACAAGAATTGCTAGTATATATTGTAAGTCTGTAACTATGTGTATCGAGTATTTTTGTATACTCAACCAAGATATCACACATACTAGAAACGTTCTTGTGCGCACTGCTACACATTATAATATATCTCGAGTTAGTACTTGGGTTACATACCGATGATGGAGTACAATGAATTACAATCCAATTTTTATATTTATATATCATCAATAAAACCATAATACACCTATAGGATGAAAAGTAGTATCATAATCTATTGCAAAGCTCTCAAAACAATAACAATTAAAAATATTTGCATGTTGGGTCTCTCGTCGCCATATGATATCCAAGTTGCATCATGGAGAAAGCTATGTTATCCTCATAATGGGACGTAGCTTCTGGAAGTGTCGTACAAATTGGAATCTAATTCTTCAAACATTGACCGAAGCTACAACCTGTAGAATTAGCAAAGATATATACAACTAACATTTACGTATAAGGTTGAATATCTACAAATCTTTCTTAAGAGCAGCAACTGAGTTCCTGAATAGAGAGAGAGAGAGAGAGAGAGAGAGAGAGAGAGAGAGAGAGAGAGAGAGAGAGAGAGAGAGAGACTAAACAAATATCATTCAATTCAGGATAAAAGAAAATAAAGTATAAAGACCATCAGAACAACAAAGGAAGAGTACTAACTCAATAGTGAAAAATCTTAAGCACTGATGGAATCAAAGTTCAAACTCTATATCCGTCGGGCACATTAGCTGTAACAATTTAAGTGTTTAAGATTGAGGATACTATTAGCACAAAACAAAAAACAAAATATTTTGAAACTCAGTAGACAAACTAGCTAGAAACTTTGGACAGAACAACAAACAAACAAACAAACAAACCAAAAAGGAAACAAAACACCAACGACTTTACTAATTCGAGATCATGAACTTATGAAATGCATCATGAGGTTCAACATGAAATCCATGAATACATCAACAAATCTTGATATGTATTGACTTGACTACATATATACAACTAAGTATCAACATATATAACTCAACGATTTCAAATATATATAGTAAATCATCCAGTTGATACGTTTCAGATATCCTAACATCAAGAACAATGAAATGCTCAACCATCAGGGTCTCAATCTAAAGCTTAAATTCTGCCAACATTAGGAACAATGAAATGCTCATATATGTTAGGCTTGTTGTATGGAACAGTGAAATGCTCATCATACCAGTTAAACAATCTTGAAGATTGGAACGAACAGACAATTCGTAAAAATTAACCATACGACTCAGATTGACACCCATCTTTCACTACCGATATAATCACAATAACCACTTAAATAAATAACATGAAGACTAAATCAACGCCAATATCATGGTTTAACCAATCAATTTAGAACCTAGTACCCAAATCATAAGAATTATAACTGATTCCATAACGACATCAAATATTAGGACACCGTTTGAGACTTGACAAAACACATTTTGTGGGTATGAGAGAAGAGAGATGAAATTAACAGAAATTGAGGCCATAGTATGCAAGATCATGATGATGATATTGTTGTTGGGAATACTGAAGATCGCCTTGTTGTTGATGAATGATCGCAGTATGGAGACTAATGAGCGAGTGAGTGAGATTGGGGGAGAACGTTCGGTGTTCTGAGCTGCTGGGGCAAGAGTATAGGAATAAAGATTGGAGTTTTGAATGTCAGTGGCATAAATTATAATTAACTCAAAAATATTGGATAAAAAAAATTAACTGTTCTCAAGAACAAGAACAATAACGTCTAACCGTACTCTCATATAGATATAATTATACTGTAACTTTAACAGTTAATTCTCACAATGTTATTTAGTAATATATTGACACAAACATGCACGTAAACAAAATGACGAGACTCATACACTAAATTAATATCATTAATCGTGGAATTCCAACACAAATGGGATCATAATTAACACTCATGGCATACGTAGTTCCTAATTTCAACCTAACCAGTTCATAATAATCATTGATCTCGATTCTATGGACATGATCTTATTTAACTAATATTTTCTTCTACTCATACCCATACTGAATCTTTATTTTCACCCCTTACCTAATTTCTTCTTCACTCATACTCTCTCTCTCTCTCTCTCTCTCTCTCTCTCTCTCTCTCTCTCTCTCTCTCTCTCTCTCTCTCCCTCCCTCTCTCTCCCATGGTTCCGTTTATGCAGAGGATTTATTCATTCGTCTACTTCAGGTTTTTCTATCATCATCTACCCACAGTCATCTATTCTGGGTTTTGGGTTTGATTTTGATGTAGGCTAAAAATCATAATCTTGAATTATTCTCTTAACTCTCGTCAATCATCGATTATAGAGAATCGGTGAATTCGAAAAATGAATATAAAGATTGAATTTGTGTTCATCTTTCTCGTGCATCATATGTTCATGTATTTTCATGTTCCTTAATAATTACCATAGATCCTTGCTCTCTTGCTCATGTCTTCTCCCTTCATTGTTCATGCACATAACCAAATTTAATTTAACCCAAATTTGGAATCTGACTATGCCCAATATTATATGGAAGGCCAACAAAGATGAGATTGATCCGGTCTTGGTATAGCTTATTCCTCCAAGATTCATATGGTTGATGATGGGTCTAAAAACTCAAAAATTAACCATGGAGGAAATAAGATAAAGAGAAACTTTTTCAAAAAGGAGCACCAAGGTATGAAAATCAAACAAGAAGGAAAAATGAGGCTGTTTCCATTGTGGCAAGCCCGGTCACTTTAAGAAAAATTGTCGTTTTCTCAAGAACAAGCCAAGAACTAATGATGAAAAGTTCGTGGCAATGATATCTGAAGTCAATATGATGGAGGATATTGAATCTTGGTGGGTCGACACCGGGTATTGGGGAGAAGCATTGTTCATTGCATGTTACATCTTAAATAGGGTACGTACAAGGTCGTTAAAATTAACACCTTATGAGTTATGGTTCAAAAGGAAACCACATTTAAAGTACTTTAAAGTTTGAGGTTGTAGAGCCATAGTTAGGTTACCTGAACCTAAAATAAAGAAACTAGGGAAAATGGTTATATAATGCATATTTTTAGGATATGCGGAATATAAGAAGGGATACATATTTCTTGGTATAGAACCTAATGAATCGATATCGATTAATACCATCATAAAATCTAAAGATGCAGAATTCTATAAAAATAGGTTCACGTCTTTATCTAAAGATGATAATGAAAAGGTGGAGGTTTCGTCAAGAAACAAGGATAATGATTTAAATGCACTACATACACCTAGACTCCGTAATGAGCAAGATGAAAGTGATGAACCAAATGAAATTAGAAGAAGTAAAAGAAGAAGGATAGAAAAACCCTTTAGACTTGATTAATTTTATTATGTTCCTTATGGAAGGTACACAAGACTCACACAAAAAGCAAACAACGTTCCTTCAATTTGCTTGTTGCAAAATGAGAAGATCAAAGCAAATAGAGATATCGAACTCATTGAAGAACAAAAAATTTGAGCTCTAAAAATTTCACTTTGTACCATGACAATAAGAGTAGAAAAACAAAATTCTAGGCTCACCAATAAAGAAAATGAAGAGCAACAAATCTTCAACATATCGATATTTGAGACATAGAAATTGAAAACGAAAAGAAGAGAAAGACTGAGAGAGAGAGAGAGAGAGAGACTACCAATTGTTATGTCAAGACAGAGAGATTTTGTTGGCCATGCGATATATTGAACGTTCGAGTTTAAAACGTTAGATATCTAACTAGAGGATCGAGTCCGCATAGGTACGCGTACGGTAAGCGGAGATTAGTCCTCCACTGATATGAACTGCGGCCTCGATCAATAATCGATTGCTTATTTTTCTTCTTACCGTTCCGTTCCTAGTTAGTTGCCAAGTTGCTTTCACCAGCAACTAATTTGTAAACGGAGAACGGACAAGAAGTGGACTTTGCTGCCACTAAAATTGTCACCATGCATGCCTCTCAATTCATTAGCATTATTGATTAAAAACATTCGACGATCGGCGAGTTAATCTTAAATAAAACTGATTTTGTTCTTACTCCTAACATAATGCGAACTAAAGTTCGAATAAACAACGTTATCTGTCGTTTCCTCTCCCATCATTACTATTTTTTTGTAACTTAGTCTTCTTAATTACTTCAGAACGCATGAAGAAGGTTAATATATATCAGCTTTACTCACTCTTCCACCACAATTGTGGGGAGAAAGCATATTATGCATGTAATTATCAAACTTAATTGATTAGCACGTACTAATGCTCGATAGTGGGGTGCGTAATATTAATAATAGCTCATATATTCTTTCACAATTGTCACCTTCGTACAGAAAGAGTTATCATCTTCACCATATTCTTCATCCCACCAAAAGAATTATATAAACAATACGTACGTATCATCTTCAAAGGAAATGTGGAGTCAGAAGTTCCCTTGAATCGTTATCCAGATAGCCACCACTATTGCATGCACATTTGCACCTTTTATATTATCCCGTACGTCCCCTTCTTGCTTTTGCCTGATTTGAAGCATACGATGATCTTAACTCAAGTACGTAACTTGGGGACGCTGCTTCGAACCAGTTCGAATTCGTCGTGGCGGTTGTGCATATATATATGTTAATGAAATATAGACCGTACCACCGATCGAGTTTCAACGTGTACGTGCGAAGCCGTCGATAGAGCACTGAGCTATATACTGTTCCTTTACAGCGCGGCATGCCTGACTGTGAATACGTTCTCGACTTCTAGGCATGACGATGAGCCAAGAGTGCATATATATCCTTTACAGAGAGAATTAACTAGAATATGATTTAAATACAAAGCTGGAACTGTATTATAATATATCTGCATGCTTGGGTCATATATATCTCATAGTTAAATCTGTGGCTGGCTAATAAACTGCTACTCAAATTCCGATCTCTCTCGTAGTGGTAGAATCCACAGGAAACTTGGATTAATCCCTAATATTGAGAAGATCTGTAGATCATTGATACGCAAGTACATAATGCATGGTGCTTTGATTAACTTAGGTGGCGGAGTTAGGATGAAATGTTATCTGGGTTAATTAAAATCTAGAAATATACTGTGTAGAGCACAATTTTTTTAATAAATTTGTGTGATGATTGAAATTTAACATAATAAATTGAAGAAAAAAATAAAGTCTTACAAACTACAACTTACTAAAATTTTAAATTTTAAACTTAAAAAGATAGATGAAACCGAGCAAACACCAAAAATATAGTCTAAACAAAATATAGATGTCTTATACAAGTATTGAATCTTTGAGTTTGCCTAAAACCTTATGCAATTTTGTTAAAGAAGAGTAAATAGATGATGACTTTGAAAAGACGATATCACAAAAAATATAATGTGTAACAAAGAGTGACACAAAGAAAAAAATAAATTATTGCAAGATTTTTTTGTTTTGTTCAACTGAAGTATGAATATTTTTATTTGCTGAAATCTAACCTGAACTTAAGCCCAAGCAAACCAACATCTGGCTCCATCTGAATCTGCCAGTGCTTATCTTAGATTAATAGACAACTGCTCTCTTATTTAAATTAAAGATAATAATGTTTGTTTAAAATTTTGAAGAGTTCCTCCTTTTCTCTTGGTGAATGGCTCTTGAGGTGAAGTCTCGATTCTATGCAAGTATGAAGTACGTACGCATACCTCTCAACACTTGGCTCTTGATCGACGGCCAGTTCTTGAGTAGGGATCAAGAATTGTAGGACAAATAAGAACAGCCAATGAGAAGTCCAAAACTAAAATCTCATACTCCAAATTACCCCTGCAAGACAGGAGCAAAATTTTTAAAATACTCTTTATGTCTGCTGTTATTGGATGGCTTGAAGGACACGTGACATGACAACCCTACCCAAAATCGAGGTGAAGTCTCCATTGTGAGTATCATATGGTAATGCTAATAATCTAAGAACTAACCTAGCTTTTGAAACAAGCAAGCTTGCTTTTGAACTATGCATGCTATTAAGAACTAACCTAGCTTTTGAAACGTGTGGATAAATAATGGTCAATAGATAAAAAGGTGATGAAATTGATACCTCTTTTTTTACAAATTACATTCATTTTCAAACAAAAATGTATAAAAAATACACATAAAAATTAATGAAGAAGGATGTAATTTATAAAATAAGGGTGTCAATTTTATCTCCCTCGATAAACATCATTTATTGCTCCTTTGCTTTGCTTTTGCCTGATTTGACGAATACAACGATCTAACTCAAATACCTAACTATACCTTTTCACATGCGCATATACCTTCATCCTTCCTACTCGTACCTTAAAAAAAACGAAGAGGACGTTGATGATCTGAAACCCTCTCTTGATGTGTACATCGTCGTCATGCCACTACTATTTCATCACTATCCTCTTTATCAATTCTGGTGGTCTTGATGAGACAAAAGTTTCATTCCAACGTAATGCCATAACTCACAATTAACGAAACGGATTGATAGAGGGAATTAAGGGGCAATATCATCTAATTATATATTGTAAATTCTTAATATGCATGCATAGGTCATCTTTCATTATAGCGTTAGATATATATGTAAAAGGAAAACAACTTATCACCAATTTTTTGGTGATATCGAAATTTTTTTTATCATAAGTTGTGAATTATCCAAATTTAACTAAAACGGATAAATAGATAATTCATTCTCTCTCAACGTGAATTATGACATATAAATATAATTTTAACATTTCGCGTAATCAGTACCCTAGTACTCAGAGGATTTATACATCAATAGTCTTGAAAGTTAATCACCTATGTGTTTGTAAGTTGACATAAACATTTGTAACATGTGCAGAAATAATGCGATCGAATCAAGAAAAACGATAAATGTAGTTTTTTTGTCACTATGACTGAATTTTGAACCAGCTATTTTTCGTGTCTATAATATTTTATTTCATTGACAATTTGACGTTTTAACAGTAGACGAACTTTTTTCCAAACAAACGACTTTGGTAGCATCAAAACATCAATTTAGATTACCTATTCAGTAAAAAAGCCATCACCTCGCCGCCCTGGTAAATTAACTATATATTGAATTGATGCTTAGAACAAAAGTATGGATTAGTGGACGAGAACTCATTGCAGAGAAGCCAAATTCATGTGTAGGCTGGCTAAGGGGCTCCAATTGAATTGATGGCTGCTCATCACCTAATTCTATCCCCCACTTAATTTGTTTCAATGACTGTCGGCTTCCATATGTAGTAGAATCTGTACACCTGAATTATCAAATATCGTTCTAGCTAGCTTATATATTGTTTTACACGTACGTACGCAAAGAACAACTAATTAAAACTAATGATTTCAGAAAGGTGGTTTCTGAAAATAAGTAGTGTGATCGAGTGCTTAATGCTTTTGTGACTCGATCGAAACATGGGGCACTAAGCAAGTTGCTAATTAATAATTTACAATGACGAAATTCACTTCTGCTCGCATACATAATTGGCATGCACTAATCGTATTATATTAGCCAAATTACCAAAATGAAGAAGGCTGGGAAATTCCTGTAACAGTTATATTCCAATCTTCCATTCCCTTGCTTAATGAAACAAATTTCTTGGGAATTTTTCTTTGCTAATTATTTACTTTTCGACATGCATTTTCTTTGGCCGGTTCACACCGACGAACTTATAGAATTCTCCGAATCATGACAGAGAGCAAGAGAACAAGATAACCCTTCTGGTTTCCAACCAGAAACCACAAATGCACATTGTTAGCTCGATTTGAATAGTTCACAGAATGAAAATCCCTAGTTTAGTTTATAGAATATACCCAGTTGTAATAAATAAATCAAGAGGTTTCAAATCGAATTTTCGATATGACGACAAATGGAATCACATGCATGCATGAAGTTCGAATAAATAGGGCATCAAATTAAATTACCTGCATGCAGCTAGTTAATTAGCTAGCTAGCTTCATCTTTTGAATGTTCATAACTTCTCCCTATATGTTGTTTATACTAAGCCAGAGCGTATAGTGATCGATCATGACTTGTAAAGCAAATCAGACAGTGTCTTCGATCTATGGGGTTAGTTGTGTGCCCTTGTTGATGTAATTATGTAAGCTAAAAAAAACATAATGTTGATGATAGATGTTTAGTGTTGGATTCAAAAATTCAGAAATGCAGAATGATTAGTTTGCCTAACTCCTCGACCATGCACTTATTGTGCCCCCAAAAAGAAACAACACTACTGCAACTATATAATTATACTTAATTGCTTATAGCAATACTTCACAAATCCATATGTAGTAGATAATTTGAGACATAAATTTTTTAGATTATTCAGACGATTTTACTTCATCGATTCGCGATGCTTGATTATGTTGTTGGACGTGAAATTATCTAGTTATGTAAAAGCAGATCATGGCAGCTTAAAATCAATTAAATTCTTCAACATCACAAAACAGTGATAAAAACTAAAGAGCTAGCTAGCTTGTATATCATCTCTACTGTGTTTTATCTATCTATCCGGTGCATAATACTGATTCTATCTTTAAGGTATAGGATGGTCACCACTCATCACTGAAGTCAGAGGTCTTGCAACTATGCATATAAAACTTTGCTAGCAAAGGAGAATTAGAAAGAGGAAACCAGCCGTGATCTTTGAATATAAATTGCAGCAGTACTCTACATTAGTTATATATAAAGCTATAGCCAATAAGAAAAATCAGGACCTACGTAAGAATTCTGTGTTAACCACTAAGCTAGCCGAACACAGACACACATGGCTCTCTTTGTCCACGTACCTTGCGTCCTCCAATCGTCTCTCTCTGTCTATCCCAAATTCCGATCCTCAGCTGTATATATAACTACAATCGCCCTACCTTCCTAGCGCAAGTTAATCTCATTCTCACCACCACTATTCTCATTTCTTCTCTCTCTCCCTCTCTTTGTCTCTTGATCCCTCCCTGTGACCTTTTTAAGAATCTGAACCAGAACTGTGTACGTAGAAACTAGCAAGCCATGTCGAAGATACATCCAGCTGCAGAGAACAGATACCGTGATCCAGAAAGGGCTTCAACATTATGTGATGATGTACATCCATCTGTGCTGACTGTGTGGAAGAGATCTAGCATGAGCTTCCAGGGAACCGATGGATTTACGGTGTTCGATGACCAAGGAAGACTGACTTTCCGAGTCGACAATTACTCCAGGAAGAACTGCAGCGTTCGCAAAGGGCTCGTCCTCATGGACGGAGCTGGAAGTGCTTTGCTCACTCTCAAACCACAGGTAATATATTCTTGGCTCGATCCAGCTAGCTCCCTCTTACGTACACCGTTATACATGCACTAGTCTCTTTTCTTTTGTTTTGTTTGGTTATGTTTATTCATTGCTTGTAAACTAATTGATCTCGATCGTTAATTTTGTATGAACAGGTTTTGAGTATGCAAGACCAATGGAATGCGTATCGAGGTGACTACGGATATGCAAAGAGTCCAAAGTCTAGTAGAGTATTCACAATGAGAAATACTGGATCTGGTCTTTTTGGCAGCAAAAGCAAGAGAGAAGCTACAACCGAGGTGTTCATGGGATCAGACACTACAAACGGTAGTACTGCATCCGATTTCAGAATCGAGGGTTGTTTCTGGAGGCGAAATTGCAAGATCATGAGCAGCAGCGGACAACTAGTGGCCAATGTAGCTAGAAAAAGAGCGACGAACACGATCATGCTTGGTGAAGATGTCTTCAGCTTGGTTGTACAACCAGGGTTCGACCTTGACCTTGTTATGGCCTTTGTAATTGTATTGGATCGCATTTGTGGGAAGCCATTTACCCCAATTTTGTGTTCTTAGATTAGATTGATTCTCTTGAATATATGTACAGAAAAATAAAGCAACATCAACAAGATACAGATTGCAAGGAGTACTAGTGCCAATTAGGAAGCCATTGCTAGTTTTGCTACTCTCCAATTTTCATGTATATAATATCTGTTCGTCTTTTTCCTAGTTTCCAATATTTCCATTATTGGATTATGTCCTTCGTTTTTGTCAATCAAGTTGGCCTAGTCGATAGTTTCATAGTTCCAGCTACCCTCAAAGACTGTAACAGCATCCGCCATGGACAATCCGTCAAAACATTTCGATGGGACAACACGTACACCTCTCTCTCTCTCACGCATCGTGTGCGCATCACGCGACCAGTCGTTGCCAGAAGAAGTCTCTTCCCAGCCAATGTCGGTATGGCCTTGCACAAATTCTTCTTCGTCCACTACTAGCACCGTGTGTAAGAGAAGAGAGCCACATGACATGTTGTGGCAAAACAGGTGGGTGTAACAGTGCAACACCACATGTTATCAGAACTGCAGAAAGACTTGTATATGCCAAGTTTTCAGATATAAATGAAACAAAATTTTCATCTTCTGAGCTAATTGTGCATCATCTGTAAACTAAACTAAACTTCTATTAAACTGACAATACGGGCATGAAAACTCCAAAATGCTCATCTTGTTCCACCTAACAAACCAGTTATCCTCAAGTTGTAAACAACAAAAGGATAAGTACGTACATAACATGACTCAGGAATCACATGTAATCTAGGATCTGGGGATCAAGCCATGTGAATATACCAACCCAAGTGGATCATCTCTGGTGTTAGTACTACTTACACTGCAAAAATAACAGGTGCACCAGGGTCCCTATCTATGTATTATCATCTCAAAGTTCAGACCAATCAATCACCAGTAACATAAGATTTGCTTTCATAATACTTTTGCTCACTAGCTGCCTTCTTCTCATTACGCTTCTGAAGAAGGAAAAAAGAATCAAATATATTAGAAGTACGTCAAAGAAGGAAACTTCAAAGCTTATCAGCTAAAAGTCCTAAAAAACAGTGGAGAACAATTGTCCATATGAACACAAATGCTTGATAACTAAAGTTGAAAAGGTTCAGGAATTGGAGGTGCACCTGGTATGCTTCATTATTAGATACAATCCTCTTAATTATCGTGGAAGTTGTGATATCAAGAGGACTATCTAAAACTTTAAAGATACCCATACTGATTGGAACCTCATATGGATTTCCTGTCTCCTGTAAAAGAAGAGGAAGTAACTAACCAAAGCATCTTGGTAAATCCAAAATAAACCTAGGAACAACGTTTTCTGTTTGAAAAGCAATGGAAATCACATCACCATTAGCAGCTTATCTTCCAATTTACCTTCTCAAAATTGCTATTCTCGGCCACTGTTCCATGGACAACCAGAGAGATGTTGAATGTTGTGATCTGCAGCCACAACATATTCCAAGAAATTCTAATATTTCAGTATGAGAATCAGTAAACAAGTAAAGTACCCTACTTGACAATTTACTAAAATATTTCTGAACTCTTCAACAATTGATCCTCAGACGCAATTTCAGTTCGACATTTAATTCAGATCTCTTTGGAATATTTTTGAAATGTTGAATTGATATAAAATATCACCAAAGGCTAGGAGGGAAATACAAAGGGTCTATAGCAACATCCCGTTTTTTAAAAACCTTTTAGCAAGGAGAGATATCACCACAAGGACATGAGAAGAATAGAGGAAAAGATGCATAATGAACTACAGATCAGAAGAGTGGCTGACCACATCTTTTGTAATATCCCATGGAGCACCGATTATAACCTCATCCACATAGCGGCAACCTAATACACTTAGGCTTCTTTCGTGAAGGTTCATGATTGGACGATGTGCTCCTCTATTAGCACTGCAGTGAATTTATTAGGGAAATGAGGTTATTACCAAGTGAAGTAGCAAATAACAAAAGCAAATATACAGCTACAAGAGAGATATTGAACCAAAAGTCTCATTGTATAAAGCTTTCCATCTTAGTAATACAAATATTTTTCACAGGGAATAACTTTTGACACCAGAAACACCACATGCAAAAAAGGCAAGACAAGTGAAATTATTATACAAATGAACCAGACAAAAGGTAAAGAAAAAGCAGGATTCTGATCATGCAGACAAAGTAAATCAAGTTATGACTTAACCAAATTCAACTTGCATCAAACAAAACTGATACGCATTTCCAAAGTGGTGACAAGTGATAGGCAGCCAGCACAGCCAATGTACTGTGAAGACATAATACACAAACACTGCCACTGAAAACACACATTTCTCAGGAAGGTGATCAACATTATGAGTGGTGCTACATTATGGTAAATTGTTAAAAAATCTAAAGTAGTCCAACTGAATCTAGGATCATCATTACACATGCTAACATATGAGGATCTTAATATTTGAAATAGATTAATAAATTGAAGCTGATAGGCTCCAGCAATATATGTAGAGGAAATAACCAAATGGCTATATACATATAGAGAGAGAAGCACGTAGCGATACCTAACAGTTTGATCAGTGTGTATTCCAACAAGAAGAAAATCCCCAAGCTCTCTAGCAACCCTCAATATCTGTATAACAAAGTTACACAAATATCCAAAGTAAGCAGGTTTTCACTCCCTTATCGTTTATTCCTACACAGGTACTAAATTAGAGGGGAAATGAACAAACTCATTCACATTACCTCGACATGTCCAGCATGAAAGAGATCAAATGCACCATCTATATATATTATGCGGGCATCCGACTGAGGCCCCTGTAGCCATAATCATAAACAAATCATTAGACACAGCCAAAATCCATCTCTCGCAAATAATCCAAAATCAATTAAAAGTGTATTACCTTTCCATTCGAAAACTGAACAATTCTTCGAGAAGTTGGCAAAAAGTGAGACACACGAGTTCCACTGCCAGACCCTCCATCCTCAAGCTTCTGACCGTGGCCAGAGCTGAACTGTCTCTGCAAGGAAGCATGCTGGCGGTGCTCGTTAACTGACCTCTCTCTCACACATAGAAGCATACGACCTGCACACATCATTAGCCCCGCCAAATTTAGACTACCGAATTCCAGCACTACTAGATCTCCAAACCATTCTAATCACCATGTATAGAAACTTAACGAGAAACATACCAACAATGTCAGTGCTGGAGACCCCTTCGGTGCGTTTGATCTGCTTGTACCGCCCAGCTTTCTTGGCAAGAGCATATGCGTCAGTTCCGTCAGGAAGAACACATGGGTCATCTCCGTGAATGATATAGTCTATATCATACTCATCAAACAGCTTCTTCATAAACTCTTCTGTTATAGCATACGGTGCATCCGGAATAACCTCATCAACCCATTTCACAGCATTCACCATAATCATCCTACATAATATTAACCAACCACACATCCAATCCACATGAGCTAAAACAATTCACTAATAAATTACATTACCGCATTAACATGAGCATAGTTACTTTACTTGTGAAGCTGAGAAGGTGGTGTGTGGTACCTTTCGTTGAGAGGAGTTACAGGCGGGCCTTTGTTGGCGATAATCTCGGCGTCGCTGACGACTCCGACGACCAATTGGTCGCCGAGCGCACGCGCCTGACGGAGCGCGTTGCAGTGGCCGTAGTGCATCATATCGAAGCAACCATCCATGTAGACACGGACGGGCCTATTCTTCTTCCTCCGCCACCGAATTGGTAGAGGGAGGTGGACCCCATGCTCCGAGTCCAGCATCGAGACACCGACGCCGATCCCCACCGCCACCACCACACCGCCAACGAGACACGTGGCGACGAACCGCGCCCAGCTGCGGCCGTTTTCGGACTCGATAACCATTTGTGTGGAGGGTGGTTTTGGAGGTTTGAGTTTGATTTTGTGAAAGAAAGAAAGATAATTTTCAATGAGAGAGGTGTAACGATGATGAAGAAGACTGCATTTCGGTTTCGAGAGCTCCCCTCACTTTTCTCTTTCTCACTGAAATGTTCGATCCCACACTTCTTCTTTTTCCATTAGCTTTTCTTGAGGCGGGTAATTATTGTTTTCATTTTGCTAACAATTTAGAAAATAAAAATTAGAGGCTACACCATAGAGCACAAATATTTTGCATCAAACAGAAAAACATTTTCTTTTGTTTTTAACTTTTTATGACATAAGGAGTAGTGTACAATTTTTTGAAGAGCTTGATGACAAGCGGCGTGAATTGTGTAATTTCATATGTTTACATTTTGGTAGGATAGTGTTTCTACCAAAATTTGTATTAGGGCTGTTAATCAGTATAAACGGTTTGGTTATTAGGTCGAACCGAAAATCGAATCGTATTTTTTAATCGGTTCAAATCGATTCGGTTTTCTTGATTTTTTTTACAAAACACCGAATAGTTCGGTTCGATTTTTTTTCTTCAGTTTTTTCGGTTTTTTTTAAATAATTAAAAAAAACTTTCTAAAAAAAAATACTGTTTCTTTCTAATAGTTTTGAAAATTTGAAGATTTTCATTAGTTACTTTTTTCAATAACTTTGTGAACGTGTGAAACATAGTTTATGTCAAATCGAATCAAACTACAACAAATATAAGTAGTCACAAATCACACATTCAAAGTTTCAAGCCCTAGCAAATGGCCAAATGTTTACCAAAAGTTTACATCACAAATTCAAAGTTTCAAACATCAACAAACATAAACCAAAGTTCACACTCCATAGTCCAAGTTTAAAACAATCTACAATCCATCCAAATAAAAATACAATACAAATATCACATAAAAACACTCAATTGAATCCATTCTCAAACTATACTCAACTTGTCCACCATTTTCACTTTCTCAGCTAGAGGGTTTTTCTTTGGCAACTTAGCATTCCTTTTCTTAAACCTACAAGAACCCTAATAATCATTGTTAAGTATCAAACTATGGCACATACCAAATACTACTTTCATATGGGACAAAGAGAGATACTCAACAACATACCCAACAACATCAAACTTGATCGACACTTGTAAAACGACGTCGTTTTATTCATTTCGGTTCAAATGATTCGGTTCGGTTTTTTTGGAGCCGAAAACCGAAACCGAACCGAATTTTTCGGTTCGGTATTTGTTCGATTTCAATTTTTTCGGTTCGATTTTTTTTCGGTTTTCTATTCGGTATTAACAGCCCTAATTCGTATAGGTCTTTAGATAGAAGTGTAATAGTATGGTACTAGAATTGTTCGTAGCGTTCGACACCGGTGGGCTAGAATGCTATCTTGTTTCCTACAAGACACTGAGTTCAAGGGTGAGAGGTTGAGACGGGGTTGGCCCACCTTCAACGCTCTGATGCCTAAGTCAAGAGATGTTTAGCCAAGAAACGAATTGAGCAGTGGAGTCCAAGATGCCTTACCTTGAGTGTGGAAGAAATGCTTCATTTTGTAGGTAGTCGAGGGGGACAACTCTTGTTGGTTTTCGATGTAGGATTAGATGACATCCCATTCTGGTACATGTTGACATAAGGGCAAGAGCTGGTCTGATATTTTGCAACCTTACCCTGATGGGTTGGTCGTCTGACGCACGGAACGGCTCACGGCGTGGCGTGCGTGCCATGTTCGTACTCTGGATGGAGTTACAGATTTGCCCCCAGACTTGGTCGTTTTTGGAATTCCTTTTTGTATTGTTGCTGAATGAGGCTAGCTCTACTTGAGGTTAGCACGTGGTGTACTAATAAGTCCTTTAAGTCCCCGAGTCAAGGGCAGTGGTCTTAATTTGAGAACTGAAAAACAAACCGTAAATTCCAATGAAGTGTTCTCATTTAGCAATCGTCTGTTAGGGCAGTGTTGTTTACCCTGTAGTCCCCTCAACTTCTGGATGAAGAGTGGTCTCTTGGATCGCGGGACGTGTGAGGAAGAATTAAGCCGCTAGGGTGGTATGCCGCATGGATGTTTTTTCCACTTGGGTGTTCGTGCCATTTGGGTGTCCTGACGGGAAGGGATTACGTTAAAGCTTTTTCGGGCCCAAAATTTAAGTCCCCAGGTAGCCAATGCTACTTAAAATAACGTTCCGCATAAAGGGCGTTCCTAGGATGATCAATCGCTAAGAATGTCCATAAAGGCAGTTGATCATGCGCAGGGCAGCGACCACCACAGTCGTAAGAGGCCTCTTGACTTTTGGTTACCATTAAAGGCTACTGGGACGTGGGCGTTCGAGTCCCCAAGATACTGCGCTGGTTGATGGACCGTCTAGTTAGGGGGACTACGCTGTCGGGGGGATCAACTGTTGAAGGAGTCTGTATTCAAGTGAATGAGTGCCGAAGCGGCCGGTCAAACGTGTATGCGTTCGAGTTGGTCAGTCGAAAGTTCAGCCATGGGCGGTCACATGATGTGGGGGCCTCGTGGTCGAGGCATGTGAAGTGACTTTTTGATAGGCTGGCCGCCTGCGTGCCATGTGGTGGTCAGCGTGTAGCTTGAAGAGTCATGTTGCACGTGCTTTGATGGTGCATTGATTACGGGATTCTGAAGAGACGTTTGCCATTTGAATTCGAATGCATAGTGGGATACATGGCAATGATCGACGGTAATAGAAGGTAAATCATGGACGGTCGAGGTGCGTTATCTTATTTTGGTCTTTGTATAAAAGACTTCGTTTTCTCTCTCTTGGTAGAATATCTGCATATTTACGGAAGAGGAGAAATATTACTGAGAGGGAAGCTTCGAGTTTTCCAGAAGAGTTTGTGTGCTTCTTTGCATTCAATCGTTTATTTCGTTGTTCATCCACAGTAAAGGTAATCATTTTCAAACTTCTCTTGTATTTCTATGGTTGATTTCGTTACTTTGGTATGTGTATTGTCGTAATCTGGATAGATTAGGAGTGAGTCACCTTAATCTTGGTAGATTAAGAAATAATAGTCAAAACTTGTGTAGATTAAGTAGTAACAATCGGAATCTGGGTAGTTTTTCATTGCTCTTGATGTTGTTTCGATGAGTGGGTGTGGGGGATAAGTGGGTTCGTGAGTGTAGAGCGATCGGGATGCTGATTACGTCATTTTTTGTGTGTGATAGGACAGTTGTTCCTGCATTATGAACCCATCATTACCCATAGAACTATCTAGCAACAAGTTGTCTTTTAGAATTGTGGATAGGAGGAGGCGTAGCCCCAAGGAGCGCATTCACATGTGTGAGTTGTCGCGGGAGTTGGGGATATACATTTCTTCCTTTAGCGCTAGTCAGACGTCTGAATCGTCTAGTGATTCTGTGTTGAGTATAGGGAGGGAGGTCTTGAGTCTTGAGCTGCTAAATAGTGTGTTTCCCAATGCTCAACCCTTTTTATTGACTGCAGCATCCGAGATGGATTCAACCAATAAAGGTGGGGTTGAGGCGTCAGGTGCCGTGGAGTGGCAATAAAGTGGGGGGACTGCCTCTACCACGTCTAGTCGCGGTAAGAAGAACCAAAAAGGCCTAAGGGGTCAAGGAAGGAAACAATAGGGCGGCCGAGTTGTGAAATATTTTGAGAAGTAACCGGTGAACCCGAGGAATCCATAACCGTTGCTCAGGTAGAGAAGCTATATGAGCTGTATGATATCCCCAAGTCTGTGATTTGGAGACCACTGGGTGAGGGAGAGAACTTTGTGGATCCGCCGGTCGGGTTTACTTGTGGAGCAGAGTGACATTAGAAGAACGAGATAAATTATCCCCTACACTATTTTGTTCAATTCGCATTGGCACACTTCAACGTGTCGTTGGAACAATGCGGTCCCAAGTTGGTGAGGATGTTGATTATCTTCTACAATATTAATAGGATGTTCGAGCTAGAGCAACCAATGATGGCAGAGTTAACCACGTTCTAGACCGTGGCCTATGCCGACTACAAATGGGATAAGGGGACAATGACGGTGTGTCTAAGCCAAAGAAGAACAAGTGGTGGTTGAGTGAGGTGGATAACTCGTCTAGCATCTGGAGGCGTAAAGCGTTCTTGGTATGGAGCAATTAGGATTTCAGGAATTGGGAGTACGTGGGAGGGTTGCTTAGAAAGCCGACCGCATTCCAACCCTTAGGTTTGAATTATTGTGCAGTGTATGTAGTGGTCTGGTTTTTGTGTCTGTTCTTTATCTAATCGTGTTGTCTTTTATTTGCAGTGAACTACCGCTTCCACTTGACCCTATTTGAGCAGCGTTGCCTTGGCCACTTTCATTTCGTGAGGGAGGCAAGCGGTGCGTGCAGGAACTACTGGGCCTGGTTCTATTATGAAGTGAATGACCTAACTGGCATTTTCAAGTGCCCTAGTAAGTTTCGTTACCTTGTGGTTTTTCCTTTTTCGGTCGTTTGATACATGTGGAAGACTGATGTTTAAAAGTGTTATATTTGCTATTGTTGTAACGGAAGTGACTATTCCAACAATTGAGAAGAAGATTAGTAAGTCGACCGCTTATCTGAATAATCTGCTCAAGTGGGTCGCTGAGGCCAAAAGAGTGGTGGAGCTGGGGAATAGAGAGTTCCAAGAAGGAAAAGAGGGTGGTCCTCAGACGACCATCATTGCTCGAGGCGCTGGGAAGTCATTCTACGAGAAGTCGTGGTGATCCTGGACGCTAAGGAGAATGAGGATGCTCATGTGGAGCCCAATGCTAGTGTGGAGGCAATGCAGAAGGGGGCGGAGGTGAGGAAGCCATAGAAGAAGAAGGAGAAATAGAAGGGAGGGCGGTTGGAGGTGAGAGGCTCCAAAAAAGGAAGGCCCAGGTGACCGCGGCAAGGCGGAATGTCTGGCCCAAGAAAGGGGTTGGTAATGACATTGCTGTTGTGCGGGCTGCTCTGCACGGGGAGGAAGAAGAAATGTGCTCCAGTGATGAACCAAATGAACAAAATGCAGAGCACTCCGAGTTGCGGTCAGAGCCTCAAGAAGGGCTAAAGACAAGTATTGACTCAGACAACTGCACGCCCAAGCAGAGTTTTTATGCCGATGCACAAAAGATGGGGCGTGAGCCAGAAGGGGATGACGTGGAGCAAAACATTAGGGTGGTTAACTGTCCCTTTACCCCAGTTGAGACAAAGAGCATCCCAGAGTGGGTGGATGCTGGGGCGGTGCCAGAAGAGTCGTCCCGTGTGGAGACACTGCATGTTGAGGAAATGGGTGTGGCAGAGCAAGCACTGGACAAAGGTGCCATGGCCGCTCAACCATCTGCTCTGGTTGAGGAAAGGCTGGTAGAGGTGGTCGGGCACAAGATGGTGTTGGCGTAAGGGATGCAGCACCAAGGGTCTGCGGTACAACTTGTGCCACAGGCAAACGAACCCATAATGAACGTCCGGGTGGCGAGCTCAGCCGCCCGAGGATCACTAGTTGTCAAGCGTTCGTCGGGTGGTCCGTCCAAGCCATATGTTGATGCCCGGGCAACCGCGGGGTTTGCTGAGTTGTTTCATGGGCACACCCATAAGGTCATGACTGCAGACGTCATGAAAAAGCTTCAGACGAGGAATTTTGAGAGTTCTTTTAAGGATCGCATGTCTACCTCGATGGGGGAGTTGCTCTGAGTGACCGCAGACCTATACCAGCAATGGTTGATAGATCCTGAGCCTCGGCCGCTAAGTGATATGGCCACGTTGCAGGTGGAGGTAGAGGAATTGAAAATTGTCCGCGACAAATTAGAGAAGGTTGTGACGACTACCCAAGCCAACTACAAGAAGATGATGGCTGAGTCTGAACAATGGAAGGCGGAGTCGCGACAATTGAAGGTAAAATTGGAGAAGGAGCGGGAGAGGGTGGAGGGGCTGATCAAGACCGAGGAAGACTTATGCAAGCTGAATGCTACACTGAGGCCAGAGAAAGAGCGGCTAGAGGTCTTAGTGAAGGAATGTGATGATGCACTGGTACTTTTGAAGGCAGAGAAGAAGTCCTTTGAGGATGAGTGCAGTCGTCTGAGGAACGTGTTGGCCAGTGCGGAACGGGAGCTCGGTGATGCCAAGAGCACTCGAGACTTTGCTCAGATTTCTGAAACAAATTTGAAGAACAAGGTGAAGACACTGAAGTATGATTGTAAGACTTGTGAGCAACACCTGCAGAGAATGGAGAGAAAGCTTGACAAAGTTTGAGGGCAGGCCATGAGTGAAGACCTCAAGCGATGTCTGAGGGAGAAAGCGGTGACCGCGTATAAGAAGTCACTGGCCTTCTAGGCAGAGCTGCAGAAGGCAGTCAACTACAAAAAGTCTCCTACGTTCGATGTTGAGTTAGCAGAGGCGGTCGAGGCCTTCAAACGCTCCCCCGTGTTTGATGTTGAGCTAAGCAGGGCGGTATGCGAGTCCCAACAGGTCCAGCCTTTCGGGCGAAAATGGATAAGGCGGTCGACGCTTATACTCAGTCGCGGTTGAGATGGCTAAGGCAGTGGAGGATTTCAAGAAGTCCCCAGAGTTCGAAGCTGAGCGGGCTAGGGCGGTCGACGCCTTCAAGCAGTCCCCTGAGTTTTAGGACGAGAAGGTCAGAGAAGTTGAGGTCCACAAACAGAGTCCAGCGTTCAAGGTTGATACCGAGGTGGTTTATCAGAAGACTGTGGCAACGTTCGCGTTGATTAGACGATGGAAGTATTTTGACGCGAAGCTCTTTGCTGCGGACTCTGCGACCAGGACTCTGAAGCTGCTTTAGAATGTTGGAATTGTGTGCTCTTGTTATGTTTGTTGTAATTTGTTTCTGTATTTTGTATTATGAACAAATTTATGGTTGTTGTAGCCTATTTTTATGTACTTTGCTTATTTGACCAGTATTTAGTGAATGCCATTTTATGTGAAAACAATTTTTTTTGACTTAGTATGGTTTTAGCGTTGTGTTAATATACAACCGTTGGAAGGAGGGATGTATGTTGTTGATGTATTGGTCCCTCTGGCCGTTTTGCAATCTTATGAGAAATTGTATTAAGTCAGATTATTGTTTAAGATGTAGACTAGCTAGTGGTCGAACAAATAATAGACAAGAGCTTTTGGACAAAACGTCTTAATTTCATAGCATAAGGAAGTACAAAAGATAAAGAAGAACAATCGTGCTCAGGGCGTTGCATCAAAGCAAAAGTATAATAGGGGGTCGCTGATGAGCAAGCCGCGCTGATGATAGTACTTCCTGAGGTGGATGGAGTTCCAAGGGTGAGTTAAGACAGTGTCGTCCTTATTACTGAGGTAGAACGTGCCAGGGCTGGCGACGTCCACAATCTTGTAAGGTCTTTCCCAAGAGAGGCGGAGGCTTTTGACTTTGGTTTGGATGACTTTCATGACCCAATCCCCTGTTTGCAGAGGTTGTGCATAAACGTGTTGTTTATACAGGCGTGCCACTTTCTCCTTGCTTGTTATGTTATGGTAGTTGGTAGCGTCGCGCTTTACCTGCAGCAGATCGTTATCGAGATGCAGGTCGTCCCTGTTGGTGGTTGTATCGAACGCGGTCACCCTCGGGCTCTCATGGGTGAGCTCCAGAGGAAGAAGAGCTTCCATACCGAATGCGAGAGAGTACGGCATCTCGCCAGTAGAGGTCATCGTGGTGGTGCGAATGGACCTGAGGATGTCGGGGAGGATTTTAGGCCAATTCCCGAAGTTGGGGTGCCGCGTCTCATGGCCTAGAGGCGTTTCTTGAGGTCGTTCTTTATTATTTTGTTGGCCGCCTCGACCTGGCCGTTACTTTGAGGGTGAGCTAGAGAAGAGAAGATGACGTTCGTCCCCTGGAGTGGCTGTGGATATGAGTGTTTTCCTTGTGTGTGAGACAGATTATCTTGAAGAACGATTCAGACTTGTCAAAGAAACGGGATATGAAGCTGTTGAGGGCGGCAAGCTTACCCATGAGGCCCTGGATGTTTTTCTTGTCTGTTGGCATCTTCATATCCATGATTGCCTTAATCTTCTCAGGGTTGGCTTTGATGTCGCGCTCGCTTACAATGTAGCCCAAGAATTTGCTAGTTGTGACCCCAAACATGCATTTGGCAGGGTTTAGGTGAACGCCATGCTCCATTAGAATTTGAAAAACGACACGTAGATTGGGTGTGTGAACGGCGGCCATTTTACTCTTAACTAGGATGTCATCAATGTATATTTCGACTATCGAACCGTTCACATCCCTGAAAATTTAGGTCTTGAAAAGCTGATAGGTGCAACCAGCGTTCTTCAGGTCAAACGGCATGAGTATGTAGTAGTAGAAGCCTTTATCCATAGAGAACGTGGTAGATTCTTAATAATCCGGGTGCATGTAGATTTGGTTGTAGCCTAAATAGGCGTCTAGAGTAGATAGAAGCTCATAGCCAGCTGTGACGTCTACTAGCTGATCGTTTTGCAGTAGGGGGAAGCTGGCCTTAGGGCAGGCCTTGTTGAGATTAGTGTAATCAACACATATCCTCCAGCTACCATTACTTTTCTTCACCATGATTATGTTGGAGACCCAGCGTGGATAACAGACGAGCTTGATAAACTTCATTTGAAGAAGACGCTTCACCTCGGCGTTTATGGCCACGTAGTGCTTTGAAGAGTAAGTGCGACGCTTTTGCTTAACCGGCTTGGCGTAGGGTGTAAGGCTCTATTTGTGGGAAAACAAGTCAATAGAGATACCGGGCATGTCCTCGTAAGACCATGCAAAGATGTCCTTAAACTTCCTGGGGAGGGCGGTCAAGTCATCCAAGATAGCTCGGTCTGGTCGGGAACCGATCCATACCTTGCGGTCGGGGAACCCTGGGTCGATCTCAATTTCCACGATGGACTCCCCTGTGTCGACCGGTTTCAGGGAGTGGATTTCGTCCCTCGAGTCATCTTGTGTGGCCACCATGTGGTTTTCCTACATAACAACGTCAATTTTTAATTTCATTACCTCTTGACGAACCAGGTGACCGGTCTTGGGGTCGACAGGCCGCGCGACGAAGTCGTAGTCACGGACCATACCTGTGTTGTGGTCTGTTGGGAACTGCAAGTAGAGCATATAACTGGCAATGATTGCCTGTAGCCGTTTGATGGCCATCGTGCTAAGGATAATATTATAAGAGGAATAAATATCAACGATGATAAAATCAGTAAAACCTCTTTCTGTGGGGAGCCCATGGAGCCCACGCACAGATGCATGAAGTCATTTCCCATAGGATAAACCACGTCACCCGAGAAACTTAAGAGTGACTCATTGTCTTGGTTTAGCTTGATAGCCGAGTGTTGGAACTGCTTGTAGGCGTTATTGAACATGGCGTTTACCCCCGAACTCGAGTCAATGAGGACGCAGCTGACCTTACGTCTGTCCACCGGAGCGTCAATGATGAACGGGGCGTTCATTGGGGATGCACCATGTTTGTCTACTTCTGAGAAAGTAATTGGGTCCCAGGAATGGCGTTGAACCTTGTTGCCTGAGCCAAAGGCCAAAGAGAATATCTCTCGAGGGGGAGCAGACGCTCTATGCTTGCCACCGTAGATAGTGGCAATTTGATGTCGTGCACCCATGAATGCGACCTCCCTAGGAGCACCCACTCGGTACTCTACAAACTCGCCCTTGTCAAATGAATCATGAATGATATTCTTAAGCTGGGCACAGTCCTCGGTGTTGTGAGACTCGGTCTGGTGGAACTTGCACCAGATGCCATTGTTCTTGAGCGGCCCCTTGCGAACCTTGGGCTTGGGCAACACTATTAAGTTATTATTGTTGTTGTTGTTGTTGTTGAGGATTTCCTCCTAGGTAGCGTTCGCTACTGTATACACTCGTCGATCGGAGGAGTGAGGTGAGGAGCGGCGATGCTCCGGGGACCGCTGTCGTCGAGGACTAGGACGATGCTCAGGGGTCCTAGACTGGTATCGTCAATCGTGGCGTTTAGGGTAGCGCTGGTGACTGCTTTATCGTGAAGCGTGTGGAATGAGTGCTTAGCTGTTGAGGAGCCTTCTATCCCTATACACAGGTGTGGACTTCAGACTTTTCCTCCATTAGTTCCATGACCGCATCATAAACCAGGTGTTCTCGGTGAACAAGTTTTTCCTAGAAATTAGAAGGTAGTAGGCTATCAACGAGGGCCAACATGGCACTCTCCTTGTCCAGGTTGCGGCATAGCTGGGCGGCGGATTTGAAACAAGTCATATAGGAAGAGATAAACTCGTTCGGGCCTCAGTGGATAGCATGGAGGGAACATGTAGTGTGGTGGCATCCCATGAGGCGATACCACTTTAAGAAGGCTTCGGTGAAATCAATAAAGGAGTTGATAGATCCTGTGGTTAGCTCGAAATACCAGTTGAGCGCGTTCCCCGTGAAAGATTTCAGGAACATTTAGCAAAGGGTGGTATCATTAAGCATGTGCCCGACGGTAGCAGATAAGAAGCAATCAAGGTGAGTTCCCGGGTCACCACGTCCATTGTAGCAGTCGTCATTCCATGTCTTCGTGCATTTGTCGCGTCTGGCACTGGTGATGACTACCAAGAATGGGGTCGGCCGTGGGGTGTAGGGTACGTGTGGGGTTACCTGCCACTATTGTCAAATCTCACTCTCGAGCTCTACTAGACGCGCCAGAATTTGTTTCGCGGCCAGCAAGAGCATTATGGAGCACTCAATCTGAGATGGGGAACCGTGCAGGTACCGGTTCTGGAGTTTGGCGTTCATGTGTATGAAATCACTTCACTCTTTCCTACGGCCAAGTTCTATCTACTGAGCCTGGATCTCAGCAAGCCGCTAGTTGAGTTGTTTGTTCTATCGATGAGTGGCGTAGCATTCGGCCCTGAGTGACGCGATCTCCGCCAAGAGGCGAGCGTGACCGCTTTGGGGGGTGAGTTCATCCCCGTGATCGGAGGCACTAGAATTTGCACGGTTGGCGTCTACTGCCGTCGCATTCTAAGCTCCCAGGGTGGTGTTGCCCGTAGAAAGGTCAGTGAGCAGTGGCTCAAGACCACAAATACGTTGGTCGGCTGGTGTGACGAGGTCAGACATAGGTGGGATGAGATGAAAAGGCAAGGGATTTTATTTTTGTTGTGGTCATTTCGATTAATTATTAACCGCAAGACGCTGCCAATTGTTTCTACCAAAATCCGTAATAGTCTTTGAATAGAAGTGCAATAGTATGGTACTAGAATTGTTCATAGCGTTCGACACCGGTGGGCTAGAACGTTGTCCTGTTTCCTGCAAAACACTGAGTTCAGAGGTGAGAGGTTGAGACGGGGTTGACCTGACTTCAACACTTTGATGTCTAAGTCAAAAGATGTTTAGCCAAGAAAGAAATTGAACAGTGGAGTCCAAGATGTCTTACCTTGAGTGTGGAATAAATGCTTCATTTTGTAGGTAGTCGAGGGAGACAACTCTTGTTGATTTTCGATGTGGGATTAGATGACATCCCTTCTAGTACAAGTTGACATAAGGGCAAGAGTTGGTCTGGTATTTTGCAGACTTACCCTGATGGATTGGTCGTCTGACGCACGAAATAGCTCGCGGCGTGGCGTGCGTGCCATGTTCGTACTTTGGGTGGAGTGACGGGTTTGCCCCCATCTGCTCCCAGACTTGGTAGTTTTTGGAATTCCTTTTGTATTGTTACTGGATGAGGCTAGGTCTACTGGGGGTTAGCACGTGATGTACTAATAGATAGTATTTTCAAAAAAAAAAAAACTTTTGAAGGATTGGTGTTTGTTAGAGAAGATCATAAAGAGTATCTATGGAAGTTGATTGAAATTGATCGAGACTGTTTGTGTTGCCAGATTTTTATTGGAGTTTCAAATGAAAGTGTCACACTTATACATAAACACAATACACTTAGGGCACTGATTCTCACGCTCCCATTTTCTCTCTCCTCCTTATTCTTATACTCCATTTTCCTCTTTCTTTTTTATTTCAAAAAATAATAATGAAATAAAGAAGAGAGAGGAAAATGGAGTGTGGTAATAAGGAAGAGAGAAAAAAGAGGAGTGTGAGAATCTTATATTGATGATGAGTTGAGACTCTTCTTAGAGCAACTGCAATAGCTTCCTCATATTTGAGTTTTTTTTTCTATTTTAGGAACTATTTTGGTTGATTTGCTCAAACAGATTCTCTAAACATATTTCCTATTTTAGAGAATTTGATGTGAGAGAAAACAACATTCTATATATTTACAGCAATCTCTATATTTTTAGAAGAAAAAAATAGAAAAAAATAATAAAAATCTGTAAAATAGAAAATTTGTTGAAGTTAAAACATAAAATATATCGTAAATTATATTTTTTACTTTCTTATAATAAAAAATATATATAAAAACAAAACATGTGGGAAATGCTGAGGAAAATCACTTATATACAGTGACTTCAACAAAAGTGGTCGTATGGATTTGACATGTTGAGGTTGTCTTGGTTGTCCCTGATTCTAGTCATTGCAACACATCCAGTACTTCAAGTCATATATGAATCCAAAGAGAGTAAACCTAGTTAATTAGTCTAGCTTAATTATATGTTTATCTCGCATAATCAAACTGAAAGGTAGACTTTTCACCACAACATGAAATTTTAGAATTTGGGTATTATCCTTGCAAGCAAGAAAAAGTGAATGAAGTCGATAAAAAATTATTTTCATATATCATACTGAACCGTACATCAACTAAACTGATGCAAGAATTGAATACAATGCGGTCATACTACAACAACTCTATAAGGTTGTTTCAAACTTACGGTCCACCTTAAATATCCTATGTTTTATTTGTTTGAGATAATCAATAAAAATAGATTGAACTGATATGTTATAAAAATAATATCGGATGTCGGTTCGTTAGAAAGAACTTCCTAAAGTAACATATACTATAAACATGCTTAGCACAGACTTACTATAACATAACTAGACAAAACTAGATGTAAGGAAATGACTGAAAAAAATTTGAGTCTCACATCCTATATAATTATACATCCCAAATTACAACAATACTTGTCGCTCTTTAGCCTGCTTCTTTGCGAGAACGGCTTGCTGCAACGTCATCCTCTTCTACGGAGACTCGTACTTTGCCACCCCTGTCATATGGTCACTCGTTGTCCTGCCAGTAGCAGCTTCCGACGGTGGGGTTTTCTCTTACATCCCTCTTTTTCCTCTACAAGCTGGGACCGGAGTAGTAAATAGTGATTCTCCAACATTCAGTTACTATTTTTGGCTTCATAAAATATGAGGCCAAGGCTGTAAACTCATCGATTTCTGTGGTCGTGATAAAACATAGATGGCCACCTCCTTGATCAGATACAATGATTTTTTATTTTTTATTCTGTTCAAGATAAAATTGTAAAGGAGAAGGGATCAAATAGTGTAAAATCGATAATATCGGCGATATTTCGTTTTTTGGACTTACCTGAAAAATCCTCAATTATATCCCTAAATCTCTCGAAATTTTTCGATTTTTATTGATATTATATTTCGGATATTCTGGATATTTCTTGATATTTCCCAAAATTTTCAAAATTTCCGGAAACTTTTCAAATTTAACATTTAGTTTGGTAAATATGCAATCTTCACATGCTCAATGTCCATTCCAAAGCCTAGAAATTCACATGCTTCTCAACCTCCACGGTTGAGGAGTGATATCCCAGGTACGTGATCTGGAAGTTCATCAAGCACTAGAGGAGGAGACACCGGAATGCAGAGTATTAGAGTCGGTGATAGTGGCAGCGGATGTGGTGGTTATAGTGGAGATGAACCATTTTACTTCATAGAGGAGAAAAATTTCATACACTCAACCCAAGATGAAGATCATGGAGATAGAAGAGCAGGTCATGAATACGGTAGAGGCAAAAGAAGTGAATACAATCTAAGATAAATGGGTCAAGGGAGTTTATCGAGGAATGCTGAAGATATATTATCTACCACTTGGGGCAATAAGTGTTGGAGATGGTAATTACCAACGCAATTATTATGGTCAAAATTTTACAATGCTTTATCCTTCATATTCCATGCCTTATGGTCTTCCAACAAGTGACAACTCATCATCACTATCACAAACAAATGCCTCAAATGATGATAGAGCAATGAAGAAAATCAAGCAATGCCTGGTTTATACTACGAGCTCCAGAATCTTCAAAGACCGTCCCGTGACCCATATGGTTGGCATGTAAGTCAATACATGTAGAATTACATGAGAGAGTAATCATCTAATGATTACTCTTCACAATACACACACGATTCTGCATAGGGAGATGGGGAAAATAGTGTGAATTTCGAACCTCATAGGTCCTCTATGTAGTTTTGAAGTATTTGTATATTTGATTTTGTGATGTGTGATGTGTAACATATTGTACAAAATGTGATGGCCTAGTCTTCTATTAAGTTTTAGCTATCGAAAAATAAAAATAGAACTATTAAATTATATTTTAATAGTTATCAGCACTTAACACGTACTGATGTTTGATCAATATTTTCTTTTCACATAAGGTAGATAATTTATCATATAAAACCTTAAAAAGTTTCATTACAAATTTCTATGTATTTTTATTAATTTCTGTCTCTTCCGTTAGAATTTTCACTGGATTGATATTTCATCGATATTTCCGTTGATATATCCAAATTTTAAACCGTCGATATATTTTCGATATCTAATATTTTATTCCTTGTATTACAAGCATGCATAGTTGTTGGAAGAACTTTCGATGCCCAAGACCCCTCGAACTAATTTGCCAAGAATTGTGAGCATGTGGTTTACAATACTGTCAGAAAAAAGCTCTTCATTTAATTAATTGATCAGGTCATGCGTGAGTGACGTGATAAAATGGATTTCATCAAATCTTAACTATTTGGTGATCATCCATATTTTTAGAGCTGGGATATAATCGAAACTGAAAAAAAAAATTGAGTCGAAATTGAGCAGGGATAAAAAAAATTGAACTCGATACAAAATGAACCAGAAAAAATCGAAACAATTGGTTCGGTTTTAATTTTTGATTTACAAACATCGAACCGAACCGAAAAACTGAAGTAGGCAAAAAAAGACATAATTCTGTATATTTTATAATATATTATATAAATATATGTAAACTAAAAACATTAAACTCCTAAAATCTTAACTTATTTATGCACAATCCTTATCGAATTCTCTCATAAAACGAATAAAAATATTTGGCGATACAATAAAGTTTTTTAGAGACAACTTTTTAGTTATTTTTTTTTAAAATTAATTTTTATACATCATATAAAAAACCGAAAGAAACCAAAATAATTCTGAAACAAATTCGAACCAAACCGAATCTAATAGTCGCAATTTTTCTAATAAACAATGAAAAATTGAACCGAATTAAACCAAAAAAAATAATTACAGGTTGATTTAAATTTTACCAAAAATCGAACCATTGAGCCTAAATCCCAACATATTTCTACCAAGTCGCTAATAGCTTCAAGTGGTGAGCATATCATCATTTGGCTACACTAGCCGATCAAGGTTTGAGATCAAAGAAAGGATTTGATTGGTGGCAGCCCATTCATAACTCATGCAGTCACAAGATCAATCATGTTCGATAGGCCGAGATCTGTGTATGATCACGGCTGTATATATGCTAGGCCGACTTATGCAAAATTTAGACTTTATTTTATTAGTTTCTTAACAATTTCACTACATACACCGAAGTTTAAAAAATTAGGGGGTTATATTTGTACTTAATTTTTGTACGTCGGCCTATTAAGCTCAATTATTGAAAGAATAAGTTATATTGGGTCTTATTTTTAGCACATCGGCTTTCAGATATTTTAGTCGATGAACGAGTAAAAAATCTGCTCATTATTGATGATATTTGATAAATCTCGATAATTATCTTGTTATTATTGTGGGAGTTATCAAGTATTAATATCAATTAGAGACTTACTTAAATTGGGATATGTACAATATTCCTTCAAGGATTGTTACCAAAGTGGAAACGTATCTAGACCTCTTTATGGGCATGCACATGATATTGTGGTTTAATCCAAATCAGACCGATAATTTTGCTCTTAATGTCAATTAGTTTTGTTTAGAAATTTTACTTTTCACCAAGATTTTTACTTATATAAATTGAACTACTCTACCACATTGTAAATGGTACTCGACCAACACAAAACATCAATATAATTGATCTCTTCTCCAAATACCTTGCATTATTTCTTAGTCAAATTTATCTTCATTTTTATCGCTTTCTTTTCTTTTCTGCACTTAGGTATTATAGTTTTCGTTCTTCAGATTTGATTTCCGTGCACTTTAGATTATAGTATTTACTTTTTGCAATTGAGTTTACGCCTCTAGCTTTTACTTTTTCTTGCAAGTTCATACCAGAGAAACAAAAAAAAACAAACGCCAGAAACTCTTTATTCACTAAGGCAAGAGAACCCTGCGGTCAAGAATGTTCCTTCCTTGGCCCACAATTGTTTAAAGAACTCACATTCAGGCGCAAATCAATCAAAATCTCGCTTGGCCTACAAGCCGCGAGTTGGTAGGCCCACGCATCTAAGAAGGACATTTGAGCCAAAATTCAACGGTCGTCGACAAAGGCCGTGACGATTTTTCTATCAAACATACTCTTAATCTCTTTTGTCTCTCCGCCTCTTCCAATTCTCACTCCACTCTCTCCCTCATCTCCAACGCCGATCGTTTGCGATCCCAATCAATCCATTCCCCTCAAACCAGTCCATTCCTCTTCACCTTTCTCTATTTCTCTGGCTCTAAAGTTTGTTAAAGGAAAATGCCATTAATTCCCCTTCGTCTTCATCTATTCACCCGTCTTCTTCGACTTCGTCGGAATTTTGCTTTAGTGATTAATTCATCATTAATTTTTTCTTAGTAGTATGACTATTGTTTTAGTCATACAATAGTCATACTATCTATCCGAGTATTTTAGTCATACTACAAAGCAGTGTTTTAGTACTTACACAACCAGAAAAATTCACTTAAGCGACAAACTAATAAGGTTTCGTCACCTAAGTACCATTTAGACGATGAAACAATGATAGTCGCATATTTATGCGTCTATTTGGTATTTAATTCGTTCCCTATATTTAGTTTATTGTTATTAATTGAGTGAATTAATTATGTTTATTTATTCTTAGGTATTTTGGAGATTAATGGAGAAAAGGAGATTAAATAATATATTTTAGAAGAAATAGAAGAGGAGCACGTGAGTCTTGCGAGCATGGCTTGGCGAGGTACATGAAGTAGAAATGGACTTGGACTTGGAGACTAATAGTAAAATAAATAAAGAAGTCTAATTTGAGTGGAAGTCTTGCACGTGAGCTAGCTTGGTAACCAAGTTGCATGCTTATATATATATATATATATATATATATATAGCTAGCTAAAAAGCAAAGGGACGTACAGCTGGCTTGCAAGGGAGATTGAGAAGAGACAAAAACAGAGGATTCAGGCGAGCACAATTACGACGTCGCCAAGAGTTCTTCTTTCCCCATCATTTAAATTATTCTTTCATGAATTCTTTGATGTTATTATTTAAGATTATGAGTAGCTAATTTTCCTTTGTTAAGGGGCTGCTTGAAGCCCCGTACATGAAGTCTTTTTAATGCATACACTTTAATTTAGTTTTGCATATTTTATGAATGAGGTTTCTTTCTTTGAATGATTCACCGTATGAATTCTTGTATGTTTGCTTTGGTGGCCAACTTAGTATGCATGCTAGGGTTCTAGTTTCATGAGATACGGGCTACTGAAGATAATTTCTTCCACCGGATTCTCTATAGTGATACGCCGATTTTACCGTCGGGAGATTGAAATCCATAGGTCTAGCGAGACACGCCCATAGTGTACTTGTGAACCCTTGTAGCTTCTCAAACATTTTCTAGAACTTAATGCTTCCTTCTTTGTAAACCTTGGGGTCCATGACTATGGGTTCAATAGAGGGATAGATGTAGGGGAGGTCCATGACAAACTTGCATATGCATAAGGATTAGGTAATAGGATGTGGTTGTAACGATCAACTCTTCCTGGGAACTTTCATTCATTGGATATGTGCATTAGATTAAATATGTGTCAGATAGATGGAATGACGGTGGTGGATTGCATTCCTCTTAACTCTTTAATCATATAGTTTAAATCCATTTGCATTCATTAGCATATTTACTTTTAGCATTTACTTTCTGCATTAGTTGTAGCTTAGACGATTTATTTTGGTAACCAAATCAACTCCGAATACCCTCAAATTTTGTGTAGTAGTCCGCCATTGTGTCTATATTGTTGTGTCAAAATTTCGTAGCATTTGAGTCTGTCTAGCTTAGGTTCGCATATCATTAGTGTTCTGTAGTCAAGTCTGTCAGCATAGTAGTTTGTTAGGATTTAGTTTCACAAATTCCTTGTGTTCGATAACCCCTATTTATCTTACTACACTGATATATCCAGGTTGTGAATATGGTATCTTTGAGAGGTGTTTATCCGCCTTGTCAAACAACACTTCGTCGCCTAAGACAAAAATTTCGTCGTCTAAGTAATACTTACACGACGAAACAAAAAACGACGTCTAAGAAAGAAAAAAATTGTCATCTAAGATACCTTTAGACAACGTAATAAGAAATCGTCACCTACGTTAAATATTTCGTCGTCTAAATTACACTTAGACGACGAAAATTTTTGTCGCCGTAGTTATAATACTTAGACGACGAAATGGTTAACAATTCGTCGTCAGTGCATACCCTAATCCTAAACCCTAAACACTTAGACGACAAATATCCTCCAATTCGTCGTCTAAGTCCATACCCTAACACTAACCCTAAACTATAACCCCTAAACCTTAACCCTTAAATACGTAGACGATAAAATAGGTATAATTCGTTATCTAAGTGGTCACGTAGATGTCAAAATTGTTTGGATTCGTCATCTAAGTGTTCACTTAGACGACGAATTACACCAATTTTATCGTCTAAGAAGAATTTCATGCTCTGATCAAAGAGCACACTATGTATACCATCTTAAAATGTTTTTTTTATCGAAGACATAGAGTAAAAAATTCTTAGACTGTGAGTGTCGACGGTTCGAAAATAGAAGTTACAGAAATTCGTATATCAACGTTTCCGTTTCGTTGAAATTTCAATTTTATGGTTGACTACGCTGATCAAACCCTTAACGAACTTCATATTTACTGAAAATTTGTCCACTTACAGATTACATTGTGATGAATATATCTAACGGTTGTTTTGTCTAAATTTAATTTTGTTAATATTGATTTGGAGTGAATATATACATACGAACACTTAAGCTATACAACATTAGTAGATATATAACAAGTTTTTAGTCTTAAATTATCTTTTTATGTCAAATTTAAATTAATTTCTATTTAGTTGATAAATTAAGTTTTTACGACAAGACAAACACCCGTAACTTTGGAAACGGGTTTACGAATTATATTTTACGATCGTTTCCGTCTTTTAAAGTATTTTTCGATATATAATCACGAAATTCAATCGATCGAATCTTAAACTAATTCGAATAGGGTTGAATTTTTTTCTCCAATATTATATAAATGTAATGGTTACATTTGATGATTGATTTTTTTATGACTTTTAAGCAATTACCCAATGCAAATTAATTTTTTAAATATTTATAATAAAATAAAATTCACTTAGGCGATGAACTGATCGCCTAAGTGAATTTTATTTTATTTTATATATATTTTAAAAGATATACACTTGTCCACCTAGACCATTATTCTAAGGAAAAATGGCTACTAGTTCATTATTTTTTATGACAGTGAAGATTTGGTACAAGTGTTTCCAATGTTGATCTATGGATTGTGAAAAAATAAGTATATCATCGATGTAGACTATGTAAAAATAACTATATGGATTTAAAATATCATAATATTTTGGAATTCACTAAGGGTAATTTTGAAGGACCCGACTCCGATTTAGTTGCCTAAACTGAAATCAAACCCCTTCGAAAACATGACCTTAACAAAAATTTCGCCAGAGTTTACTTTGAAATATGTGAGCCAATATTAGAACATGCAAAGAGAATCACACTCCACAAAAGCCAAACCATGGGGCTCCGTTCCCCATCCAGATTTCTCAATATCATATATAATAAACCACAAGGTTTACAAGAAATCTAGAAATCATTCACGAGTAAACTCAACTAAAAACAAACATAAGTATTCAAAGCGACGCCTATATACATCATATATAACCAGTAGGTTGAACAAAGAACCTACTCGAATTGAAGTGTGACCTAAACTCTACGCCTCCACTGTCGACGTGCAACCTTGGAATTCGAACTGCAAACTAGGCAAAGGAAACCGAAAAGCCCAGGGAAAGACAAATAAAATCGTTAGAGTGAGTGGACAAAAATAATAATATGTTTTTCACCATTTATATATTCACAAAAATAATGCGAGTTCTTTAAATAAATGAAGATCGCCACTCTGGCAGATTTCCCTGCCAGAGTAGCATGTCGGGCGAATCTCTCAAGCCCGACGGTGATAGACTAGGCGAATCTCTCAAGCCTAGTCGGCATATCAAGCGAATCTCTCAAACCTAATAGATGGACTACCGGTGATCAGCCGCGTAACCAATGCATCAATGCTAAATAAATAAATTCCATCACCAATAAAATATATAATACCTTCAAAACGATAAATAATCTGAACATTGTACTGGAAACAAATACTGAAACCAAGAACTCGCTCCGGCAGTGTAAATAAATGTCCACTTACAGTACGAGACTAACTCTGAGGTCCGGCGAAAGATCCTTTGCCAAACACTCGATCACGATCACCTGAATAACAAGGATACGATCAATACATATTGAAACACATCATACGGAGCTAATACGTCAAGAACCCCGCGTTCTCGAAAGACTTATCGCTCGAAATATCGTCGTGCATAGAAAAATTCTCAAAATACACCCAAACAACCCTCATCCCAAATTAGAACATTCAACTTGACTCAAAAACCTCACCATTGCGTTCGGCACGCGAAAACAAGCGAAACGGCATAAAACTTGCCAAAAATCTCACCTCACCGGAGCTCCGCCGCCGGTCGCCGGAAAATTCACAAACCCAGAAATCTTTGACCTATACATCACTTTGAAGATCTCAACATTTCCAACAACTTTGCAGTTCAAAGCTAAGCCCAATTTTAACCAGAAAAGGTCCAAAACTCACCGTGAAGTTCGAAAACCTCGCCGGAATTCAATTTCTCCGATCGGCCACCACCGGGCACGGAAAGGGACGAGACCACTTGGGATAGACTCACCATCCCAAGGGCTACAAAACCCCCACAAGGGATCCCCATCGCCGCCGTCTCCGCCACCTCCGTCGCTGGCGAATTCTGCCAGAATTCTCTAAACTTCACCGCGTCGTATCTTCTTCATCCGGTAACCAAAATGAGTGATCCACCTATCAAAAGAAAGAAGAGTTCAAGCCTAACAACTTTCATGAAGAAAACATGGCGAAAAGATGTCGAAATAAGGCACACCGACGCCAAGAAGGTCACGGCCCAAACGGGTCAGTTTTGACCCGTGGGTCAACGCGGGTCAACGGGTATTTCCAAAAATAGAAAGTTTCCCAATTTGTTTCGTATTTATACCATATATATACCGTACACATACCATCCCCAAATCAATGGCTATAATTCAATCTGATCCAAATCGGACGGTCACGATTAAATCCACATTCACCAACCGACTTCAAAACTCGATAAAACATTGCTCTTTTATCCGAAAAATTCTCCAAAAATTTTCATGATCTCGAAATTAAATCCTCTACAATTCCCGCGAAGGAACTCAAACCAAATTCTTGTCTGATAATTTAGTCGTTAACAAACCCACGAGTACGATTAATTCACAATAATCACAGCTCGGACCAATATGTGCACATTCCACGGTTTAGGTCGTTACAATTTTTGAGATCAAATGGCATTACATTCTATTCGTAGTGACCAAAGGGTGTGACGAAAGCAGTTTTCTATCTATCTTTTTCATGAATTTGTATTTGTCAGAAACCTGATTTCATATCGAATTTAGAAAAAGTGATAGAATTATGTAACCTATTAATGAGGTCCTTTTGTTAGGGATAGGATATCATGTCCATTCTAGTATTGTGTTGAGTGGTTTATAATTGATGACTAAATGTGGACTTCTTCTTTCTAATTCAGCATTTTTTTGAACATAAAAGGCGGAACATGACCACGCAGATTTACTATGTCGAATAATTCCTTTGTTGAGTAAATATTTTATTTCTATTTTACAAAATTTCATAACTTCAATATTCATTTGGATTGGACGAGCTTTGTTAGGGATATTTTTCTCATCAAAACCTTTGATATAAGGAAGGGTGATAATATATATTTTTTTCTATGCCAAAAGGCAATAGGAATATCTAAACATTATTCTTTAATGATTTTTGTTTCAAAGCCCTTGATTTTTTGTTGAAGAAAAAAGTCTCGTAATTGAGTGTCAATTCTTTTGAAATTAATTTCTTCCTTTAAGAAGGTTATTTGTTTAGATTTTGTCTAAATACAATTGATTTTTTTTGAAATAGAATTTTCTTGGAAAGCTTTGAGTGTATGAATTTCAGGGTTAGAGAGAAAGATGAATTTGATTGTCATCAAATGGATAGGTGATAATACCATTATATTTCGTTTTAAAGGAATATATTAAGGTAATGAAAGGGAGACCTAAAATTACTTTATCAATCAAGTTTTTAACTAAGATAAATGATATTTTGAAGCAAACATTGTTTTGAAAAATATGTGCTTTGGGGATTTCGTATTTTGTATCCATTTTTGTTCTATTGGTTGTTCTTAATGATTCTTTTGTTTTTCCAAAATATTTAGAAGGTATCAGACCTTCTTGTATGCAGTTGAGATATACACCTGAATCAATGAGGGCTATTGTTACTAGTTGGAAGTCTTTAATTTTAATTTGTATGGTGGTATACCATTTTTTAAATTGAATGTGGCGAATGGTACTAATAGTAGCTTGCCCAGATGTTTCTGCACCATTTTGTTCAGGCGTCTCTTTGTGGATGGGGGTCTATGAAAGGATGTTGAATTTTTAGGAATTTATTATCTATTTTAATAATATATAAGTCATGTTTAATTTTTTCATTGTCATGAGTGAGTGCTATCAGAATATTTTGTAATGATTGTATTTTTGTTTTGATGGTTTTTACTTCTTGTTGCATATCTTAGATGATTATTTCCTTTTTATTTGTTTGGAATTTGCTAAAGGTTGAAGTAAGGAAAACTTTTGGCTGCTGTATGTTAACAATGTTTTCTTGTGTGATTAATTTTTTTAATTTCTTGAGGTATTCAACTTTTAATTCTTGGTTATCAATTTTTCTAATTAGATTGATTAACAATTCTACTTGTTCTTCTTGTTTAGAAAGAACATTTATTGTTTTGCAGCAAGTATCTTGGCAGCTGAAGGTAATATCTGGTGAGGAATGTTCATCCGGGTCATTTGAAGAAGATTATATTGGTGTTGTAGTATTTTCATTATGTTTGTTTTCTGAATCAGTGTTTCCTAATTTTAGGAGTCGGATTAGATTTTCACGTTCTTCTTAGCTGATCTTTAACTGATTGATAGTGTTTTTAACTAGGAAGTTGTTTGCAAAGTGGCCAGTTTTATTACATTTATAACATTTATTTTTATTGTTGTCAAAAAGATTTCATTTTTGTTGATGGTTGGTTTGTTTGGACCAAGTTTTTTGAAATTTATTTTTAGAATAAAATTTATTCGGTTCGAAATAGTTTTTTTTTCTGTAATACAATTTATCACGAATACATTTTTGTTTTGTATGGTAATAGTCAAATTCATCATTTTTCATTTTTCTTCTTGAAGGGGGCAATAGTGGCAGACCATATTGTTCACAAAAGTTACCTAATTCATTTTTGGCTTTTTTCTTTTCAGATTTCACTTGAGAATTTATTTTAAAATCTATGCACATTTCCAATCCTTCTTTTTAGATAACTGTAATGATATTTTCATAAGTAAGAGTATCATAATCGATTTGGCCTGTTTCCTTACATAAAACTTGTCTAATTTTGTGAGCAAATAGTTTGGGTAAGCCATTTATGAATTTTTCTTTCCAAAATAGTTGGTTACTGTCGTCTCTAATCATTACTCTAGAGATAAAGACATCTTTATACTATTTGAAATCATTCAAGGTTGGACATCTAAGGTTGCTAAGTTAATCATAGATTCTAGAAGTAATGTGGCTAGATGTGCCTATGAAATGTTGAATAATGGTGTAAAATAATGTGTTGACAGCATCAGAAATTCTCATTCCGATGCTTTCATCAAAAATTGGAATCCTAGCAGGGTCATGTTCGACTTTTTTTTTGTTGCATCTCTAGAATCAGGAGTGAGATGTTTTTTCCACCAAGAATGAAACATTAATGTGAATCATGTAGAGAAAATATCAATAATTCCTGGCTGGTTGAAATTATGATTAGTGACATAACTATTAGTCGCCATGGACATATGGTGTAATTTATTTAATATTTCTTGTTTTGATAAATTATCAATATTCTATTCATATGTTTTATCAGAAGAAACTGAAAATTGAATGTTGGAGTAAATACTTGGCTAGATATCTAAGGGAAGAGCACGTTCAGTCCAATTTTTGAAATGTCGTTTCTTCATTTTTGGATGTGTTATCCTAGTTGGTTGTAGATCTTGAAATGTTTGATTTATCTTAGAAATGGTACTACAATTACTGTCTGAAGAATCTGGAGAAGAGTCATAGGTATGAGTTGTTGTAATTTTGCTAGGCTCAGCTTTTACTTCTTTTAGCATTCACTCTATTTTTTGTGTAGTGGAGATGGGTGTGAGATTAGGTTTGTTTATTCCTCCAAAATGTATTAATGGTTTTTCTAGTTTTTTTGAGGTAGGATGCTAACTTTTGAAAAGATGTTATATACTGTTATTTCCATCTTGTCTAATTGACTTCTTATAGTTATTAGAATTTGATTTGTATAATTATTTTGTTCAATAGTTTTTTTTAAGTCTGGATCATCTCCAGTAAGCTTAAAGGGTAAACTATTACGTGTGTTTGGAGGCCGGTGATCAATAATTATAATTTCAACAGGGGGATGACCGGAAGAAATAATGAAGTTAGCGGGAGTTTTCCATTTTGCTTTTGTTAAAGTTTGGATATTTTTTTGACTAAGTTGATCGATATAATCAAGAAAAAATATTTCATATTGGGTTTCAAGCATAAAGGCTTGCCAATCTTGAAATAATTGCTTTCGTTGCTCGATTAAAGGATATTATTTTCTGTAGATGGTTCGTCTGTGTATATTTTCATTAGACTCAAGATCTTTGTCTAGTCTTGAATAATTAATTATAAATGGTCAAGTAAGTGTACTTAATTGGGGGTTTATAGGATGAACAACTTCAAAATTAGTTGTTGTGGGAGATGTTTGTTCTTTATCAATATCCTAATGAGGTTTAGTTTCAACATAACTAGGGTAACTAATTTGAGAGGAAGTTTTAATGTTTTCAATTTTCAATTTTTTTAATTCTTCTTCTAATTATTTTATTATAATATTCTTCATTTATTTATCTAAATCACAATCTCGCTTTGCCATAGTTTCAGTAGAAGTAGAGCTAGCAAAAGAATGTCTAGATGATTGTCCAAATTTATGCATCCTAAGATTTTGACTTAATATGGAATTATGAAAATTAATTCTTACCGTGTCATCATTGTATTGTTGGATACAGTTTAAATTAGATTGATTGTGTTGTATGTTGATAGGTTGGTTCTCACTAGTGAGAAATCATTCAGAAGAGAGATGGACATCAGACCATCTGATTGTATATGGAATTCGATGTCCACCTCCCTTCCGAATGGTCTTTCACTAGTGAGAACCAACCTATCAACATAGAACACAATCAATCTGATTTAAACTGTATCCAACAATACAATGATGACACGATAAGAATTAAGTTTCATAATTTCATATTAAGTCAAAATCTTAGGATTCATGAATTAGGACAATCATCTAGACATTCTTTTGTTGATTCCACTTCTACTGAAACCATGGCAAGCCAATCTTCTTCTTCCTCATGTTGTGAAATGAATTGGAGTACCTACAACTTCATTCATTCTTTGGCTAGGAACAAGTTGACACCTCAAAGGGTGGAAGATTTAGTTTTTGTTCATACTAATCTTCGTCTTTTGGCTAGGAGACATCCAAGTTATAATGAAGGCGTGACTCAATAATGAGATCTTGGTGGTGATGAAATGGATTCTTTGGATGTTTCTAATGTTGGTGTTCTTGAGATTGCCCAACTTTCTCTTGATGAACCAGACTTGAAAACGATGATCTTTAATGTTGATGAAGATGAAGAAGTTGATTTGGAAAATGCCTAAAGATGTCTACTGCCTCTACATGAAGTTACAATGACATAAACTTAAATTACATGTTTATTATTATTATTATTTTAACTATATTTAAATTTGTAATGGATAATTTAATTTTCATATCCTACTCGTATCGTATCTTTGGATTTTTTGATTTTGCCGTTTCGACGTATTGTATCCCCATTTTCGTATTCGTTTCAGTACAACCTAGGTCACATCACACCACCTCAATTCATTATAATGTATATGATGGATTTGAAAATTTAAAAAAAACGATGGATCGCCTTGAATCTCCATTATGTTGATACTTGCACAAGTTTGATCTCCTAAGAGACATATTCTAAGGGATAAAAAGGATAAGCACATCCAACGGTTGTAATTCAAAGACATAAAAATTATGGTGGGACCGTACTAATTACTTTTAATTATAGTCATTATAATGGAATTGGATTCTCTCCTAACGGAGAAGTCCTTACCACTACCTAACAAGATTATCTTGACCGTAAGATTTAATAGAGTGCCAAGATTTGTTTTGTTTTTATTTTTCTCTCATATCATCTCTTCCCTTCTTCTCTTCTCTTCTCTTCTTCTCTTCTCTTCTATTCTTCTCTTCCCAACTTTTTCCCTACGTACGTCTCTGTCTCTGTGGATAATAATAGATCCTTTTGCTTTTTAACGGATCAGAAAAGACTACAAAGCCAAATCCACGGGAACAGGATTATCTCCTAACGGAGAAGTCCTTACCACTACCTAACAAGATTATCTTGACCGTCCGATATAATAGACAATCAAGATTTGTTTTGTTTTTTTCTTCCCTGTCATCTCGTCTCTTCTCTTCTCTTCTTCTCTTCTTCTCTTCTCTTTCACTCTCGAAATGTAGCAGCTCTGACTCTCTCTTTCCAAAATTACAGACTCTTTCTCCCTCTCTCTCTTTCTCTCCCAAATTAATCAAGCTTCAATCCAAGTTTCATAAACTTCATCTTGGCAAGCAAAAGGATCTGTTATTCCTTCTGTGTAATCAAATATCCAACCATCGAAAACAAACACACACAAAGTTGTGGAGGGGGCTTATACCGAGTGGAGGTTGAACATGCCCTCTGTTCTTATTCCCACAGTACCTCCTCTCAGATCTTAATTTTTTGTTCAAAGGTTTCGCATCTGGGTTTTTTTGTTAATCGGTGCGTCCTGATTTTGGGATTTCATATGTTTCTGAATTGCTTTGGATTTGGATCCTTGGTCTGAATTTTGTGTTTTGTCTGATTGGAAGTTTTTGGATTTTTGCATAGGTGTGCTGAATTGAATTGTGCATCCGGTGAGGGATCATATATTCACTTTATTGAATCAGGAATACTCTTGGAATCCGATTACAATCTTTGAAACAATTTAGCAAAAGGTACTATTCTGTTGTAGATTGCTGATTCATGTAATTGTCTGCATTTGGTAGCTGATTAGTTGGATGCTTATCGTGGATCAAAAGACAACTTCCATTTCAACTGTTTTGTGATCTGATTGGATATTCGTTTAGTTTAGTTATGATGGTAGAATTGTTTTGGATCCACTTGTAGGCCCATTTGTTCTCTGAATTGGGTTTGAGATGTTGATGAGTTTACCTATTTCAATTGGAATGAGACCAGAGATATGAGAATGTTCTAAGCTTGTGTACCTGTAAATTGTAGCGAATATGCAATCTGACAGTGGCAAGCTATTCATTGGTGGAATATCATGGGCCACAAATGAAGAGCGCCTGAAAGACTATTTCAGTGCGTTTGGGGAGGTGGTGGAAGCTGTGATCATGAAGGATCGGACCACAGGTCGTGCACGTGGATTTGGCTTTGTAGTCTTTTCTGATCCGTTAAAAAGCAAAAGGATCTATTATTATCCACAGAGACAGAGACGTACGTAGGGAAAAAGTTGGGAAGAGAAGAATAGAAGAGAAGAGAAGAAGAGAAGAGAAGAGAAGAAGGGAAGAGATGATATGAGAGAAAAATAAAAACAAAACAAATCTTGGCCCTCTATTAAATCTTACGGTCAAGATAATCTTGTTAGGTAGTGGTAAGGACTTCTCCGTTAGGAGAGAATCCAATTCCGTGAATAATGTGTAACTCTAAGCTATATCTGTCAAATTAAAGGAGAAGTACAAAGCTGAGTTATCTGTCAAGATGTTGCTGAAGCTTGAGTACTGCAGAGAATGCCTGAATTTACACACGGTGGTGGTTGGATTCGTAGAGGTCCACTTTATAAAGTTGGAGCATGGCATGCTTAGCAACTACTTTGATCATTCCATACACATTTCGGTATTTGTATTAGTTAACCATCCATGTATTTAAGAGAGATATTCTCAGCTTATTGAGCTAAACTTCGATGGGAATGGATACAAAAATACAAGAGGTGATTAGCTAATATACAAATGGTATAATACAACACTAACTTCATCACCAGTAGTGAAGGAACCCAATATGGAGAACCAACATCCGGAGATGCATCGAAAAGAACCATGAATATCATGATACAATCTAAAGCAACAGAAGTTGAATACTGATAGCATCCATCACATGATGCTAAAACAAAGAATTAAATTTTCAACACTCATTCTTCTGCTTCATTCGCAGGAGGTACCGTCTCAACAACTGGAGGTATGCAATCTACCTTGTAGCGCAGCACCTATACTCCAGCAAATACCGAGTCAGAAAGTTCAGATAAAATTGCTCCAAAAGAGGACCCAAAAGGCAATAGGCTAAAGACAGAGGTCCTGATTTTACTTTATCATTGCTGTGTAGAGATGGGGAAAATGGAATGGTTCAAGGCTGCTGAATATACTAGTACAGTACAAAATTGAAAAGAGATGGAGACGAAAGCTGTTGCTTTAAATAAGCCATGTCTAGAAGAAAAAGCCCAAGATTTACAACTGTAGAGCCATAACTCTGATCATTGACTCCCATTAAAGAGAATCTGACGAGAAATTGAAGAGAAGTGGGGAAGTAAACCCACAGCACAACGCATTACCAAACATGTATGCATACCTTCTTAAAGAAACTTGAATAAGAATTGTCCCAAACAAGTTTGTAGTTTCCAGCCTCGCATGTGCAGAAGTTCCCCTACAAAGGAATATTTTTAAGCCAAGAAAGTCAAGAAACTGCTTTCTTGCGTAAACGAAGCCGAGAGACTACTTTTTTGCATTTTAAATATATGGGAAAAAGAAAATATGAACTTACTTGATCAGCCTCGTAACGTTTGTAAGGTAAAATGAGCTGCATATAACCATCAAAGGCCCAGTGTAGCAGCCAGAATGAAATCAAGTTAAAGAACAATTAATCATTGAATTCAATATTATAAACTTAAACATCAGAGAGATTATGGCTCAACTTACAGAATTTTCTCCAGATGCATTTGTATACTCCACACTAAATCCAATATCCTGACCACGATCATCAATCTCAATGAGTGATTTACATTGACATAAATTTCTCACGAAGCATAGGAGTTATCTTAACCATTGGGGCACACATTGATATTCAGCATCAAATTTCATTATCAATGGTCTCAACTAACAGGACACACTCGAGAACTTCTAAAGTACTATTTAATGAAGGGGTTCGAATTCATCCTCACGAGACCAATAACAGATGCAAATAATAGTGACATATCAGAAGTCATTTTTATCGAATATAACTGAGAAATGCATCTGTTCTGTGATAAAAGTAGGAAACCTTAACACATAAGAGATGCTTGAAAGCAAGAATCTTCACAAGAAAATCATTAAACTTAGAATGTCACTGCTCCAGCACGTCCACCTTGGTCAAACAACCATCAGTAAGCTATAGTCCAACCTCTGACATTGTGCTTGGTATCAGAGTGAAAGTGTTAACTAAGTTTTTAAAACTGTTCATACAAGTCAGAATTTGTTATCGCACCAACCACTTATAATCTTTATCATTTTTATTCCATAATAACGAGGCATAAAACAAAATAGCATAAGTTACACAATGGAGACCTGCATGACACAAAGGGAGGAACATCACAAGGGATATGATTCATCTTTGACAGCAGAAAGCAGATGTCACATTCATCTGCGAGTTTAATGAAGTTTAGGAACAATACCACGTTCATCTTCCCTTGCACAAGAGAAAAATCCCAAGCAATGTATGAATTTATCGCATCCACGGACAGAAGAACCTACAAGAATGATGGAATTACACAATGTCCCAAGTTTGCAGCACCATTTGAACATAATACTTGATGTGGCAACTGAATAAGATAATTGCCGGATTGTTTCTAAAGCATCCACCAGCTAGCTGAAGGTAACTTCTAAACCTATGCATTTCCTTTAGTCCTTTACCATCTACTATACTGAGCTTGAGTAAATCTCATAACACCTTACTCACTTTAAATAGAGAATTGTAAGGATTTCTTTCCAATGAAGTAGAATTGAGAAAAAGCTCAATCTCTATTCCCTACAAGCTACAGTACTAACTGATCCCTCAATCATACCTGAACCAGATCTAGGGTGATTATGATCTAGGAGTATAACCTCTTTCAAAACAACTCCAAAAGAAAATAAAAACAAACCTCATGTGTTTTCCCGGCTGGAACACTTGTCTCTTTGTAATCATCATTATTTCTGTACAGAAAATCAATGAATTTTTTTATCTGACTGCAGATGTGAGAGCATAATATGAATGAAACGATAAAAGGAAAGAAAAATAAGAGAAAAGACAGTCTGACCCTGCACCGGCAACCTCAGCTGGAATAAAGAAAGGTGAATTTGCAAAGACCTCGCTGAAAATAGAAGAAGCATACATTAACTGATATAGCTAACAGTCCAGCAGCATTACATTTGAAACCAAACTTGCGACTTTGTACGACAGAGTTACAGCCACATAAGACCACACAACTTCAAGTTGGCATTTAGCCAAATCAGTATCATTATGCCTATACAAACTTAAACTATGCACAAAACAGAAGCAGCTTAGATAACTGTAAAGCTATTTGTTCATTTTTACTTTCACACAAATAAGGGATGAAAATGGTAATATACAGATAAATAAACACTGGCTAAATTAAAGAGGTAGTAAAAACTATCTTTCAAAATTCTATTTATTAGTATAAAGATGGTGAAAAGGTTTTTTTTCATATAAAGAAAAGATGGTGAAAAGAAAAATCACCTATGATTATCGATAATCACATTAACCAGTTACAAATTGAACACAGGATATAGGAGTAATACCTTATAAATTTGATGAATCTTTCAAACTCAGTCGTGTAGACATCGACAGCTTGTTCCAAGACAGCTGCCTCTTGCTTGCTTCTGCTCATTCATATAAACAAAGAAACATGTAAATGCAAAAGAAAGTGATAGAACTGCTGGCAATGAATGCAAAAATGCTCACAATTTTCTGGTTTCAAACCGCCCCCAGGACAGCAAAATAGCTAGACGTATAAGAAGCGCCATAGTTGTAAGACTGTACAAAGGTGGTCCATAACGTTGTCGTTGTTCTTCCATCGGTCTATTAATGAATGATATAATTAGGCATTTATTAGTTATTATTATGTAAGATGCTCTTAACTCCACTCCCACAAAAGAACTTACCCATCATCATCATTTATTTGGCGAACAAAATCTAATAAAACCTGCACCAAAATCAAGTGTGGAAAAAAAGTTAGCAATGAGCACAGAATATTAAAGTATATTATTGCTTGGCAAATACATTGACACACAATATAAGTAATTGGCATCGATGGCCTGCCAAACCATGTAGCTATTCACACCATTATGGAAAGATAACCGTGCCAATGAACAAAACAAGAGCAGGCTCAGGGAAAATGGCATGAAAATGCCAGAGGACCATACCTGTGGTACCCCAACCAAGTACTTGACAAGGGTTTTGTAGACACCAGTAGCAGAACCAAGCTGCGCCAACATTCGCCTCCTGGAAGATTCATGAACAATTACCATATGAGGTGGCTGCAACTAACTCGAGCAAACATACAAGACCATGAAGTCCCTCACCTATCCATTTGCTGTCTCCACAAGACAGCATAACGTTCACGTAGACTTGCTCCAGAACTAACCAAAGCCTCAACCTCAGCCACCTTATTCCTCTCGGACCGCTCCCTCTGCTGTCTGATAAGTCTCCCCCGGAAATCTTGCGGAATGTAGGTCATCACTGCACACAGATTCCACAATACATCCGATCACAAAACTTACAGAACTCCGCAACACTGACAACAACAACAAACAGAGACTTAAATATTCAAACCTGTATTAAATACACGCTCGGAGTTTTTGGCCTGAAACGACTCCAATGCCTTCAAGGTCGTGTTTAACTTATGATGGAGGCGCGTGAATACAGTCGCGAGCTGCGCATCCTCAGGACTCGAAGGCTCTTGAAGCTATCCACACGGAATCAATAATCATAAATAAAAATTGTTACGAGAAATCAGTAACAGTAAAATGATATGCAAAAATAGCTCACAGATTGCGGCCAATGAGGTCGATCAAGTAAGAAGAGTATCTCTTCGATATGTTCTCGATTCTTCCACATATTCTCGTCTACTTTATGCGGCGGCGGACTCTCCAACTCATCCACTACTAATCTCTCTTCTCCTAAATAACACATTGAAATTGCAGAGTAGATATGATTACTTGAAAGAGCGCAGTGATTTATGGAATCTGAGAGGTAAAAAGTTTACCTCGAGAGGCGGGAGAGTCGGCGAGGAAATCGGCGGTGAGGGAGCGAATCTCGGCGGAGAGGCGAGGGATGTCGTCGGAGAGAGGAGGGAAGTTGTAGGTGTCGTAATAGGAAGCGAGGAAAGCTCTGGTAATCGGCACCAGACCCTCCGTCGAAGCCATTATAAGTTACAGGCGATCTGAGTTTTTTTTTCTTTGTGGTTTTTCGGTTGCGGTGGTCGTCGGCGTTGCGGTGAGGAATAACGGATTTTGAAAGAAGAATAAACCGAAGAAATTGGAGTGAAGTCCACGCTACAACCACTACCCACTAGACTTTAAACTGACCGGTGCACGGCACGACCGCCTAGAGGGTTTGAGTATCAGTCAACCCCACAATTTCCAATTTCTTTTAACAGATAAAAAAAAGCAATAAATTTCATAAATAACCAAAAAATAAATCGACCATTATTACTTAACAAAATAACGAACAATAAAACCTCTATAAATGTATAATCTTAAGACCAACATTTTTTTTAGATAGAAATTGATTGGGCTGATAAGTTATAAGGAGATCGCTGATTACCGGTGCAGACCTATCATAACATAACTAGACAAAACTAGACTTATGAAAATGACTCAAGAAAAAAATCGAACCCCACATCCTATCTAATTATGCACCCCAAACTACAACAACGCTTGTTACTCTTCAGCTTGCTTCTTCGCGGAAGCGGCTGGACTTAAGGTCATGTCCTTCTATGGGGACTCATACTTTGTTATCTCTACTACACACAATCACTCGTTGTCCTACTAGGGACAGTCACCGATGATGGGGTCTCCTCTTGCATCTTCTTTTTTTTACCATCTAGAACCAGAGCATCCGGTGAAGATGCCCCATCTGCATGCGTTAGGACCGCCATTTGCAGAAATGATTCAACTGTCTATGACGTCGACTTGAGTTGATGTTGTTCGAACATGACAATAGAACTCATGACCTTCGAGGGTCCACATGTGGCTTACTGGGCCTAATATTGGGCTACTCGATAAACCTGGAACCTGCAAAAGAACTTAATGGGTTAGTGGGCTTCTCTTAAAAAGAGGGTTCCGTTGCATGGAGGACATGTGTCCTTGTTCTGCTGCCCTGGGACCATGCATGTGTGCCACGGGGTCGACATGCTCAGCAATGAAGGGTCGATCTACACCATTCGAGGGCATCGTCCCCTCTACCACCATTGTGCTCTGACCCAATGGTCCCTTTGGTTCCGCGGGGGGGGGGGGGGGGTGGGTGGTTCAAACCCTGGCAGCTCCTTTGGAGACCTCCGTTCTTGCGTTGCCTTCACCTGTTTCTCAGTCCGAGCCCAAAACACCACACAGCCCCTATCACTGTGTGGAAAAAATCATTACTTAAGCGAGGTTATTATTTTATCGATAAATTAATAATGTATTAATTTATCAAAAAATTAAATATTTCTTGGTTAATTAAAATGATACAGTGGTGAATCCGCCTACTGTTGAACAGATTATTGAAGAGATAATGAATCCGCATGTTGAAAATGATCATGATTCAAATGACAATTATGCTATATTGGCAGTATCTCCGAAAGAGACATTAACTACCTTGAATAAATTTGTGCGACAAAATAAAAATAATTTTCCAAATGTGGTGCACACATTGCAAAAAATCAAGGACAAAGTTTATTTGAGTATAGATGCAAAGAAGAAACTGACTACAATACCGTTTTTTTATCTAGGAATAGGTGAACTGATAGAGAATATAGAAGCTCTTAGGTGAATTTTGATTTTTATGTATTTTTATGAATTTTAATATATATTTTAATTATATTATTACTTTATATATTCGCAGGACCTAAGAAAATTGAGAAAATGACCCAAATAATCACTCAAGTTTGTCATAATCAACAATTTGATCACTAAAATTTAGAAAATATTAAAAATATCACTGAACTTTAACTTTGTCTATCAAATTAATCACTTTGCCCATCTTGGATGTCAATTTTTCTTATTCCATAGTGGTTTTCATACTTCTCCCACTTATGCTATATGCATTTCTCTCATAATCTCATCTATATAACCAAAATATTTGACAAATTAGAATGTTTAAAATAGACAAAGTGATTAAATTGATAGATAAAGTTAAAGTTCAGTGACCTTTCTGATATATTCCAAAATTCAGTGATCAAATTGTCGATTATGACAAACTTGAGAGATTATTTGGGTCATTTTCCCAAGAAAATTAGAGAAAATTTATTATCTTATGCATTTAATGTAGTTGCTAGTATTATGAACTGGTCCCGAGTCGGGACCGAGAAAAAATATTATTTTAAAGAGATTATTAATTTATCAAATATTCATTTATCGAGGTTTTACTGTAGATAACTTTGAAAATTTAATACGCAGTAAACTTATAAATTATAATACTAAAATATTTATCACCAAAACTACACGGTGGTTGTAGAAGAATTTGATGGGGTCTCTGGTCCTTCTGAGGCACCAACGGTGGTGACACTGGTCTGAAAGTTCGTGAGGAACATTTCGAAAGCGGCACTAGATGATGAGTGGGCCGAGCAGATTGGAAACTCCATTGGCGGCTTCCTTTTCCAAGATCCGGTGGTGCTCAAGTCGGGTATTATGAAGCTGTTCGTGAGGGTGGATCGTCGGCGTGGCATCATGGTCAAACGTAAGTTTCGTTTTGCTCCAACTTGTGTACTTCTAGTCTATTTTGAGTACCTGGTGTTTGGCGTGATTTTCTCCAGTCAAGTCGATGTGATGAAAAATCTCACAAACTGTCTCTTTTTAGTTGCGTTGAGCATGTTTAGCGTGCCACTGTCGAGGGTAGAATGTAGTTTGTGATTTGCGCCGCGATGTCTTTGCTTCTTTAAAAGCGATTGGAGCGAGGAGAGCACCAACCTCGCTTGTTGAGTTCTACTTGCCTAAGTTTTTTCAAGACTTAGGTTTCGTATCTCTTTGCTAAGCCACAAAGGATCGCTACTTTACATATAGTAAGAGTATAAAGCAGAGAAATCTTTTAAGGCAAGTTTTGAGAACACTGAATAGGGTGACTTGTTGAATCCTTGGAATCTCCACGCTCTGTCGGGTGAACTAGACTCCTCCGATCGTCGTCGTCGATTTGGTAGCTAAAGTAAACCTTCAAAACTCCACGCTCGGTCGAGCGAACAAGATCCTGACTTCATTATCGCTGAGTTGGGTGACCTCATAAACCGCCAGAATCTCCACGCTCTGTCGGGTGAACCAAACTCCTTTGATCGCCGTTGTCGTTGTTTACTCGTTGAGAGTAATGAATTGCTTGTATGCAGATTTGTGTATATGTGTGTGTCAATCTATTTGGTTTGATCTATTTATAGAGATTAATGCTCTTCTTCTCCGATCGCTCAAGGAAACACTTCAGACTAGGAAGATAAGGATGTATCTTTTGTAAATCTTCCTAGCTTGCTTAGGAATCTCGTATGTGATATTCTTTTCTAGATTCACAACAATCCTTCGTAGGCCGCAGAGGTCGGCCTATATTCTTCTTGGCCCATAAAATGTTTAAGTTTATTTTAGGCCCAAACATTGCCCCCCCCCAGACCACAAAATTAACTCATAAGCAATCGAAGGGGTCTTTGTTGTGACGTGTCATTCTTAACAGTTCAATAACCTTGCTTGGGCTACTGGAGTGCACCTCTTTGAAAAGTTATGCCCAACGTTTAAAAACTCTTATATATTTGCTTATGTTTCTCTCTTTTCTCAAAACTTATTCTCTACGCTTTGCATTTTCTAAAATTCCTGCCGCCATTTTAATCCTCATCTCCCGTTCTATGGTCATGGCACCCTACCAAAAGTTCTACCCAAAATCCTCCCAACAGGATGTTGAAAGCTTCTATGCCCATATGCTCCCGAGCATCCATTAGGATCAGGGATTTACATATGAAAGGCTTGATATTAGCAAGGGTGATAAAGTCATATTGGGTCCAACAGTTGATACTACCAAGGCCTCTTCTGACCTTAGCTGGGAAGTTCGTCGTCCTCCGCTTATTGATCGTGTCGAGGCTGCTGAGCCCATTCAGTGGGATGGTAAGGATTTTGATGTCAAGTTGGCACTATGCCAAACCCTATTTCAGATAACACCTAATAGACAACAACTAGCAGTTTGTCCATTGTTTGAAAAATACAGTCAACACCCAAAGAAAACTATTGTTTGAATGTGCCTAGATGTGCCAAGGAGACAATAGATTTTAATTAGCTGTAGATGGTAATATGTTCTAACAACACCTATTTTTTCTATTCTATGTGCCATCTGATTTAGACAACACTCATTATTTTTTATGGTGTATGATATATTATTATACAATAGTTTATATTTGTTGAATGAAGCTCTTTCAGACAATAGTTTTTTTCCCATTGTGTCACTTCAGACAATGGATTCTTTTGTCTATTGTCTGAATGATGGTTAGGAAAATGCATGGTTTAGGTCAATTGTCTTGGGGGGTTTAGCCAAATTTTTGTTTCCCTCTTTCTTGATTTTTCATTTTCGTCTTACCGTCGATTTAAAATAAAATTTTATCTAAACCCTCCATTTTCTCAACAAAAAAAAATCATAGCATCTCTTATACACTCTGCTTCACTTTCTTCTTCTTCTTCTTCTTCTTCTTCTCCTCTCTCTCTCTCTCTCTCTATCTCTCTCTCTCTCTCTCTCTCTCTCTCAAAAACAGTCGGCAGCACCACTCGACCTCCTCCAAACTCGCATTGTCGTCAGCCTCCGCCCCTCCCAAAATTGCGCCACCATCAACCTTGGAAAACCAGCCACTCCTATCAGCCCAGCCAGTGCCTCTGCCGAATCAAGCAGCAACTCGTCTCCAACAACGTCACCTTCGCCGCCATCCACAACAACCTGAGCCCACCTCACTTCTCTCTCTCTCTCTCTCTCTCTCTCTCTCTCTCTCTCTCTCTCTCTCAGAAGCAGTCTCCTCCCTCACTCTTCAAAACCTTTCATGCACCGCCGCAACCAACCCACTACTGTTACGTCCACAGCCCAACAAAATGTCGCTGCACCGCTACTGCTTGATCTCCGGTGTGAAGGCACCATGGTTGTGCTGCTTCCTCCTCCATGGTCGGACTACTTCATCGTGCACAGTGACGCCCTTTGTCGTCTAGGTCGGGTCGTTCCCACACCGGCTCCTCAGCAGACTCCGTCAATAGTGAAGAAAAGAAGTATTAAGGAGACGATGGTGAGCTATGCTTCTCTGCCCCACAATTTATTTGACTTGGCTGAAATGTACATGGTGGTTCAGAGCCCATACTCAGGGGAGAAGCGAGGAGTATCTGGGCCGTTGGATTAGAGATCGTGAGGTTCCAAAAGACCGTGTGGTTTTGGCCAATAAGGTTTGTCACTAACATTTTTAGTCTCTTTACTCATTTTAGCTTGCTATATGAGTTTTGATATGTGAGTGTTAAATTGGTATAGGTGACTGGACCGTCTAGGCAGATGAATTGGATACGAAATGGCCCGAAGTATTTGGATGCTAGGAATATTATAGAGGCTATTGAGAGCAGCTTGAAATTTTGTTCATGAGTTTGATTAGTTTTGGATTATTTGGTATTATGTTATACTGAGTGATGAGATATGTAATGTTTTTTCGTACAGTTTGAGGCGGTTACAGACGGATCGACTCTGTTCTTGACGTTGTCCGTAAAAAAATCCGAAAATTAAAAAAAATAGAAAATAAACTTTTTCTTTGTTATTTTTTTGAAAGGTGGTTTGTTTTTTATTTCTCTTTTCTTTTCTTTTTCTTTTTTAATTTTATTTATTTATTTTAATTAGTTTCTTTTGTTAATTACCTTTGCTTTATTGGTTGTATACACTATGTTTTTCATTCTCTTTGTTTAGTTTAAGTTACTAACCTTGTAATACCCCAAAAATTATTACATAATTAAGACACGTTAAATATAAAAATTACTATAGTTTAGTTTAACTTTAGAGACTTTAGAAATTCGATAAAAAAATGTCTAGCGAAGTCAATATATAAAAACAAGCTTTAGAGAAACATTAATGGAGTGAAACAATGGTCCAGTTGATACTCAAGTTCAAGTCAGGTACTCCTTGATCTTGAGAACGACGAAGCTGGATTCACGAAATATTTTATACTGTAGGATAGTTAAAATAAAAATATTTTTACTAGAACTAGAAATGATAACAAACTCTAATTCCAAATAGCCAATAGTGACCCTTATCCTCATCATAGAAAGAACAAATAGGAGTTAAGGAAAAGCTTGGAGAAGCCATGAAAGAGTCATAGATCTACAGCTTTGATCCTCTTTCTCTATCTCTTTTCTTTTCTTCAAATAAATCCCTTTCTTTGATTTTGAAATACATCTGTAATTCTGCTAAGATGCATCAGTTAGTAAAAACGCTTCCATACATCTATAATTACGCTTCCTTATCAGAAACATATGTTTCAACCTTTTTGGAAGCTCGCTTCCGGCCGCTTCCCCATGCTTCGCACCCTGCTTCCGCTTCGGAAGCGCAGAACGCCTGCCCAAGCACAATCGTGCTTCGTAGATAATTAATTCCTTGCAATTGATAAAAATAATCTTAAATACAAATATTATTAGTAAAATTAAAATACTATTTCGACAAAAAATGAATCGTCATTAATGTGCTAGTTTTTTTCCAAGGAAAGTAAATCTCGATATATGTCATATTTTGAAGGAAATTTTAAAATTTCTTTTAATATAAATATTTTTAGCTGGAGAACAATTTTGATCGTCTTGACCAAATTTGGTCAGTTTTGGCGAGGAAATCCTATAGATGTTCGCTAGTTGCCTCTACCATATTTAATGAAGAAATATTAAAACTAATCAAAACAATGAAATAAATACTAAACTTATAATATTAACTGAAAAGTTATACCACCACAATTCGTGACTTGAAGAATAACAAAGAATTTATTTTTTATTTAATGATACTAAACCCGGCCAGCATCAGTTTGCCACAAATACGTAACCATGAACTCAAACTGTTTGGCCTGCTTCCACTGTCTTTCACCTTATTTTGCACATTAGTCTTCTTACAACCTGTTTGGCATTGTAATGTACATGATGGTGCATGCATGTAGTAAGTTTTCCTTTTATGAGTTTATCCCACACCAAGAGCAATAAGACTTGAAGTACCTACTATTTACCATGAAATTCTTGGTCAGAATTTGATTAAAATAACAGAAAACTTATATATATCAACTAGTTGAGTGAGTCAAGCTATAAAATGTGGAATTACTTACTATACTATATATACAAGCATACAATATTGTGACGATCTGACCCTTGTCGAAAATTGTCAAGATAAATATATAAACAAGTAAATTAAGAAAATACTGGATCCAAAAATTAACTTCGACTAATCTAGTCGAGGACCTATCCAACAAACTTGTTATGACGAGACAATCGTAACAATATAAAGAACACCTAATTTCTTCATCCGCCGCACCGCCTCTGACGGAGACACGTGTCACCGTCACCCACCCACTGGGTCGACAAAGTCTAAACGCCAAATAACCCTTATGACTATGTTCATATCGTCGATACAAACCTAATGATATATAACATGACCCATTTCCAGAAATAATTTTTCGGTCACGCGTCTTCACAGGTGATGGTGCCAATTGACCCACCGTTGAAAAGCTTTCACCGAGCCCATTCTACTATCTAACTACGTCATTACTCAATTCGGTCGGATTCAAGCCGAAAACTGCCCCGAAACACTGAAAATCTCAATCTCACCGAAAATTTATTCCGACGAGATATCTCCGCCATCGAGCCACCAATGGGCTTGAGGCATCACCCAAAATACTCAGGAGGTGGAGGACCCCCTCAAACCTTGCCGCCCAATACCACTAGAAACAGCCGATTACAATGGAGTCTGAATCTGTGTTCGACGAATTTGATCAAATTCCGTCCAACTCACTTGCAACCAAGAAATTCAACATACAAATACCTTCTAGACATCAAGTGTGATCGAAATATACCGATTTCATGACCGGAGGAGTCACCGGCGACGGTGACGGCGACGAAAATTCACCTGAAAACCCTACCTCTTAATCTAGGCGATTCTCTTCTCTATGGTCTCAAAACCATCAATCGAGAATGGAAATAGGTAGAGGAGATCGACCCGCATTGGACGTGACCAATTTTGATGTCGGAGGTGAACGAATGGCGATGCATCGCTGACCGACCGCCACACCAAACGAACTCTCTCTCTCTCTCTCTCTCTCTCTCTCTCTCTCTCTCTCTCTCTCTCTCTCTCTCTCTCTCTCTCTCTCTCTCTCTCTCTCTCTCTCTCTCTCTCTCTCTCTCTCTCTCTCTCTCTCTCTCTCTCTCTCTCTCTCTCTCTCTCTCTCTCTCTCTCTCTCTCTCTCAGTGAAGGGTCAACCCATTCTCTCTTTATGTTCACTTTCCTGAAAGGGTTAGTCCCTTATATACTCAGCCATTTTCAAAAAATAATTTTCGATTAGCTTCCGTCAATCGTAACTTTCTCGTCATAATTCCGTTTCAACATTTCTTGCGTCTACGGATTCGTCTCGACAAATTCTATGACTTCGAGCCAAAGTCAACCAAACGTCATCACTTCTATAAAAAGTCAAGTAGAAACCTCTTAATATTTATTAATGATAAAAAAATTATTTACCACGGCCACTAAATTATACTTGAATTATTCATAAATATTAACAATTATATAAAAATATCAGAGTATTACAAATATACCAGGATATCATATATAATAAAGCTTTTGTAATTAAATTAATGGGCTTACTAGTTTTAGTTTAGTGTATGACTCAAATTAGGATTTCATGATAAACTAGAGTTATCATCTAAGTATTCTGAATGTAAAGTTTATTGCTTAAGTTGTCGAACACAAAAAGGAAAAAGGAATTATTGGTTGAGAATGAGCAGCATGTTCCAAGAAAAGGTTGGTTAAACCTGGAATTACATTTGGATTCAAGAACTAATAATCAAGTCATATGAATATGTTCAATAGTGGTCCTCTAACTCCTCTCCCAAAGAAAATATACTTGGTTCACAACTTACCCTAAATCACCTTAAGCAAAGCAGGCTTTATTGTTTAATCTTTATAGCTAGCTTTAAAGAAAAACTAAAACAAGAGGTGAAAATCTATTAACAAGCAAAGAGAAATTAAACTTTTATATTCAATGAAGTTATATTTATAGTACATCAAGATGCTTAAGATACTTGATATACAAACTGGGATCCTCTCCTCACCTATCACCTTACCAAACACCTAACGCATTAATTTAGGCCGTCTGATGCATTGGACAACCAAGATTTCTTTTCTTTTCACTCTTTTTCTATCTAAAAGTCTACAACTTTCATTTTAAAAGTGCACTATTTAACGCATCAATTTTCGCCGTATGATGCATTGCAATGCATTTGTTAAACAAGTGCACTATTTACTTTGATTAATATGTAGAGCTAACACCTACCTAACGATGGTTTTTAGCCTCAAAATAGAGTCCTTCCCAATCACATAGAAACTAACACAGCAAATCTAATCAAACAACCAAAGAAACTTTACACTAGTTAGAACCAAATCAAATCCGAAAGGAGGAAATTAAGACCAACATGTACTATCTTCTATTTCAGCAATCAAATTCACCAAGACCATATAACTGAAGACCATTACCTTCCGCATCGTGTACTACTAGTTTCTTACACAACACCAAACTCATGGCCATCGTCATCACCCATTAACTTCAAATGGACTATAGACACAAAAATCAGTAATTTAAATTCCTTAATTCAAACGCATAAAAAATAGTTAGAACCTTTGCTTTTTAAATCGGCCTTCCTCTTACTTCCAAAAATCGGCCTTCCTCCTTCATCCTCCCTCATGTCAATAGTCTTAGGAGTAATCTTCTTATAAGCAGCAAACCCATTGTTCTTCAGAATCTCAACAATGGTAAGAAGTGCAATATCGGGATTGGAGATCTCTCGTGGAGATTAACAAAAGAGGAGGGGTTTCTTGGTGTTGAAAATTTGGCTGCAATTCTTAAGTTTACTCGATGAAACGGAGAACTGCATGTTGTTCACTACTTCTGTCACACCCTATGCAGGGGCGGATCCATGATTTTAATCTTGGGTGGGCTGTAATTTATTGTGCAATGCACAATTTTTTTTTTTGAGGTTTGTAACCCATTGGGAGGCTCATCCTCACGCCTTTCTTATTATATATAAGAAAAACATACATCGGAGGGAGCATAAAATCAAACTCCGTGAATTAAAATATCTACATTATTACTAATTAAATCTCACCCTTCGAGGTCCACAAACTTCAAACTCATCAACAACTGAATCATTATCAATACTATCGGCATACTGTCTTTCAATATAAAGAACCATGCTATCATCAAGAAACTCTTCACACATCTTATTTCGAAGAGTATTTTTCAAGATCTTCATAGATGAAAATGATCTCTCTGTTGTTGCAGTAGACACAGGAAGAGTCAACACAAAACATATTAATTTATAGATCATCGGGAAGAATTCATACTTTCTTGTTTCTACCAACCGTCGACACAAGTCTGATAAAGATGATGTCATGTTGAATCGTACATCCCTCTGAATATCTTCAAGAAAATATCCACACTCCATCTCAAGAGAAAGTATATCAGTAGTCGTAAAATCTCCAGGATAAAACTTCACAGCAAGAGTACGAATATCTTCAACATTGAAAAATTGGAAATTATTACGAGGATCAAATGTTGCACTAAGAACAAGGAGCTCCAATGAAGTCTCTGTAAATCTAGTATCCAACTCTACTAACTGAAAGTCTATCACAGCATTTAGAACACTAACTCGATAATAATGCTCATTTGTAATAAAAGAATTTTGTTGGCATGTTCTTGGGTTTGTACCTTCCGTGTAGGGAGCACACATATCTGGCATAACAATATCATGTTCTTCACAAAATAATATTACCTTTGCAATCAGTTGATCCCAACCATTCTCTCTCATCGCCTGAAGTTTAGATTTTGTTAAACTGAGAAAGCTCAAAGCATTTAAAATTTCTATGGCTTTATGTTGCAATGCTTGACAAAGAAACTCAGTAATCTTTATGACATCATGCATCAACAATAAACAGAACACAAAATCAAAGTCCTTCAAAATCTTACCAACACTTTTTGCTTGGTCTCTCACCTTTGACGGCCCATTTGCTTTCAAATCTGCAAAAGTCATTCGGGTAGCTCTAAACAACTTTATCAAACTTGAGATAGAGCGATGGTGCGATCCCCAACGAGTAGCTCCTGCTCGTTGCAAACCGCTAATCTGATTAACTCCTGAACCTGTTTCAAGTGTACCCGCAGCTACTAACTCTGCAATTTCTTCTTCTCTGATAGATTTTAGCATTGAATGTCGTTTTGCAGAAGAATCCACAAAAGTCACTACCGAATTGAGTTTAGAGAAAAAATCCCAAATATCATCAACTCCCATAGCAACAGCATTCAATGTCAGTTGTAACCGATGAGCAAAACAATGCACATAATAAGCATATGGACACTCTTCTAAAAATAATGCTTGAAGTCCATGAAAATCAACCCTCATGTTGCTAGCACCATCATATCCTTGACCTCGCATATTTTCCACTGGAATATTATACTGAGCAAGAACTTTGGAAATCTCAATTTTCAAAGTTAGAGAACAAGTATCTGAGAGACTAACGATTTTGAAGAACCTTTCAATAAGAAATCCCTCACGATTAACAAACCGAAGAATGATAACCATTTGTTCCCTTTTAGAAGAATCAACTGACTCATCAACAAGAATGCAATACTTTGCATCTCCCAATTCTTCACAAACTTTGGTTCTGACTTTGTTGCCAAGTCTATTCAAGATCTGCTTTTGGATTGTTGGAGAAATATACTTGGCATTCCCGGGAGCATTTTGCTTGACAACCTTCTTGACTTCCACATTTACTCTTGAAAATGAATCTATAACTGCATCAAAGTTACCCCCATTTAACGAGTCAACTGATTCATCATGATCTCTAAAAGCACATCTTTGTCTTGCTAACAACCTCACTGCCTCTATGGTGGTAAGAAGTCGAAGTCGGTTATCCGCAATTTCTTGAGCTGATTGGGCGCTAATCACTCTTTCAATATGTACAGATGGGTTCCTTAAGTTTTCCCATTTGAGCATAGAAGTGTTATGCACACTGTTAATGTTCATCCCGATATGCTTGAGAGCAATAGATTGCTTAGACATCATATTCTTCCAACCTCGAGCTCTGCTCTCAGTGAATGCAGGATGTTGAGATGGATAAGAATCAAAGAGAAAACAAGGAAAGCAATACACTGATCTGTTATAGAAGAATACTCAAGCCAAGGCCAATTTTTAAACCATTTAAAATTGAATCTCCGACCTTGACTCCCACTATCAGTAGAGACCTGATACACACTCAACTCGGGTTGAAACGGTCCCATAACCACATATGCTCTTCGAATATTTTCACGATCGTTCAAAGGATATGAACAAATTGGTCTTCTCTTTCCCGGATCACGTTCAAGGCAACTCAAATCAAAATGACGTTCTTCTGATGAGAAGGATGCCAAAGGATCAACATGATCATCATTCACAAAATTAGGTATGTCATTAACCGAATCTTCAGTCACAGGTGTATTCCCACTTCCACTCCCACTCCCACTCCCACCCTCATTCCCAATCTCATTATCATTCCTTTCACCTGACGAATTATTTGTTATAAACCATGAAAGAAGATTTTTGTAACGTTTGGGTTTACGGTGATCCACCATTGTAGTTAATGTGTCAAACCTATAAAGTTTTATACATTTAATTAGGACATTATAGTTTTGCACATAGTAAATCAAAAGTATGGGTTCAAATCATACATATGCAAGTGATGCAACCACTGAACCACTAACCATTATTCCATTACTCCAAGTTATCCCAAAAAAATTACAAAATCAAATTGAAATTGAAAATTTGAAATTGAAATTGGTAACAAAATAGAGGGAGAGAAAAATAGAGATACCAGGAGGGTCAGTGGGCCGGGTTGGTGGTCAGTGGGTCAGCAGTTGGTGGGCAGTCGGTGGTCGGAATATCAACGGCAAAAGAGATCCGGGAACTACCACCTTGAGCAAGTGAACACAGAACAGCTGGATCCGCCCCTGGCAAGCTACCGCTGTAGCTGTTTCGAAGAAAAGAAAGGTCTTTTATTCAACATCTTTCTTATGTATAATCTTTTCAATTTGTTAATTTTACTTTCTAATAATGAATTATCATTGTGTTCATCGTACAAGTGTGGCAAGGCTACATACATTAGATGGTAAATCTTAAGGCTGACTACAACTTAGTGATAAGCAAAACTAAATACTGCTAACCATAAAAAGGAATGCCATTTTGATCTAGTCCTACATTTTCTAAAACAAAATGGAAACTAACTACAGAAAAACCGTGTATAAATAACATATAAGTGAAAATAACTAAATTTGCTCATCATAACCAAATAACAAATAGCTCTAAAAGAAAGAAACTAATTTTGGATTTAATAAAAGGAATAGTAAATAATTAAATGCCAAATTAAATAGGAAAACAACGATAACAGCCTTATCTCTCTGAAGTTGGGTGATGCCGAATTCTATCTTCTAGTTTGTTGCAAGTTTTAACAGTCTGTTACTATTATCGTATACCTGTTTCTGTGTTTTGGGGAACAAAACATGCCAATGCATGAATTTTTTATGCATCCGTCACACTTATGGACCTGTTCTCCGTTCATCATTCTTTTTACTTATATTTTCCATAATTTATCCATTTCATCACTCTTCATCATCAATTTTATGGTTTGTAATTTTCAGGAGAGGCAACTAGCTAGAGCAGCTGAAGCGAAAAATGCTACTCCAGCTACAAATCCTGCACAAGCTACCCACCAAATGCTAACTAAGAAGGTATTGGCAAATTCTTATAACTGAGAGTAAAAAGTACTGATATACATGTGATAGTTAAACAGAACTATAATTCCAGCGAGAGAATTTTTTTTCAGTATTTCCCAATTCCCATCTTGCAATTTAATTGTACTGGAGCTTTAATTTCTTTTATTTATAGTGGCTTCATTTCTTCTTCTTCAGTTTTAAATGTTGATAGATTTTATGGTTTCCTTGCAGAGACTCAGCACAAAGATCAACTTTGATGTCCTTAAAGATATGTTCGAAGCATCTGTATCAGTAGTCATTACAAACGTTCAAAGTAATGCCTCAACCTAACAAGTTCAAAGTTCAATCAGAGCATAATGTACCTAACTACTGAAGTCGAAAATAAACCATCTTCATTTCCTCATTGAAATTTAAAAACACTACAACTAAAACTCACAGCAAACAAAGAATCGAAGCTGCCATAACCAACCTTTAGGGTTTTCAGTTTTCAATTGCAAATTTCAGCCCCAAAATTTTCAATCCAAGTCCTTGACCACCTCAATCCCCATTGATTTCGCCGGTGGGTTCTTGCCTTCTTGCCTTCTTTGTTGATCGGTGCAGTGGCAAGTCTGTCAGTGGCTAAGTGGGTTCTGCCCATTCTGGGTTGATCGGCACCGATGGATTCTCGGTGGGTTCTTGCCTCTTGGTTGATCTGTGGCCGGTGGGGCTACGGGTTGAGGGCTTAAAGTGAGATCAAGTTTCGAGAGATGAGGGCTTGAGGGAGTTGAGGCGAGATCGAGAGATGAGAGAGTTGAGTGCAGAGCCAGAGTGCGATATCGAGATATGAGAGAGAGATGGGTTCTGCCATCTGGGCTTCTGTTTTCTCCAAAAAATTTCGGCCCAAAATATTGGGGTGGGCTACAGCCCATCCTGCCCTTGGGCTGGATCCGCCCCTGACCCTAGGTTCTCTCTACTTCTTTTTATAAAATTAAGATTAAAGATTATGAATACTAAATGTCAATTAAGATTATGAATATGAAACTGTAAAATTATGATAAATACAATAACACAAACAACATGCATAGATTGTTTAAGGAAAGAAAGAACTTATAAATACTCATGCTTATAGACGATGTCATAACACAAAATATCTTCTCCTCTATATTATCCTTAATAGTCGACTATTCTATGGGGCAGAGTAATGAATGACTTCATGATAGTTAAAACAGGGACCTTATGTCTTTATATAATGTGTATAGAATTAATACATCCCGTAAAAGTTCTTAATTCTAATATAACTCGTAATGAATAATGAATACAGAATTCATGTAGAACTCTTATTTGCACTAGGTAAATTATATTCCCTTAAGGATTAATGAAGTAGGGAATATGTTTGTTTACTAATTACTTAAGCATCAATTATAGAACTAATATGTTGTTAATGAACGTAATTGTGTGATACCCATATTAATTCTTACATGTTTACCATAAAAACCCTAACATCTTAGCTTTTGGCTCCGGAGGCTTGTGGGTTCACACCAAAATATAATTTCGCCTTCCTAGACTTGTGAATTTCTGGTTTATATATAGCAATATTTATCTTGTATTATCTGTATAAATGAATTTGTTATTACGATAGTATCCTATATAGAAACACTTCATATTTATGTTACTATAAGGGGTATTTACGAGCTTTTATTTTTTATATGAATTTTCGGATTGGCTGAATTAGTGGAGAATAATCTCTTTCTAAATCTTATTTTATCAGTATAAAGTTTGTTTTTACAATTCCATCCCTCATAGATGGACCTAGGGACGGAGGGATGTGGAGGCCAGGGTGGGCCCCTTGAGTTTATGTGGAAAAAAATTAGTATACTATTATTATTATATAATATAAATATTATAATTTATTTGAAGTATATTTAAACTTCAATGACGCATATAAGTGCATGACTAATTCAAATCTGACAACTTTGTAAGAATATTATTATATATTATTTCAATAATGAAGTCCAAATATTAGGTAAATTAGGATTCAATCTCTTACCAGGTTTATGATTTTATGGTCTTTTTTTCTTTATAAAAGTTCTACCATTCTTGAGATTAAAATACAATCATTTTTATTAAGTTTATTAGATATGGAGAGATACTTCAAAAAAAAATCCTCTTCTTCTACTCCAGCATCAGATGAGCAACCAGCTACGAATATTCAAAAGTATATGAAAAAGTCTCGTGCTTGAAATATTACAGAAAAGTATCCATCAGATCTCGCTAAATGCCCGCCAATTTCAAGTTATCATCCTAGCATTCAATAAGAAGTTCGAAGATATTATCTACAACAAGGCCCTTGTCGACCTAAAAATCATACTTTTCCTTTTATAGAATTTGGGGAAAAAAGAAGAAAATAAGGTTTATTCGTGATTGTTTTATTGAATTTTCATATTGGTTAGAGTACAGTATTAAAAAGGGTGCTGCATTTTGTTTATGTTGTTATCTTTTCAAACCAGCTATTGGAGAACAAGGCGGTGGTAAAACTTTTGTTGGTGCTGGTCATAGATTCAGTAATTGGAAGAAGAAGTAAACGCTAATATCACATTTTGGAGGATCAAATATTACTCATAATCAGGCTGCGAGCTAGTGATTGAGTTGCTTTATCAAACCAAAAACAACACATTGAGACTATTTTGACAAAATATATAGATCAAAATCGAATTGATTACCCGGGACTATTTTTTAACGTTTTCATTTAGCCCCCCCCTCTTAAACCGAGAACCCTGACTTCGTCCCTGGATGTATCTCATATCGTGGGTATCGTCTTTATTACTTTAAGGGATATTTATGGTACTTTAAAATTATGATCTTTGATATTAGGGTTTGAGGGTTATATGATTTATGTTTTTTTTATAAGGGCTGTTATTTATGTTTAGGGTATCACAATAACAGTTCTTCCTTGCATCAGTTGTATTTGAGAGATTTATTTACTTGCTTATCACCCCTATTCACTGCAAAACATTCCTTTAAACGATAACCTATATGCCAGCAGTGAGATTAATCTCTACTATTTATTAAAGGAAGATAGCTTGTTTCTCCCATTTATCATTTTTTTTTTCATTTATACCCTTTTCTCTTTGGTAAAATTGCATCATTGGGTTATTATTGTAAATAACAATTTATATAAAAAAAATAGAAAAGATATCCCTGTTTTCTCTCCCTATAATCCACGTACTTGCACTCACCCCCTTTATACTTTGTAACTGATAGTAGTAAAACACTGATTATTATCCTTATCAAAAGAAAAAGAAAAAAAACTGATTTTTGTTATTATCTTTCTAATTTTCAGTACTTATTTTATTTTTGTAATTGTTTAATTTACACACACAACATGTGTGTGCTCCTACTAGTATATCATATTCGAGGTCCTCTAGATTAGTAATCACACGACATGAATTTTTTTCATGGGTAAATTTACACTTAAGGTCATTTACATAAGATTTATACTAGATTAGGTCACCTAACATTTTTATCCAAAATCAGGTCATCCCTATAACAAACATAACCTTAACATTTTAATTATTTATAGCCATGTCATCCTCACATTCTCTCTCTCTCTCTCTCATTAGCGAAGCCATGGCAGAGACAAAGCACAAAACCAGAAACGAAGGAAGGAGCAGGAATGGTAGTATCAACAAGAAGCCAAAAATGAACAAGAGAGGCAGAGGCACCGATAAGCGAGAACGAAAAAGTCCTCGTATTCCCAACGATTTCGACGAAGAGATCGGTTCCGACGAAGAGGTTTTAGGCCAGGATCTCTACGAGTATAAAGAGGCGACGTCGGAGGAGGAGACCAAGAAGAATCGTCGGTTTGACCCCATCGATAACCTCAATTACGAACTATCTAAAGATTTTAAGGTCTAATGGAGTTTGATTTTATTCAATACTAGCTCATAGTTTGCTTCTCCAGTTCTATAGATTATTACCTGGATTGCTTTGATAAATTATTTGATTGCTGGATCTAGGGTCTGTTTTTGTTGAAAATCAGTGGTGTGCTTTGGTTATTATGCAGTAGTGTCTATATTAGTCTGTGATAGTGTGTATGTTAGTCTGTAGTAGTGTATACAAATTGGTGTGCTTTGGTTGTTACGCAGTAGTGTCTACGTTAGTCGGAGGTAGTGTATATATTAGTCTGTAGTAGTGTATACAAATTGGTGTGCTTTGGTTATTACGCAGTAGTGTCTACGTTAGTCTGTTGTAGTATGTATGTTAGTCTGCAGTAATGTACATATTGGTGTGCTTTAATTGTTACACGGTAGTATCTACGTTAGTCTATGGTAGTGTGTATCTTAGCCTGTAGTAGTGTATACAGATTGGTGTACTTTGGTTGTTTGCGAAAACTGATTTTCTTTTTTATAATAATGGTGATGACATGCAGGGCAGCACCGATAGTGATCAAAGACATGAATTCAAGTCGAAAAGGAAACATGATAGGATAGTAGAACCTATCGATGCCGGTCGTGAGTTGAGGTCGAAAAAAAGACATGATAGGCCAACAGAACCAGTGAAATGCCAACGGAGGTCCTAGAAGGATGCTGCTGTAGCCAAACAAGGTAAAGAGAAGTCACCATCTTCGTTGATCAAAGTTGTGAAGGGAAAAAAGAGGAAGACGGCGAACCAGGACACTCAGTTCGACAACGGAACAAGAAGAAGGCAACCGAAAGCATCATAGTCCAAGTAGTAGTGTAGTGTTACAAAACAGTTGTACTTACCATGTTTTAAAGTAGTACCCTGAATATTTTAGAGTGGTGCTTACTAGAGACAACAGTAGTACATTGTGTTAAATTACAGTAGTACGTACCATGTTTTGAAGGTAGTACCAAGAATATTTTGGAGTAGTGCTTACTAGAGACAGTAATAGTACATTGTGTTACAGAATAATAATCCCTCATTGTTTCTCTCTCTCTCGGAAATTTTGAAGAAGACGAAGAAAAAAAATTAATATAAATGGACAAAATTAGAAAAACAGAAAATATGAATAAAAAAATAACATTAGTTAAGATAAAAAATATAAATGACCTTATGTGTAAAATAGAATCTATAATTAACCTTATATGTAATTTTCTATTTTTTCATCACCTATACTTACAATGTGAAAATGATGTCGAAGTAATATATAACTTGTATTACTTATACACTTGTGTCATGGTATACGTACACTTTAAAAAGGAATATCGTTCTCACGATAGAATTTTATATACATGATCTATGTTCCAAGTTGTACAAACTAACAGACTCCAAATTAAGCAACTCGTGACAATATCATAACTACATAGATCAATGATATGTCTTATATGTATTTGAAGCACCGAGAAATATGATTTTGTGAATCAACTAATGCGCACAACTCACTCGTACAACACGTATAATGAAATAACCCAACTCTAATTTAGTTTTTTTAAACCGGAATCAAACTCCTTTTGAAAACACGAACTTTCGAAAATCATGAAAATTTCGGCAGAGTTTCGCTATAACGTGGAATTGTCATTAACCTGCACCCGAAAACACACTTCATCCTATGCCACAAAAGTCAAACCGTGGGCACCAATCATATCCGGATTTCTCAATATCATATCAATAATGTAAAGTAATAAGTAAAACTATACTTTACAGAAATCCGGAGAAAAATCATATGAAAGTATAACCGTAGAATAATCAGAGCGACTTCTAGTGTATATACATATATACAAATAGTAGGCCAAACTAAGAACCTACCATAAAAGAAATATAGCTCGAATACTAAGTCTCCGACTGCGACGTGCGACACCAGAATCTGAACTGCAAACTGGGCACGGAAACCGAAAAGGCCCGGGGAAAGGCAAATAAAATCGTTAGAGTGAGTGGACGAAAATAATCATATGCTTTTCACCATTTATATATATCATAAAACAAAACGAGTTCATAAAATGAATGAAGGTTTCAAGCGAATCTCTCAAGCCCGACGATGATAGACTAGGCGAATCTCTCAAGCCTAGTGGGCACATCAGGGGAATCTCTCAACCCTGGATCTAGACTACCGGTGATCAACCGAGTAGCCAATGCATCGATGCTAAGTAAATGCCATCACCATATAAAATATAAAACAATACCTCCAAAAACAGTAAATAATCTCAACATCGTACTGTAAGAAAATACAGAAATCAAGAACTCGCTACGACAGTTTAAATAAAAATTCACTCACAAATAAGCATAACGCAAAACACGTTAATCCTGTGATCCGGCGGAAAATCCCTCGCCAAACAAACGATCACGATTCTCACTGCGATCGGTGCGCGATTCCGAGCAAAACGACATAAAATTTGTCGAAAAACACATCGGCCGGAAAATCGTCGCCGCTGCCACCGCCGCCGCCGGAAAATGTAATCGGCCCAAAAAAATTTGACCTACACATGGATTTGAAGATCTTGACATTTCCAACAACTTTCTAGTTCAAAGTTAAGCCCAATTTTGACCGAAAAAGGTCCAAAACTTACCTTGAAAATCAAAACCCTCACCGGAATTTTACCACCTCCGATCTCCTCCATCCGGCCACGGCAAGGTTTGGTTCTAAAAGCTTCTCTCCAAGACTAACAAAACCCCTAAAACCCCGAGCTCAATCGCCGTCGTAAACGCCGCCTCCGAAGCCACTGATTTCTCGCCGGAAATTGCCCTCCTTTTGCCGCATAGATTCTCTCTCCTCCGGCCACCATACAAGGCCATCCTCACACCAAACTGAAGAGGAGAATGAGCCCAACATTTTTCATCAAGAGACCTCGGCCAACCGTGGCCGGAATCGAGCTCCACAACGGCGCAAAGAACTCGGCCTCCAAACGGGTCGACCCACCCGTGGTCAACGCGAGTCAACACCCCATTTCCCAATTTGGAAACTTTCCCAATTTGTAACGTATTTGCCCGTATTTATACCGTACACGTATCGATTCCCAAACGGATTAATACGACAAAATTCTACGGCCGCAAATATTCATAACTTATTTCTCGTAACTCGAAATAATCTTCCGGAAGTTCCCACGAGCTCGAAATTAAATTCTCTACAACTTTCGTAAAGGATCTCAAATTAAATTCTTGCCTGATAATTTAGTTGTTAACGAGGCCGCCATATTAACCAATTACGACAAAATCGCGACTAATCGCGAAACTCGCAAATCAAGTCGATAAACATACCATTTTCGGTTCAGGTTGTCACATATAATTGGAATAGAAATTTGATGATCCCTAAACTCTAAAAAGTTATTAAACCCTGTACCCTAAACCCAAATCTTCTTCTAAAAATGACAAAAAAAAAATATTATGTCCAAACCCTAAAACCCAAACCTTAAACACTAGGTTTAAAACCGAATTTTGACCATGATAAAAAGAATTAGGACAACAAATAGGTAAGAAGGTGGTTACACGTATGCCTGAGACAGTTCGGTTATAGGTAGAAAAATGAAGGAACCGAACCGAACCAAGTGAAGTTTAAAACGAATCGGTTTTGCAAATTTAAACTGTGGAACCGATAAGGAACCGAACCGAATCGGTTCGGGTCAGTTCTGCTTGTTATTTCGGTTTTTTTCTGTGTATTCTCAATGAAAATCAGAACTGTTATGAACTCACAAAATCTGCACAAAACTGCTATCAAAACTGACTAACTTAGTGAATAACTATATAGTCTTCGATCTTTAAGCATATCAAAATTGACTGTCTAAACCGGCCAAACTGACTGCTATCAAAATCTTCCTATAACCAAATTGGGAAAGTGAGGAGACGTCAAAGCCTTTGAGACTTAAACGAGTTTGAAAGTTGAAAGTAAGGAGACGCCAGAGTCGGAACCAAACCCCCGAGGATGAAATCATCGGAGCCGCACTAAATCGCAAGTGTAAGGTTCACTGGTTCAATTTTGAGAGAGAGAGAGAGAGAGAGAGAGAGAGAGAGAGAGAGAGAGAGAGAGAGAGAGAGAGAGAGAGAGAGAGAGAGAGAGAGAGAGAGAGAGAGAGAGAGAGAGAGAGAGAGAGAGAGAGTGCGAGGTTAGAGAGAGATCGAAAGTGAGGTGTTGAGAAGAAGAGATAAGGTTTCCAGGCTTTGGCATGAAAATTAATGAGATGGAGTCAATCTTACCTGAACTCATATGAAACCCAATTATATGACAACATGTGTACAAGAATACTTAAAATCGGTTATTCTCGGTTTCACAAGATTAAAAACTCTACGAACCGAAAGAAAACCGAGGAATATACGGTCTGATTCCTTCTTTACTAACCATTATAATCTCTAAAAGCTGAACCGAACCGAATCGGCTATTTCGGGTCGATTCGGTGCGGTTCTTCGATTTTCCGATCATTTTGTCCCAGCCCTAGTTACACGTATGAAAGCCCACACATTTAATCTTTAATATTTAATTTTAAAAAGAAGAATTTGTAAAAGCGTAAAGACCGAAAAAAAATTAAATAAGCCTAAAGACTAGAGAAAAGAGAGTAACCAGTTCAAACAGAAAAGTAATTGTTTATCTAAATAGTTTAATTGTTGCAAATGTGTTCATGATCAAGATTCTTCCTAATCGGTTACCATCTCGACCACATGATTAAGCAAACAATACTGGTCTCATAATTTCTTATATCTTACAGTCTTATCAATAATGAGAAATTCAATATTTCCTTACTTATACCATATTTTGTGAAAAAAAAGAAGTTTTTCTCGCTAAAACTACAGTATTGACGAGGAAATAGTTTTTTCGTCACAAATAAGTTTCAGGGTTCATATCGACCCGGAGCCAAATCAATATTGAGGAAACCTTCCTTTTCTCGCAAAATGTTGTTATGCGCGAGGAAAAACATCGCCGTTAAACTCTTTTGTCTCTCGCAAATAATATAAGGATTTGGTCTACAGAAATATCATGTTTTTTGCGAAGAGTTTAAATATTCAACATAAAAAGCTATCTTTCCCAAGGAAAATATGTTCCTCGCTAAAAACTAAAAGCCCTAGAGCGAGGAAACAAAAAATTTCTTGTAAATAGTGAGATTTAGCAACTAAAATAGTTTCTTTGCTAGAAATTTAGTCGATGAAAGCACTTTCTGTTGTAGTGATCTTTCCCCTAATGATGTTTGAAAACTCCTCAAAAGCTCTGAATTTGAAATATTGATATCTCACTCATTTCTTAACCAAACTCTGTGTTCTTTATATCAAAATGAAGCATAAGAGTCCAACTATCAATCTGAAAAGTTTAAAAGGCATTAGTAAACTTTTAGTAACTATCTAATCCGTGCAAATGAGCTTAACACCAAGCATAATAATTTCTGGACAGTTTTAGGCCATCATTGTTTTTGGAATTGAGAACTTCATACTGGACCTTATGACTATAACCGTTAGATTTCTATTGAAAAACTCTTTATGATGGTGTACTCACTTCTCAAATTCGGACAAAATTTGGATTAAGTATAAAATTGGCCCATCATAGACAAGGGAGCTAAACTACAAGAATGAGTTTTTATAATTAATCCAAATGATATAAGCTCCCGAACATGGGTCTTATATGATATGTATACTTTGACCTAATTTTTCTTTGTTCTTGAATGATTTTTTTGTTGTTGATTTTTCACCGATAATTTCTATCTTGTATACTTTGAAGGCCTACTTATTATACATGTTTAGGAATTTATTTCTAGGGGAGTTTGGTGCCCGTTGGTTCTCCATAGCCTTCTTCAATCTCTCTTTAGTAGAAACCAAGGTTTTGGGTCTAGCAAGAGATGCCCTTAGTATATTTGTGAAGCCTTGTAGATTCTCACACCTTTTTTAGATCATAATACTTCCTTCTCAGCAAATCTGGGTCTATGACTTTGGGTTCTTTGAAGGATAGTCGTTGGTGATAAGTGTACACTCACAGATATAATCATAAAGATTAGGTAATAGGTTGTCACTACAAGAAAAGGAATCATTACCGGCGAGATTCAGGCCAACAAGGCCGGCGACCTGAAAAGTCGCCGGTAATGTCCATCATTACCGGCGACTTACCCCGTTGCCGGTAATGTCGCCGGAATCTCGCCGGTAATGTTGCAAAACATTACCGGCGACTCCAACCGTCGCCGGCAATGTCTAGGCACACATTTCCGGCGAAATTCCGGCCGGAAAATCGCCGGAAATGTGTGCCTAGACATTGCCGGCGACGGTTGGAGTCGCCGGTAATGTTTTGCAACATTACCGGCGAGATTCCGGCGTAAAGTCGCCGGTAATGTCTTCATTTCCGGCGACTTACTCCGTCGCCGGCAATGTGTCTTATATTAGATGCCGGATGGGGCAGCTCGATCATTCAATCATTTTGAGCGAAAAAAATCCAGAGAAATCGAAAGAAGGAAAACGTACGCTCTGAAATCGATAATTCGGTATATTGTCAAAATTAAGGCGCGCGTCGAAAACTCGATCACTCGGGAAGCTATATATATAGGTACGTAGGTGTATATATACGTATATGTGGTATATATATATATGTGTGTGTGTTGATCAAATCCAATTCGTGAGATATATATATATATATATATATGAAATGTTGTTGATGTACGGTCACGGAAACGAGAAAACAGCTTGTAGTTAATCTTGTGTCTGAATCAATGACTGGTATTATCGTATTGTTATCGGATCGGAGCCAGGCTTAACAGAGCCTCCTACCCAGTCAAATACGTTTTGAATTGAAAAACACCAGAATACTATCATCGAGTACTGAATCGAATTCAGAGATTAGATCGATGTATATATATATACATATGCATGCATGTGTTGATTTAATTAGAGTTGAATTGAGATATCACGTCGATTATTAGTAGTGAATGTGTGTATATATATATAATTAATACCTGGTAAAATTGTTAGAATTTTCAGGATGGACAAGAGTTGGATGAGCCTCGAAAGATGGGATGTCAGATATCACGAGGGAATTAGGAGTTTTGTGGATTTTGTGAAGGCTAATTGTGGAGACACTACACTTCATTATTGCCCGTGTAAAGAATGTAAGTGTTTCAGCGATCGATTTCGATTTCCTATTGATAAAGTCCAGAGGCACCTGAGTAAATACGGGTTTTGGGATAAGTACACTTGTTGGATTTATCACGGTGAAACATCGTTAGCGGGTCCGCATGATCATGGACAATTTGGTGAGAGGGCCAGTCCACGCTATGATCATGGAGATTTTGCTGAGAGGGGCAGTTCATCCTATGATCCAACATCGATGTTAATCAATGATATGTTTCCTCATGAGAGCGGTGTATTTGCTGATGAAGCACCAAATGTCCCTCCCGTCGTTGAGGGTTTCCCCCATATCGAGCCAGTCGAACCATTACCTGGAGGTCATGTCAACACAAGCGGTATGGACAAGTACAACAACCTGATTGCATTGCAACAAACTCCGTTGTACGACGGTTGTAGTAAGACTGTTCTTGAAAGTGTGATGGGAGTGATGCAGCTCAAAATGGAGAACAAAATGTCTGTCACAGCTGTTGATTCTTGGTTGAAGTGGACTGCTTCGCTACTGCCACCCGGTCATCGTCTTCCTACCACTCATCATAAGGTGCGACATATCCTGAAAGATCTTGGGCTTTCCTACATCAAAATCCATGCATGCAGATATGATTGTATTCTCTTCTGGGGAAAAGATCTCGAAGACCTTGAAACCTGCCCGGTATGTTTTATAGAAAGGTATAAGTTGACTCCTGCAGGCAACAAGAAAGCTGTGAAGATACTTCGATATTTCCCGCTTATTGATAGGCTGGAGCGGTTGTTTATGTGTGCTTTCACGGCCGAGGCAATGAGATGGTGGGCTGAGAGGAACTTGCCTGACGATGACACCCTTATACACCCTTCCGACGGAGAGGCTTGGAAGCACATGGTCAGGGAGTTTGATCATTTTGCAGCAGAGGTCCGAAATGTTTGGCTAGGGCTCTCATCTGACGGATTCAACCATTTTGGCAACATGAGTCTACAATACAGTATATGGCCAGTTATTTTGGTACCGTACAACCTTCCACCATGGATGTGCATGAAGAAGGAATACAATATGCTCACTCTGTTAATTCCGGGCCCGGGTTATCCAGGAAAGTGTCTCGATGTGTATTTGAGGCCTTTGATTGAGGAGCTTAAGTACCTGAGTGAGTGTGGCCACCCCACTTACGATAGGTTCAAAAACGAGATGTTCCAGATGCATGCCATACTTGTTGGCACCATCAGTGATTTTCCTGCCCGCGGTATGTTGTCGGGCAACGTTACCAGGGGTTACAGGGCTTGTTCAGAGTGCATGACGGTTGATTGTTGTAGTCCTCATTGCAGTAAAATTGTTCAGATGCGTCACCGTTGTTGGCTTCCATATGATCACCCATTTAGGCAGGATCCAGACGCGTTTGATGGGACTGTGGAAACAGGTGTGGCACCCAGGCGATGGACAGGGGAAGAAATTTTGGAAGTGTTGAATGAATATGATTTTGGCCAGCTGAGCAATCATCCTGACATAGTGGCGTCAATTCCAGAAAAGCCCCAAAGGTATAAGTTTTGGACACACAAGAGCATATTCTGGGAACTCCCCTACTGGCCCAGGTTGCCTATCAGACATTACCTAGATGTCATGCACATAGAGAAGAATGTGTGTGAAAGTGTGGTGGGCACAGTTCTTAACTTGGAGGGGAAAACAAAAGACATCCCTAAGGCACGCATTGATATGAAAGCAATGGGTCTGCGGAAACATTTGTGGTTAAGAGATGGTAAGAGAAAAATGCCGCAAGCTCCGTACACCGTAAAGCCGAAGCATAAGCATGAAATTTTTCGGTGGCTGAGTAATGTCAGGTATATATTGTTATGGCTATGTAGGAATTTGGCAGGAAATTTTTACCGGAGTATATATGGTTATATGCGAGAAATATAACGGTTGCATATATATGCCTTTATCTATATATATGCAGGTATCCTTATGGCTATGCAGGAAATATAAGCAGGTGTGTTAACTTCCGGGACAATAAGATGTACGGATTAAAGAGTCATGACTGCCATGTACTGCTTCAACGCCTTTTCCCTATTTTCATTCGAGGGTACATGCCCAAAGAGGTGGTCGAGCCGTTGGTGGCCTTGTCAAGATTCTTTCAGAAGTTATGCACCAGGGAAGTTAAAAAAGCAGACCTCAGGGAGATGCAAGATGACATCATTTTTATCATGTGCAAGCTTGAGAGGATATTTCCCCCAAATTTTTTCGACATAATGCCGCACCTGATGATCCATCTTCCCGAACAATTGTTGCTTACCGGTCCCGTACACTACACTTGGATGTATCCCATGAAAAGGTACAAATGATTCATAAATTTTGTTTGCCTATGTTTTTATATGTAAATTCTTGTGGTTAAGTAAGCTAACATGTACTTGTTAACTTGTAGACAATTGGGAGCCTACAAGGACTATGTGAAGAATAAATATGCACCTGAAGGGTGTATCGCTGAAGCATATGTTGCGCACGAGTGTGTAACGTACACCAAAGTGTACCTCGAAAATGTAGAGGACCCCCAACAACATATGCCGATAGATGAACCCCAGTTCAACCTTTCTATCATCTCCAGTGACGTGGTAGTACAGGGAAGCTTGCCAAAGTCGTACAAGTTGGATGGAAATGAGGTAGCCATTGCCCACTGGTCGGTACTGATTAACTGTCAAGAAGTACAATATTGGAAAAACTATCATCTTCACTGCCCTGCTATTGCCGGAAATGTTGATTACCACAACAAGACATTTGCAAACTACTTTGGTCAATGGGTAAGTATATGTGTATATGTATATTTTTATATATATCCTTATATAGCATGTTCGTATGTACGTGGTTTTGTGGTTTCAAGATGACATAATTTCTTCTGTACGTATTAATATATGGACGTTTTCAGATGAACCATGTAGCAAATGATGGTTGCCCAGAGTGGTCAAACGAATTGAGGGTCCTGGCGATGAAACCGATTGCTTCAAAAGTTTACTCGATGTGTCAGGTCAATGGCGTGAAATTTATATGTGAAAATCGAGACGACCGACTGAAAACACAGAATTGTGGGGTGATGGTCTATGGTGGGCAGGATGGCGTTGACTATTACGGTGTCCTTCATTCAGTTGTTGAACTAATTTATGGGAACCGCATGAAAGTGCACTTGTTCAAGTGTAGATGGTTTGATACTAGCCCGGAGAACACAAGGACCGATCAGTACGGAACATTTTCGGTGAATACTGCTACTACCTGGTATGAAGATGACCCTTTCGTTCTTGCCTCATCAGTAAAACAAGTGTTTTACCTGGACGATCTTCTTAACAAAGTCCCGTGGAAGATGGTTAACCATGTTGCTCATAGAAACATATACAGTGTTGCCACACTTGGTGATACCGCAGATGATGAGGAAGTTACTGCATACCAAGAGCCAAACGCTTTTGACATTCCGGAATCATCTACGATTCGCCTTAATAATGTGAGATCTAGGAGTGTGGTTCGAATTACTGGAGCAGAACTTCTCGATGTTAATCCATATGAAGTTGACGCTGATTCAGATGACGAGGAGCGGCACATATTGCCAGAGGTTACCTATGAAACCGAGTCAGACTCAAGTGATGAAGATGATTACGATTATCATCCTTAGTACATTGGAAATTGTAGTCCGAAATTGGAACCGTAGTCGACAAATGTACGTAGTAAAATGTACGTAGTAAAATGTTTAAGGAAATTGTAGTCGGAAAATGTACTCAGAAATTGTATGTAGTCGGAACTGGAACCGTTGTCGGAAATTGAACGTAGTCGGAAATCGGAACCGTAGTCGGAAATTGAACGTAGTCGGAAATCGGAACCGTAGTCGGAAATTATACGTAGTCGGAAATTATGTAGTCGGAAAATGGTCGATCGGATAATAGTCGACAAATAATGACATTACCAACGAGTTGATAAGCAACTCGTTGGTAATGACATTACCAACGAGTTAGCAACTCGTGGGTAATGTCATTACCAACGAGTTGCTTATCAACTCGTTGGTAATGTCATTACCAACGAGTCAAGTCGTTGGTAATGACATTACCCACGACGTACGTCGTTGGTAATGTCATTACCCACGACGTTGACCTACCTCGCCGGCAATGGTGGCGGTATAGGCAGCTCGAGCTCGATGTCCTCCTCCCCATTTCTCTTCGGCCTATTTCTCTTCTCTCTTCCCTCTTCCCTCCCTAAACCCGAAATTCTCACCTCTCCCCTCTCCTCAATCCTCTCTTCTCTCTTCCCTCTCCCCTCTCTTCCTCTCCTCCCCTCTCTCCTCCCCTCTCTCCTCCTCCCCTCCTCCTCCCCTCACCTCCGTCGCCGGCACGGTATAGCTCGAGCTCCACCATGCCAGGTTTGAGCTCTCTCTCTCCCTCTCTCTCTCTCTCATTCCACAATATTTTTTGTGTGTATTTTAATTAATTAATTTGTGATAATTGTGGGATGTATATATGTATGCATGTGGACATTATTTGTAAAATGTAATTAAGGTATGTATGAAAATTGTGGGAAAAAAATGTGGATAATTGTGGGGTGAAGGAGCAATATATGTGATGTATATATGTGAAAAATTAATTAATATATATGGAATGTATATATATACGTATGTTTGAAAAATGTGGAAAATTAATTAGCTAGGGTGAATTGGATTAATATGTGATGTATATATATGTGTGTGAATTAAGGTGAAATTAAGATGCATGATCGATGTATACAAAGTGTATATTTGATGTATATATGTGTAAAAAGTTTAAAGCCGGAAATGATGTATGTATATATGTTAAGTTAGGTGATATAGTTGTTAATTTAACGTATAATAGCATGTATGTATTGGAACCATAACAAATCGGAACCGGAACGGTTTGAAACCGGAACTGTTTATAACCGGAACCGAGTTTTTTTCAAACGGTTCCGGTTTCAAACGGTTCCAGTTCGAAACCGTTCCGGTTCCGATTTGTTATAGAACCGAATCGGTTTGGAACCGAAACTGTTTGTAACCGGAACCGTTATGTTACAAACGGTTCCGGTTACAAACAGTTCCGGTTACAAACAGTTCCGGTTTCAAACGGTTCCGGTTACAAACAGTTCCGGTTTCAAACGGTTCCGGTTCCAAACCGTTCCGGTTCTGATTTGTTATAGAACCGAAACGGTTTGGAACCGGAACCGGAACTGTTTGTAACCGGAACCGTTTGTAATATAACGGTTCCAGGTTCAAACGGTTCCTGTTCCAAACCGTTCCGGTTCCAACCCGTTCCGGTTCCGATTTGTTATAGAACCCCAGTTTCCATGACTATTACGGTGTCCATGCCAGGAGGTTTTGCGGCTAATTGGCTTCGGAGAGGTTCCCGAAATAGTGGAGGGAACAGTAGTCAAGCTTCCTCCTCGCCCGCAGTTAGCAACACACCCAGTGGGCCAATGATGAGTGCTCGCACGAGAGCCTTGCTAGAGGCGCGAGCTGAGGAGGAAGCTGCACGATCAAGAGCCGTGCAACCGAAAGTTGAGCCTCGAGCCTCAGTCTCCAGACGCTCAATCAGCAGACGTCCCTCCGGTGGCAGAGCCTCAGAAGAGCGACAGTCAACGGGGGCATCAGAAACTCCCTCAATCCGAATGCCCCATATTCGCCCGGTGCCTACTCCCGTTTCACGGGAATCATCTGAGACACATGGTGGTGCTGGCGCCTCATCGTCCAGGCCTCGTCTATCTCCGCCGTCCGGTCTCTTCCTACCCGACGAGATTCCTGTCATCCCTGAATTCGATGATAGGGGGATGCCTGTTTATATTGAAGGACGGCCGGAGTTCCTGAGCGTGGAGGAAGCGTATAACTTCCTCCCGTTCGACCCCGTGTATCTTTGGAGTGTGAGGTGCACCAACCAACAAACGGACGATGCAGGTAAATTTTATTTAACATCAGATTGATTACTTAATTATTACTTAAGACTTGCGATAGGTTCAATTAATGATATCAATTTGTTGACATTGTATTATTAGGAAATTTCGTTAATGGGACTGGAAAACGGAAAGGGGCTAGAGGCACCTGCACCGGGAAGAGACTTGAGCAGGCCACTGGCAGAAGGAAAACGCCCATAAGGGCCAATGAGGATGGCGAGGTGATCGAGGCATTCGACACCACGCGCAAATATGTCAGCATGGCCGGTGCGATCGTGCGGGACAAGGTCCCAATGCTTTGGCCAGATTGGGAATCTGTGCCTATCTACGTGAAGATGCAAGTGCATAATGCACTCAGTGTGAGTAAAATCGTATTTTCATTACGTAAATTTTACATTTATTAATTAAGTCCGAATAAATATATAATTTTACCTTTTATATATTCATATTGCAGGTGTGGTTTGACGTGGATGAAGTTCTTATTCACACGTGGGTAGAGCGTCAACTACATATGAGGTGATGTGCTTCGACTTATTTGAATATATATCGAGTTAGATTTTTGTTTATCAAGTGTTTTAATATCTCTAACTTTTTTTCCTTGTTTTAATATAGGTATAAAGAGTGGAAGAACGAGCTTTCTTCCCATTACACTGTATACAAGGAGCTAAGCCGAGGCTCCACCCCTAGCGAATTCCGGTTTAGGGAGTACGAGTGGCTGTGGCTGATAGCCCACTTCGAGCACCCTAAAGCTCGGCTATGCATCCTTAATATATCTTTCAAGCATAATGTATCGTATCAGATTGAAATAGTTAGTTACTAATTTTTTTTCATATGTTTATCAAACAAGGCGATTTCAAAGACGAACCGGGCGAATAGATTGAAAAACACCAGGGCCCATCATGCAGGTTCACTCAACTACATGGGTTGGTCGACTAAGGCGCAGCAACAACAAGAGTTGAACCCGTTGGTGTATATTCATCAGAAGTTCTACCCGCAGTGCCCTGAAGAAGCGGTAAGTCTTTCGCCTCTCCATGTGTTAATAAAACTATTTTTCAAGATGGAAATAGATTTTGTTAGCTAATACGTTGTTCATTTTCCCATTTCAATTAGTCGAGAGTGGAGGAGGCGACCGCAGAAGTGACCATGAGTATAGCTCAGACTAACCATCCTGACTGCTCCGAGGAAGAAGTCACCCAGTATGCCTCTCAGATCGATCCGCTTGATCCTCCGATAGCGGCTCAGATCATGGCAAAAGCGTGCGGGACTGGAAAGAATACCTACTACTGTAGGGGAATGGGCACGGCGGGCGAAGGACTATTGAAGAACACTTCAGAATACTCTACCGGGTCAAGAAGTTCAACTTCTAGTCGTAACCTCGCGGCGGAGCTTCATAGGACGCAGAGGGAGTTGGAGGAGCAAAAGAGGCAGATGGCCGAGTACCAAATGCAGCAGACACAGGTGCAGGCTCAGATGTACACATGGATGCTGACGATGTACGAGGCTCAGACTACCGGACAACCCTTCCCCACACCTCCCCCGGTCCCTCATATCCCTACCTATCCACCACCACCACCGCACCAGTCAACGCCAGAGCAAGACCAAGGTAGCCACCGGAATTCAAATGAGTACATGAATTACTTCAACCCTATTGACCCGCAAGTTCCTGGACCTGACCTGTAGTTGTAGTTAATTTTTTTATCGTCGTTGCTATTTGTAGTGTACGTTGGACATTTATGTTGAACTTGTATGACTGTCTTTGCTATGTGTACTGTTGAACTTGTATGATTGTACGGTTTATCCGGTTCAATGCAGGTTATGGAATTGGGCCCAATCCAGAACCGCGTTTTTTTTTCAAAATTTTTCCCCACATTGCCGGCGACATGGACTCGAGTCGCCGGCAATGTCTCACATTCCGGCCACGGCGGCGCTGCCATTGCCGGCGACGGCGTTTCCCATCGCCGGCAATGTCAACACCGGCGGGGGATCTCCGGCGACGTCATTGCCGGCGACAAGTCGCCGGTAATGTCAATTCCGGCGAAAAAAAAGACAAGGCCGGCGACGAAAAGTCGCCGGTAATGTCTCCATTTCTGGTAGTGTGTGTTCTCAACGGTTAAATCTTCTTGGGAACTTTCATTCATGATTTTGTGAGTTCGGTTGAATGTGTGTCGTATTCTTACTCGTGTCGGGTAGATGGTAGTTGTCATTAGCTTGTCTTCCATTGTTGGTTCACTTTTACTTTTCTGCATTCATACGTTTTCTCTATTTTTTTCACCATAACAAAACAATTTTGATTCATCTGAAATTTTACGTGGTACTCCGTCAGTGTATCTAGTATGTCCTGTAATTATTTCGTGATTTTATGTTAAGTCTAGGTTAGGTAATTAATTGAGTCTTCATATGTAGGTCAAGTCTGCTAGGTTTTTGGTATTAGTGTATCAAGTCGTTTAAAGTATTTAGTCTCATCAGTCCTTTGCAGGAATGACCCCTACTTAGCTTTGCTATAATTGACAATATTAGGAGTAGAGTAGGGACTTATCTTTGATAGGTAGCTTTTCTGCCTATCAAATTTTGACGCCGTTGTCGGGGATTGATTAACTCTAATTGCTTTAACTTGTATCTTATATTTGACCTTTGTACATTATGTATTCTAACTTTGTGGTGTGTTCTGTATATTCTATGGCATGGCACTCAATTGAGGAATGTGCGTATATGCAATATCAATGTTACTCCACCATGCAGAGCAATTACTACGCACCTCTTTACACTCAAACTTGAGATGATCACTCTAGCTAAGGATATTCACCTCAAGGATATCAACATGAAGAAGTTCATTACTCCGAAGAAATCATGTCTCTTCTTCGAAGTCTTGATTCTCGACTTGACCGATTGCAATTGGATTCTAGAATTGAGAGGTTGAAGACTTCTATGCAACAGTTGATGGATGATATAGCTAAGCAAGTATATGTTGAGCAAGAAGTTGTAACCTAATATGGACCCAATCCCGATTCAGTTACCTAAACCGGAATCAAACCCTTTCGAAAATACGAACCAACAAAAAATTTTCAAAATTTGAGCAGAGTTTCGTTACTAGCTTTGAATTACCATAACCTGCACCCAGAAATTAACACTTCGTCCTATGCCAGAAAAAGCAAACCGTGGGCACCAATCCCATCCGGATTTCTCAACATCAATATAATCAACAACAGTAAATAAACTGTACTATGTATATATGTATATCCGTGAAAATCCGCACAACATGTATCAGAATGTATCAGAGCGACCTCTAGAGTATAACATATACAATATGTACATCAGTAGGTGAAACAAGAACCTACTGGAAAACACAGGTGACTCTGATCACTAGCCTCCAAACCGCGACGTGAAACACCAAACCTGAACTGCAAACTGGGCACGGAAATCGAAAAGCCCAGGGGAAAGACAATAACACGTTAGAGTGAGTGGACGAAAATAAATGTCTTTCACCAGATAGTATATATATACATATAAATCATATGCGAGTCAAATATACGAAAATCAAATGAAACGTGAGGAGACTCCAGCTACCACTCACGTACAGAGCATGCAACGTAAATATATCGCGGAATCACTCATGGACTACCACGCGATAGCACAGTCTGAACCACGGGATCCCAGACCCACACGTGATTCCTAGCCAGAAAGGCCTCGGGTCAGGATATCTGTCCTTCCCGGAGCGTACTCGGGGATCAGCCGAGAAGCCAATGTGTATCGATACCACAACATATACTGAGAATGTACTCTGTGTAAACCAAAGCATAAATCTTTTCTATGCACATGCTTAAAACATAATATATACGTATAAATATATATACGTATACGTATATCCGTATAAGCATAATCGTAAAACACATGCTCGTAAAATCATAATCAATCCGCATGCTCAAGTTCGTAAATCATAAATAAAGACTCGCAATCAATCCGTGAAAATAAAGTGTCCACTCACAAACTCTCGAAACGCGCACACGCGCTACACTCGTGGTCCGGCGGAAGATCCCTCGCCTGAAGCACGATCACGATTTCGATCTCCTGAATATTCACAAAAACATAACTGATCAAAATCATAGTTCTCAACACTGTACTGATGCACGGAAACCAACCGTTCCCGGAAATGTGAAATGCGGTACAAAACGATAAACGAAATTTCCGAAATCCCAACTCGAAACCTCGACTGAAAATCGGCTAATCAAATCAACCCAAAAACCTCTGGACGACGATCAGGGCGCAATTACGAGAAAAATGACACTAATTACATCGAAATCTGAAAAGTTGACTTTTTCTCGCCGGAGCGCCGCCGTTGACCGCCGCCGCCGGCGGCGACGCGCCGTCAACGGTGGAGTTTCTCGATGAAATTTTCCAGATCGGACCTTCTCGACCAGACGAACCTCTTTCCCTTCTAACACTAAGCCCAATTCCAACCGCAACCCTTCCAAAATCACACAAAACCAAACAAAATCCCTCACCGGAAAACCCAATCGGGTTTGGTCCCAAACTCCATCTCGTTCAAACCCAACCACCTAGGGAGCATCTACGAGGCGTGGGGAGCAAAACCCCCAACATCTCGCCCCACGAAACTCGCCGGAAACACCTCCACCGTCACCGGCGAACTCCGGCACCGCAACCCGATTCGGGTTCCCATCAAACTCCATCAAATCTCATAATTTCAAATACAGACCTACTCGAAATCAAGAGGGGAAGGAGACCTTACCCACGCCGACACCTGAAGTGGCCGGAAAATGGTCGCCGGACGGTGACTTCCCAAACGGGAAACTTTCCCCTTACGGTCCTTTGGTCAGCTTTCCAATTTTGGAAAGTCAATGAATTTCAAAGATGGTCAACGCCAAAGTAAAGTTTTCGACTAATTCTCGGCTATTTTCGATATTTATACTCGAGCCTCGGGTCGATCAACGGTCCGGAATGAATATACGATGTGATTCGGATAAGCTCGAAACAATCGGATAAACTCGTCGGAATCGGAAACTTCAAATAATCATAAAATATTCCTCAGTTATCGGAAAAATCTTCCGAAACCACCCACTAGCTCGAAATCACGTACTCTACCATTTCCATGAAGACACTCAACCCAAATTCTCGACCGAAAACAAGGTCGCGAATCGAATCGGCAAACCACACAATATCGCAAAACTGCGACTAACCTCAATCTCGAGAATCGTGCCGAATATGCATCAGATTCTGGTTCGGGTCGTCACAAATCTACCCCCCTTAAAGAAATTTCGACCTCGAAATTTACGTACCTGTCATGTGAACAGATGAGGATACTGCTCCCGCATACGCTGCTCGGTCTCCCAGGTGGCCTCCTCAACTGAGTGATTCTGCCACAAGACCTTCACCAGCGGAATCACACGGTGCCTCAACTCCTGCTCACGACGATCGAGGATCTGCACTGGCTCCTTAACATACGATAAATCCTCTCTGATCGGCAACTGCTGTGGAACTAACACATGTGAAGGATCTGAGATGTACTTCCGCAACATCGAAACATGGAAGACATCATGAACACGAGCCATCTCTGTCGGTAACTCAAGTCTGTAAGCAACAGCTCCAACCCTCTCCGTAATCTCATACGGACCAATGTACCGCGGTCGAAGCTTGCCACGCTTCCCGAAACGCACTACTCCCCTCCACGGAGATAGTTTCAGGAAGACCCAATCACCAACCTCGAACTCTAAACTCTTCCTCCTCACATCCGCGTAACTCTTCTGCCGATCCTGGGCAATCTTCAGCCGATCCCAAACAACCTGAATGTCCTCCATTGTGGTTTTCACCAAATCAGGACCAATGAGCCAACGCTCGCCCACCTCACTCCAACACAATGGAGTGCGACACTGCTTCCCGTACAGGGCCTCGAACGGTGCCATCTCAATACTGGCCTGATAGCTGTTGTTGTAGGCGAACTCAATCAAGTGCAACTGCTGATCCCAGTTTCCACGAAACTGCAACACACATGATCTCAGCATATCCTCAAGTGTCTGAATGGTCCGCTCAGACTGTCCATCAGTCTGAGGATGAAAAGCTGTACTAAATCGCAACCTCGTGCCCAAAGCTCGCTGTAAAGCCTGCCAAAACTCAGAAGTGAACTGACTGTCACGGTCAGAAACAATGGACACAGGCACTCCATGCAAGCGAACAATCTCAGATAAGTACAACTTGGCCAATCTGCCTACTGATACCTTCCCTGGAAGTGCAAGAAAGTGTGCGGATTTCGTCAATCGATCAACAATAACCCAAATGCCAGTGTTGCCCGCCGAAGTACGCGGCAACTGATAGACGAAATCCATCGTGATATGCTCCCACTTCCAAACTGGAATCTCAAGTGGCTGTAGTTTCCCTGCAGGTTTCTGCCTCTCCGCCTTCACCTGCTGACAAATCAAACACCGACTCACGTACGCGGCAATCTCCTGCTTCATGTTGCGCCACCAATAGTACTCTCGAAGTGTACGAAACATCTTCGTACCTCCGGGATGCATCGCATACGCTGAACTGTGGGCCTCATCCAGAATCTCCTTCTTTAAGTCCTCGTCCCTGGGTACACATAACCTGCCCCTGAACAACAACGTACCGTCGTCGCTCAATCGGAACTCTGTTGGCACACCATTCCGAATCATGGTCTTGTGCCTCCCGTACCTGGTCAACCAGTACCGGTCGAACCTAAAAACTGGCCAACAAAGCTCCATCATCATCATACCCAAATACAGCACCTGTAGCTCGAAGCTCAGCTAACATCGATACTCTGGCTACACACATATGAAACAACGATGCTCCAGATTTCCGGCTAAGTGCATCCGCTACAACGTTGGCCTTCCCTGGATGGTACTCAAACGTGCAATCATAATCATTGATCAACTCCATCCATCGGCGCTGCCTCATGTTCAGATCCGGCTGCGTTCGCAAGTAAGTGAGACTCTTGTGGTCAGTGAAAATCTTACACTGAGCACCATACAGGTAATGTCTCCAACTCTTTAACGCTAACACAATAGTGGCTAACTCCAAATCATGCGTCGGATAGTTGACCTCGTGCGGTTTCAGCTGTCTGGAACCATATGCCACGACTCTACCATGCTGCATCAACACACAGCCAAGGCCCAACTTCGACGCATCACTATATACAACAAACTCACCACTGTCGTCTGGCAAAGTCAGAACCGGTGCAGTAGTCAATCTCTCCTTCAGGAGAAAATAACTCTCCTCGCACGCATCAGACCACTCAAACTTGACGCCCTTCTTCGTCAATCTGGTCAGTGGTGTAGCTATCCGGGAGAAATCCTGTACAAACCGCCGATAATAGCCTGCTAACCCCAAGAAACTCCGGATCTCCGGCACAGTAGTGGGTCGACTCCAATTCAGCACGGCCTCAATCTTGTCAGGATCAACACTAACTCCCTCGACCGAAATCACGTGGCCCAGAAACTTCACACTATCCAACCAGAACTCACACTTGCTAAACTTCGCGAATAGCTGATGGTCCCGCAAAGTCCGCAACACCGCTCACAAGTGCTTCTTGTGCTGGCCCACACTCCTCGAGTATATCAAAATATCATCCATGAATACAATCACGAACTTGTCCAGGAACCGTCGAAACACCCGATTCATCAAGTCCATGAAAGCTGCGGGGGCGTTGGTCAACCCAAACGGTATAACCAGAAACTCATAGTGCCCATACCGCGTCCTGAATGCTGTCCTGGCAACATCTGAATCCCGGATCCTCAACTGATGATATCCGGATCGAAGGTCAATCTTCGAAAAGACTGCTGCTCCCTTCAGTTGATCGAACAAGTCATCAATCCGTGGCAACAGATACTTGTTCCTCACTGTAATCTGATTTAGCTTCCGATAGTCGATGCACAAACGCATGGTCCCGTCCTTCTTCCGCACAAATAACACTGGAGCACCCCACGGAGAAACACTCGGTCGAATGAATCCCTTCTCTAACAACTCCTGAAGCTGAATCTGCAACTCCCTCAACTCTGCAGGCGCCATCCGGTACGGTGTCTGGGAGATCGGTCCAGTACCCGGCAATAACTCTATGGTAAAATCAATCTCCCGTAAAGGGGGTATACCAGGTAACTCTGCTGGAAACACATCCGGAAACTCAGACACAACCTCAATACTACTAAGATCTGGCACTGCAGCTGTAGTGTCCACAACATGGGCTAAGTAAGCAACACAACCCTTCTTCATCAACCGGTCCGCCCTCATCGTGGAAATCAAACACGGTAGGGAAGTGTTCTTCTCGCCACGAAACAATATCTCAGGTAACCCTGGTCGTCGAAACGCGACCTCCTTCCTGTGGCAGTCAAACATGGCCCAGTGCGACTCCAGGAAGTCCATACCCAATATCAAATCAAAATCCACAATATCAAGCAACAACAGATCAGCGGCTAAACCATGGCCATCAACAAACACCTCACAATCTCGATAAACCCAACCGATGCTCACAACCTCACCTGACGGATACAACACTCTCCACAACCCCGAAAGTGGAGATGCAGGAACCGTGGCTAATGATGACAGTCTAAATGATATGAATGAATGTGAGGCACCTGGATCTAGCAATGCAACTACAGGAATACCAAAGACATGTAATGTACCGATAACAACCTCCGGTGATGCTCTACCCTCACGCATAGTCATAGCATGAACTCTCGCCTGTCCGGCTGGTCGTCCTCGCTGGGGCTGTCCTTGCTGTCGGCCCTGACCTGCAAACTGTGCTGGTCGAGCTCCCGTAGTGGCACCTCGCTCTTCTCCGAAACTCTGAGCTGCCTGATCACCAGCACCATACAACTGAGGACACGCCCTCGCATAGTGACCCACCTGGCCACAATGATAACAGTTGAGGGTGCCTCGCTGACACGAACCAACATGATACCAATTGCACAAGTTGCACAACGGAGCCTCCCTCGGTGTAGCAGGTGTGCGAAAAAGTTGTCGAGGATGACTAGAACCGCTAGAATCCCCACTAGCCTGTGGTCGATGTGGTCGATCTCTCCACCTTCTCAAACCCTGCCTCGACATACCAACTGGTGGGCGATAAGATCTACCGCTAGAGGATGAAGCTGAACCGGAAGTATCAGAACTCTGCCTCTTTGAAGGCCCCTGACTCGGTCCACCTTCCTCGAATCGCCTCGGCTGGTACCTCTGCTGTCTCTCCTGCTCAATATCCTCGCCTCGGAGTGCAGCACTAACAAACTCATCAAAGTTGTTCCTCGGCATCGTAGTCAGCGTCGCCTTGATGTTCAGATTCAACCCCAGCTCAAACCTGCGACACTTGGCTTCCTCTGTAGCCACCATATCCCGCACAAAACGAGACAAACGAGTAAACCGATCCCGATACACAAGTACAGACAAACTGCCCTGCCTCAAGTTCGTAAACTCCTCGTACTTGCGCTGCTGGGTAGCCTGATTAAAATACCTCCGCATAAACAGATCACGAAACAATGTCCACGGAGTATCCACAGGAACTCTGTCAGTGCTGACCCACCAAAAGTATGCATCACCCTCAAGTAAACCAACTGCGGCTACTGACATCTGCTCAGGTGTAAACTGCAGACGCTCACAAACACGCTCAATCTGAACCAACCATGCCTCGCATATCTCTGGATCAACTGAACCCGAAAACACAGTAGCACCCGCAGTGCGAGCCTTGACCACAGGGTCAAAACGCTCTTCCAAACGCAGCACTCGCATCAGCAAGTCGCGCGTTCGGCGATCCTCATCAGGATCATCATCTCGATCCCCACGGGGACCACGTCGAGGAGGCATCCTACTGATACAAGACAAGCATTAGGCACAAGCAGAAAGAACGTAATCATGAAACCGCAGATATTTGAGGACATACAACACCCGAAGTATTGATGAGTACCGCTGGCCAGTCGGGTCATCACTCCAGTCATGCTGTATCAACTCAAATACCCTAAGCGTCACAACTACAAGAGTCTACAGAATCTGACAACCTAATGCTCTGATACCAAGCTGAAAGGACCCAATCCCGATTCAGTTACCTAAACCGCAATCAAACCCTTTCGAAAATATGAACCAACAAAAATTTTTCAAAATTTGAGCAGAGTTTCGTTACTAGCGTTGAATTACCATAACCTGCACCCAGAAATTAACACTTCGTCCTATGCCACAAAAAGCAAACCGTGGGCACCAATCCCATCCGGATTTCTCAACATCAATATAATCAACAACAGTAAATAAACTGTACTATGTATATATGTATATCAGTGAAAATCCGCACAACATGTATCAGAATGTATCAGAGCGACCTCTAGAGTATAACATATACAATATGTACATCAGTAGGTGAAACAAGAACCTACTGGAAAACACAGGTGACTCTGATCACTAGCCTCCAAACCGCGACGTGAAACACCAAACCTGAACTGCAAACTGGGCACGGAAATCAAAAAGCCCAGGGGAAAGACAATAACACGTTAGAATGAGTGGACGAAAATAAATGTCTTTCACCAGATAGTATATATATACATATAAATCATATGCGAGTCAAATATACGAAAATCAAATGAAACGTGAGGAGACTCCAGCTACCACTCACGTACAGAGCATGCAACGTAAACATATCGCGGAATCACTCATGGACTACCACGCGATAGCACAGTCTGAACCACGGGATCCCAAACCCACACGTGATTCCTAGCCAGAAAGGCCTCGGGTCAGGATATCTGTCCTTCCCGGAGCGTACTCGGGGATCAGCCGAGAAGCCAATGTGTATCGATACCACAACATATACTGAGACTGTACTCTGTGTAAACCAAAGCATAAATCTTTTCTATGCACATGCTTAAAACATAATATATACGTATAAATATATATTCGTATACGTATATCCGTATAAGCATAATCGTAAAACACATGCTCGTAAAATCATTATCAATCCGCATGCTCAAGTTCGTAAATCATAAATAAAGACTCGCAATCAATCCGTGAAAATAAAGTGTCCACTCACAGACTCTCGAAACGCGCACACGCGCTACACTCGTGGTCCGACGGAAGATCCCTCGCCTGAAGCACGATCACGATCTCGATCTCCTGAATATTCACAAAAACATAACTGATCAAAATCATAGTTCTCAACACTGTACTGATGCACGGAAACCAACCGTTCCCGGAAATGTGAAATGCGGTACAAAACGATAAGCGAAATTTCCGAAATCCCAACTCGAAACCTCGACTGAAAATCGGCTAATCAAATCAACCCAAAAACCTCTGGACGACGATCAGGGCGCAATTACGAGAAAAACGACACTAATTACATCGAAATCTGAAAAGTTGACTTTTTCTCGCCGGAGCGCCGCCGTTGATCGCCGCCGCCGGCGGCGGCGCGCCGTCAACGGTGGAGTTTCTCGGTGAAATTTTCCAGATCGGACCTTCTCTACCAGACGAACCTCTTTCCCTTCTAACACTAAGCCCAATTCCAACCGCAGCCCTTCCAAAATCACACAAAACCAAACAAAATCCCTAACCGGAAAACCCAATCGGGTTTGGTCCCAAACTCCATCTCGTTCAAACCCAACCACCTAGGGAGCATCTACGAGGCGTGGGGAGCAAAACCCCCAACATCTCGCCGCACGAAACTCGCCGGAAACACCTCCACCGTCACCGGCGAACTCCGGCACCGCAACCCGATTCGGGTTCCCATCAAACTCCATCAAATCTCATAATTTCAAATACAGACCTACTCGAAATCAAGAGGGGAAGGAGACCTTACCCACGCCGACACCTGAAGTGGCCGGAAAATGGTCGCCGGACGGTGACTTCCGAAACGGGAAACTTTCCCCTTACGGTCCCTTGGTCAGCTTTCCAATTTTGGAAAGTCAACGAATTTCAAAGATGGTCAACGCCAAAGTAAAGTTTTCGACTAATTCTCGGCTATTTTCGATATTTATACTCGAGCCTCGGGTCGATCAACGGTCCGGAATGAATATACGATGTGATTCGGATAAGCTCGAAACAATCGGATAAACTCGTCGGAATCGGAAACTTCAAATAATCATAAAATATTCCTCGGTTATCGGAAAAATCTTCCGAAACCACCCACGAGCTCGAAATCACGTACTCTACCATTTCCGTGAAGACACTCAACCCAAATTCTCGACCGAAAATAAGGTCGCGAATCGAATCGGCAAACCACACAATATCGCAAAACTGCGACTAACCTCAATCTCGAGAATCGTGCCGAATATGCATCAGATTCTGGTTCGGGTCGTCACAGCATTGCCGGCGACGGACATTACCGGTGAAAAAAATCGCCGGTAATGTAAAAAAAAAGACATTACCGGCGATTTTTCCGGCAAAAATCGCCGGTAATGTCCAAAAACATTGCCGGCGACTTAAAAGTCGCCGGCAATGGTTAATAATCCGGTAGTGTGTACCCCTTAGTTAACCCTTTGAACCTACATGTTTAAACTTTTTGTCATCACCTGCATAATCCTAGCCTTGAATTTTAGTATAGTTATATCTTTACCTTTGTTCTTGAACTTAATAGAGCTATTTATGAGATATTTACATTAAAACCAAGGTGAAAATTTGTGAAGATGATGTAAAGGAACAAGTGTGGGGTATCAAACTAGCTGTGTTGTATTGAAAAAAAATGAATATTTGAAAAAAAGAGAAGAAAAAAAAATATCGGCATATAATTTTTTTTTTGAGTTCTAGTTTGATGCCTTGAGTTTCTGTAAATAGAAAGAATAAAGTGAAGGCCCAAGAAGATGAAATCTGTCCACAATAGTAACATATATGAAGTGAATTCAATGGTGAAGATATTCAATAGTTGCAAAGTTCGAAAAAAGTCTCTTATTATTGGTGCACTAGTAGGTTTTAGAACTTATGTTTAAATTCGGTATCCTTTTGTTTTATAACCCATGAACATCGTCTCATTAAGACCTTTCAAAGACCTTTTTGATTCTCAAGATGGGCAACTTTTGGTCTGTGGAGATTAGTCACAACAGTTGAGCATATGGTTCGGTCCATTTGGCATATAATTTAGTTGAGTGAGCACCTTAGACATTTTTGAAGTGAAACACTTATGAGAGCATATCTATGTCAGGTGAATCTTAACTTGTTTATTTTCATGCTATAGCTTTACATTAGCCATGATTATGTCTGTGTTCTACATGTTACATGTGTGTCATGCATTAGAATTAACCTTCGAAATTCTTTGGATTGAATTATGAAATCAGGTGCTTTTGGTGTTCTAAGTGTAGGAAGATTGTTGAGACAACATGTTAAGGGCATTAGAGTTTTGTTTTTAGTGCTTGAATCTTTTTAGAGTCTTAGTTTAGTATTTTGCTCAAGGACTAGCAAAAGATAAGTGTGAGGTTCTTGATCGGTGCAATAATATGCACCTTTGTGTTAGTAATTGATGTCCATATATTTATTAGTGTGGGGTTCTTATGTTTGATTTGGGACTAATGGGAGATTTTAGTCGGACTACCGTCATATGAAACTTTTGGACCGATGATAACTAATTTTATTTCTTGCACTTTCATTTTAAGTTTATTTACTCAATCGCTCTATAAATTATAAATCGGAACAAATGGAGGATTTCGGGCGAACTATCGCCGAATGAAAATTTTGGACCGAAATGGCTAATTATTTAAATACGTTTAAATTTGATTATTCTTCCTTTACGAATTCTATTATATATATATTTATTACAATATTATAATATAAATATATATGCTCTATATTATATATATATACACACACACACACACATTTAGTCTTAACTAAAGAGTTGTATGTTATCATTATGATTGAGGTATGAAGTCAGGTGTAAAGTACGAATTAACTCATGTTTAAGTGAATTGCGGGTAAAGTGTTTGGTGATTGTGGGTGTTAGCCAAGGCCTCTAGTCCCTACAGATAGTACACTATTATACTCTTAGGAATGAACTGTGTCAAATGGGGAACATACATGCTTGGCATGTGGTCTTAGTATGTTGTGGCTTTACATGTGTGTTGGTATTGTGAGATTAAGCACATGATTTTTTTAGTAATTACCATTTAATTCAAAAGAATTCACTTCGGATATATTGGCGTGTTTATTAGTAGATGTGCATTTGTGCAAGAACGTATATTTTATATACCTATATGTATATATTATAAAGATGCAAGTATAAGCATAAGAGAACATAACCGGTTTTGATTATTCCGCCTTTTTAAATTAGTTGTTCGGTTTGATTTTTCTTAGAGATAATCAAGTATATGCTTGTAAACTATACTTATTAGGTCAATGTAGCTCATGATGTTACACCTTTCTTTTTTCAGGTGATAAGTATGATGCTTAGGGATGGGAATCGTTGTTCACTAAATAAAAGAATTATTTTTGACTTATATTTTTGAATTAAATAAAGGTAATGACTATTATGTACAAAAACTTCAGTATTGTAATATTAATGTTTTCACTTTTCAATAAAATGTACTATTCAGACATTTTAACTTTTGAAATTATCACTACAAGAAAATTGCACCTAGACCACGGACCATTTCCGTCGTCTAGGTGCAGTTTTCCGTCGTCTAAGTACTTAGACGACGGAATCTCCGTCGTCCAATATTCGTGCTCCAAGTGCTGTCGTCCAAGCACCTGGACGACGGAGAATTAGTTTTCCGTCATCCAAGTTCACTTAGACCGCGGACATTCTCCGTGGCCCATGTAGTCACCTGGACGACGGAAACACTAATTCTCCGTCGTCCAGGTAACTACATGGGCCACGGACATTGCTATTGCCTCTGTGGCCCAGGTGTTCACCTGGACGACGGAAACGCTACTTATCCGTCGTCTAGGTAACTACATGGGCCACGGACATTGCTATTGCCTCTGTGGCCCAAGTGTTCACCTGGACGACGGAGAATTAGTTCTCCGTCGTTCAGGTGAACACCTGGGCCACGGAGAACGACAGGGTTTAGGGTTTAGGGGTTAGGGGTTTAGGGTTAGGTTTAGGGTTTGTGCACCTGGACGACGGAGAACATAATCTCCGTCGTCCAAGTGAATATTTAATTAAAAAAAATTGAAATTAAATATTATTAATTTAATTTATTATTAATTTAATTTATTATTAATTTAATTTAAATAGTGAAAAATGCTAAAATTAAATAAATAAACTAAATTTTGAATATTACTTAATTAATTATTAAATAATTAAATTAAATTAATTTGTACATACATGAATAATCGAAAAAACTCATAAATTAAAAATTAAAATATTGTTCGGAATGCGGAAAGAAACGAGATAATAAACTACTAGCTAGCTAATACACTGGAGGAGCAGATGCGCCGTCGAGTCCTCTGCCTCCAGCCGGGTCGTTGTCGTCGGGGTGTGGGTTCGGAGGAGGTTGACATACTTCTCGATTTTGTTGCATGAGGGCGATGAGTTGGACTATTTGTGCTTGTTGTTCGTCAAGTCTTTGCCGCATTGACTCATTCTTCTCTCGTGCCAGTCGAGCCTCTTGAATGGCTGCTTCGACGGCCGCAGCCTGACTCCTTCTCCGCTGCCCCGAACCTCCCGTAGATGATGAGCCGGAGGTCGTCGACAAATCTCGTACCACCCTAGGCCCAAAGTGCCTAACCTCCTTGCCAGCTCTACGACCGTAGACCTCATCCGCGATTGCAATTTGGCTCTCTAAGGATAGAGGAGGCAGGTCTTCCGGCGGCACATCTGGGAACGCAAGCTGAGTGTTAGCCAACTCTTCATGCGCACGCTCTATCGCCCTTGCCTAAAAAAGAATAATTAATTTATTATAATGAAATCATATTTAAATAATAATTACTATAATTAAAAGCACATATATATATCACTTACGCCGCATTGACTCGCTTCATTATCGAGCCCTGGCGTCACGTACGCGCTTACGCTTGCATCAAGATAAGGGTGTTTGGAGCCCTTATCCTTGTGCTCCTTGGCTATTTGAATGAACTGCTTGGCGCCGGTAGTATAGTGTTTCTCCTTCTTCCTCCGGTTGGCTTTGTTGACACCGGAGAATTTCTGTTACACAACATAATTAAATCATTAAAAAATGAATAACTACAATTTAAATAATTCAATTATCTTAATTGAAATAAAATAAATAAATTAATACCTTAAATTGTTCATCGGCAAAGTGGTTACACAACCACTCCCACTCATCTTCTCTCTCCCCTTGCAGCTCTACCGGGGGAGGCACGGGACCGACATCTTTGAAGTACTTATGGAGCTTGTACCTCCAATCTTTGTAGATGGAGTTGGCGGTTTGGTTGATATGCCTCAACATAGCCGGTGTCGGATCCACGTCAAATTGTTCCTATCAAAAATAAATAGAAAATTATAATCGTATATATTATGAAATTTTAGGCCGAGATTAACAATATTATATAATAACTAAATTGGACGTATTACGTACCGAAAGATCTTTGAAGACTTTCGCCTTCTCATGATCCGGCGCCTCCTTCCAAGTAGGGGCAGTGAGACGAACCCGGTTACGGATGATTGACCCTATCCCATGCGCCGAGAGACTTGCTAGCTGAGCTGTGGGAGGGCCACCGGTGAATTTGTCGTACGGCAAGTCGATCTTTTTACCGGTCGCCTTGCAAATACGCTCCGCTTTGCCCCCTTTAACGAGACCCCGAGTCCTTTTCGGTTCCGGGTCAGTGGGGGCCCTCCTTTGCCTACGGCGGGCGCTGTACATGATTGATTCGGCGGTCGAGGAAGCCTGAGTACTTCCGGTTGAATGGGTACCGGGCGTCGGAGATTGGAAGGGGTCGACGTCATCACCGCTGGAGATGAATTGGGGAGTGGGGATTTCCCCAGAGGGCGCTACGGACGGACCAGATGATCCGTCCGGATTGAGAGCGTCGTTGCCCTCCGATGGTAATTCCCAACCGACTTGGTCCGCCAAGCGGCGGAGCATGGCATCTTCTGCCTCTTGTTGGGCTTTCTTCTTGTCGGATGTCGTCTTTGGCGGAGCCATTTAAACCTAAGAGTACGGTGTTAAAATACCTACTTACCATAATAATTACAACTTAAAAATTTACGCTAATTAATTAAGTACGTTTAAGATTTAAATAGAGTACACTAGCTTGGCATTTTCGGTCGTTCAATGGACGTGCGACCCGCGCGATAAAGTGTAAATTTTCAATTAATCAGCCTTGGTTAAATCGAAAAACATGGCCAGTTAGGGATAGAGATAACGCGAGAGGCAGGACTAATTTCGACAAAAGTCTTTCTTAGTCCAAATCCTGTCACCAGTCATAACCCGTTTCTAGACACCATGTCCAACATTCGGCCAATTTTTCGAAAATTTACACTCCCTCAAGTCCTTTGCAAACTCCGCCCTCAACCTCGTGTCCATAACTTCACTTAAGTTATGGTGTGCGGTGATGAAATCCACACATCACGAGGGGTTAAGGAGATAAGCTAGGAAAAGAGGCGCCATCTATTCCAAGGAGTGCGACTTAATTACACCAAGCCTATGTACTAAATTTAAATCGAACACGTACTACTAATTAATTTACTAAAAAATACAAGTAATTACATGCAATAATTTATTTTCCATTTAGCATGCAATAATTAACCATTTAATTAATTAATAACAATAATTATTTATTTAATTAATTAATAACAATAATTAATCATTTATTTAATTAATAACAATAAATTTAAAATTATTCATTTAATTAGTATTAAATAACAATAATTATGATTTGATTAATTAATAACAACAATTAATCATTTATTAAATATTTAAAACTAATTACTAAATTAATTTCTACTAATTAATTATATTTAGAATTTAATTATTTAATTAAACGAAAATTATTTTAATAAGGGAAAAATAGAAATTTACCGAATCAGAGTTTTCGGGAATATCGCCGGAGTATTGACTCGTCGGAGAGGAGGAATTCGAACCACGCCGGAAAAAACGTCGTCGGAGCGTCGCCGGAGGAGGATCGCCGGAGGAGATCGGAGAGGAGAGGAGAGGATATATGAGAGGAGAGAGGAGGAGGCTAGATGGAATGATGAGAAAATGAGGGAGCCGTGCAACTCTATTTATAGAGTTGCACCTAGACGACGGAGCACTATTCTCCGTCGTCTAAGTTCACTTGGACGACGGAAATAGTGTTTTCCGTCGTCTAAGTGGCGGTTTAAAAAATTTCAAGCGGCGCGTAATTAATCGGCGGGACGTTTTGAACCGCCATGATTTTGGACTTAGACGACGGAGAATGAATTCTCCGTCGTCTAAGTGAAAATTCAAGCGGTCCCAAAACGGAAGCGGTAAATTGAACCGCCATAAAAATTGGACCTGGACGACGGAGATGGTCAGTTTCCATCGTCCAAGTGAAAATTACATGAAAAAAATAAACAAAAAAAATTTGAACCGCCATGGTTTTTGAACCTGGACAACGGAGATGGTCATTCTCCGTCGTTCAGGTGAACACCTGGACGACGGAAAATGACCATCTCCGTCGTCCAGGTTAAAATTACGTAAAAAAAAATTAAAAAAATATTCGCTAGGAATTTAGCGATCTGTCATTCGAGTGAAATAGTCGTACAATATCGATGAACGCCTCGTATATATGAACAGTTAAATTTGAACCGCCGATTAATTTTACATATTGAAACATGTTAAGTATCGACTAATCTTTACGACTTAAGTGTTCATGAGTAGACGCTCATTTGCAGCAGAGTATTAACGAAATTGAATTTGGACAAAACAACCGTTGGATATGTTCGTCGTAATATAATATATAATTGTCTTCAAAGGACCATAAAATAATAAGTTCGGGAAGGGTTTGATCGGCACAGTCAACCGCAAAACCGATAATTTCACAAACCAGAAACGTGGATACAAGGCATTTCGCAACTCCGATTTTCGAACCGTCGAAGATCACACACCAAGAATTGTTTACTCTAAAGTCTTGATGAAAAGACTTTGCATTGGAAGAAGGTCTAGATGGTCGTTGTCTTAGAAAAAATTACGATATCTGCACCTGGACGACGGAAATGAGCGTTTCCGTCGTTCAGGTAATCACCTGGACAACGGATAATGACGTTCTCCGTCGTCCAGGTGCATAGACCCTGAATTCAGGGGTTAGGGACTTACTGTTTAGGGTTTAGGGTTTGTGAACTTGGACGACGGAGAATTACCGTATCCGTCGTCCTAGTTTGTACCTGGACGACGGAGAATGACCATCTCCGTCGTCCAAGTTCTAAACCCCGAATTCAGGAGTTAGGGCCTTAGGGTTTACGGTTTAGGTCGTCCCCGGTCATTTGTGTGTCCGTTCAATTATTCTGATTCAAAAATATAATTAAAAAATTGATCGATCGATCCGATCTGCTAGATTTAGGGTCCAGGATTTAGGGTTTTATATGAGATTGAGATTTGGCGTGGCGCCAAAGGTGAAAATGGCGGGGGACCTAATATAAACGTGGACGGAATTCAGGTGTCCGTTCAATTATTTTGAATGACCATAAAAAAATTAAATAAATGATCGATCAATCCGATTTGCTAGATTTAGGGTCGAGGATTTAGGGAGATAGCCAAAATACCCAAAGGCGACAACCTGCAATTAATTTCTCCGTTGTCCAGGATATATAATTCGGATTTATTAATTACCGTAAATTAACCTGCATCGATTATATATATATTACAATAATTACAATAATTAATTACCAATTAATCTCCCTCGTCGTATGACCGTACTCTTCGTCATAATCATCATCGTCCTCATCCCCGTTAGACGACGGCTCATCCTCGTCATCGAACTCAACATCGTCCGACGAATAACCTGAGTCCTCGTCCGCGTCCTCTTCTTGCTCGTCTTCTTCATCTACCTCATCGATAATCTCATCTTCAGTTAGATCTGTACAACCATCAGGCATGGGTAGCCGTTCACCATCTTGAACCAGGTCCATTATATCGGAGCGGACCATAGAAATATTAGGCTCTTGATAGGCAGGAATGTCTCTTTCTGGTTCAGCAGCATCTTCAGTCGTCGCCGGTGTCCCTTCAATTGTCTATGTATTCCATATTCCTCAGTGAGAGATATGGTTCACTATTTTCCACCCTTCACCGGCTTTCGAATCGTCGAGATAGAACACATGCCGAACTAAGGTGGCGAGAGCGAAAGGCTCATCCTCATACCAGTGCGAGTTTGTATCGACTGATAATAGTCCCAGGTCTTCCTTTGTACGCTTGAACCATCTGCACTTGAATAGGAAAACGTTGACATCATTCCCGTAACATAGTTGAACCACGTATACAATAGCCCCGTAATATAGATCATTGTCTTTCCCAACCGCTACCCCACTGTTTTGTGCTCTTCTTCTTTCGTCTCGGGCCAATGAATGGAACTTTAAACCGTTCACAAAACATCCGGGATAAATATAGTGTTTAACCGGCTTCCCTGCTAGCAAGTGCTTTGGCCATGACCACCACCCTCCGTGGTTATCAGATTTTTGCAGATCAATCATCTGCGAAAATGGGCAAATTAATATAAGGGTTTACTTTCTACAAACATGACCGATATGTATTTAAATAATTAATACCGAGTCGTACGTACGTACCCATTGGAAGAAATAATCAGGAAACTTCTTCTTAACCATTTTCTCAATCCACGCCGAACTCTTGTTTTGATTTAACGCCTGAAGCCTCTCCCTGTATGACAACATGTACAGCTCAACTTCGTCACAGTCTCGCAACACTACCCAATGTGCCTCAATAAGTTCTTCCCGTGTTAACGATTCCTTTAATACTCCTCTAAACGGTCGAACGACATTGGTGACGACAGAAAGATTGATGCGGGCACTGCGATCGGAGGCAGTGGGAGGGGGTGGATCTTTGAGGTACCTGTTGCAGTAAGTAACACACTCATGCATTAGGTATGTCTCTGCTATGGAGCCATCCGGGGCCGACCTGTTTTTGACGAATGACTTATACTGTCCAAGCTGTCTACAAAAGCAAACGTACACATTACATAAGTACATATAGCTAGCTAGCTAGTATATATATAATCTCCAGTGGAACAAATTAATTAATTAGTTGTACGTACCTTTCTTGAGGATACATCCAAGTGTACTGGACCGGACCAGAAATCAGCACCTGCTCGGGCAGGTGGATCATTAGGTGAATCATGATGTCAAAGAAAGCAGGGGGGGAAAATCCTCTCTATTTTGCAAATGATGTGCACAATTTGTTGTTGCAATTCCACCACATGACTTCTTTAATTCTCTGGCGCATAACCTCTGCCACCACATGCACAATGCCACTATTGGTTCTACGACGTCCCGAGGCAAGTATGGTCGAATTACCACTGGAATCAGACGTTGCAGCATAACGTGATAGTCATGTGTCTTTAGACCAACAAACTTGTGTTGCACCTCGTCCACTGCTCCAAATATAGTAGCTGCATACGTAGCCGGATAACGAACGCCCTTAAACCAGTGAAATACAGAACGTCTAAGCGTCGGCTTCACTGTGTATGGTGCATCTGGCATCTTGTTGTACACTCATTTCCTATCCCTCCTCAACCACAAGGGACGACATAGATTCATTGATTCCAAATCTTTGCGCGCTTTGGGAGTATCTTTAGTCTTGAACTTAATACCGAGAATTGTTCCCACCACGCTGTCGCACACATTCTTTTCTATGTGCATCGCGTCCAAGTTGTTCCTCAGCTTCAACTTCGACCAGTAAGGGAGTTCAAAGAATATACTCTTGTGATCCCAATAGCTCAGATCATGTGGAGGAATTGGATTGCATTTCTTTACATCCGCGTCATTGCTCAACACACCAAAGTCGAAATAGCTCAACCTCTCTAAAATCTCTTCGCCCGACCAACTACGGGGTTTAGGATTGTTCTCTACCGTACCGTCGAAATGAGCTCCATCCTGTCGCCACGGGTGGTCGTGAGGAAGCCATCTACGGTGATCCAAGTAACACACCTTCCCCGCTTGCCAACTAGAGTTCACGTCGTCCAAACATATAGGACATCCATTATATCCTTTTGTCCTGCAGGCTGCCAACATCCCATAAGCTGGAAAATCGCTGATCGTCCACATTACAGCAGCCCTCATCGTGAACATCGTGTCAGTGAATTTGTCATAAGTTGGGACTCCATTTTCCCACAACAGTTTCAGCTCGTCGATCAAAGGTCTGAGGTAGACATCTAAGCACTTCGATGGAGATTTAGGACCTGGAATTAGTACGGTAAGGAAATTAAATTCCTTGTTCATGCACATCCACGGAGGCAAGTTGTATGGCATCAGAATAACTGGCCAAGTGCTGACGGCGGAGCTATTACTTCCCCAAGGATTGAATCCGTCTGTAGATAGGCCGAGTCTAACATTTCTAACCTCTGAAGCAAAGTCTCCAAATTCTCTGTCGAAATGTTTGAAACCCTCCCCATCCGCGGCGTGTCGCAGGACATCGTCATCTATTCGCTTTTCTGCGTACCATCGCATCGCCTCTGCTGTGTGTAGAGACATGTACAGGCGCTGCAATCTGGGAATCAAGGGAAAATATCGAACAACTTTCACAGGAATTTTCTTTTTCGAACTCTTCCTATTCACCTGGAATCTGCACTGGCCACATACGGGACAATAGTCCAACTCTTTATACTCTTTGTAAAGTAGCACACAATCATTCGGACATGCGTCAATTATCCTGTACTTTAGGCCGAGGCTGCTCAGGATATTTCTAACCTTATAATGAGATTTAGGAAGATTGTGATCATCAGGAAGCAACTTACATATTTGCTCCTGAATTTCGTCAAAATCACTCACTGACATTTTGTGCTTCACTTTTATCTTCATTTGCTCCATCACATATTGCAACACATTCTCTCGACATCCAGGGAACACCGGGGTCTGCGCTTCAAGTAGTATCCGGTTGTACTTTTCCATCTCACTGGTGTCAGTGGCCAAGCTAGATGCAGGGAATGTGTCATCATGCTCATTAGTGGTACTGTAACCTCCGTCTTGGTGTTGGTGTCCACTATGACTACATCCCGGAAACGCATCATGGACCAAATCTGCAGTTGGGTTGCAAGCTGGGGGTCCGGCACCACTGCCGCTGGATGAGGCACCATGGTAACTGTACCCTGAGCTGAAGTCTGCTGCGCTGAACTCTACTGCTTCACCATGCTCGCTCCATGTAGTGTAACTCCACATCATACCATTTTCGTACAAGTGTTGCACCATAACATTAACCTCCGCATACTGACAATTAAGACATTTCTGACACGGACACCTGAAACGTTTCTTTCCCTGACCATGTTCTATCGCAAAATTCACAAATTCGCTAATTCTATCCATATACCGGACATCACATCTATTCTTCAACTTCATCCAACTCTTGTCAATACTGCTACAAAATATTATAATTAATTAATTATTACATATATATATATATATATGTCCATTAATTTACGCTTAATTATACGTACTCGATCTACATATCGATCCATCAATTACGTACGTACGTACGTAATTTAATCGATCTATACATATATATATATAGCTAACATCAGCTAACATCCTTGCATGTATATATATATGTACGTACGTTTTCACTAAATATATATTAATTAAGCAAATTTTAACTGCGTACGTACGTACCTGCTGGCCTTCTCGATATCTTTACGTTAATTAAGCTAACTAGCTAGTCAGCGGAGATCCCTTATCGATCCTGATTCTTCTCGGCCTAGCTAGCTTCTAGCTACCTAGCTCCCTTCTCCTTCTCCCTTCTCCTTCAATTCTTCTTCAAATGGAATCATGAAGAGATCGAGGCTAGGAATGAATTCGATCAGTTTGGCATCGGGCTTATATAATGTTTCACTTAGACGACGGAAGTGTCGGTACGTCGTCTAAGTGGAAGTACGTTTCGTATACTCGGACGACGGCGTGTCGGTCCGTCCTCCAGGTAATCACCTGGACGACGGAGAATACCATCTCCGTCGTCCAGGTGATCACCTGGAGGACGGAGAAGACTCCGAGGTCCAGGTGATCACCTGGACAACGGAGACGACATTCTCCGTCGTCCGTGTGATCACCTGGACCTCGGAAAATACTCCGTGGTCCAGGTGACCACTTGGACGACGGAGATGGGATTCTCCGTCGTCCAGGTGGTACTTGGACCACGGAGTATTTTCCGTGGTCTAGGTGTCACTTGGACCACGGAACAATTACGTTTCCGTGGTCTAAGTGCTGTTTTCTTGTAGTGTATTTAGCTTTCTTATTCATATCACAAATCCTAAAACCATATTTCAATATAATATTGGCCCCGAATTTGGGGGTTTGACATATTGGTATAAGAGCTAAAAGTTCTTTAAGTGAAATGCTTTGTTTTCAAAAACAAAACTGGATTAACAAGAACGGGGAAGGTTATAGATTTGTTGAGCAACTTTACTGACAAGTTACTACTATTGTTTGCTTTATCTCTAGAATACGGCCACATGTGTCTATTTCTCTTGATTTTACACCTACATATTGTTAAAGTGTTGACACTCCAAAATTCAACACTTGTGTTCTTAATATGATCCGAGTCGGATAGTGGCAAAGTAAAATCTTTAGCATGACATTGTTTGTTACCTCAAATGTACGTTAGTATTATTTTTGATAAATTCTAACCATTTAGATCCGTCTCTTAAAATAGGGTCATGACTAAGAGGAGAAACTCACTTGTCGATTCTGAATTCTTTGTCGAAGCCTTCACAAGAGGGACGGATGTAAACCAAGTGGCTGGAAGACTAGGACAACTAGTGTCACACATAAGGAACTTAGGAGCGAAGATGTTCATTGGAGGCAAACCTCATGAGGCTGAAGAATGGATTTACAATCTAGAAATCCATTTTGAAATGTTAGAATGCACACAAGTAGAGTTACAGAAATTGGCTACTTGTCTTTTAGAAGAGGACACTTATTGTTGGTGGGACACAATCAAACGTGTAATACCACCCGCAACCATGAAACTCATTGAGTAGGATACCTTCAAAGAAAATTTTCAAGAAAAGTATTTTCTGCCTGTGGAGAAGGATGAGAAGGAGCTTGACTTCATACAACTTTCTTAAGGAAAAATGATTGTCCTTGAGTATGAAACCAAATTCACCAAACTTTCTTATTTTCTCACACACACAGTAGACACAGATGATAAGAAAGCGAGATATTTCATCAGAGGGCCGAGCTCCAACATAAGGAGATTGGTCACTCAACATGGGATCACCTACAAGGAAGTTGTGGACAAAGCTCTAACTCAAGAGGACAAGAATCAGAAGTATCGCATGGAGAAAGAATGAGAGATTGGGCGCGGGAAGAGAAGTCATCCAATGTCCAACCAGAAAATTGATCAACCATGGAAGCAACAAAAAGAAAAAGGTACATTCCAGAAACCAACGAAAATGGCAAGCAAAGGAAAAGAGTTGCCAAAACCACTGATCTGATGCTACAATTGTGGAGAAGCTGGACATATTCCACTTTTGTTGCTAGTTTGGGTTTGATACCATCCAACTAGATGAGATTTTGATGGTCACTACACCGTTAGAAAAATCATCCATTCTTACCACAGTTTACAAATCATGTCCCATAAATTTGTTAGATGCATATTTTCCTACAAATTTGATAATTTTATACATGAGACATTTTGACATAATCCTAGGATTTGATTGGTTAAGCAAATAATATGCCTTTGTAGATTGCTTTGAGAAAACAATCGCTTTCTCAATTCCTGGCCAACCCATTCAAAAAATTCAGGTTGATTCACATCGTGAATCTCTACCTACCAAGTTTATTGCCCATCTCAAGATAGAAAATCCAAGCCATTAATTGACCAAATATCTGTGGGTAATTCTTTCAAAGACATTTTCCAAGAGATAACTCATTTCCCTCCAAAACATGATGTTGAGTTCAGTATCGATTTAATATCTGATGCCATGACAACTTATGCTACACCATATAGAATGGCACCAAAGGAGTTGAAGAATTTGTAAGTGCAAATTAAGGAGTTACTTGATCTTAGATTCATCCGCACAAGTTCTTTTAATTGGGGAGCACCTATTTTATTTGTTAAGAAGAAAGATAGATCTCTCTGACTATGCATCGACTACCGGCAGCTGAAAAATGTGACCATTAAGAATAGGTACCCATTACCTCGAATTGATGATTTGTTCGATCAACTACGAGGTGCACAAGTTTTCTCAAAGATTGACGTATGCTCTGGATACCATCAACTCCTAGTGAAAAAGGAAGGCATCCACAAAACTTTAAAACGTAGTATGGCTAATATGAGTGGTTGGTAATGTCCTTTGGATTGACTAATGCACCTGCCATATTTATATTTTGGATCAATTTATTATCATCTTCATTGATGATATCTTGATCTATTCAAAAGCGGACCATGCACAACACTTAGAGATGACATTATATCTCCTTAGATCACACCAACTATATGCCAAGTTTGAGAAATGTGACTTTTGGCAACACGAAGTGAAGTTCTTAGGCTATGTACATAGTTTCTCGATCAGACATAGTAATGGATCAAACCCTAATTCCAAATAGTCTGTTATGACCCGAACCAAAATTACGTGCTAATCAAATCAAATTAAGCTTTATCATAGATTAGTCACGTTGATTGAGTTGTTAACAACTTTTTCATTGGAAGAGAATTGGATTTAACTTTCTCATGAAAGCTGTAGAGTACTTAATTTCAAGGTCGTAGAAATTTTCAGGAAACGTTTTGGTTAAGTAAGCTATTTTTAATGATTAACGAAAGTCGGTGGGAGAAAATATGAAAAAGAATTGAATTTTAGGTTGGTTTAATCACAACCATCAGATCTTGATTAGATTAATTTTGGACCATTGATCTCGCTAGCTTCTTATGGGTATAAATATGTGATTTCTTTAAATTTTATAGGAGAAAATTAGAAATTCCGTTCAAAACTAGACCATTTTTCCTCCACCAACTCGACCCGCCATCTTTTGCGACGAAATAGGTAGAGAAACGAAGCCAATTGCTTCCTCTATTGATTTTTGTAATTAGTTTTGGGATTTAAAGGTTTTATTGTGCCACCCGAATTGGTTTATTCCAAGGATTCGCCACCGGCGGTGGCGGTGCTCCGACGTGTTTCTAGGTTAGGGGGTAGGGGGCTCTTGAAACCCTTTCCCTCCTGAGTTAATTTGGGTAGGTAACCAGATCTATTGAAGCTTCACGGGCCATGAAATTTCGAGGTGATTTCCAGCCACGTGAGGTGGAGTTGGAGCGCATAACATTAAGGGTTTGATAGGGCTTGAGGAGAGGAATTTTTTGGGGGCCAAATTGCGTCGTTGGTGGTAGTTGTCAGAGTTTGAATCTGCATCGTTCACGAAAGTCTTGGACCTCAACGTCGTCGAATTAGACCTCGGTTCAGTTATAAAAGTGATAGGCCTCGTTGAGATCTTTCCAACGAGGTATTAAACGTTGAAAACATTGTACTTTCACCTTAGGCGCGTACTTTTGGGGTTTTCGGGGTTGTGTTTAGAGCTAATTTCAATAATATTACCTGTACTAATATCGTATGTTCCATATTTACAGGACATCGAGATCACGACCCCAGCGAGATGAATTTCACTGGACCCTAACAGTAGACGTAGATTTGTGAGTGGACCCCTTATTTTTCACAATCATTAGCGAGTTCATTTTTCAGCATTTTAATTTTGGAGGTGTTTCTCTGTTGTGGCATTAGTCAGTTGCATCGATGCACTGACTGTTCGGCTGATCGTCGGATAGTCTTGTCATGGGAGGTCAAGGTGCCTCATCTGGCCCATCACCTACAATTTTTATATAGAGAGTCGACTCAGGTTAGGGAAAAAATCCTAAGAGACTACCTCCATCAGGATTCAGATTTATGATACTTGAACTCGCATTATTTTACATAAATCAGTGGAAAGACATTAAACCATATTTTATTATTTACACATATCATACGAGATTTTTTTCGCTCAAGCTAACTTTTTATATTTTTAAATACCTTTTCCTGGGTCTTTTGGTTTTCGTTGCCCAAGCTGCAGTGTATATCCTGAGTTTACGTGGTATTATCGAAGGGTTTGAGTCCACCTGTCAGCTCTACATCAGTAGGATCCAGTCCACTGTCAAACTATTTCATATGTATAATGTGTGCATAGAAGTCGCTCTGAACATCAGTAGTGTTATGTTATTTCTAGTAGTGTACTCCTGTAGATGTTGAGTTCCCTTCTTGTTGTCATCGGAACCAGTATTTGTAAATAAGTCTTGAAATTGCAGCGTTTAGTTTATTGTTATGTCTGTGACATTTATTGAGAAATATAAATGGACAATCGGTGGTCCATGGTTTGTTTTTAGAACTTGGTTTTAAAAGCTCTTCGATCTTACAGGTTTTTAAGTTGTTCAGTTTTCAAGGGAAATTATGTCAAAATTATCGTAGAATTTCTTAGAGTATGGTTAGTCGTTAGGATTAATTCTAGTTTACTAGCTAAACTAGGGTTGGGTCCTTTCAGCGTGGTATCAGATCGTTAGGTCACAGATTCTATAGACTATTTGGGCATGTCAGTACATACGTCTGATAATGTACAATGCTCTCGAGAGGATGGTCCGACCGGCCGGCGGATCCCCATCACAACTCCATGTGTTGTACATTGTTAAATGTTTAGAGTAACATAGTTGAGCCATTTTCTCTTGGTCTCCTTGAGTGGGCTAATCTTTTTGTAGACTCATAGGTCATTATGCCTCAACCAGCTCAACAGGATGAGGCGTAGACTTTGGCCCAACATATGCGTGAATTAATTACACGCATGATGTCAGTGCCACGTGAGGGTTATGATGATTTACTTACTAGAGTCAAAAAGGCGGGAGCAGTTCCCTTTGCAGGATCTCATGACCCTGAGGCTTGTGAGAACTGGCTTACAAAGATTGGTCAAGTATGCGACCGCCTGCGTCCCCAGCTGACCCCAGAGCAGAGAACAAAATAGATCTGAGTTTATTGCAGAACCATGCTTATCGTTGGTGGGAGAGCACATAGAGGAATGAAACCACCACCCTGTGGACAGAGTTAATGAAGTTGTTCTTAAGTCACTTCTTTAGTGATGCTACAGAGCAGAGGAAATATGAGGAGTTTATGAATCTTAGGCAAGGAAACTTGTTTATGATGGAGTATCGAGACCGTTTCACTCGCTTATCCTGATTTACACCAAATTATGTCAGGTTAATGAAGGAGAGATGTTGGAGGTTTGAGAAAGATTTGTGGCCTAAGATTTCACAATACATGTTAGGTGTATCACACATTGGCTTTGATGAGTTTGTCGATGCAGCTATGAGATGCGAAGATAGGCTTCACTCTAAGTGGGGCCAAACTCTACAATTCGATAAAGGTAAGCCCAACTAGGGTCTTTCAAGAAGGGGAGGCTCGAGCGCATCTGGTTCCACATCATCTTCTGGTGAGGAATTTCATACCTCTACTCCTAGTGCAAGTCGTCTGAGTTGTTTTCCGAGATAGAGGTGTAGTCGACCACAAAGGCATGGATCTGGGGCCAAATCTAATGGGTCCATTAGATACCAACCTACTCCACCAGTATCTAAAGATTTTCCTTTATGCAACATCTGTCACAGGTGCCATCCTAGACAGTGTCAACTTGGGACTTCAGCTTGCTACCATTGTGGCCAAATGAGCCACTTTGCGAGGAAGTGTCCGCAGAGGAACACCTCAGGTGGATTTCTAGTGCAAAGTTTTGATAGTGATCAGGGAGCCACTTCAGGGGTTAGAACCGCACCACCATCAAGATAGCCATCTTATCAAGATCGGAGCCAGAGAGGGCAACCGGCTGGACAGGTCCAACTTCATCGGATAACTCTTCAAGAGGGCAGAGCGTTTCTAGAAGTGATCATTGGTACGTTGTATGTTTTTGGTTATGATATTTATACTTTAAAAGATCCAGGGGCAACACACTCTTTTGTATCCGTGAGATTAGCAAGAATAATTAATGTACTTGTCACTCCCTTATCGGAAATGTGGCAAGTGATATATCCCTCTGGTGAGGTGATTTTAGTTGGGCTAGCGTATCGAGACAGTAGCATTATGGTTGGAGGTTTTGGATTGTGTATCGATCTAATAGCTCTTGACATCGTAGATTTTGACTTAATTTTGGGCATGGACTTTCTAAGTAATGATCAAGTTTTAGTTGATTGTCATCGGAAAGAGGTAGTATAAAAATGTTCGGGGTTACCAGAGATTTTATTTTGTGGGGAGAGAAATATTCTGTCATCATGCCTTACTTCAGCAGTGAAGACTGAGAAGATGTTGCGGAAAAGGTGTAACGCATATCTAGCACATGTAGTGAATACTTGTGTTTTCAACCTTAACCTTAAGCAGACTGAGGTAGTAAGGGAATATCCTGATGTATTCCTAAGGAATTACCAGGTCTTCCTCTAGTAAGGGAAATAGATTTCACGATAGAGCTACTTCTGGGTCCATGCCTCATAGCTCAAGCTCCGTATAAGATGGCTCTAGCTAAGTTGAGAGAGTTGCAAATTCAGATTCAAGAACTAATTGATGAGGGTTTCATCCATCCTAGCATATTACCGTGGGGAGCTCTAGTTTTATTTGTGAAAAAGAATAATGGATCGATGAGATTATGCGTCGACTATCGGAAGCTGAGTCAGGTTACATTGAAGAACAAGTATCCACTGCTTCGGATTGATGATTTGTTTGATTAGCTAAAGGGAGCTACGGTGTTCTCTAAGATCAACCTGCGATCGGGTTATCATCAGTTGTGGATTAGAGAATCAGATGTCTCTAAGCTCACATTCTGATTTCGATATGGACACGATGAGTTCCTAGTTATGCCGTTTCGCTTAACGAATGCACCTACTGGCTTTATAGATTTGATGAATCGAGTATTTCGGGCATATCTTGACAAATTCGTCATTATATTTGTTGACGATATTTTGATTTACTCTAGAGATGTGAGGCAACATGCAAGAGATTTGCTTATTCTTCTGAGGGTCTTGGGAGAATCTCAGTTATATGTCAAGCTCAGTAAATGTGAGTTATGTTTGGACACAAATAAATTTTGTGGCCATGCGATTTCGGCAGATGGAGTTAGTGTTGATCCTGATAAGATTGAGGCAGTGTTGAATTGGAGCTGACCTGCAAGTGTAACTGATATCCAGAGTTTTTACGCCATAAAGTTTCAGGCCAATTTCGGCCCGTGAAATTTCGAGGTGATTTTCGGCCACGTGAGGCAAAGATGGAGCATGTAACAGTAGGGGTTTGATTGGGCTCGAGGAGAGGAGCGTTTTGGAGGGCCAAGTCGTTGGAGTTTGAATATGCACCGTTCAAGACAGTTTTGGATTCTAACGCTGCCAAATTGGACCTCGGTCCAGTTTTGAAAGTGATAGACCTCATTTAGAACTTTCCAATGACGTATCAAGCGTTGATAGCATAGTACTTTTGTGGGAGGTGAATGTGACCCATGCGCTGCCGTCTATAGAGGTGTGTGATGGTCACGCGTGGTCGTCCACGGCAGAGCTCTAGCGAGGCAGGTTGTAGAATTTATCGATTGGGTTGTGTTTAAAGCTGATTTCCATAATTTTACCAGTACTGATACCGTATGATCCGCATTTATAGGACATCAAGATCACGACCCCAACGGGGGGTATTCCATAGGACCCTAGTAGTAGACGCAGATTTGTGAGTGAACCCTTTTATTTTTATAGTCAATAACAAGTTTATTTTTCAGTATTTTAGAATTACAATACATTTTTCGGTATGTTTTTGAGCATTTTAATTTTGGAGGTTTTTCTTTGTGATGACATTAGTTAGTTGCTTCGATGCACTGACTGTTCGTCTGATTACCGGATAGTCCAGTCAAGGGAGGTCAGGGTACCTCGTCTAACATGTCAGGGGAAGTCAGGATACCTCGTCTGGCCTATCACCTATAATTTTTATACAGATAGTCGACTCAGGTTAGGAAAAAACTCTTGAGCGACCAACTCCATCAGGATTCAGATGTATGATACTTGAACTAGCATTATTTTAGATAAATTAGTGGAAAGGCATTAAACCATATTTTGTTATTTACACAGATTATAAGAGATTTTGTCCGCTCACGCTAACGTTTTATGTTTTTAAATGTCTTTCCCTGGGTCTGTAGGTTTTCGTTGCCCAGGCTGCAGTGTATATCCTTAGTTTGCGTCATATTGTCGAAGGCTTTGAGTCCACTTGTCAGTTCTCCATCAACAGGTTTCAGTCCACTATCAGACTATTTCATATGTATAATTTGTGCATAGAAGTCTCTCTAAATATCAGTAGTGTTATGTTATTATCCAGTAGTATACTCTTGTAGATGTTGAGTTCCCTTCTTGTTGTCATCAGAACCGGTATTTGTAAATAAGCCATAAAATTTCAGAATTTAATTTATTGTTATAGGTCGCATCCGAGTATCAGGTACCTACGGTGGCGGATTGATACTCGCCAATGTGTGTTCGTAGGTCTCCATTCCCGTTGAACTTGTCGATCTTAACGGTTTTGAAGTATGGATCCCTGCCCTGCGCCAGGATGTCATCCGATAAGGGGCTCACGCGGGGAGTGTGCATTCCTTTCGGCAAGGTATGCGTGCTCTTCTTGAGTGACATGATTTCGGCCTTCAATTCTGCCATCCGCCGGAGCATGGCGCTCCTAGTCATCGTGCTGGGTTCCTTGTCGTCGTACCCCCGTATCCTTTCGGGTGGCGGTGGAGGTCCTGGGAGCCGGTTGTTTCGCTATCCCCACGGTGGGTCTACCCAAATGGCCTACCCGCTGGTTCCTGGTTCCTCCGTTGGTCCGGATTCTTCTCGTTGGGTCTCTTGGCTTCGGATAAACGCGTTAAGCTGATCTTCCAAGCGTTGTCGGGCTTGGCGTTCTTGGTCTATCTTGGCTCAGGCCGTTTGGAGTTCTTTCACGAGGTAGGCTGCTGCTTCATCCTCCATTAGGTTGTTGATGCTGCTGATTGCGTCGACGGACGCGTCCCTAATCTTTCGGCTTTCGGGTGTAACGTGGTCTGTTACCATCTTCGCTGCTATGGTTTCAGGTGGTTTACGATTGCTCGCTTCCCACAGACAGCGCCAATTGTTTCTACCAGATTTTGTAAGGATTCCAGCAGAGGTACGGATGGGGTCAATTCTGGTGATCCGAGCTATCGCACGTGTATCGTCCTTTACTTGCTGTTAAGAGTAATACACCAAACGGTCGTTAGAAGCTTTGACGGGTTGTTCCCGCCTTCAACTCTCTGACGCTCAAGTTAGTGTATAAAGCGTAACAAACAATATTGGTAGAGTAACGGGCGTACCTTGTAACTGTCATAAATGTGTTGTATATACTGGCGGTTGAGTATGGGGTCTTTTGTTGTTCTTCGATGTGGGATCTTGCTTGTTTGGTCATGTTCTGTCCTGGTACCTTCCGTTTGTTGTTCCAAGCGCGTGGGCTATCAGATGGTGTTGCTTCCTTGTTTAAAGTTGAAGCCTGTGTTGCTGTCTTACGTTTGGTCCGAGCTGTGTTGACCCTTTTGGAGTGGCTAAGTGTGCGATAATTGTGTTTACAGGATCGCGTACTAATAACATAGACCTAGGATTGGTTTGTTTGCATGATTATCTAGACTCAAATCTTTATGCATCTAGGAAGAATGAATTGAGACTTAATCAGTAATATGATTTGTTCTTAAGTAGTTAATTCTAGACTTAATCGATTAGAGTTATTTGTTTCAGATTGAGGTACTTGAGTTTTGCAAATAGTCACAGTGAGTTCTGGGACATAACATTTTCATCACAGCTAGATGCATAGCTAGTCAGGATTACTTAGACCTCGGATGAGATACAAAATCTTATCATTGATTTCTGTAAGGAATTGTTTTGTTCCTTGGACATTACAACATTTTGTTCCTCTAGTTAGTTATCGTTGGATAAGCACCAGTGTTAACGAAATCAGGAACATCTTATAATAGTATAATGAGGGAAGTTACAGTGATTCAGTTGTTCAATTCGACAATGGTTCTAGAATGTAAATTAACACCTCAGTGTTTTATCACTTCTAGTGGGAAAATATTACTAGGCATTACATTTATGTGTAAGCAAACACCTATGTTTATTTTCAACGAATCTTTCAACGTTGGAAAGTAATAGATATGTTTATGTGTGAATATTGATGCTCAGCTATGGGTGCGATGTTCGTTATGCAAATTGTAGTACGTGAGTCATGAGACTGGCGTTAATGAGTTACGAGAGTCAAGTTTCACACCAACATTATTTTTTTATTACTGATACATGTATAATTAACATGATTATTCAGACTTTGGAGAAAATGCATAGTTTTTATCTCCATATTAGAGTGTGATTGGATATCATAATTTGACTCTTTGGAGTCCGCTCGAAGTTTTGGGCATATTTGAGGCAAATCTCAGTAATTTCTTATGAGCCCCGCTATATTTTAGTTAATAATTTTAATATTTGGGTTAGTCCAGTTAGTTTATCGAACGAGAGTTATATGAATTATGGAGATATTTAGTTTTGTGATCTTTGTCATTCATAAATTCGGATGAGTATTAGTGACTAATGTTCTTTGTGTTGTTCATTTGGATTATGAGAAATCTGGATGGGATTCGGTGCCCATGATTTGTTTTAGGGACTTTGTTATTCGAAGTGTTCTCCTTATGCAGATTTTTGGGTTTCCTTGAGTTGTACTGGAAACTATGCCAAATTTTTCAATAAAATTTTCAGGAATAAGAGAATTAAGTATGATCAATTTTATGTGAGGACACCTTTGATAGGCTTGTGGTGCAGGGTTCAAGTGGTGACGGAGCCACTTCAGGAGGTAGAGCCGCACAGCCATCTAAATAGCAGACATAATTGGATCACAACTGAGGGGAATGAGAGGCTAGACTGACCAGATAGACCAACATCATTAATAGAAATTGTCAATAGTGTTGACATAGGTACCAGTTGTTATCGGATATTTATGTTACAGAGTTTGCATCAAGATCCTTTCATATACCACGCTTACAATGAGTAGTAAGTTGAGACTCTCAATAAGAAGAACAAGACTTCGTAATAAGACAATAACATGGTGAAAGTATAACATATAATCCTCTCAGTTGTGGATGTTACTCGAGAGTCGAAAGAACTCATGGGGAGTAGTACCCGTTTGTGCTTTACTAATATGTGCGTAAATTTTTAAGGACTAAATTTTCTTAAAGAGGGTAGATTGTAACATCCCGTCACATAAATTTTCTTTTTAAGATTTGATTAAGGTTAATCGAGGAAGGTAGTTAGTTTTTATCTCGATAATTATCAATGACCTTTCTATTAGAATTTTATTGATTACTTTTTTTGATAAAGTTCTTTGGGGAAAGTCGTAGAGTTTATATCGAGACGAGATTTGTGGCCACGTCAAGTGTTAAAATCAGAGTTACGATGAAAAAGTTATGGTCAACGAAAGTTTTGTACGATTTTACAAATTTAAATTAGTCGCAACTTGCATGTATATATAAGACTTGTTAGAAAGAGAAAGTCAAAACTTTCCATTTTTGGTCAACCTCTTTACTCTATCCTCTCTCCCGCGCCCCCTCTCTCTTTCTCTTCAAGTCAGCCTCGTTGGCAGCGGACCATCGACCGGCCACCAAATCTGGTGGTCTTGGTGTCAAAATTACCACGAAGACCTCCTTTATCATTTTCCCATAATCCCAACATCAATTAGTTGATGTTTTAGTTGGAAATTGTAAAAGAATGTCCAAAAATCTTTGGAACCCTAGAATTTGTGGTCGATCCTTTCTTGGCCAAATTGACCAATGAGAAGCACTAGGCTTTGAAGCTCTTCTTCATACGAAGCTAGTGACACCAAGAACACGTTCTAAATACACCAGAGCAGTAAGAATCGAAGCTTTGAAGTTTTTGGGAGATTTCAGTTTCAAGGTAAATTCGACTAGTTAGAGGTTGAATTGGATGATGTTGTAGAAGAAAAAGTTATTTTTTGTGTGATTTGGAGCAGATTAGGCCTCTTGTAGTCGGAAAAAGTCATCGAGGCCTACGATGGTTCACGGCGGCGCTCCGACAGAGGAAATTTAATGTAAATTTTATACTGTTTTGCTTGTAATTACGTACTGAGTGTAATGAAGAGGTTAATGAATTGATTTGGACATAGTTGATTAAGATGTGTGATTAATCAGTATTAATTAAACGATTTTATGATTTCATTGAACGATTGAGTTGAACGCTGATTTAACCTCGAGTCACGTAATGTTTGAGGATTGTGTTGCGACTTTAAAAAGGATTCAAGATTTAGAAATTAGAATTAGATTAAAGCATGTATTTAGTTTGGAAAGTACGATATTTGAGAATGCGATGTTCTCGACGGTAATGCTCGTTGATGAATGAGCTTAGTTATTCAATATGACTTTTGACGTTTAGTTATTAAATATTAATCATTGTTTCAGGACTACGTGTTAGCATCCAGTGACAGACGTATAGAAACGCCGACAAAGACTTTGGCTTGGTGAAAATCATGGCACAGTACTATGAGTGGACCTTTTATTTTCACAGTCGATAGTTAGTATATTTTTCAGCATTTTAGAATTAAGGTATATGTTACGGTATGTTTCAGAGCATTTTTATTTGGAGATTTTTCTTTGTGATGACATTAGTTAGTTGCATCGATGCACTGATTGTTCGACTGATTACCAGATAATCTAGTCAAGGGAGGTCAAGGTGCCTCGTCAGAGGAGGTCAGGATACCTCGTCTGGCACATCACCTCCAATTTTTATATAGATAGTTGACTCAGGTTAGGGAAAAACTCCTGAGCGACCACCTCCATCAGAATTTAGATTTGTGATACTTTAACTCGCATTATTTTACATAAATCAGCAAAAAAGTATTAAACTATATTTTATTATTTACACAAATTATACGAGATTTACTACGAGGCCAGAAACACAGACCGTTCTATAAAAGCATGAGGGGGCGTCCACCTTCGCACCAAAATCGGTCAAATCGACCTCTTCCAACAGCGTTGCATCTTGCTCAAAGATTCTATTGTTTGTACAAATCAACAAGCAATATCCTCGGCTGAACCGACCATGCAATGGATTGCTTAAATAGAGAACAAGGAGAGGGAAAAGAAGATGAATTCAGATTCAAGATTGGAGTTGAAATTGGGAGTAGATCAGGGAAAATAAGAGCGACGGCTATTGAAAAGTTTAGGGTTTTGGTTGGGGAAATGCGCTCTCGTGAGAGAACCAAGAAAATTTTGAGAAGCTTGTTTTTTCAATAACCTGTCTATTTATGTTTTAAAAAAAAATCAATCCACCCGAAAATTAATTTTGTAAGAAATTGAACCTCTGACCTTTCGACGAGATCAACCTATGAGAATAAAATCAGGTGATCAACGCTCTATAACTCATCTTATTACAAAAACTATTGTCATGACACTAATATTCACTACCGCCGCAAATACTATAGCCGACGATATATGTAAAACTATAGCCGACGAGATAAAAATCTCGTCGGCTATAGTACTATAGCCGACGATAACGGATAAAAACCTCGTCGGCTATACTATTACCGACAGGTTTTAACCAACGGACTTTAGCCGACGATATTTAAGGGTCGTCGGCTAAAGTCGGCTGGCTAAAACCTGTCGGTAATAGTATACCCGACGAGATTTTTATCCATTATCGTCGGCTATAGTACTATAGCCGACGAGTTTTTAAAAAAAAATAAAAAAAATTCATTTTTTCCACTATAGCCGACGAGATTTTTATCTCGTCGGCTATAATTTTACATATATCGTCGGCTATAGTATTTGCGGCGGTAGTGATTGTGCTACATGTGTGGTGCTTAGCTAATAGTATGTCAATGTGAAACTAGATAGACCGGTTCAGCGATTGTTTCCCATAAGCTGATTTTTGTAGAGCTGCTATTTTGCAAAGCAAAGTTGGATTTGCACTTTCGTCTTGATCTGTTCATTAATATATAGCATGCCCCAAAATAGTGTAACCCTAGTGAGACTATTCACATATTCAGTTTGAGCACGATCGAGATTATAAAAGTATCAATGCGTCGGAAACTTTTAGACCTAAACAAGCATGCCACCTTAACAAGACACATGAATTAAGAAACCTTCAGAGTAAACTTAGCTCTTTTAGTCACTTCACGCTTTGATTCATATTTGGATACTGTTGAGTTATTTGCATTTGATTGCAAATAGATATGGAAACTTTAGAGCAAGATAGGGTTCGTGATCGATCAATGAAGATCGAACCGCAGCCTGAAAACTTTATACCAACTATGGAGACCAGCCAGTTTGGCCTTTGGAAGTTTGGAATGAGCTAGCTAGCTAGTTATATGATCGATCGCGATCCATGTGTCATGTACGACGTCCTCAACTCCAAATATTTCCTTCCCAAGTTCCTAGCTAAAACGAGGAAGCTAGAATTCCTAGAAAGAAAGTAAAACGACAGAGACAAAAGTGAAGGAAGAAAAAGAAGCAAACGAACAACAAGGGCAAACAGTGTTATGTACGTAGAAAGGGTGGACGAATCTCCTGGTAGGAAACATGAATAGACGATCTTGTGGAGTCACTCTTTTGTAATTTTCCAGCGTCCCATCTCCATCCTAATATCTTCTATATATATATATATATTTTTTTTTTTCAAATGGAACGTACATTTGAGTTCATAATTGTTTGCATGCATGGATCATTTTATGCCCACATCTATCGATCCATCAAATCCAGAACACAAAATAATATCTCCAAAATTCATATATAAATTATAGAAGCTCGAGATCTAGAGTGGGGGCCTGAAATACATGTTAGTACTGAATAGATCATTATCTTGGATAGGAAAAGGAAATATTGCCGGGAAAGTACCGGACTGGATTGGACGTTTTGGAAATGGATGGCAATGGCTGGCAGATGAACTGCAACTATATGTATGCATGATTGTCTACTCATTACTTTCAAAAAACATATTTGATCGAAAAATTATTAATATCGATCAAAGCTAAAACTTCGAGCTGCTACTACTACTACAGCAGCAAGATTTGGCCTATGTTGCGAGCCACATTCTATGTTTTTTGCGTTTTGCCCTTGTTCTGTTGTTGAGGATCGAATGTTTGGTACAGCATTGTGCGTCTTTTTCCTATCAAATGCAGGTTATCGTTTCCGCATTAATATTTTTTTAACCTAATGTGCATTGTCCGATCTATAAATGTATATCAATCCATGTGACATGTACCCGATCCAAGTTTTAAGCCTTAACATGATGCCACTGGCTGTGCATGCGCTGCACATGATCATCTCCACACATATGCGTGCCCAAAAAACACTACGATTCTCTCAACTATGTATTATGTACTTATATTAACCAAAATAGATCGATCGAATATATGCATGATACATGTGTACGTACGTAAAACTTGATCCATCGATCCTACCTGGTACGTACGTAGTTCATTTCAGATCTAATGAGCTCAAGCTAAACCGAGATGGCGATCGAGATAGATAGATTTCAATTAGATACTCACATTAGTTAATTAGATACTTAGATATATACTACGTACTAGGTTTTTTTTTGGATAAAAAAAAGAGGAAAAAAGACTACAAAAAGGCTCCTATGGAGATCAAAACTTAAAACCTTTCTTATTTCAAAAAAGTTTAAAATATTTCTAGCTTCACTTGGAACACAATCACGCCCGGAGCTCAAAAATGCAAGGGGACCAAAAAAAAATAATTGTTACAAAAAAAAACCTGAAATAGCAAAAAGATGCAAATGAGCAAAACCAAAGCCGTTCCTCTCTTTCTCTTCTAATCTCGCCAATTTCGCGATTGAACGTGTTCTTCAATTTTCATCTTTTCATCTTCCCTTCTTCAATTCCTATCAATTTTCAATATTTAGCCTATAATCATGGTTCAATATACCCGGTATACATCTTCTCTTCTCCAAAATCTCAGTATAAATAGGGTTAGATATTATCCCAAAATCTTCATCTTCTCTCTCAATCTCTCGTCCTCTCGATTCTCCCTCTCTCAATTACATCATTGTGATTGAGACCCAAACTTGAAAGCTTTACTGTTGTTGAGACGCAAGGTAATAAAGTTTCTATGATTAATTTAGGCTTTTGAGGAACAAATAAAAAAATATTTGACGACTCAAATGGTAATTTCTTTAGATTTCTGGAATCAATTGGAGAGTTTGATCCAATAATGAAGCAGCATTTTCAACTCATTTAAGAGAAAGAGATTCATCATCATTATCTTACACTACCGGCAGAAACACTATACCCGACGACATGCCAAAAAACAGACCGACGAGAACCCATGTCGTCGGGTATAGTGAACTATAACCGACGACTAGAGTACATCGTCGGGTATAGTTATTTTACCAACGATGTATTCTTGTCGTCAGTTATAGTAGCCGGAAAATCGTCGGGTATAGTTTTCCACTATTACCGACGACTTTTTTTTAACTATTACCGACGATTTTGTAGTATCGTCGGTTATAGTTACTTATTTCAGATCCATTCTGGGCAGCAGCTCTGTCATTCAAAAAAAATCTCCCGCGAAAACTGAAAATGCTCTGAAATCATTGGGTGATGTCGAAAACTGTCAAGAATGAGTTCGTGATTCATTATATATAGGTACGTACGTACTTAATTATATATATATATATATATCGATACATGCATGCATGTGTGTGTTGATCGATTGTTGATGTTGATTTTGAGTTAATTGATTGTTGAGTTAATTTGAGTAATTGATGGTTGATTTTGAGTACGTGATTGATAGTTGAGTTGGAGTAATTGTTGTTGATTATTGTGAATATATATATAGCTAGGGTGATTTATTTGATTATATATTGTGATTATTTTAGGGTTAATTGTGATTATTAATTATGGATAATATTGTGATTATTGTGATGTTTCGGTTAATTGTGATTAATTATAGTGTGGTTATATATTTAGATTTTTGTGATTATAGTTAGGGTGTATATATATATATATATATTAAAATTATGAGAATTATAATAATATATATTTATATTAATTGATTGATCGAATGTTGATTTTGAGTTAAATTAGACGAAATTATATATGAATAATTATGGATCGAGTAGAATAATTAGACGAATATATATATATATGTTCATTTGTAATTAATTAGCTAGGGATCAAGTAGAATAATTAAATTATGTAATTTATAGTTTGAATATCGATATATATAGATATATATATATATATATGAAATTTTAATTAATAAGATCATGGGTATATATACATGCAGTTATAATTTTCAGGATGGACAAGAGTTGGATGTGTCTTCCAAGATAAGATGTAAGATATCACCGTGGAATTAGAAGTTTTGTGGAATATGTGAAGGTTAATTATGGAGGGATGACAATTCATTATTGTCCGTGTATGAAATGTCAGTGTCGCAGCGAGCGATATCGTTTTCACATCAATAAAGTATTGGAGCACTTGAAGAAAAACGGGTTTTGGGATAAATACACATGTTGAATTTATTACGGTGAGAGCTCATCAGTTGGTCAACATGATCATGGACAATTTTTTGAGAGTGCCAGTACATCCAATGATCCAACAACAAGGTTGAACAACGATATGTTTCTTCATGAGAGCGGTATATTTGCTCAAGCACCGGATATCTCTACCGCCGTTGGATACTTCCCTCATATTAAGCCAGTTCAGCAATTACCTATAGCTGTCAACACTGCTGGTATGGACAAGTACAACAACTCATTGCCTTCCAACAGACCCCGTTGTACAACGGGTGTAATAAGACTATTCTTGAAAGTGTTATGGGAGTAATGAAGCTCAAAGTGGAGAACAAAATGAGTGTGAAGGCTGTTGATGATTGGCTGAAGTGGTCTGGTTCGTTGTAGCCCCCCGGTCATCGTCTTCCTACCACTCATCGTAAGGTGCGACAGATCCTGAAACATCTTGGTCTTTCCTACATCAAAATTCATGCTTGTAGATATGATTGTGTTCTCTTCTGGGGTGAAGATGCTTATGGGAATGATCTTGAATCCCTTGATGATTGCCCGGTATGTGGTACAGATAGGTATAAGTTGACTCCTGCCGGAAACAAGAAAGCTGTGAAGATATTTCGATATTTTCCGTTGATAGATAGGCTAGAACGGTTGTTCATGTGTTCACACACGGCTGAAACTATGAGATGGTGGGCCGAGAGAAATTTGCTCGACTGTGATACTCTTATACACCCTGCTGACGGAGAGGCTTGAAAGCACATGGTGAAGGAGTTTTCTTATTTTGCATCAGAGGTTCGAAATGTTTGGCTGGGGCTTTCATCTGAAAAATTCAACCCTTTTGGATACATGAGTCATCAATACAGTATATGGCCAGTTATTTTGGTACCGTACAACCTTCCTCCATGGATGTGCATGAAGAAAGAATACAATATGCTCACTATGATAATTCTAGGGCCGGGTTATCCAGGAAAGTGTCTCTATGTGTATTTGAGACTCTTGATTGAGAAGCTTAAGTACTTGAGTGAGCATGGTCATCCCACTTATGACAAGTTAAAAAATGAGATGTTCCAGATGCATGCCATGTTTGTTGGCACCATTAGCGATTTTTCTGCACGCGGAATGTTGTCGGGCAACGTTACCAGGGGATACAGGGCTTGTCCAGAGTGCATGACTGTTGAGTGTTGCAGACCTCATTGCAGGAAGATTGTACAGATGCGTCATCGTTGTTGGCTTCCACATGATCACCCATTTCGGGAGGATATGGAGGCATTTGATGGGACTGTGGAAACAGGTGAGCAACCGAGGAGATGAACGGGGGATGAAATATTGGAAGTGCTAAATGAATACGATTTTGGGCAGCTCAGCAATCATCCTGAGATAGTGGTGTCAATACCTGACAAACCCGATAGGTATAAATTCTAGACACACAAAAGTATTTTTTGGGAACTTCCATATTGGTCCAAGTTGCTGATCAGACACTACTTAGATGTCATGCACATAGAGAAAAATGTGTGCGAGAGTGTGGTCGGCACAGTGTTGAATTGGGAGGAAAAAACTAAAGACGGCCCGAAGGCACGCATTGATCTTAAAAGAATGGGACTGCGAAAATATTTGTGGTTGAGAGATGGGAAGAAAAAAATGCCACAAGCTCCTTATACCGTCAAGCCTGCCCAGAAGAATGAAATTTTTGGCTGGATGGGTAATGTCAGGTATCCTTCAGGCTATGCTGGAAATATAAGTTGATGTGTTAACTTCAAAGACAATAAGATGTACGGACTAAAGATTCATGACTGTCATATACTGCTTCAACGCCTCTTCCCTATTTTCATTCGAGGGTACCTGCCCAAAGAGGTGGTGGAGCCGTTAGTGGCTTTGTCAAGATTCTTTCAGAAGTTATGCACGAGAGAAGTGAAGAAATCAGACATGTTGGAAATGCAACAGGACATCATTTTTATCATATGCAAATTGGAAAGGATATTTTCGCCAAACTTTTTCGACATCATGCCTCACCTGATGCTCCATCTTCCGGAATAATTGTTGCTTACTGGTCCAGTACACTACACATGGATGTATCTCATAGAAAGGTACGTAATGCATCTCTGAATCTGGCTATATGTCTTTAATATTATTTATTCACTTATTTTACAATATTCATAACATGCTCTGTAATTACCACTTTATAGACAATTAGGGGACTACAAAGACTATGTAATGAACAAATCTGCACCCGAAGGGTGTATCGCTGAAGCATATATTGCGCACGAGTGCGTAACGTACACCAAGTTGTATTTGGGAGCGTTCGAGGACCCTCCACAATATATGCCAGTAGATGGAGCGCAGTTCAACCTTTCAATCATCTCCGATGATGTTGAAGTTTCTGGAAAGTTGCCCAACTCGTACAATTTGGAACCATATGAGCTAGTCATTACCCACTGGTCGGTATTGATTAACTGTCCAGAAGTTCAATATTGGAAAAATATGCACCTTTACTGCCCTGCTATTTCCGGTGATGTTAAGTACCACAACAAGACGTTCGCAAACTATTTTGGCAAATGGGTACGTATATAGATATATTGACTTGTATATGAATTTAATTGCATGTCTCGTATCCTATTTATAGTTAAGTTAATAAATGATTATTTTCAGATGAACCATGTACAAGATGATGGTATCCCTCAGTGGTCACACGAATTGAGGCTCTTGACGCAGAAACCGGTAACTTCCAGAGTTTATCCTATGTGTAAGGTAAATGGCGTGCTATTTATTTGTGAACATAGAGATGTCAGACGAAAAACACAGAATTCTGGGGTAATGGTGCATGGTGGGCAGAATGGAGTTGACTATTACGGTGTTCTCCATTCAGTTGTCGAATTAATATATGGGGAAGGCATGACCGTGCACTTGTTTAAGTGTAGATGGTTTGATACCGACCCTCAGAACACAAGGACCAATCAATACGACATATTTTCGGTGAATACTACTACAAGCTGGTATGAAGATGATCCGTTTGTTTTGGCCACGGCGGTGAAACAGTTGTTCTATCTTGATGATCTTTTGCATAAAAGCGCGTGGAAAGTGGTTAACCATGTTCTTCCAAGAAACATATACAATGCCTCCACACTTGGTGTGACCTCGGATAATGAAGAAGTTAGTGCATACCAAGAGCCGAACGCAACTGGTATTCCTGAAACCTCAACAATTCGCCTTAATAATGTGATACAGGGCAGTGTGGTACGAATTCCTCAACCGAATCTTATTGATGTTAATCAAAATGAAGACAATGAAGACTCAAGTGACGAGGGCTTACACATCTTACCTGAAATTAACTCGGAAATCGAGTCAGACTCAAGCCATGATTCTGACTATGCGCCTTAGTGTATGTATGTTAATTTGAGTTTGAACGTGCAATGTAAAATGATGTACGTGTACAACGATGACTTTGCCGTGCAATTAATTTGAGTATATATGAACGTGTAATAAATTAATAATATATATATGTCGACATTCGTGATATGCATGTAATTAAAGTAGAAACTTTGTTTAAGGAGCATTTTTTATAAGTAAGAAAAAAAATTCATAGCCTTTTTGTATAAATATAAATGCATACGAAAAAACAAAAAAAAAGGAAAAAAGAAAGTATAGCCGACGATATTCATAATAAATATCGTCGGTTATACTATAGCCGAAGACAATACTTATGTCGTCAGCTATAGTTCTCGGGTTATATCCCAGAACAGCTGTTTTGGGCAGAAACGAAACTGCCCATTTTTTCCCCAAATGGCTCTGATTCATTTTCCGCTGCCACCGTCCTTCAAGTAAGAGGCAAGGTTCATCCTCAAGCCGTTGTTCATCATCAAGCCTCCATTCATCGATCCTACAACCCAAAAACAGGTTCGATATCCTAAATCCCTAAATCCCCAATTTTGAATTTTTTTTTTAGGTTAGATTTTTGTTTAGTTTGTTGATAATGTGGATGTTTGGATGAATTGTGTGAATATATATTGGATTATTGTTGAATTTTGTTGATTGTTGGAATTATTGTTGATTTTTTGGATTTTTGGAATTATTGGATTATATATATATAGAGGAGCTTAATTAATTATTGGATATTATTGAATTATGAAAATATATATATGTATATGAGATTGTTGGATTAGGAATTCAAATTTTTGGATTCTAGGAATTATTTTGAATTTTTGTAATTTAATGGAATTTTATATGAATGAATATATAATGAAATTTGTTGAATATAATGGAAATTTTATGTGAGTGGAAGGATTTTTTTATGAATTTTTGTAATTTACTGAATTTTTTGGAGTTGTTGTAATTTGTGGATTATTATTATGAACATATATATGAATTCGTTTGAATTTTTAGTAATTTATGGAATTATTGTTAGTTAAATATGGAAATATGTGAATTAATATATTCTGACTTTTGGTAGATGAATGCGAATTAACTTTAATTTTATTGTTGATTTTAAAAACTGTATAAAATTGAGTATGTTACGTAACTTTTATAGCAACGATGAATTGGTTGAATTGCGGTGCTTCGCGAGGGGGGTCGAGGGGGAGGTTAAGAGGGAGATCGGGACGTGAGGATGAGGGCACCGGAAGTCGGTCCGCATCAGGATCCGCCAGTATCGGCAACACTTACAGCATTCCTCCCACCTCTCGGCACCGTACACTTCTAGGCGAGGGACAACCTCAGCAGCAGCAGGTCGAGCCTCGTCGACCCTCCAGCGCGAGGAGGCTTTATGAGGAAAGTCGCACGCTTTCAACGGATAGTGCGACTCAATCCTCGGTCCGAATGCCGGACATTCATCGCGAGGACCCTTCCGCATCCACCGACCAGACTCCTCATTCTTCCGAGGAAGCTGGTGGATCGACTCAGTCCTCGGCCAGGATACGACTATGCCCGTCGTCTACCCTATTCTTACCCTTGGAAATCCCGACGATACCCCTCGTCGATCCCACGGGGATGCCTGTTCCAGGACAGCTAAGGTTCATTACCCCGAACCAGGCATACACATATGTACCCTTCCCGCAACCTCTCTGGAGTGTGAGGATTCCGGGACAACGCACCGACGAATCAGGTAAATATTAATTAGTGATATCTTTTTACTTAGTAATATTTAAATTCAATTAGGTGTTGATGTTTAAAAAATCGTCTACATATATGATAGGCGAGATCGTGCCCGGTGACAAACAAAAGAAAACCAGGGGCCCCGTCGTCGGTGATAGAGGCGAGGTGATCAAGAGAAAGGTCACTCGAAAGTACGCAGGGATGGCGGGCAGCATCATACGGGATAGAGTCCCAATGTTGAGGCCAGATTGGAATTCGGTGCCGCAATCCATCAAATATGAGCTGAATAATGCGTTGTCGGTGAGTAGAATTGTATATTCATTATGTATATTTTCTATATAAATTTTTAATATTATTGATATATATATATGCATTGCAGAGGTGGTTCCGCGTGGACAACGACATTAGACCCACGTGGGCGGATGAAGTGCAAGGGAGCAAGTTACTAGATTCATTTGTTTCGATTTTTTCGTTTGTTTTAATTATGTTCATAAAATGTTGTAAGTTACTAACATTTTTGTTTTATTAATATAGGTATAAGGAGTGGAAGGGCGAGCTGAAAAAACATTGGAAAAAGTACGGCGACGATCGTTCCGGTACCCGTAGCGAGTTTCGTTATAGGGAGTACGAGTGGCGATGGCTTGTGGTTCACTTCAACAACCCGAAATTGAAGGTACGCAACCTTCGATTGATTAAATTTTTGTTTTATCGTACTTCCCCCAAATTATTTGGCTAATATTAGATGTTGGATTAATCGAGCAGGCTATTTCTGAAGTCAACACAAGGAACCGGGCCAAAAACACAAAAAATCATCATGCTAGTTCCAGATCATACTCGGGTTGGATCGAGGAGGCGGCCAACCACCCAGAAGTCATTCCGCTTGTCTATACGATGCAGCACGCGTATCCGCAGTCCCCCGAAAATGCTGTAAGTGTCCTTATAACAAAATAAACATATTTCTTATTTTTTTAGATTGTTTACATTAATTAACATTTTATTTTTCTTTGTCAATTAGGCGAGACTTCAGGAGGTGATTCCGGAAGTGTTGACTCAAGTGGCGATAAAGCGCTATCCCAACACCCCCGATTGATCAGATTGATCAATCTGATCCGATCATAGCGGCCAGGATTATGGCAAATGCGATCTCTCCAGGGAAGAACATTTTTTACTGCAGGGGGCTCGGAAAGTGGGGTCAATGGCTGCTGAAGAAGACCCCTGAATTCTCTCGTAGATCGGGATCATCTTTGAGGACTAATGAGCTACAGGAGCAGCTTCATAGGCAAGCGATTGAGATGGAATCTCAACGGCGTCGGATGGAGGAGATGGAGCAGGCGCGAGCCGCAGAGCAGAATCAGTTGGCCGAACAGCAGCAGATGATGGGGACATGGATGCAGCACTGTTATGCACAGTTGCACGCATCTGGAATCCAAATAGCTCCCCCGCCCATTTTCAGTGCGCCACAGCCACAGCCACAGCTGCCAGACCAGAACCAACCAAGTTTTGACAATCCGTTTGACCACATAGACTTAGGAAACCCGTAGTACCCGTAGTACGTAGTACGCATATGTATATAGATTTGAATGATTTCGATGTGAACAATATTGGTGACTTTTTGGGAATGCAGGTTTTGGGATAAAACCTAGAACCTGCAAAAAAATTGAAATAATACACACTATAGCCGACGATATACACTAATATCTTCAGCTATAGTTTCCTCCATGGTCAACCAGTTTGACCAGGGGAGGAGGTATGGCCGACGATAAAGTCGTCGGTTATAGTATCAACTATATCCGACGACTTGATCTTGTTAGCTATAGCTCGATATTAAAACCGACGATTACCCTATTATGTCGTCGGTTATAGTATCACCGACGGTGCATTACCGACGATACTATAGCCGACGATGAGGGTTTAACCGTCAGCTATAGGCTATAACCGACGAGAAATTGGGACAGACCGACGACTTTATATCGTCGGCTATAGTAAGTATTCTGGTAGTGTTAGTCATAGAATACAAAATGAATTGATAGCTACATTGGAATCAAGTGCCAAGAGTGTGATTATAAAGAAGATTAAAGAGGCTAGATTTTTTTTTGTGATTCTTGATTGCACCTCTGATGTTAGCTAGTCATCAAGAGCAAATGACTTTGATAATAAAGTGTGTAGATGTTGAAAGTCATCCTATTAAAATAAAAGAATATTTTTTAGAGTTTTTAAATGTAAAAGATACATCGGGCTTGGGTCTTTTTGATGAACTAAAAGTTGCTCTAAGCTCTCTTGATTTAGATATTGATAATGTGAGAGGACAAGGTTATGATAATGGTTCCAATATGAAAGGAAAAAACTAAGGCGTCCATAAAAGGTTACTTGATATAAATCCTAAAGCTTTTTATATGCCATGTGGTTGTCATTCTCTTAATTAATCTAGTACTTTGTGATATGACAAACTCCTATGCAAAAGAAAAATAATTTTTTGGAGCATGTCAAGCAAGTTATAATGTATTTGCTAATTCAACAAAGCGATGAAATCTTTTACTTCAAAACGTAGATGAGTTAATTTTAAAATCTTTGTCAGCTACACGGTGGAAAAGTCGTATTTGAAAGTGTGAAAGCGATAAAGAATCAATTTCCCAAAATAAAAGAAGTTTTACTCAAACTTAATGAAGTTAGTGATGAATATGAAAATCATTCAAGTTGAGAAGCGGGTAAATTATTTGATGGTTAATTTTTCAATTTTGAGTTCATTTTAAGTTTGGTTATATGACATGATATTTTGCACAAAATAAACATGGTGAGCAAACACTTGCAAGTTGAATATATGATTTTTGATGTTGCTACTAAAAGTTTAAAAGGATTGATTTCTTTTTTTGAAAAATACAGACAAGATTGATTTATTTCTGCTATGATTAATGCTAAAGAAATTGCAAGAGAAATAGGTATTGATATTGTATTTCCTCTTAGGCATAGAGTTACAAGAAATAGACATTTTGATGAAATTCTTAATACTGATATAGAATAACAATCAGCTCAAGAAAATTTTAGAACTGATTACTTTCTTGTTTTAGTTGATATGACTCTTTCTCAATTGAAGAGTAGATTTGAACAAATGGAAAGTTTTGAATCTATATTTGGCTTCTTATTTGATGCATCAAGGTGATGAAATGAAAAAGTGTTGTTTGAACTTGAACTTGCTTTGTAACATGGTGATGTGTCTGATATTGATGCAAAATATTTGATTTTTGAGTTAGAAATGTTGCAGGAGATGCTACCAAATGAAGCATATGATACTGGAAAACTATGGAATTCCATTAAATTATAGAATTTGCAAAAAAAAAAAAAAACTAGACATGTATCCAAACATTTTGGTTGCTTATAGGATTTTATTGACCGTATCTGTTACAGTGATATCTATGGAGAGAAGTTTTTCGAAATTAAAACTAATAAAATCTTATTTATGATCAACAATGACTCAAGATAGATTGAATGACTTAGCAATTTTGAGCATAGAGAAGAAATTGTTGAAGGATGTTGATGTTAAGCACATAATTGATGATTTTGCATCTAAAAGTGCGAGGAGAAGTCATTTTAGATGAGATTCGATTATTTTTAGATAATGTAATTTTTATATATCAGAGTATTGCTTTATGTCCCCTTCGTTTTGTAATTTTTTTAATTAATATAATTTATTTTTTCTATATAAAGAGCCAAATTTTGTCCTTCGCCCCCGGCCTGAGCACAATTGTCCCAAATATGAAGATTACAAGATTTGTGGCCTAAAGAAGCAAAACTATTGGCGACAAAATTCGCCTCATGAAAAATATGACTAAAATGGATACTTTGAAAATAACTGATAATGCTTTTGATGTCCTGAATAACAGTTTGACTTCTCCAGAGCAAAGAATGTCTGCCATTGATGCAGTTAATACCTCTCCACAATAATGTTGCCAAGACCTCACGAAAAACATGGCTAATCTCTCATTGATATATACTACGTACTAGGTTAATTGGTGCTAAATTAGCATTCCGACCGTTATCATGCATACGCTTCTATGCATTTAGACATTGAGTGTTATTGGGCCTTAAAAAAAGTCTGAATTTGTGGCATTACCAGTCGCCACATTACTAAATTCCAAGTATATACGAACTGTCACATCACGATATCATAGCACCAATTTTAAGATGATGGACGATCCAAATTAATGAGTTAGACAAATGATTAGGTGTCTCATTACTTATTACAAAAGGATCCGGATCCCGGTCGTAACCTCCTAACCCTATTTCCTTTTTTAGATTCTGATTTTATTATTGCTTTATTATATAAACTCTCCGAAATCAATTTATTATTTCTAAAATCAAAGTTACACTCAAGCTAAATAGAAGCAAGAAGATGGAAAACTAACGAAGAACAAAAAAAGCATATGACAAATTACGATCAAACTGGATAAGATTGGAACAGCAAGTCGGCATGTAAATTCGATCAAATTGGATTTAAATTGGAACAAGTTGTTGCAAAGAATACCATCTCCAATGAATACTGACGATTCAAATTGGATTTAAAGATGTCATTCAGCAAATAGAAGTGGGTCTAAAGATCGATATGTCACTTAAAACTTCTGTTGCAGGTTGCTTCTTTTTGATAAGATAAGCAAACGAATCGATCAAAACAAGAACAACGACATGACGAAAGAAGGATATATAGGTTGCTTTATTCATAATGAATCACCTCTTTAGCCAAAAAAAAAGTCGATCAAAGATGGAATTTCGCCCTCGTTCAATTGCGATCAACTGCAACTTGCAAGTCTTAATTACAAAGAAACTGCATGCATCTGTACACTTTGGCCTTTTGGAATTGCTTAATCATCTCACTTCCCTCGCACATCTTCATCTCATCCTCTTGTTTAATTATACCTCTTTCGTCTTCTTCTCACCTAGGTCACTACAGCATCGATCTGTTAATTATTTTTTTTTCAATTTTCTTTTCATTTATCTGATTTAACAACGGGGGATCCAAGATTCTGTAATAGAATGAGCTATATTATGCAACGCATAATTATTTTTTTTAGGTTCTGCAACCATATTCAAGGACGTGTGGTTAAAAAATCTACACGAAACCATAATATTTAGGTCATAATATATACCTCTCTAACTTTAGGTATTTTTCGATAAAAATTTAGATAAAAATCATGAAATAGGGTGATGGGAGATGAAAATGATTAAACAGCAAGATAAAAAAGTGTGAGAAAGCATCAGATGAGAGAATAAAATGATTATGACTAACAAGAATGTGCATGGTGGGAGTCAAATATAGTACTAATTAAATACAAACCATGTCATTTATGTAGCTAGCAAGTCAAACGAACAACACTATCAAATAGAACTTCACAGATATGACATATAAAATTATTAATTTGCATGTTTCCTCAAAACTATTCGGGCTACAGCCGGAGTGGCCTACTGGTTTGATCCACCCATGTTTAACAATATGATGATATAAAGAGATTTTTCCTAGCCATTGGATTATCGAGGATATGATAGACTTTTACATATAATGAATTAATGATGTGGCTGCACATTACTACAATATAGTGACATGTTATGCCAATTAGATTTAAGGCCACAAAAATATGACATTCCTTAAGCCCCAATATGATGACCTCAAGATAGAGAAAATAAAACCAATATTGGAGAATGAAGATGGCCTAGTGAGACCAAAAGTCATCAACTAGATATACACAAGGAATGAATATCGATAATATCCTCTATATTTCTGCAATATTTTTCATTTTTTTTACATCCCGATATTAATCTTACATATCAATATTTCTCACCCGATATTTCCCGTGATATTCAATATTTTCCTATATATCGTCGAAATTCTCAATATTTTCGAATTTATTCGAAATTTTGACTTTACATATATGTTGACCGTGCTAAATCCAAAGCACAAAATTACAAGATTGAGTGTTTGTTTTATAATGATTGGGGTTTGAAGTTTGAACAGCAACTATAGCAATTAACGTTCTTATAAACGTAATTCTAGTTACCGGTGAATAAGTGTCAAAGAAATCTACACTTTTCTTTTGACGATACCCTTTAGCTACTATTCTAGCTTTGTATTTTTCAATGGTACCATCAGGTCTCGGTTTTCTTTTGAAAATTTATTTATGGCCTATTGGTTTGTAACCCGGAGGTAAATCTACCAATGTCCATGTATTGTTTTGTAGAATGGATTCCAATTCACTTTGAATAACCTATTTCCAATAAGGTGCATCGGAAGATTCCATGGCAGCCTTATAAGTTTGAAGTTCTCCTTCAAGAACAAAAGTCATAAAATCGGGTCCAAAATCTTTGAAAACTTTCCCACGTTTACTTCTCCTTGGTTCAAGAATTTCTTCTTGAACAGTAGAGGTATTTTCATTAACCTCAATATTTTCACTATTTTTGTTTAATTCAACTTGAGGCAATGTATCTATATACATTCTTTTCCTTTGATATGACTTATCCTTGTAAGGAAATATATCCTCAAAAAATTCTACTTCGGCAGATTCTAACGTTGTGTTTATGCTTATATCAACAACATCATATTTTTACACCAAAAATCTATAGGCTGCACTATTTTCGACAGGACCAAGAAATATGCAATCTATTATTTTTGGTTCAACATTAGTTCTCTTTGGAAGAGGAACTCAAACTTTGGAAAAACAACCTCACACTTTCATCGTTTTATAAGTAGGTGGTTGTTCTTTCCAAATTATATAAGGAGATTTATCACTCGTTTTAGGAGGAATTCTATTTAATATCATATTTACAGTAAGACAAGCCTCACTCCACAAACTGGTTGGAGCTCTTGAACTATTTAACATTGAATTTATCATATTTCTCAATGTTCTATTCTTTCTTTCAACAACTCCATTTTGTTGTGGAGTATATGGGGCTGTTGTTTGATGCACAATGCCATGAAAAGAACAAAATTCAGAAAAGTCATTGGATTCATATTCTCCACCCCTATCAGACCTTAGAATTTTTATTCTTTTCTCAAGTTGATTTTCAACTTCAGCTTTATATGTCTTAAACATATTCAAAGCTTCATCTTTGCTATGTATTAAATAAACATAACAATATTTACTGCAATCATCAATGAAAGATATATAATAATTCTTTTCTCCTCGAGCTGGTGTTGATCTAAAGTCACACAAATCACTATGAATTAAACCTAGTATGTTATTAGATTTTTCCACAGATTTATAAGAAGGAGCAGTAAACTTTGATTCAATACAGATTTCACACTTAGTCATTTTATTCATTGGGCACTTTGGTAACATGCCTGAATTTATCATTCATTGTAAAGAACAAAAATTAACATGTCCTAATCTAGCATGCCATAAAAAAGAGGACTCAATTATGTACATAGAAGCAGCACTAGTACCTGCATTATTATTATTAATAATAGCATCCATAGTAGGTACCACATTGAGTTTAAAGAGCTCTTCATAAAGGTAACCCTTTCCTACATACACCCCACCCTTGATGAGTACAAATTTGTCAGACTCGAATACTAGTTTGAATCCCTTGGTTCTTAGAACCGGACCTGAAACTAGATTCTTACAAACATCAGGCACATGAAGTACATTAGTGAGTATAAGGTCTTTTCCCGAACTGAATTTTAGAATTACCTTTCATTTCCCTTCAACCTTTGCGGTTGTGGCATTTCCTATGAACAAAGCTTCTCCATCATTGATTGGTTGATATAAGAGAACATGCATGTCCCTTGAAGCACTTACAAGTGTGGTAGTACCGGTATCAATCCACCAATCACACTTGTATTAGTAACCATATTTGTCTCAGAAATAACTCCAATGAATTGAGTTTGACTTTCAGCAAGGTTTGCTTGGTTGTTGGAATTTCAAGAACCTCTACCACCTTGATCTTGATTATTTCTGAATTGACACTTTTTGCTTTATGCTCAGGTTTTCCGCACACCCAATAACCTCCAGATTTTGGCTTCTTGAACGACTTGTTCTTTTGTGGGGAGTGAGACCTTTTTGCACCAGATTGAGTGTTCTTGGCAGCATTATTCTTGCCCTTATTTTTCTAAGACTTGGCCTTTGAAGGACTTCTTTTGACTATGTTGGCGTTTGCCTCCAAAGAAGTTGCATAAGTTTTCTCATTCTTCCGGTTATCCTCTTGGATTCGAAGCTTTAGAACCAATTACTCAAAATTCATGTCCACGGTTAAGTGTTTCAGATATGTTTTGAAATCTTTCCTTGAAGGAGGTAATTTCTCAATAATAGAACCAACAAGGAAATTCGGGTTTAGTCTCACACCTTCCTCACTTAACTCGTGGACAATGACTTAGTTCCTCCACTTACTTGACAACAGACTTGGCATTACTCATCTTGAAGTTAAGAAACTTTCCAACGACAAATTTCTTTGAACAAGCAACTTCGGTCTTGTATTTGTTGTCAAAAGACTCCCACAATTCCCCTGCTGTTTTGAATGATAAGTAGATGTCATACAAGGAATCGTCCAAGGCATTAAGAATATAGCTCCTGCAAAGAAACTCATTATTAGCCCAGGACTCTATAGCCCTTTGGTTTTTGGCCTTTTAAGCATCAGTTGAAACATCTTCTTCTTCTCCTTCGAGCACGGCCTTTGGAGCATCAGCAATAAGAACATTCGTCACTTGAAGAGTTTTCAAATAGAACAACATCTTCTCTGCCAACGTTTGAAATCCGTACCCTTGAATTTCTCAGGTTTCTCGACGTGGTGTTTGACACCCGACACTAATTGATCAATCTTGACAAAATTTCTATCTTAGACGATTCTTTGTATGACATCTACTCGTCATTCAAAACAACAATGGAATTGTGTGAGTCTTTGGACAACAAATACAAGACTGAAGTTGTTTGTTCAAAGAAATTTGTCGTTGGTAAGTTTCTTAACTTCAAGATGAATGACGTCAAGTCTATTGTCAAGCAAGTGGAGGAACTCCAAGTCATTGTCCACGAGTTAAGTGAGGAAGGTATGGAACTAAACCCGAATTTTCTTGTTGGTTCTAACAATCTAAGACAGAAATTCGTCCACACTTGTGCTCGTAGTCTGGACGTCTATCTAGAGGATACAACTACCTAGTTCAAGTTCTTGCACACGAACTTGAACCCTGAGAATCGCGATCGTTATCCCAACTGTCGCTTCTTTTGATATTTATCCATTTTTGATATTTATCCAAATTAATAATTTAAAATTAAATTATTAATTTTTAAAATTAAAATCACATTTAATCAACATGCCCAAGGTCCATCTTTTAATAATTTATAAAGGCACATGCATTTTTAACTTCTTCCGCACCTCAGACTAAAGTTCCACAAATTCCACTGCATGTCGCTATGTCAGATCTCAGAACTGCCCCGGCGAACCAAATTACTCAATTATGGCAGCATACCTTTGAGGCTTGGAGTCAGTCTTGGACGGAGTACGTAAGACTGTAAGTTACCAAAGGTAATTACGTATGCAGAGCTTCCACGGGGAGACGGGGGTGAGTAAAAAGCACTCGTAAGCAAATGGTAAACCTAGCTTAATTTAAAACTGTTTAAAACACAGTTCTGAGCTGGATCGATCAGAGGGTACGTACACATGCAGTTTCACTATCTTGGTTAATTTTCAGTGGGAGGGAGGGACCATAGTCACAGCAATGGAGTGTTCCCAGAAATGGGAGGCTCCTCCGTCTCAGAGTTTTCAGAAGGGTACACACTCGTCGTCGGGATTATTACACTAGCTAGCAGAGGGAAGAATACAGCGAGTCATCGATCGATATTTTGGCACTAGAAAACGAACAAGAACAGAAACTTATAATGAATGAGACATGGGTGGTGCGTACGCAGAACGAAAGAGAAAAAAGAGAAAAGTTGATTGCTACTAGAAAAATAGTCTTAGATATCGGTTCAAAGACATCGATAAAAAAAAACAACGATGTAAAATAGTTGTTTTGACATCAGATTGTGAAAAAGCAACGTTTTTGTCATTTATAGACATCGCTTTACATACTCGATAGATATCTATATTTTTTTAAAAAAATGAAAAAATACGCTAAACTAATTAAGTTAAAATTTGACGAACGCGGGAACCAAAGTTTCATACTCTCAAACACGCGATATTATCTCTCTTTTTCTTGTCCTCTTCTTCTCCGCTCCAAAAGTCCACCTCAAAAATTGATGGCTTATATGGGAATTACAGTAGCAACCGAGATTTCCAAATCCCTACCCACTCGACCTCACCTCCGCCGCTTGCAGCTCCCCTCGGTGTGCCTCTCAACAGGGGCTCACCTCAACGTCGCCATTATCACCCTTCTCTTGCGCAAATCTGCGCGACGACCACTACATTAACATCCGTCACATCATAGCACAACCTCAGCCTCCACCTCGTAAACACTCAAGGTCTACCCCCCTCGACCTCGCTCTCCACATTGCTTCTTGAAGTGTCGCACCTCGACATCATAATTCGTGCCTCCACTCGCGGTGGAGCCGACGCCAACCAAGCCCCGCACAGTCAAGCCGATTTCAATTTCATATCCAAGTCGCACAGTAAGAGCATCTGCACCGGCAAGGCTCTTGCTCGAGCAGATGGTGGGACCGGCCGGACTGAAATTGCTCGAGCAACAGGTCGAGCAAGTTTTGGTCGAGTGATTGCTCTTGCAAGAGGTGGAGTCCCATTGTTTTGCTCGTGCATCACCCTCACCGATCTCACCGCTGCGCCTCCGATTCCTAGTTGCTCGAGCAAAACCCAAGAGCCCCCACCTTTTGATCGAACAAATATACTCCCGGTGCAGATGCTCTAAGATTTTGGGTTATGATTTTGGGTTACAATTGTTAGATTTAGGGTTAGATGTGTCTGATATTAATCGATTTTTAAGTGTTCGTGATATGAATTTGTGCGTTTGTTTTAAGTTGTGTGATGATGAGATTTGAGTTTGGATTGATACGATTTGACTATGTGATTGAACTGTGTTTCATGTGCCTTTTGAATCAGGGATGGGTACCGATTTTCGGAATTAAAGGGTTATGCTGATGTCTTGGAGAAAGCGAGAGTTACAACAGGTCAAGAGGTGTGAGTCATCTCAGAAATATCCATATGACTGTATTGAGGCTGCCATTGTAAGATTATCTGCAGTTAGCAAGGCCCCAGAAGCTCAAAGGTTTAAATTCAGACCTCTGCCAAGAATGATATGTAAAGGTACCTCATGATTAGCATGCATTTCTGGCGGCTAGATGTTTCTTATCTGACAACAATAGTTGAGATAAAAACTTGAAAGATGTCTCTGTGTTATATATATATATAGAGAGAGAGAGAGAGAGAGACACGTACACACATATATAGGTACAGATGTTGTGCCGGTTATATGCCATGCAGTGGAAGGTTTGGAGAAAACCGTTGTCCAGCACTTTGCCTTCTCTTTGAGGTTAACCGGCCAGCCCTCCTTCGATCAGCTTCCTATTAGGTTTTTGCTATATATGCATTATGAGATCTTTACGTTGCGGTTATATTTGGATACGATTCTTTAATGTGTTCAGATTTGGTGTTGCTTTTCAATTTCAGTTTCCTCGACTCACTTTCTTATACAAGATGAGTTCAATATACAGACAACACATTGCGATAACTACATTATTGTAATCTCTCTCCATTTCTCTCTCTCCTCAGAACCAGTCTGCTTTGCTCTCCACCATCCAAAACGGTGTGTTTCCTTCTCTTCTTCATAATCTTGTTTGGTTTTTAAATCTTAAATATGTAAGCTTTACTGATGTGGTTACTTAACTTGTGGTTGTAGAAGGACGGTTCACTGAAGCCTCTCACAATCAGGTACACACCAAACCATTCATTTTCAGTGATTTTTCTTTTTTTGATTTATTCATACATAATGTGGAAGATTGAGCTAAATGAGGCAGTATGCTTTAGATTTTGGATTGGTAATCATGGTACTTGCAATTTACAGTTTTAAACTGTAAAGAAGATCAAGTAATTTTAATGGGTATGGAATTATAATATGCTAGAGAGTGTACTAGGCACTAATATTGGATTATTGACTATTTAGTCAGTAAGTGTTACATTTTTTAGCTGAAAGATGTTATCTTTATGTAGGCTATGAGGTTCGGCGATCTTCCAGCTTGGTAGTTGAGTTGTCGGATTCTATTCATAAGGTTCTGCTTTCAAGTGACTGGTGGCTGTTTCATGTTGAGAAGGAAATTATCAGTCCATTTACATCAGATATTTTGTCCAGAAAGCCACTCTTCGATCAGCTTATCTTGAACTCATACCAACCAGGTGAGGTGTGAGCTGACTCTAGCCTATCTTGATTTATTTTTGAAGTTCTTTTATGTGTGTGTAATTAGGATAATACATTTTTTTCTGAACGCATTGAATCATTTTGGCAACTGCAAGTCTCCTACATACTACCTAAGAGTATAACAATACTGATTTGTTTTCCCTGAATCTATATGCAATTTAATTTGATGATTGCAATTTGTAGAACCTTCATGTCTAGTTTGGTCTTGGTCTAGGTTCTATTGGAATCGTTGCTATTTTTCATGGTTGCACTAGAGTGGCAACACGAGCCTGCGGCCTGGTGGGTCTAGAGCATACAAGGGTAAGTGAACCGTTGTTGTCACGTACTACAAGAAAAACGCACTTAGACTGTGGAGCATTTCCGTCGTCTAAGTGCGTTTTTTCGTCGTCTAAGTACCTAGACGACGGAGGCTCCGTCCTCCAGGTTCCGTGCTCCAAGTGTTGTCGTCCAGGCACCTAGACGACAGAGAATTTCATCTCCGTCGTCCAAGTGCACTTGGACCGAGGATATTCTCCGTGGCCCAGGTAAGCACCTGGACGACGGAGATGAAATTCTCCGTCGTCCAAGTCTTTACTTGGGTCACGGAGAATGTCACATTCTCCGCGGTCCAGGTAACCACTTGGACGACGGAGATGAAATTCTCCGTCGTCCAAGTGCTTACCTGGGCCACGGAGAATTTCATCTCCGTCGTCCAAGTGGTTATTTAATTTTTTTTTAAAAATTAAATTGTTATTAAATATTAATAATTTAATTTATTATTAATTGAATTTAAATAATGAAAAATGTTAAAATTAATTAAATAAACTAAATTTGTAATTACTTAATTAAATAATAAAATTAAATTGTACATACATAATCGAAAAACGCATAAAAATTAAAATATTGTTCGGAATGCGGAAAGAAACGATATAATAAACTACAGGCTAAAACACTGGAGGAGCAGATGCGCCGCCGAGTCCCCCGCCTCCAGCCGGGTCGTCGTCGTCGGGGTATGGGTTCGGAGGAGGTTGGCATTCTCCTCGAGCTTGTTGCATGAGGGCGATGAGTTGGGTTATTTGTGCTTGTTGTTCATCAAGTCTTTGGCGCATGGATTGATTTTCCTCTCGTGCGAGTCGAGCTTCTTGAATGGCTGCTTCGACGGCCGCAGCCTGAGTACTTCTCCGCCCCGAACCTCCCGTAGATGATAAGTCGGAGGTCGTCGACAAATCTCGAACCACCATAGGTCCGAACCCCCTAACCTCCTTGCCAGCTCTACGACCGTAGACCTCATCCGCGATTGCAATTTGGCTCTCCATTGATAGAGGAGGCAGGTCTTCTGGCGGCAAATTTGGGAACGCAAGCTGAGTGTTAGCCAATTCTTCCTGCGCACGCTCTACCACCCTTGCCTACAAAAGAATAATTAAAAAATTATAATGAAATAATATTTAAATAATTATTACTACAATTAAAAGCACATATATATATCACTTACGCCGTATTGACTCGCTTCATTATCGAGCCCAGGCGTCACGTACGCGCTTATGCTAGCATCGAGATAAGGGTGTTTGGAGCCCTTATTCTTGTGCTCCTTGGCTATTTGAATGAGTTGCTTGGCACCGAAAGTATGGTGTTTGTCTTTCTTCCCCCGGTTGGCTTTGTTGACTTCGGAGAATTTCTGTTAGATAACATAATTAAATCATTAAAAAATTAATAAGTAACTAAAATTAAAATAATTCAATTATCTTAATTGAAATAAAAAAAAGTAAACACCTTAAATTCTTCATCTTGAAAGTGGTTACACAACCACTGCCACTCATCTTCTCTATCCCCACGCAGCTCTACGGGGGTAGGCACGGGGCCGATATTTTCGAAGTACTGATGGAGCATGTACTTCCAATCGCGGTAGATGGAGTTGACTGTTTGGTTGATATGCCTCAACATCGCCGGTGTCGGATCCACCTCAAATTGTTCCTATCAGAAATAAATAGAAAATTATAATCGTATATATTATGAAATTATAACTAATATTAACAATATTATATAATAACTAAAATTGTACGTATTACGTACCGAAAGTTCTTTAAAGAGTTTTTCCTTCTCATCATCCGGCACCTCCTTCCAAGTAGGGGCAGTGAGACGAACCCGGCTACGAATGATTGACCTATGCTATGCGCCGAGAGACTTGCTAGCTGAGCTGTGGGAGGGCCACCGGTGAATTCGTCGTAGGGCAAGTCGATCTTTTTCCCGGTCGCCTTGCAAATTTTCTCCGCTTTGCCGCCTTTAACGAGACCGCGAGTCCTTTTCGGTTCCGGGTCAGTCGGGGCCCTCCTTTGCTTACGCCGGGCGCTGTAGAGGATAGATTCAGAGGTCGAGGACGCCTGAGTTCTTGCTGTTGAACCGGTACCGGGCGTCAGACTTGAATAGGGGTCGTCATCACCGCTGGAGATAAATGGGGGAGCGGGAATTTCCCCAGAAGGCGCTACCGACGGACCAGATGAAGGGTCCGGATTGAGGGCGTCGTTGCCCTCCTGTTCAACTCAACCGACTTGGTTCGCCAAGCGGCGGAGCATAGCATATTCTGCCTCCTATTGGACTTTTTTCTTGCCGGAGAGAGCCATTTAAACCTAGGAGTACGTTGTTAAAATACCTGATTACCATAATAATTATATAAAAAACTTTACGCTAATTAAGTGCGGCTAAGATTTAAAAATAGTACACTAGCTTGGCTTTTTGGGTCGTTCAATGGACGTCGCGCGATAAAGTGTAAATTTTCAATTAATCAGTCTTGGTTCAATCGAAAAACATGGCCAGTTAGGGATAGAGATAACGCGAGAGGCAGGACTAATTTCGACAAAACACCCCGAGGCTAACCAAATGAATGGTATATACTCTATTGGTGTCGTCTTTCTTAGATCCAAAACCTGTCACCAGTCATAACCCGTTTCTAGACACCATGTCCGACATTCGGCCAATTTTTTGAAAATTTACACTCCCTCTAGTCGTTTGCAAACTCCGCCCTCAACCTCGTGTCCATAACTTCACTTAGGTTATGGTGTGCGGTGATGAAATCCACACATCACGGGGGGTTAGGGAGATAAGCTAGGAAAAGAGGCGCCATCTATTCCAAAGAGTGCGACTTAATAAACCAAGCTTATGTACTATATTTAAATCAAAGACGTACTACCATGCAATTTACTAGAAAATACACATAATTATCAATTAATAATTTTTAATTACATGCAATAATAATCACAAATTATACTATTAATTAAAACAATAAATAATGAAAATAATGAATTATTATTTATCATGCATTTAATAATAATTATTCATTTACGAATATAATTAATTATTATTAACAATAATTCAAAATCAAAATTACTAATAATTATTATTATTAATTACTAATTATTATAATCACTAATTATTTAAAACTATTATAATTACTAATTATTATAATTACAACTATTAATTATTATTTACTTATTAATAATAACATCTAAATAATTATTATAATTACTAATTATTAAATTAGAACAACTAAATAATTATTATAATTACAACTATTATATATAACAACTAAATAATTATTATAATTACTAATTATTTAAAACTATTTACCAATTAAATAATGACTTAAATAAAAATAATGTTAATTAATTAAAAAATAGAATTATTACCTTGCCGGATAACCGCCGGGGTAGAGTCGTCGGAGGGGGGGAACCACGCCGGAATTTGAGTCGCCGGAGCGTCGCCGGAGGAGGAAGGCCGGAGGAGAGGAGAGGAGAGGAGATGGAATGAGAAAAGGAGGGGGGACTGTTCTATATATAGGCGTTCACCTAGACGACGGAGCGCTGTTTTCCGTCGTCTAAGTGGACTTGGACGACGGAAACGTGCTTCTCCGTCGTCTAAGTGACCGTTTCAAAATTTTGAAACGGCGCCCAATTAATCGGCAGGACGTTTCGAACCGCCATAAATTTGAACTTAGACGACGGAAAAGCGTGTTTCCGTTGTCTAAGTGAAATTTGAAGCGGCGCCGAAAATTAAGGCGGCACATCAAACCGCCATATATTTTCAACCGCCATAAAAAAAAAATTATAATGAACCGCCATGTTTTTTGGACCTGGACGACGGAGAATGACCATATCCGTCGTCCAGGTGCAAATTACATTAAAAAAATTAAAAATTAATTCGCATGGAATTTGGCGATCTGTCATTCGAATGAAATAGTCGTAAAATATCGATGAACGCATCGTATATATAAACAGTTAAATTTGAAACGACGAATAATTTTACGTCTTTAAACTTGTTAAGTATCTACTAATCTTTACGACTTAAGTGTTATTAAGTATAGGCTCATTTGCACCAGAGTATTAACGAAATTGAATTTGGACAAAACAACCGTTGGATACGTTCGCCGTAACATAATATATATAATTACAATAATTTTCAGAAAATAATAAGTTCGTGAAGGGTTTCATCGGCACAGTTAACCGCAAAACCGAGAATTTTACAAACCGGAAACGTGGATACAAGACATTTCGCAACTCCGATTTTCGAACCGCCGAAACTCACACACCAAGAATTGTTTACTCTAAAGTCTTGATGAAAAAAATATGCATTGGAAGATGGCCTAGATGGTCGTTGTCTTAGAAAAAATTACGAAATCTACACATGGACGACGGAGTAGATCATCTCCGTCGTCCAGGTACTAACCTGGACGACGGAGAAGCTCATATCCATCGTCCAGGTGCAGAGACCCTGAATTCAGGGGTTAAGGGCCTTACTGTTTAGGGTATAGGGTCTCTGAACATGGACGACGGAGATGAGCTTCTCCGTCGTCCAGGTTCAGAGACCTTGAATTCAGGGGTTAGGGGGCCTTACTGTTTAGGGTATAGGGTTTTACACTTGGACAACGCAAATGCCTTTCTCCGTCGTCCTAGTTAGTACCTGGACGATGGAGAAGCTCATCTCCGTCGTCCAAGTGTGAAAACCCTGAATTCAGGGGTTAGGGCCTTAGGGTTTAGGGTGTCCAAGGTCATTTGTGTGTCCGTTCAATTATTCTGATTCAAGTCGATAATTAAAAAAATTATCGATCGATCCGATCTACGACGTTTAGGGTTTAGGGAGATAGCTCAAGGTATTTATGTATGAACTTTCCTTCTGGCATGATATATAGATTTAACGCCGTAATTAAAACAACATATACGTAGTTCGTGTTCACAATAATACTATCACATGACATAATCAATCATAGAATAATATAGTATAATTTTTGAAACATTTATTTCATTCATCTTTCGCAATAATCATAGGGACCCATAATCCAATTTACACATAAATATTATTTAAAAATAATTAAACGAACGAAAGCTTCTTGAGGAAGCTTCTTCGACATAAATTATTTACCAATTAATTTTTCTCGTCTTAGTTAAGTAGTCTTCATCATAATCGTCATCATCCTCGTCCCCGGTATCCGATTGCTCATCCTCCTCATCATACTCAACATCGTCCGACGAATAACCTGAGTCCTCGTCTGCGTCCTCATCCTACTCGTCTTCTTCATCTACCTCATTAATGGCATCGATAATCTCATCTTCAGTTAGATCTGTACAACCATCAGGCATGGGTAACCGTTCACCATCTTGAACCAGGTCCATTATATCGGAGCGGATGACAGAAATATTAGGCTCTTAATAGGCAGGAATGTCTCTTTCTGGTTCAGCAGCATCTTCAGTCGCCGGTGTCCTTTCAATTGTCTCTGTATTCCATATTCCTCGATGAGATATATGGTTCACTATTTTCCACCCTTCACCGACTTTCGAATCGTCGAGATAGAATACCTGCCTAACTAAGGTGGCGAGAGCGAAAGGCTCATACTCATATTAGCTTGAGTTTGTATCGACTGATAATAGTCCCAGGTCTTCTTTTGTACGTTTGAACCATCTGCACTTGAATAGGAAAACGTTGACATCATTCCCGTAACATAGCTGAACCACATTTACAATAGCCCCGTAATTTAGATCATTGTCTTTCCCAACCGCTACCCCACTGTTTTGTGTTCTTCTTCCTTCATCTCGGGCCAATGAATGGAACTTTACACCGTTCACAAAACATCCGGGATAAATATAGTGTTTAATCGGCTTCCCTGCTAGCAAGTGCTTTGGCCATGACCACCACCCCCCGTGGTTTTTAGATTTTTGCAGATCAATCATCTGCGAAAATGGGAAAATATAAGGGTTTACTTTCTACAAACATGATCGATATGTATATAAATTACTAAATACCGAGACGTACGTACGTACCCATTGGAAGAAATAATCGGGAAACTTCTTCTTAACCATTTTCTCAATCCACGCCGAACTCTTGTTTTGATTTAACGCCTGAAGCCTCTCCCTGTATGACATCATGTACGGCTCAACTTCGTCACAGTCTCGCAACACTACACAATGTGCCTCAATAAGTTCTTCCCGTGTTAATGATTCCTTTAATACTCCTCTAAACGGTCGGACGACATTGGTGACGACAGAAAGATTGATGCGGGCACTGGGATCGGAGGCAGTGGGAGGTGGTGGATCTTTGAGGTACCTGTTGCAGTAAGTAACACACTCATGCATTAGGTATGTCTCTACTATGGAGCCATCCGGGGCCGACCTGTTTTTGACGAATGACTTATATTGTCCAAGCTGTCTACAAAATCAAACGTACAATAAGAATAAGTTCATATAGCTAACTAGTAATCTCCAGTGGAACAAATTATGAATCGAAAAACCTGTATAATTAATTAGTTGTACGTACCTTTCTTGAGGATACATCCAAGTGTACTGGACCGGACCAGAAATGAGCACCTGCTCAGGCAGGTGGATCATTAGGTGAATCATGATGTCAAAGAAAGCAGGGGGAAAAATCCTTTCTAGTTTTCAAATGATGTGCACAATTTGTTGTTGCAATTCCATCACATCTGACTTCTTTAATTCTCTGGCGCATAACCTCTGCCACCATCTGCACAATGCCACTATTGGTTATACGACGTCGCGAGGCAAATATGGTCGAATTACCACTGGAATCAGACGTTGCAGCATAACGTGATAGTCATGTGTATTTAGACCAATAAACTTGTGTTGCACCTCGTCCACTGCTCCAGTTATAGTAGCTGCATACGTAGCCGGATAACGAACGCCCTTAAACCTGTGAAATACAGAACGTCTAAGTGTCGGCTTCACTGTGTGAGGTGCAGCTGACATCTTGTTGTACACTCATTTCCTATCCTTCCTCAACCACAAAGGACGACGTAGATTCATTGATTCCAGATCTTTGCGCGCTTTGGGAGTATCTTTAGTCTTGAACTTAATACCGAGAATTGTTCCCACCACGCTGTCGCACACATTCTTTTCTATGTGCATCGCGTCCAAGTTGTTTCTCAGCTTCAACTTCGACCAGTAAGGGAGTTCAAAGAATATACTCTTGTGATGCCAATAGCTGAGATCATGTGGAGGAATTGGATTGCATTTCTTTACATCTGCGTCATTGGTCAACACACCAAAGTCGAAATAGCTCAACCTCTCTAAAATCTCTTCGCCCGACCAACTACTGGGTTTAGGATTGTTCTCTACCGTCCCGTCAAAATTAGCTTCATCCTGTCGCCACAGTTGGTCGTGAGGAAGCCATCTACGGTGACCCAAGTAACACACCTTCCCCGCGTGCCAACTAGAGTTCACGTCGTCCAAACATATAGGACATCCATTATATCCTTTTGTCCTGTAGGCTGCCAACATCCCATACGCTGGAAAATCACTGATCGTCCACATTACGGCAGCCCTCATCGTGAACATCGTGTCAGTGAATTTGTCATAAGTTGGGACTCCATTTTGCCACAACAGTTTCAGCTCGTCGATCAAAGGTCTGAGGTAGACATCTAAGCACTTCCCTGGAGATTTAGGACCTGGAATTAGTACAGTAAGTAAATTAAATTCCTTGTTCATGCACATCCACGGAGGCAAGTTGTACGGCATCAGAATAACTGGCCAAGTGCTGACGGCAGAGCTATTACTTCCCCAAGGATTGAATCCGTCTGTAGATAGGTCGAGTCTAACATTTCTAACCTCTACAGCAAAGTCTCCAAATTCTCTGTCGAAATGTTTGAAACCCTCCCCATCCGCGGCGTGTCGCAGGACATCGTCATCTATTCGCTTTTCTGCGTACCATCGCATCGCCTCTGCTGTGTGTAGAGACATATACAGGCGCTGCAATCTGGGAATCAAGGGAAAATATCGAACAACTTTCACAGGAATTCTCTTTTTCGAACTCTTCCTATTCACCTGGAATCTGCACTGGCCACATACGGGACAATAGTCCAAATCTTTATACTCTTTGTAAAATAGCACACAATCATTCGGACATGCGTCAATTATCTTGTACTTTAGGCCGAGGCTGCTCAAGATATTTCTAACCTTATAATGAGATTTAGGAAGATTGTGATCATCAAGAAGCAACTTACATATTTGCTCCTGAATTTCGTCAAAAGCACTCACTGACATTTTGTGCTTCACTTTTATCTTCATTTGCTCCATCACATATTGCAACACATTCTCTTGACATCCAGGGAACACCAGGGTCTGCGCTTCAAGTAGCATCCGGTTGTACTTATCTATCTCACTAGTGTCAGTGGCCAAGCTAGCAGTGGGGAATGTGTCATCATGCTCATGAGTGGTACTGTAACCTCCGTCTTGGTGTTGGTGTCCACCATGACTAAATCTCGGAAACGCATCATGGACCAAATCTGCAGTTGGGTTGCAAGCTGGGGGTCCGGCACCACTGCCGCTGGATGAGGCACCTTGGTAACTGGACCCTGAGCTGAAGTCTGCTGAGCTGAACTCTACTGCTTCACCATGCTCGCTCCATGTAGTGTAACTCCACATCATACCATTTTCATACAGGTGTTGCACCATAACATTAACCTCCACATATTGACAATTAAGACATTTCTGGCACGGACACCTGAAACGCTTCTTTCCCTGACCATGTTCTATTGCAAAATTCACAAATTCGCTAATTCCATCCATATACCGGACATCACATCTATTCTTCAACTTCATCCAACTCTTGTCCATACTGCTACAAAATATTATAATTAATTAATTATTACATATATATTTGTCCATTAATTTACGCTTAATTATACGTACTCGATCTACATCCATCAATTACGTAATTTAATATGTGTAGCTAACATCCATACATGTATGTACGTTTTAACTAAATATATATTAAGCAAATTTTAACTGCGTACGTACCTAGCTAGCTGCTGGCCTTCTCGATATCAGTTAAGCTAGCTAGCTAGTCAGTGGAGATCCTTCTCCTTCTTCTTCGATCTTTAAACTTTCCGGGGAGAGGAAGAGAGTTTGGCATCGGGCTTATATAATGCTTCACTTAGACGATGGACGTATCGGTACGTCGTCTAAGTGGACGTTACTCGGACCACGGCGTGTCGGTCCGTTGTCCAGGTGAGCACCTGGACGACGGAGAATACCATATCTGTCGTCCAGGTTCTCACCTGGACGCCTGGACAACGGAGAAGTCTCCGAGGTCCAGGTGATCACCTGGACGACGGAGATGGTATTCTCTATCGTCCAGGTGGGAACCTGGACCTCGGAGACTTCTCCGTTGTCCAGGTGTTACTTGGACGACGGATAAGTCTCCGTCGTTCAAGTGTCACTTGGACCACGGAACAATTAAGTTTCCGTGATCTAAGTGATGTTTTCTTGTAGTGTGTTGTTTGTTTAGTCATCTTTTTTTTAGCTTAATAGGTTGTATGATAGACTATAGTTGCTCTGTTCAGGTTTTAGAGATCCTCAAGTTGCAGGATGTATGCTTCAGTTGCAACATCATTATTTCACGCCGAATCAAAGCCAAAGTGTAGATGTGGATTGCTTAGTGTTCATCTTAGATTTTGTAGTCATTGTTTAGGTGTGACATAAATCATTGTAGTGATATATCTTGTACCTAATATTTTGGTTTGAAATGAATATATTCTTAGTAGTTTATACATTTGTGCCTATTAGTTTGGATTGAAAATAAAGTATTCTTGTTTCTAGCTTTCTTGTTTATGTGATATGCGAGAATCTACTATCGAAAAGAAGATAATACATCAATCAATAAACAAAAAGTACATTAGTTCACTAACAAAAACTGATGCTAATAACAGCGATACACATTAGATTATTCAAAATGACTGATATCTACAATTAACATAGACATCAGATTTGTAATCGAAATCGATGTTAAATTAGATAATCCTATTACAAGACTTTTATTTCATTAAACATGAAACTCAAATATATGAAGATTTGATGACAGATACAGAAACAGAATGATGACAATATAAGGGTTAGGACATCAATTTTGAAATTATATTTGATGTCTTATATGGTAATATACATCAATTGACCAACCCATATCTATATGTTCTAACATTAGACATCACTCACGTATACATTGGTTTGAAAAATTTTACACATTGATCTAGAATCGATGTCTATAACTATTTTTCTAGCAGTGGATGATCGATGAAGAAGATATGGTGGGATCCGAATGAGCAAAACGGAAATAAGGGAAATTTGATAAGGACGTACAAATGTGGTCGAGATCGAAAGAGAGAGAGCGCGCGCTTGGCTCTGGTTTGAGCTGGGGAATGCGAGGTTAGCAAGAGACGATCGATGCGTCTCTCTTTCACGTGTTCTAGTTTGTGACTTTGTCGGTCGGAGTCTGGAACTATTCTGATCGATTTCCTACTCCAAGAGGGGAAAAGCAAGAGAGAGACAAAAACAACGTTGACGGCCTAAAAAGACGAACAACTTTTTACATGCATATGCAAATACCAAACCATGCATTATAGAATATTACTTACACTGTTTGATTGATTATTAATTAGGATAAACCAGTGTAATCTTTTTCAAACCGAGTCAGCTTCTATCGCTCCTTTTTGGTAGTAGAACGTGCTAGCTCGATCTCCTTTCTGTTCGTCACTGTTCTGCTTCTCGATCTATAGCTAGCTGCCACATTCTTCTCTAGGGTGGAAGACTCAGGTCACTTTGCCCTTGCTCATCTCTTTGCCTTGTGGAGGTGTGAGAGTTTTGTTTGAAAGTTCATCAAATTGATGACTAAAATAGGTTTTTTATAAAATAAAAAAATAAAAAAATTGTACAAGAATAGGAGGTTGACGGGTTACGTACTTTTTTTGAGGTAGGTGATAGTTCGACAGAAATAGTATAATACAAGAAATTCATTGATGTTCCGGTCAAATACAAACGAATTTTCTAGAATAAACTACAATAAAACAACTCAAAGTATCTAACATAGCTATACCTTAGAAGTGCAGGGAATGTAATAAAATTCAAGGTCTCACACTCGTATCTAATTATGCATCTCGAGCTACATTAGAGAGAGTCGTCACTCCTCTGCCTCAGCCCTAGCCAATGTCACTCGATCCATTGCAATTTTCTTTGTAGGTGATTCATGCGTGAGAACCTCTTGATGCTCCCCATTCCAACTCTGATCTCCACCCTCGGACAGTTCAGACTTGCCATCACGAGCCATCCTCTTCTTAGAGGCATAAGGCACTTCATACCATAGTGAAGCGTGATTGTCTAATTGTCGCTCCGGTGTGAGATAAGATACCATAGTGTTCAATGCAGCTTCACCATTCTAAATGACCTGCATCACTGGTCCAGATGGACATGACAAACCCATGTGTTTCACAACAGGAACATGAGACAAAACACCCTCAGTCATGGTGCCCTGCATGCTTGACACTTGGCCCGTAACACCATTTTCATTAACCTGCATGGGCTCCACCTGCTCACCATGCAAAATATTATGCCCAAGTCTCGATGTAAGCATCGACCTCACTCCCTCATCCGCCTTCTAGGCAGCGGCTTAGTCTGTCTATAACAACCCAAACAATGACCCTTTAGACGGAGTTGAAAAACCTGACGGAGCACTCACATCCACCCCAACAACATTTAGACATGTCACCAGTTCCTCTTCCGTCGCCGCCCTAGCAACCAAAACAGCAACACACCCTGCCTAGCCATGCTGAAAACAACCTCACCGTCCACAAAAACCCATGATTCTAGAATTTTCAAAGGAGGGAGTTACCGATAGGGTTGGTGAGAATCAGACCCTTTGTCGAAGCATTAAAGGTAGGCTAAGATCCACCTCCACCCGCAACCATAGCCCCGGAAATGTATTGAGCTTCGCCAAGTCGTACTCCCCCTAACTGTCTTCCAATATTCTAAGCCCATTTCTCATTAAGGCCGCCTTCTGGAACATGGAGGACCTTCACCCAAACGGTAGCTTTCGACGCTACAATAGCAAAGACGTCCGAGAACCCATCCAATCCCTCAATAATCACCGTGGAAACATTGAAGTACCACGGTCCGACTTGAACAACCCAGCGCAATGTACCCAGATCCCAAAAGGTGCAAAATAATCGATCGGGGGCCTTACACAACCTTGGCGTTCCCCATAGCCGCGTCATCAAAACCCGCAGCCTTACTTTACGTTCGGTCGACAACGACTCCAAACCAAACAAACTAACCACCTCGTGAAAGCAATCGGGGCCCATCACATCCTCATCGGAGTCGGTTAGATTAACCTCCTCCAAGAGCGCCGCATCACGCTCTATGAACTCTATCGATGCCGCAAAATGCCCAGCGACGTCTTCAACCGAATCGGCCATGGAAGGACAGAAATCAAGTCAGCAACAGGTGTAGAGAAAGAATATAAAGGTGTTTAGATGATTAAGGGAAGAGAGGAGAGGAGATTGTGAAATTTTGGAGAGGACGATAGTGAGGATAGGTAGGGTTTTAAGAGGAGAATGGCGATCTCGGGGAGAGCTTAAAAAATTCTCTCACACGACTCTATTTTGAATACGATGGAAGGGAATACTAGGATTTGAACCTGACTCGTCAGCAGATAGTTTAATACCTTGGTCATGAAACAATCATAATTCTCAATTTGCTATTTTTAGAGAAAATACTCTTCAAATATGAAGTATTGAGTTTCAAACATGATTCATCAGAATATAAGTTCAACATCTTGACCAACAAAACAACCTCAATGCTCTGACGGAATACGTACTACTCGGCAACTCCTCTTCACTAACGCAAACCACCTAATTAAACAAAATTATCATTTGAAGCTATTAGTATTTCACATTATAGTGAGTGATTTAATATATGTAAATGAACGGTATTCTAGTCGAGATTAATCATATTAGTATCATGCTTCATTTGACACATTCGTAACATGTCTTGTTCATTTCAACACCTGTAATTTAATAAAAAAATATAATTTTGAAAGCATCCGACTTCACGCGCTCCTTCATCACTCTAAAAAGAAGAAACCGTTCATAATCTCTCTCTCTCATCCAAGTGAACCTTGCCGGTGAATCTCCTCAATATAAACGAATATCGAAAGTCGAACAATTTCGATCATTTGAACTTTCGACTGGATTGTTGGGTTACTTTGTAGAGACTCATCTCCTTTCGATTAATAAAGCTTTTGGTCTTTTGAAGATCCATGTCCAGGTTATCTGAAAATCTCTATACCAAATTCAGACATTGGATGAGCTAAATTAAGTTCTTCATGAAGAAATTGGAGGCATGAGTTTTATACTTCGTAATTCTTGTTTGTATGATTATGTTTGAAATTTACGGCATCGGCATCGATTTGAAAATGGAGACTTGTTGTATGGTGAGCTTTGAAAGGACTCAAAGTCATCCTACAAGAGTACAACACTATGGGAAAAAAAATTGCCATCCCTTGATTAAGTTGTCTGTAGATTGTAGACTTGATTAATTAAATTGAAGTTCTAATCTCATTTTCCATTATATATGAGGTCTATACAAATTGTGAAATCGATGTTCTTGCATATCAGTTGGTGTTCAAGCTTATTTGTGTTCTCTTTAACTATTTTCAAAGAAAATGCATCATCTATCTTCTCGATAATAATAATCTCCTGAATTTTGAATTTTGATTTCTTTCTTTGTGATGCCATTCTCAACACCAGCAACATAAGCATTAACATCAAAAAAAATTACACCACATGCCACTTCCAAGAACTCTTGGTTGCACCAACGAATTCGACCATTCCCAATCTGAATCTTCTCCCCTGAAAGTCTATTGAACATCAAAACTTAGCCTCATGAAAGCAGCTAGCAGGTTGTAGCGTTGTTGCCCAACTTTCTTAATCAACTCAGATTGGGACATAATCTTCCATCAAAATAATTAATAGTTCAACACCATGGTTACTAAAAGCATATGCACCCATATAGCACCTTCTATTGGGATAGCACCTCCTCAAATAGGAGGTGCTATCACTATTCATCGAATAGGAGGTGTTGTTCCTGTTTTTCGTGCAGCGGTGTAAAAAATAGCACATTCTATTACTATTCATAACTTATAAAATTTAAATTTTTTATTTCTCTATAAGATTTTCAACAAATAAATAGGCGACACGTGTCATTATCGTGTAAATAATGAGACTATATTCCCGGTAAGATTTTCGACCAATGACGAGTAGACACGTGTCATTCTCACAGTACGTTATCGTCTAAATAATTGAATTTGGACCATTGGATTGGATTTTTGATTCAAAATCTACGGTCCAGATCAAGTAGCCGTTTCTGATTTTTTTTCCTGCACCGACCTGACACGTGGCGCCTTTCTATTGGGCCATGTGTCCCAAAACAGTAAAAAAAACAGTTTACTGACGCGGTGGGGCCCACACGAAAAAAGAAGAAGAGGGGGGCAGGCTGGCGTCACCCACGTGAGTGGGGACCACCAGCCTGCTCGAGCAGCAGCCGGTGCCATCACAGCTCGTGCCGGAGCTTCTTCCCAACGTCAACGAGCGGTCGCGGGGTGCCTCCGGATCCGCTGCACGCTGTGCGACGCTGCTCGTGCTCTCGCCGGCGGGGGCCACCGACTTTTCTGTGCTGCTCGTGCCGTTTTGGGCTGCCGGTGTACATGCTCTAATAGAGAGAGAGAGAGAGAGAGGAGAGAACGCCTGAGACGATTTCAGCTTCAGCGCGTGAGGACGTAGAAGTTTATTTGCTTCCAAAATTATATTTTTATTTAAAATACAGGTGTCAAAATTCGGTTGCTCAAAACTCAATAGTTTGGACGACTCTGTCGCACCGACTTTGGACCAGAATTTTTTCCAAATAACTATGCAAAGAGATACTGAATACAAATAAAATAAGACCAAGAAGGAAAAGTTGATGAGCTGATACTGCAGTTGAAAGCAAAATGTCAAACGCTAGCCCCCCTTCATCTTTCCCCAAGAACTCTCTCTCTCCCTCAACTCCGCCTCTTGAGTCTTGACAGATACCTTTCTCTCTCCTCTGCTCTTCTTCCTGCTCATGTTCCAGTTGGGTCGGGTCACGAGGCCAAAGCTTAGCCAGCTGCCCATCTCCTTCCCAATGCATGCAGCTTTATATATACAGTATACTATAGACTTCGACAGAATTCGATTCCTCCTTCAACCATTCTAGCTTTCTATAATAATTACTTCATCACTATGCATTAGTCTTCTTGGAGCAGTTGGGGAGAAACGACTCGAATGTAATATACTGGGAAAATGTTAGTTTTACAATATCAACGTCCGCCGGGGGCCAAATTTTCTTTGATGCTAACGATGCCAAGCAAAAACTAATGTTACTTTTAGACTAGCTTAATTAGGGTTTGGTTTCTCAATCTCTCTGTCTTGGAATTTGCATGACATGTTTTGCTTGGTAATCTAATACTAATTAGTTAAATCTCATCCCCAACGATTCCCCATGTGCTTAGTGAAAACTGAAGAGGAACAAGGGGACTTTTACGAGTCAAATACAAATCAAATGCACTAAAATTACGCGTCGTTTTCTTTGACAGGAAAGTAAAAACGGAAAATTGAATATAAGGAAATTGTGTACTGTGTTCAGGTGTTAAATAATGATTATCGAGTGGTGCTCCAATGTAATTAGGCTAGTTAAACAATAATGTAGTACAAACTAACAGAGCCGGACACTTCATATGACGGAAGGAACAACAAACGTGTATGATTCTAGTAACATTATTGGCTTGTATAAAAAAAAACATTAAGGGTTTGAGGTTGCTTCAACCTTCTGAAACTATATTTTGTCACAATGAAATTTTGGCACATTCAAATGGCCAAGGATGGCTATCCAATTTGTCATGAATCATGTCATCGTGATGTGAGCCTTTTTGTTTCTTCCATCGTGTGGGTAAACTTTTCTACCCAAGACATTTCATTTGGCCAGTAATCTAAGGACAGCAATTCAAGCTAGTTTTTCACCTGAACGATCCATAAGACTATCTCCAACAATGAAGGTTCTATACCTCATAATAGAACTTTGTAAAATCACTATTTATTATAGGACCTTCCCATCTCCAACAATGAAGGTTTTATACCTCATAATAAGACTCATTTTCTCATCTCCAACCATGGGTCATATACCTTATACTTTAAAACTCATAATCTTTATTATAGATTTCTTTTAATATTAAAATATACATATTGTATTCTATAATAATTTCTCAAATTATTTTAATTTAAAATAATCTATTATTGAATTTTTTTAATTAAAAATTATTAATTAGTGTCATGTGACCTTATCTCTATTTCGGATATGATTTTATTGGTCACGTGTCGAATTTGGTGTGTTGTTGTGTGTTTTTAATTTGGTGTGTTGTATTGACCTTTAATTTTGTGTGCTATTAATAAAATTAGTGTATAATAAATGAAAGTTTAATCCATTATAAGAAAACAACAAAATACTCTTCATTAAAACAGCTGGACCCACAGAAATATACAAGGTCCTATACCTCATATTGGGTTCTATTTTAGAACCTTGGATAGGGTATGAGACCTATGTTTAGGGTATGAGACCCAAATTTTTATGGGTTGGAGATGAGTTTTTCTTTAAAGGTTCTATTATAAGGTATATGACCTCCATTGTTGGAGATGCCCTAAGGGAAGTATGTTTTTTACTTTCTTTTTCTTGCGGCATAATGTACTAACTAATATCTGCAAGCATCCACGTTGTACGAGGTACACTGTTCTACTAAATCATACTTAATTAGGTACATTTTGGTTTAATTTGTGACTAATTAAGTACATGGCAAATCTGTAAAACGATAGTGATTAACGTTTCGTACGTGAAATGTTGCCATCACTAATTATCATTAATTAAATTTCTATGCATGTTATTCTCTCAATAGTTATTTAGTTTTTAGTATGTTTTTTTTTACAAAAAAAACATATCATTAAACGACATTCTTGGTCTGAATAGTACAAACAAAGTTGACAAACAACAAATCCTAACTCTAAACAAAGAAGAATAAACTAATCAGAGCAAGTACTACTCTTTAAAACGTTAATCTCAAAAAAAGTCGAACTTACTTGCATCTTTCATGGACCAACGAAAAACATAGATAAAAGAATATGAACATACCCCTAAACACGCAATTGTGGTAGGTATGTCACTTTCCATGAATCCCGCAATCCACGAAAGATGCAAATAAGTCGGCACTAACTAGTGCCTAAATAATCTTCTCCAAGCCCGAAGTAGATGGGCTAGGTTTCGAATGGATAAACCTCAGTGATATCTCAGTCATATGGACCAAGCTTCTGGCCCACACACTCGTAGCAAGCCCACTAGGCCCAATAACCCAACGACCACCCATCGAAACCCAGTTGTAGAAGATCTGTCTCCTCATGTCAACAAACTCCTGCAACTGCCATGAGGTAGTCGCCGATGCACCATTTCGTCGGCTCCTCCACTTGTTCGCTCCATTGTTGTGACCATTGTTGCCTCTTTCGGGCTTAAAAAAAGCCAAGGAGAAATGCGTTTTGCAGCCCGATATGATCCTCCAAGTCCTGATCGCACGTACCTCCTCGACGAAGTATCCAAAACCTAGCGCCCCAAAACAGGGAGAAAGGGCCATCGAAATAAGGGCTTTGAATCGACGCCAAAAAACGTCATGGGGGCATAGTTCAAGAGGATGACCGCTTTGGATCTTGCAGCATACCACTGCCACCGGAACCCTAGCAAGGGTTAAGGAAAAATATTAATTATCGAGAGTTTTCATTAAATTGCAAAACTTTTCTATTTTTTTTTGTTTTTTTTAATGAATTTGATGAAATCTATTGTCATTTATAAACTTCCTAGCTACACAAAAAATATGAATAATGCTAGGATGCCTCAATGAGGCCATGAGGTGGAGACTTCAAATCCTATGTAGAAAATAATTTAAATTTATGACAATATCTAAAATATTACGACACCAATTTGGCCCTTTTATTTTTTAATTTAAATTTGTTTTGTTTACTTTAATTATCTTAATTTAATTCCTTTTTCAGATTTGATCGATCATTATTGATTATTTTCCAAAACAAATTTATACCATAATTGTCTTAATTAATAACCTTAATTACATTTTCTTTTATATATAACAAAGATACCACATTGGTACGAAATAGAAAAAAAATTATTAGATGCATGTAACATCATTGAAGAAGCTGTTGAACAAAACTAATATGAACACATATTGTTCAACTAATATGAACACATATTACAAAGAACACTGATGTTTTATTGAAAGCTTTTGTTTAAATTCTAGAAATATATAAATGAACTTGAAAGTTAATCTCTAATGATCAACAAAGGTGATTGATGAAGCATATGAACATATATGGATTTGTCATTGAAATCAATTATAGGTTTGAATAAAATTATAGATCGAATAATCCATTGATATATATAAGATTTGTTATATAATTTCTGTTCAAGTCATATATATTTAAGTTTTAATATTAAGTAAATTATAGTCATTAAATGAAAGAGAGTATGATTGTAATTTAAATATATTATGTTTACATAAATACACAATGTGTCATGATATATAAGATTTGAAACATCCACCGCATGACTTAAAATCATTTCTCAAAAAATATCAAAAAAATATACGGTCATTTCAAAATTTGGACTCCATGATAAATGAGCTACTTCACCTATGTAGGCACTCACTCACTATTGCAGACAGTATTGCCATATATATAGTCCATTATTTACTACTCTATCTCATTTACCTATCAATCTGACAATATGATCAATACGTTTTGACTGTGGTTGCACGCTAGCGTAGTAGCACAATCACTCGTACCCAAAACTTGGAAGAAAAAAAACCCATCTATCTTTATTCATAGATAGATCATCATAGTTCCCTGCAAATTCAATTCAATGCTGTTTATCAAGCATAGGGAAAGCAGCTGGTAGAAAACTAGCATACTGCATAAGTCAAGCACGTTTTCATCTATGACCTAATTTATTGGAAGCCATTAAAATTTCAGGCTTTCAGCCAACCCCCAAATAACCTTAAATATTTTTGCTTAGCTAGAGCCGAGCTTTGGTAGCTTTGTCTTTTCATTGTCGCAATATATATAAATTCGCAGCGACACTTGCTCATCGTAATGGTCGTTTCCAACACTGATAGCTTATGAAAACGTCAAGCACTTAAACGACGTTCCTCACATCCAAACACCTCCATCACTCCAAACCCTTCTCTGCTCCCAAACATAACTAGTTCCTCCATCGTGTTTGTTTGCATCGTTAGCTAAAACCCATCTCCAAGATTAAGCAATATAGAGAGAGAGAGAGAGAGAGAGAGAGAGAGAGAGAGAGAGAGAGAGAGAGGAGGTCCAAGAAGCTTGAGCTCTGTATGTAACATTGGAATTCATATCTATACCATCAGCAAAAGGACGGTTAGCTAATTGCCACCCCCGCCACGAGCTTAAGCTTACAGCTTAAAACACTACTAGTTAAACCAACCCAAACCCTTCTCTCTTTTCTTCTCGGTTATGGGAAAGCTGGGATGCATCCTAAAGGCATAGCTTCGGCGTTGTTATATTATTAAATTTGGAGGGGAGGGACAGAGAATAATAAAGGTGGAGACTTGAGGGCAGCAGGGATTAGATTACTGCTTTTGGGAGCTCGTGCTGGGTTTTGGAGATTTGGGACTAGCTAAGCTATTAACCCTTCTCTCTTTCTCTCTCCCTCTCATCTCTCTCTCTATTCAAAGAAAGAATCCCAACGCCGCTGTCTCAACCTTTACACCGTTATCTGTTTGGGACATTGCTCTCCTTCCTTCTTTGCTTATACCCATCTTCGTTCTCATTAAGATTCTTTCTCTATGAAGAAGCACAACGTCGAACACCTTATATGCACTTTGGTTTTAGCATTAGTGATTAGAAGAAGTCACAGTACTTGTATCCATGGCTGCTTGTGCTTTGTTGGGTGACAATGGCGACCGTATCAGCGGCAATGGGAGCAACAACAACATCAACAGTAGTGCTAGCCAGAGCCCGTTGAATTCCAACGGCCAAGGAAGCAGCGTAGAGCAGCAACAGAACCAGAACCAGACTCGGTCGAAAATGGTGAGGAAGAGAATGGCGTCGGAGATCGATGTCCAACCCAGTAGCAATAACAACAACAACAACTCGATGAGAAGCAGCAGCAGCAACAATAATGATAATTACATGAGGGTTTCGCGTAATCGGAACATTAATCAAAACCATGACAGCAGCAAATTAGTGAATAATATGGTCTCCAACTACTCCACTATGCTGAATCTACCACCATCACCACAATCATCTTCTTTCATGACGTCACCGGGTGGGGCTGTTATTGTATCAACAACTGCCTTAGCGCCTTCTTCTTCTTCTTCTGGTCCTATTTTCGATCCATTATCCCTCCATCACCAGCTCATTCGGTCTCAGATCGCCGCCGCAGCCGCCACTCCTCTCCCCGCCGTGTGCGGCTTTTCAGGCCTTCCTCTCTTCCCGCCCGAACAACGAATCACACCGGGTACAAATAATAACACAACAGCAGCAGCAGCAGCCGTTGTTATGGATCATCAAGACGGCGGCAGCTCCTCCGCGACGGCGTGGATCGACGGCATCATAAAAGACTTGATCCACAGCTCCACCAGCGTCTCCATCCCTCAGCTCATTCAGAATGTTAGGGAGATCATCTTCCCTTGCAATCCCAGCCTCGCTTCTCTCCTCGAGTATCGTCTCCGCTCCATCTCCGACCCGCCTCCGCCGCCCATCCCGGCCTTCAACCGGCGTAGGGATCCCGGAGTACTCAAGCTGAATAATCCAGACAACAACAACAATTCAAACCGCGGGATCAACGACGTCACTGTCTTCCCATCCTCTAATGATACCAGTAGTAATCAGCATGTGATGAACCAGGACTTGTACTTGAACTGGTCCCAGCAACAGACCACCAACCCTACCTCTACTTGCAAGGAAAGCAGCATCCACCACCAAGCTCATCAAGCCCAACTTCAACAAATTCACACACAACAACCAACAACGCTAGATAAGTCGCAGCAGCAACTACAAAACCCTTCATCGTCATCTCCTACACCCGAGACCACCGCTGCACCCGCAACAACGGCGGTTCTAATAAGAGAGAGGAAGGAGGAGATACGGCAGCAACAGCGCGACGAGGAAGGACTACACCTGCTGACGTTACTCCTCCAATGTGCCGAGGCTGTCTCCGCCGATAACTACGAAGAAGCCACCAAGATGCTTCTCGAAATCTCTGAGCTCTCCACCCCTTTCGGAACTTCAGCACAACGCGTAGCGGCTTACTTCTCCGAAGCCATGTCGGCCAGGCTCGTCAGCTCCTGCCTCGGAATCTACGCCACCCTCCCCGTCTCTGCCGAGCCGATCCCACACTCTCAGAAGCTCGTCTCCGCCTTCCAAGTCTTCAACGGAATCAGCCCTTTTGTCAAATTCTCACACTTCACGGCCAACCAGGCCATCCAAGAAGCCTTCGAGAGAGAAGACAGAGTGCACATAGTAGATCTCGACATCATGCAAGGGCTACAATGGCCGGGACTCTTCCACATTCTAGCTTCTCGGCCGGGTGGGCCACCCTACGTACGGTTGACAGGCCTCGGAACATCCATGCAGGCTCTAGAAGCCACCGGAAAGCGGCTTACGGACTTCGCCGATAAGCTTGGGCTTCCGTTTGAGTTCTTTCCGGTGGCGGAGAAGGTGGGGAGTTTGGACCCGGAGAGGCTTAATATAAGTAAGAGAGAGGCCGTAGCAGTTCACTGGTTGCAGCATTCGCTCTACGACGTCACCGGCTCTGATGCCAACACGCTCTGGCTTCTGCAGCGGTAAAGACTTCGATCTTTTAGCTCTGAGATGATTATATATATATATACATGATGGAGTCGGTCATTGAGAAATCAAATCAAGTTAGCTTTGCACTGCGCTTTTTTGGTGTCGTTGATCGATGTTGCATGCGAAAGTTTCCAACTTTAATTAGCAAGGCGCTGACTAATTAATAAACAATTAGTTCATGGCTTAGTGCTGCATTGGTCTCCATTGTTGCTAATCCAATTTTGGTTGCGTCTACTGTTACTAATTTTCTTTTAGGGTGCAGCCCAATAAAGCTGTAGTCGATTACCTTTTCTGTTTCTAACTCAGTTTTGGCTGGTTAAAGTGGCAACTAGTTTGTCAAAATCTACGTAGTAGAAGAGACTTTGTACATTATTGTGGAAGCGATTGTTTCTGTGATTTGATATGATTGATTTTGACTACAGATTAGCACCAAAAGTTGTGACCGTGGTGGAGCAAGACTTGAGTCACGCTGGTTCGTTTCTAGGGAGGTTTGTGGAGGCCATACACTACTACTCGGCCCTGTTCGACTCTTTGGGTGCGAGCTACGGCGAAGAGAGCGAGGAGAGGCACGTCGTGGAGCAGCAGCTCTTGTCGAGGGAGATTCGGAATGTGTTGGCCGTAGGAGGGCCGTCGAGGAGCGGAGAAGTCAAGTTTCACAACTGGAGGGAGAAGTTCCAGCAGAGTGGGTTCAGGGGGATCTCTCTGGCCGGAAATGCGGCGACTCAGGCGACATTGCTACTTGGGATGTTCCCTTCTGATGGGTACACATTGGTGGAGGACAATGGAACTCTAAAGCTTGGTTGGAAAGACCTTTGTGTGCTCACAGCTTCGGCTTGGAGACCACCTTTCCAAGCTACTTCCAACCCCAACCTTCACTACTGAGTTCGTGTTTGAATGTATTATCTGTCATGCGTTAACCCGGTTTTGAATTTTGTTTAGTTGAAATTGATCTATTAGAAAGCTTTCAAAGAGGTCTAAATGTGCCATGAATATAGCTGCCCTATGCCATAAAAGCCGCATTAAGGATTGGAGAATGGTAATCACTAATCTTAAAACTAGCATTCTTATGACCAAAATAGTCGGCCATAGCATCATCAAGGGCTCATTGCTATGGCCAACTTAACAAGGGGTCTAAAGCAAGTACAATTTTGAGAAGAGAAGTAAATAGGACCTTGACAATGCACAAATGTTGAAGACGCTAATAAGTCAGATTAGTTTCACTGAAATGAAACAGGATACATCGGAAAATTTAGGATTTGAAATCACCAAGGTAAACAAAAGCACAACCTCAGAAAAGGAAGAATGATTTTCTCTGAAAGGCACAAGACTAGCTTTCTCAGCCAACAGTCACAATTATATCAGGAATGGTAAATGAATCAAATTGGACAAACAAATAATATAGCACCCCTTACAATGTATACAGAATTATTTGCTGCACAACTTTTCCACTACGCAAATATTTTCTTCAAACCACTCCCTGAGACTTGGTTGTCCATTGTATCATATCCGATCCACCATAGATGGTAACTCGAAGCTTAAGCTGCCAACCGGGAGCTCCATCCTTCTGCTCTTCCAGAAAGAAAAATAAATTTTTAAAAGTCCTTTTATTTACCAAAAAATTACAACTATGTGTTTGTGAAACTCAGAGCGGCGATTGCTTCCACAGAATCAAATACGCTTTGGAAGCCTGATAAAAAAATGTAGGCACCCACAGAATAGATATTAACTGGTTAGTACTTCTCAATCCTCATGATTTTGGAGAACCTCTAGCAGTAAAGGAATGGGATTCAGCTCCCTATGAATTCACATTGCAATCAGTCAAGAACTGATCGTCTCGGTTCAGAAATTTGTTCCAGTAAACCTTATATTTTGGGATCCCTAAATCAAGCCAGGGTTTCATCTTTCCGTTGTAGTGCAATACTGCAGCTTTTCTTACAGCAGAGATATCTATATTATAGTCATTACCCAGTCCGGAGAGAGCCCACGAACCATCAAGAGCATAAGTCAAGTCCTTAAAGGTTAGCAAACTTGCATGCAGTGCAGCAGCTTCATTGAGCCCCTCTTGTGTGCTCACCTGCCATTACCATGGAAAGAAGACAAATCAGAACTATCAAATGACTCACGAATTGTAGACCCAGTCACAAAGATGCAGAAGTTGTTTCTCAAATCGATATAAGACAATGACACAAGCACACAGATAAAAGGGAACAGTATGGGGTCAAACATTAAAGTTCCCTTCATCTTCTTTTCACTCTCTTTTAAATAATGTTAGTATGAAACATCAGAACCACAGACGATTCAAAGAATAGCTGCACTGATAATAGGAACACTTGCAATAATACTCACCTCATTTACAAACTTCCGGTAAGTTTCAGTGAGATCAAGCTCTCTCCACTTAACCAGATCAATTACATTCAATCCAGACATCCATGCACACAAAGTTTTATCAAAACTGTTCTGGCTCTTCAGAATATTGCCCAACTTCACTGAACAGAACTGCTCAGCTGCATTAACTTTTCCTGCCATGTTAAGGCTCCAAAGTGCAGACAAGTCCTGCTGTACAACCACATCTTCATCCAAAACAACGACTTTCTCTAGATTCTGGAATATCGCAGGAAGAAGATAGTGTGAATGAGAGAAAATAGATAAGTATTCTGTTCTAGCTTGCGCACCAATGCCAAAGGAAACACGGAACTCCACAGGCAATGACAGATGCAGCTTGCGGTTGTCCAGATTAAGCTGCTCCACGTTTAATACCTGAACTATGGCTTGCTGATAAGTATTTCTAAAAAACCATAATTTCATCGCAAAGTAATTCTGTTGATCCGTCAAGACATGAAAAACCAGTTTCCCACTATCCTGAAACATTGGAAGATAGTTATTCAGTGTTAGCCCTAGGGAAATGCAATCAACAATCATATACGCATGGAAAATCGTCTGAAACATACTCTTGCATGCATTACTGTTGAGTTGACGACAACTGATGATGCAAGTAAATTGGTGGAGAATATGACGTAGTGCTGTAATGCAGGATCATTGTATTTGCTAGCCAGAGACTCCGCATCATCAACAGGAGATCTGAAATATTCCACAGTCAGTCTCATAGACAAGCAGTGGAGACTCTTTGGCATAGTCTGAACAGCAAGTTGGTAAAGGAAGACACTTTGTTTCATGTGGAAGTTAGCTTCATCTGCAGTCATATCAAATATTTGTCTCAGCTTCTTGTCAACATTGTGACACTCCACAGGGAAGGTTTTGGCTTTAGCTATCACAGCTTGCATTCTCTCTAGTTTCTTCCCAATCCTGATAAAACAATTGGAAATGCTTAGTTTATTGGGAAGTCAGAAACATATGCACAATCACCAGTCACAATGATTTATGACGACCGAATATAGGCATCTCTGTTAAAACAAATTAAAACATCAAACTTTGGCAAAAATATAACACGGACAAAGAAACGGTGTCTCTATGAGATGGAGGCAACAGGCAAACTCAGCGTGCAGATCTTAAATTGTGAGAGCCACAGATGTACCAATAGAACTCATTACAACACTCTCCTGAAAGATAATTCAAAGGGAATCATGAGAATTTTCTGTGACTTACTGTGATGGAAGATCAGCATCTGTAGTACTTTCACTAAGAACTTTCTCCAGCTCTTGAATGTTTTGTTTCATTTCACCAGAGAACTTGTGTTGAATTGGAAGTTTTGCAATAGTAGGAAAATATGCCCTTGCCACAAATAGTGCATCCTTCAATCTCTTCACCATAGAATCCTTCATTTCTTCTTTATGCTCTTGGCGCCAAAGACAGTAACTCCCAAATTTCACCTCACATGATTTTCCACTTTCATCAACTCCACCTTTAGCATAATCAATCATTTCAACTTTTTCAACACTTTTAGAATTCTGTCACAAAACCTCAATGTAGTCAGAACAATATATGACTATGCATGAACAAGAAATTGTTACACACACACATATATTTAATTAGCAAGAGAGAGAGAGGAATTGATTCATTTATACATTTTTTACAGGGGGTGATTGTGGATTGTCATAAGGCAGAGCTGGAAATTCTGCAACCATTGAAATATAATAAAAATCAGTATTTAACAAGATTGATAATCAAGTAGATAACTGGAGAATATTGATCTCTAATCAGACCTTTGTATTCTTCCTTCTTGTGCATAATAACTGGATTGTTGGTTTTATTTTCAGCTTTGTGTGAGATATTCTTTAGTATATCCTGAAACAAAGAAAGAGAAACAACTCAGGTTAAATGATTTTATGCACCTGCATCATTGTTAAAAAATTCTGATGCACATCATGAAACGAAGATAAAATACCAAAAGAAGTTGCTGCAATAATGCCTAAAGGCCTTGGTGCAAACAAATTAATATCAAGGTATTAATTCCTATATCATCACTTATCCCACACCACTGAGACCACCATAGGTCGTTGCCCCAGAGCCCCAGATGCTTTGATTAAAATGAAACCATGAGAAAAGTGAAAGAGCAGCCAAGTATTTGAAAATAAAATAAATAGGTTCAAAATTGGAGGGAGGATTCTTGAACTTGTGCTGTAAACTTGTAATATAAGAAACATGATCATCTTCAATAAATGGTAACATGTAATAGCTAACATATTTCAAACACCAAACGTAAATTAACCGTGAACTATGACAGAGCACCAAGAGTTTTCAAATTTGGTTTACTCCCTGATGTATGCATCAACTTGGAGTTGAACAATATTTTAAGGGATGAGAAGTAAGAAGTGGTTCGGTAATCATGTTTAATCTAACCATACCTAAAAGCTAAATGTATAACAAACCAAATGAAACCTTCCAGTTCTTTAATAATTGATTCTCTAATGAGTTTATGACAGGCAAGCACAGTTGTTAGGGAGCCTATTTTGTATCATAGTTGTACTGTGCCATGGTTTAACACTTCACAATCATTTTTCCTCAATATGAAGTTCTTAGATGACCAAGACATAAGATAAGCCGATAAATACCACAGGTACAGGCATCCAGGCCTTACCAGTACGCACAGATGCCCTCACATTATCCTAAGTAACTTGTCGGATCTCTGAAGTAATATCAGATTCCAGGATATCTTCACCGAGGCATGAGGCCGACTAAAGAATATGCTAATGTAATGCAAAATCTGTCTACTTCCATTAATCTAAATGCAAACTAGCACTACCAACATAAAAATCTTCCCAAAAGAAGTTGAGCATTGTGATCATTAAGTAAAATACTATTCAAATGTAAACTAGCACTACCAACATAAAAACGTTACAATACGAAACAAACCTCTGATATTATTGGCGCAAACTTTTTCACAAGATTCTCTACATGTTTTAAACGATCCTCCTGCAAGACATCAAAATCATTCCTCAAATCCGATACAAAAAACAACACTACTCATACTGGCAATGTGTAATACAGGGAAAAAAACGTATGACTACCTTAGGTTCATTGATAATGCCTTTAACAATAATTGGTGTAGTATGCTGAAATCAATCAGATAAAAATAACACATTAATATCAACAAAAAGAACACAGCAGGATTCGATAACTGAAACGCTAAGCTAAACAAAAATCAGAAACAAGTTCTTACTGAGGGAGTGTTATGCTGATCCCACCCATATTCTGCACAAAAATGAGAGATCCAGGCTTAGAGATTACAAATCAGATCTGATAAATGAGAGAGGAAACAGAGATCTAAGTGTAGTGAAGCGAGAGAGTGACTAACTTTGAAAGCCATTGTGAAGGCCGAGAAGGAATATGAGAGGAACGAGCATAGATAGAAAAACTAGGGCCAAAACTCCAACCACCAAACCTTTCCATCTCTTCTTTCCGGCGTAAGCGCTCGCCATCTCTCACCCTCTCTCTCTCTCTCTCTCTCCGTCGCCGCCTAATCCGATATCATAACAGCCTCAATTTCACCATCTAGGATTCCAACCAACCGGTCCTCCTCTTATTCTTCACTCCGGCGCTTGTTCCGGTCACAAATGCGGCCAACTCTTCGCGTTGGAATCGACTGAAAACCGGAATCGGGAATCAAAGCTGGTATTCTCCAGCGGCGGCTTGTATCATTCTAATTGTTCTCAGTGCTGGCTGTTATGGCAAGCTTTGCTCTCTCTCTTTATCAGAGTCTGGAGATTCAAATCTTCAGCCTGGGCTGTACAGCATTCCCTAATTTGACACAGACTGTGTATTCTGTAGAAAAAGGTTCGGGGATACACTCTTTTTTTTCTTTACCATCGCATCGGTGGTTAAAACTTTATTCGTATATTTGCTTTTTCCTTTTTTATTTTATTTTATTATGACAATTTTTATTATGCTTTTTTTGTTTTCTTTTATTTTTTTGGGTCAGATCCACTTCACATCTGTGAGGCCATCACTGGTGACTTTGGACTCTACCTCTTTCTTATTTTGTTTTTCATTTAATTTATTTTTCCTTTTATGTATAAGTTTGTTCCACCTTTTACTTTCATCTTCTATTTCAGTCCTTTCACCAAAATTTCTGATTTTTCATTCATTGATAAACCAGTCTTTGTCATTCCTCTTTTCTTAATAAATACTCTAGTTTGGTGCAACCATATATAAGATAGACTTTGATGTATACCAATGAGATGGTAAACATTATTCTGACAAAAATAAAAATAAACGAGTAAGATATGTGTGCTAAATTGACATTAAAATTTTGGGCCCTAAAATTTTTTTGGTTGAGATGTCCAAATTAATGCAGTTGTAACTAATTCATTATAGATAATGAATTACTCTCAATGAGAGGACTCTCTCTCTCACCCTAATAAAGTTTTAGCGGCAGCGACCAAAGCTCTTATGCCACGGCGTACGTCGAGCATCTAGGCGACATCCTCGGGTTTCGCCTATCCGACGCTACCTTGTAGCGTGGTTCAAACCTCTGGTGGTTCTCTTTGGTCATGGTTGAGGTGCTTTGACCGAGCCGAGGAGGGATGGATGCCTTCTAGTTGTCGGGTTCTCCCTTGTCGGATGCTTTGGGATAACAGCGCCGCTAACAAGGCCAGGTGTGGAGTTGTGGCGTCGCGGTGCCATACTGGCTACCCTGGATCGCGATCGGTTGATGATGTCGTGTGGAGGTCGGCTCTTTTTGGCTCTCTGCTCATGTCGAACAAACTCCTGCCCATTGTTGCGCGGTGGTTCATCACGTCGATTGGAAAAAGGTTGAGATGGTATGAGCGACATGTGATCGGAACACCGATAAGCTACAGGTTTGGTGGTCGGAGTATACCGATGGGTCGCATCAGAATGCCAGGTGGCTGTGAGGGTCTTGAGGTTGTTGGGCCCCAGGTTGTGTGCCCTAGTGGTAAGTGGGCTCTGGTTAAGTTAGTTGTGGACCTGAGCTTTCTTCCTCTGTTTTGGGCTAGGGTTTTAAGGTTAGGGGGTCATATCCCTATCCTTCTTTTGTGGAGCATTGATTGGTTCGGGCCATTTTTAGGACCGAATCTGGGAGCCCGGTGCTTAAAGCTCTGATATTTAGGCGAACATTACATTGGTTTACCCGTGTTGGTGTCCGTCTTATAAGAGACAATGTCTTGATTAGTTGGTTACTTTTATTTGGTGCTTAATGTTCTAAGCATTTGTTTTTGTACTAGTTTATGTCCCCTAGATTAGTGCGACGGTAGTTCAATTCTCTCGACCCCAATAGACGTCCTACTGTGTAACAGATGTTTTTCCTCTTGATTAATACAGTACCTCTTATTTAGCCGGTCAATAAAAAAAAATCATTATAGATAGTTAGATACAACAAAATACTGAAAATGGAGTTATCATGAGATGGTAAACATTTTTATGTGCTAAAACGACATTAATTGTTGTCTGTTTTGATATGTCCAGAATATTGTAATTGTAACCAAGTCATTAAAGATATGATAAAATAGAGTTATAAAGTACCAAACGCTGAAATGTGCATGCATTTGATTGTCAATTATTAATGTGTGTAAGATTAACTGCTAACGGCAATTGGTTTTATTTCTTGAGGAGCTGACGCTTAATAATACTCAGAGTCAAAGTAGAAAGAAATGGAATCTGTTTTGGGCAAGCATGGAGAAAATGTGATGTCATCATTCAGGTCTTACTAATACTTTTCAGGCACTCGATCTGGAGCATTGTAAAAGTAGTAGTATTACATGCATTTCTAATCTGACAATTCAAACGTAGAGGCTATATATATATACTGTCCCTACTATCTATATATTGATACAGAAATGATCAAAAATTATATATATGGATACAGGTACAATCACAAAAGATGAAATAATCAGGAACTGCGCTGCACTGCTTGCTATTTTGGTTCCACTTTTGCAGAAACAGCGTATCCACCGCTATATTCAAAAGCGTCACTACTGTCGGTCACATCCTTCTTTGGAAAACCGTCATTGTATGGATGTTTAGGAGCACTTTTCGACGAATTGAAGTCTGTGGCAGATGAAGATGCTGATGTTGAGTTTGTGTTCATCCCATCATTTTGTAGAATGGTTTCCACAGCTTTCACAAGGTCACTCATTGTTGGACGATCTGCAGCTGATTCTTCGACACATTGCATGGCCAACTCCAAGAACCTCACAAATCCTATAAGCTGTCCTGAGTTTCTAATGTTTCGATCTAAAAACTGGCTCAACCCATAGTGCTCTTCATCATTCTTGTCCATTGCCATTTTTACCTCACGGACAATGTATTTTCCCTTCTCAATTGGTTGCTTAGCAGTTATTAACTCAAGCATCACCACTCCAAAGCTGTATACATCGCTTTTCTCAGTTAATTGTTGAGTCATGTAGTATTCAGGATCCAGATATCCCTGCAAACAAACAGAACTTGCTAAGAACTCGGGAACGTTTAACCCAACTCTGGCTCATAAGCAACTTATTATGAATCTTATAAACTTGATTATAATGGGAAAAGGAACGATAAAAAACAAGGAAAGAAAAGGGTGTTGGGGTGGATTTGGACATAGCATATTGCCATATTATACAAAAAACATCCTTATTTGAATGAAAATTCCTTCTTGGTTTGCGATTGATATAATAAGAAGATACTGTCAGACATACCAGTGTGCCTTTGACCTGAGTTGAAACATGTCCTTTTCCACTGTCAGAAATCAGCTTGGACAAGCCAAAGTCTGCAACCTTTGCCGTTAAATGATCATCCAAGAGAATATTGGTGGTCTTAACATCTCTATGGATTATGGGAGGGTTTGCAAGCTCATGTAGGTAAGCTAGTCCTCTTGCTGAGCCAAGTGTGATGCGGAGTCTTCTCTTCCAATCAAGATGAATGCCAGATCTCCCTGCAGCCATAAGATATAGGTATCTGTCAGTTCTCTAAAGTCTATACTCCTAGGTGGAAGTAACACTACATGCACGTATAAGTAGCTTGGAATGAAACACAAATGAACTAGCTGAAACTATATACATTCATCCAACTAAGTACTCGGTGCATATTCAAATAACAAATTATCATCAGAAACTCAAGAAGATGTGAAATAGCTGAATGTGAAACCTAGAGCTGACCTGACAAGCTGTCCCTAAGTGTTCCATTAGGCATATATTCGTAAACCAGCATTTGTTCTCCCTGCTCAAAACAAAATCCGAGCAGACCAACAAGATTTTTGTGATGAACTCGGGAGAGCAACTCAATTTCAGTCTTGAACTCAAGACCACCCTGCATTGATCCTTGCTGAGCTCTTTTGATTGCCACAACTAGTCCATCGGCAAACATGCCCCTGTAAACCTATAGATAACCACAAATAAGCAAAAATCCTTCCTCAACAACTTGAAGCAGAATCTTGTTGATGTCAATAAAAGTTTTGAGTATTTACCTTGCCATAGCCACCAGATCCAACCTCATTATTGTCGGAGAAATTATTGGTGCACTTCTTGAGCTCTTCATAAGAAAACCATCTTGCTCCCTTCAACTGTGGTGCACCCCCACTATCATTTCCGCTGGGTGCCCAAGAAGCTGAAAGACGAAGAAGATTAATGATATCAGCCAACAACATATTACTAATAAGGTGCCTTTCAAGGATACATATGGCATCAATCCTGCCTATTATTATGAACGAAAATGTCTGATTACCAAATGGTCTGCTTAATCCAATGGCTCTTTCTGCACGTTTCTTTTGCCGAAGGGCATATATTCCGACGCCCACTAAGCCTAAAACCAGAAAGGTACAACCAATTGCTATCCCAATAATAACACCAGAGCTTACAGATTTCCCATGCGGAGCTGAAACAGGTTGGACTCTCTTGTCAGTTCAATTAATTTTCTAATGGCCCCACAAACAAAATAAATAGTAAAAATACGATTCAAAATACCGTTGAAAGTATAAGGCGCTGCAATAAAATAATAGGGTCCAAACACTGGAGGTGGCTTGTAAGTTTGATTGGTCAGATCAAAACCCATCCTCAGAATCTCAGACCTGTTGAAATAGGTTCCTTCAGATGGAAAGAGTGACAACTGTACTTCAAGATAATCATCATTGTTGAAGAAAGGGTTCTCAAGAGCAACTGAACCAGGATTGAGACCAAGTTTCATCCACAGGCTCATTTCTAAGGAGTGAAACGTAGTTGCATCTGATAATTCCCTGAAAGTGGGTGCTCTAAAATACATTGTTCCTTCAAATGGATACGCACATTGACAACTCTGAGGGCTGACCTTCTGATCCTGGGGACATTTAGTCTTTCCACAATTCACACTAGTTGAGTACACAGTAGTTTGCGGCATCTGGCAGTAAGAGAGACCAGTAGTTCTGTTGCACACAGGGTTCCCTACAAGTCTGCAATATGCAAAGGTGACAACTATGAGGGGCACCCTGGTTGGCAGCCTGGCGAATATACAAATTATAAAGGAATCAAGTTAAGGCCCATTAACTAGTCTCACATTAACGAGTTTTTGTATTCATAACCGATAGCGACTGTGGAAATCTCATTGTTCTCCAGATCTACAAGGGATAGTTGTTGACTGATGCTATCACCCAAGATCAGTGTGCTGTTAAATGCATTATTCTTCAACTTCCTGTTGAGAGTTGGAGAAAGATGAGTGAATATTTCCCTTCAATTACAATAAAATTTTCAGGATATTTTTATTTATTTATGACTTACACTTGCTGTATTTCTTGTAGGCTGAAAAGATTCTCAGGCACAGTACCTTGAAGTGGTCCATACTCTATAACTCTGAGTGCCATTATATCAATGTCAACAAAAACTTCCAATATCAGTTCAGAGTTGCCTTGTTTAAGACTAGTCAAGAGACAGAGACAGTTTTATGTAACCTCCTATGGACTTACAGAGTGGTGAGTACTGGTAAGGTAGAGAGCCAGCGTGGAGCTTCTGTTGGCTCAAATGAGTTGTTACTAAGGTCTCTGAAATAGAAACCAGTAGGAGATATCAGTACAGCTACAGTACAACTTGTTAGAAAACTAAACTGTAAACGACAGTTCCAAACCATAAACTCACACATAATTGAGGGTGTTCATTCCGGTTAAGTCGGGAAAAGGGCCTGTCAAATTGTTGAAGGCCAAATTTCTGGAAGAAATTATAGAATTTTGTAAAAACTGATTACTCATTAGCAAAACTATTGTAAGTGAATACCAGAGCATTACAAGATTTAAACTCACAATTCATTGACTTTTGTAAGGTTTGAAATGCTTGAGGGGACTGTTCCCGTCAGAGAATTTCTATCAAGCCGGCTGTTGCATACACTTTTTAAGTCAAACAATTGTCATGAAGTACGTACTTACATATGGAAGAAGAATTAAAGTATTTTTACTCACAGAGCCTCAAGGGTCTGAACGAGTCCTATTGTTGATGGAATAATCCCACTAAATTTGTTTCCGTCAAACAGCCTGGAATTGAACAATGACATGCAATCAAACAAATAAGAATACAAAAAATATTATACGATCATGGAATCAACTTACACATGTATCTAGACCATCTTCGTGCCAAATAGACAGAAGAATACATAGATCATAGAGACGGTAGATTGGATCATGGAATCAACTTACACGTGTATCAGGTTCATCTTTGCACTGAACAGTGTAGGTGGAATTTGACCTGAAAGCTGGTTCTTGTTGAAATGGCTGCGTGTTCATAAACCAATGCAAATTTTAAGCAATATGATGTGGAATAATTCAAAAAAAGTTTATAACTGAATCACAATGGAAAAGCAATTGGGATCTGGAAAGTACTCACAAGTGTTTACAATTCACCAGTTGGTCCAAGCCTGGGGATGTCGAAGTTGAAACTGGAATAGGTCCTGTCAGCTGATTTTCTGCAAGGTCCAACCAGTATAGTTTGGAGAGTTTACCCAAAGTAGCAGGAATTCTCCCGGTCAAATTGTTTGTATTCAGAGCCCTGAGAAGAATCAATATTTTTCAAATATTAAGTTGAGAATATGAATGCTCATGTTGGTTTACGAATCAAGAGAATGGTCGACATTCCAATTCTTACAAGAAAGTTAGCTCTTCAAGATTGCCCATTTCATCTGGAATGTTACCCGTGAATCTGCAGCCCGCTAGGATCCTAAAAGACGAAAAGAGTCATTATACTTATTCATCAATAATTATGCGTTGGATATTCAACTTAAAGGTGGAATTACAAATGAGACTTGCTTGCGAAAATGCCCTTACAGTATACTTAATTTTTTCAGGTTCCCTATTCCTGAACGAATAGAACCAGTAAGGTCAGGATTGAACGAAAGGTCCCTGCATCGTTAAAATGTCTCAGATTTCTGTTGAAAAATATTTGACACAAATTATGATTCGATAACATCAACCTAAACCGACTGTGCAAAAGAAACATGTTATATGCATAACTGCAGATGCATGAATATAAGTTCTGTTAACTATGGTTCCGATTCATTAGATACGTGAACCGTAATGCTAGTACAAAGACAAACTGTCATACTCACAAGGATGTTAATTCAGTAAATGTCCCAATGTCACCACTTAGATCCCCTATCAGGCCCATGTTTGACAATCTCCTGAACATGATAAAAGCAGAACTTGTGCAGGTTAGTAAGAAAGTGATCATGGAATCAAAACTCAAAGATAGTAACAACACACACATTGCAGTCACACTGGAGCCCTGGCAGGTGATTCCATCCCAGGTACAGTAATCAGTCGACTGGTCCCAGCTGGGTGGATAATTTCGCCATGCCATCTTTAACGATTCAAGTGCAGCAGCTGCAACGATACGCTTATAAATCAATCAATTACTCAAGATAGATTTTGTGCACATGTCTAGGATCTTCATCACAAAATCAATTTTTTGCCAAAACTCTTAAAAACAACCCGCATTTGATAAGATAATATCAAATTTGCAACCAGAGACATAATGCCTAAGAGCATCCGCAGCCGCGCTTCCTATTCGTAGGAATTCCTCCCAAAAACGGTGGTCCCCGCCAGTAAATAGGAATTTTGGACCTCTTTTTCCTCTTGTAATTCCTATTTGAGGAATCGGGAGAGGAATTCCTCGAGGAATTCCTTGTCCCCGCTGCGGATGCTCTAACATGATATTGCATAAGTCAACGTATAAAACAAAACCCCTCTTAGTTTCTAAAACATAAAAACAATACATATCCTAAACTAGTACATGAATATATGAAGAACAAGAACTGATATTCGAGAACTTACAGTCAACGGAGAAGGCCACATGAATCCATGGACACAAAGCCAGAAAGTGCAGCAGCAACCTCATGGTTGCCATGGTGATGGAGGATCAAGCAAAATCCAAGTAAAAATGGAAACTTTAAGTATCTATGCCACCCGGTCAGCTATGAACAAGCCTCAGTCAAGTGTCAAAAAGCAATTTCTAGAAATCACCTGAATGCCAAAATCACGCAACAAATCAACGACTTCAGTCTTCCACTACACCAACTCCTTCCAATGTGCAGATTCGCAAGCACCCATTTCTAAGAAACAAAGTTCAAAACTTGCTAAGCATTTCTAAGAAACTCATGCTTTGGTGAGTTGGGTTTTCAGAATATACCTGCAGGCACGCTGAGACAGAAAGAGAAGAGCAACAAAAAAGCTAAAAGCTTTAGGTTGGCTCTTTTGAGCTTCTTTTAAATGATTAATACTTATCGTAGAAGCCAAACCTTAAGCACCTCCACTAACACCAACCGTGGTCATCATTCACATTTCTAAGTGGTCTCGATGTCTTTGTTTTACCGTTTCCTCCGTCCGCCCGCGTAACCCAAGAAGACAAAGCACAACTCAACAAAACTCCACAGCAACAACAACAACAAGTCATTCAGAATATTTTGTGGGAGGACAAAGATCAAACACTTGGTGTGCGTCCCTAAACCACGACCCATTAAACAGGGCCTTAATATACAACTTGCAGCAGACAATAGGTACAGTTGGCTTTAGGTGGGCGAGGGACCTACGAAATGAATTTCAAAGGTTTCTTGGTCCAGGACCATTTCTTCCTATACGACTTGATTGATTTTGATTGATCGATGAGCTAGTTTCAGATCGAGTTAGTATGATCACTATATGTAACTAAATGTAATGCCTCCCTCGAGTGAAGACTTGAAAGGGCGGTTTCCTAAATGGATCATGGTTGTCTTTTTCTAACGAACCAAGCATGTTCATGTATGAATGCTCTTACCATTCCCAAAGGGGAAGGAAAAAATTGACTTGCCAATAGGGTTTTAGGGGGCAACTGGTAAAAACCGTGACTTCGTATTCAGGAAGCTCGGTAGTGTGCACGGGTCTTTGTTGTCTAGGGTTGACCCGCCATGTTAGAACCGTGGCCTACCTTTGCCTACAAAACACAAAAAGGAAGAAACTTTTTTTTTCTAATTTGTTTGATTTGTTTTTCATTTTGTGACTAGGGGGACAGCAATGCAAGCCACCAAGCAGGGCCGGCCTTGCACGCGGGCAAAGTGTGCGACCGCCCACTTTCAGTTTTTAATTAAAAATAGGGGGCCCACCGCACCACATGTTACTTCTTTATTTGTTTACCTATATAAAAAAAAAGTACCTATCAATTATATATTTAATAATTTAAAACATATCAATTATACCTATCCTTTTTTGGACGTGCAATTATACCTAGGGGACCTATCAGATCCTTAAGTTTGTGTAGACGCCAAAGTCCAAACCCAGGAACTCTCTGCATCGAAAAAAACCCAGGAACTCTCATCTTTTCCCCTTCTTCTTGATTTTTGATGAGTTCATTGATTCCATTCACTTCAATCTGCAATTAACTTCTAACGTCTCTTATTCTTTCAATCGAAAACGTCTTTTACTCTTCCAAATCCCTAAAACCAATAAAATTTTCTGTATAAATTTGAGGCTTCAATGATTTATTCCTCTCCCAATCTTTCATTCTTATCCATCACCCAAATTACCCAATCTTTCTACTCTCTTTCTTTGTGTCCTTCGACAGTGATTCGAGTCTGTTATATCATGTTCTTTTTATTTAATAAAATCGGCGTGGGGATGAGCTGCCCATTGGGTTCCAAACCCCTAAAAATTTGAATGTTCTGTACTAATATGGGGGCACCAAATTTATACCCGCCCTGGGCACCACAAAGCTCAGATCCGGCCCTGCCACCAAGGTAATACAAAGATTACAGGGAGTATCATGGCCGGCCGGCCACTTATGGCCTCCAAGAATCTCCGATGACGGGTGATTTGTCACGGCTATATAGGCTTAATACAGATATTTTGAAAATGTGGGCTCGGGTAATTCTTATACAAAAGAATTATAGGTACGTGCATATGCATCAACTCATCTAGTTATGCGAAAATTTCTAATGAAATTCGTATATTTGAAACTTTGATCATGCAGTATAGTTGCTTCTTCGGTTAGCTCGATTTGCGTTAAACGTTATTCCTAGGGTTGACAATTTGATCCGTGTCCTACTCTCTAATCTCTATACACACAAAAAAGAAGTGACCTTCCATATTTTTCGTTTACTTTTTGTGACCCAAGGCCTAATAAAGAATAAGGGAAGATTGTATTGAGTACCTCTATAATAAAGAGTAATCGATCGGAATTGAGGGAGGGGAGTTTTGTGTGTGGATGGCACTCGGCGTTGGCTGTTCGACCAATAACTAATGCTCTCGCTGATTTCATATTGCTGGACAACTTGACCAATTTTAATTTAGTTACAAAGTTTTTAGAATTAATTTACTTATAAGAAAAGCACCACCTAAGATTGACCGATTATATTGTATAAATTACTATAACATACGATGACGTACGGGTGATCAGTGGATTCCTATTTTGCGGAGGTAGACTCACGTTCTATGACTTTCATAGTTGCATATATGCATGCATTATACAAAAGCCTCCACATCAATACCTAATATGATTCGCTCACATGCTTAATTTGTTAGAAAATCAATCTAGCTATGTATAGAATCGATTCTGTAATATACAGTTTTCCTTTGTATTCCTAGATTATAGTTAGCATTGATAGATGATTGCTTGATTATAGAAAAACTGACTTCTAGTCAAAGTCTAGTTATTGTATATGTACTAGGGTTGTTGCCAATTATTTTGAAAATCCTATTTTATTTACAAAATAAATAATCTTAAAAAAATTATTTTACATTATATTACATATACATAATAATTTGAAGAACAAATCTAATAAATAACAGAAACAATGTGTGGAGCAGACACCTGGAGTAGTGAACTCTATTTTTAGGTCGACTGCAGCTCTAAGAAAAGAAAAATGTGATTGCAGCTTGATGAAGAAGACTACAGTAGAAGATTGCAGCTTAAAGAAGAAGACTGCAGCTCAAGAAAGAAGAAAAAGAAGACTACAGCTCAAAAAAGAGGAAGATTACAACTACAGCTCGAGGAAGAAAAAAATGTTTGGACTGTATAAGAAGCAGGGAGAAAGATTCAATGGTGAAAAAGAGGATAGAAAGAAGAAGATGAAGAAGAGAAAAAAAAATTGTGTCATCCATATGTGATGCTGTTGCAGCTGTGAAATGAAGAGACACGGAGAAAAATCAAGAATAAAGATTGAAGCAATGAGGACTATGAGAAACTGGAATTGTCCTTGCAAAGTCCAATTTTTTAAATTTTATAACTATTTAAGAAAAATATATTATATTTAAATGTAAAATTAATTAATTAAATGACCATCACAATGTATGTATGTACATGTGTTATCTAATCATGCATTATAAATTTTTCTTTAGGATTTGATTAATGACACAATATTGTATTATATATTTTGTAAAAGATTTTTCTACATTATATTTTTCGTATAATTGTTTGGTCTGTCACCATTGTTATTTATCATAATCTTAAATTTTTTTTTATGTAAATCTCAATAACACAACATAAATATATATAGAAAAATTATTGCCGAAGAGTTAGAGGAAAGTATGAAAACATATATATTTAGAGAAGTTGCAATAGTTAAAACATGTATATTCTATCCCAAAATACAAAATTTCACATATCTTGCAATACATCCTTATAGACAATATTTTTCTTACAATTATAAGGGATATCGTCACCGTTATTTATAAAAATCTTAAGACCTTTCTTTAACGTAACTCAAGACAACGCCACTTATAATTGTCCATGAGTAAAATCTGGTTCAGACAAATATATTCCTACTTGATTTAATGATTGGCATTGACTCTTATTTATCGTCATTGCGTAACATGGCCTGACAAAAAGTTGACGTCTTTTAAATGTAAACGGCCATTTAGTTTCCGTTGCATATAATATTATTTTTAGAATATGAACTTTTTCTCCCATATTGTTTCCCGCTAGTATTTTTGCCTCAATTAGTCTTTCAAATAACTTTGTCACAATCAACCTCGTGTCGTTACACAGACTATGTATTTGATCTAAATTTCTGAATAACATAATAGGCATGCCAATTTTCAATATAAGTTCATGCATAAACAATCCGCTAAATTCAAGTTTATTCAAAAATTCTATAGGATATAAAATATTGATATTATCGTTATTACCTGAATTGTATGAAATTGAATCAGAACTAAAATATGATTTGTTATCGCTGGGTGATAACTTAATTGCATAATTATTTATTTCAAGAACAATTACATTATTGGGAGTCACTATAGCACGTTCTCTTAAATAGTTTGTATCACTATATTTGCTTAAAAAATTGGGATATGTTGCTTGAAAAATTAATTCTATAGGATTAACTGTAGGATAGTAAGTAATTCTTTTGGTATATCAATCCAGCTTATATCAGGATCACCTATTGGGAATTTCGATTCTAATTGACCTTCTCCTATTTGTAGTATCCATTATGCAAAAAAATTAATTTCATTTTTTTTATATGCTGCTTAAACCAATCGTCGATAATCTCATATTTTCAGTTAAATGAAATACTGTAATGCTATGCCACAAATATGAATTATTAAATGATGCTTGAATGACTTGTTCTTTACTACCACCTTGTATGACCGGTAATGTCTGTCTAAAATCTCCGCCAAATAGAATAGTCTTTCCTCCAAACGGTTTTTATTTTTTTGACAAACTATCACGCAGTGTTATGTCTACTGATTCAATACACCATTTATTACACATAGGAGCTTCATCCCAAACAATTAATTCAGCATGTTTAATTAAATTAGAAAGATTTGTCTGTTTATTTATATTACAATTTGAATCTTTATCTATAATTGGTTTTATTTTGAAATGCTAATGAGCTGTTTTGCCTATCGAAAGTAATAACGAAGCAATGCCGGATGAAGCAACGGCCAATTTTTTTTTGCCTTCAGATCTCAATATAGAAATTATAGTGTTCCATTAAAAAAATAAAAAAAAATCTTGTACCTCCACTACCATAAACAAAGAATGATCTTGGGTTCTTTTGTTCGACGACTTTGATCACTTCATTGTATACCATTTTTGGATTACTATTTAGTTTAGTGAATAAGTCAGAATGTTTTTATTTTAGCACTTCACAATCAAAATCTAGTTCTTCTCTGATGAGCCTATTGTCAAGTTGACGTGTTTGTTGTGTCTTTGGCATTGGTAATTGATAATCTTTTAAAGTACTGGACGACATGTTAAACAATTTTTCAAGTTCACATAAAACAAATTTTTTTAATTCATCGTCAGGTGTAGTAAGATTTGGCATAATAAAATTTGATCTCATTTTGTGTAATATATCATCAGACATTCTAATCTAATATGCATCAAGTAAAGCTCAAGGATCCGAGATATTACAAAATAAAATAATCGTAACAAATAAATAACGAATTTGAGAAGAAGTGACAGTAAAAGTAGATTCCAACAATGCTTCTACCCATTCTTTATCATCACCTAGCAATCCAAAGGTTTGACATGCTTCTTGATACGTCGGGTATATTACACCATTGACTATTTTTATTGAATCAAAATTTGTACATCCTTTTTGAATATTTAAAAGTATTTTAAGATAATATAATTCACCTGCAATTGGCAGCACATGTGCTATTCTACCGAGTACGCGATATTGTTTCCTTCCAGTCCATAATTTCTTATTATCATTCCAAACAAATTTAATGAGAAATTGAGTATATGTTAATTTCTTTGCTTTTTTATAAGTCTTGTTTGCTTGAAACCAAGCAGTTAGCATAGTAGTTTTTATATTCGGATTATTTAACGCATTTTCAAGAGAATTTGTATGATGAAAACAAATAGTTTGTTCTTTGGGCAAATAAATTTTTAAATATTGAACTGCAAGAAATCTAGAATGAATGAAAAATTCAAATAACCGCTATACGGACTCATGCGGAGTTAAATATCGACAACTGAGATAATTTTGGATCTCATCATTTATATTGTCACAAACTAACGGGCGAGCTCTATCGGGTCTTTTATTTATATACTTGAATAAATATTTTATTAACATAGATTGAGAACACGATTTAACATTTATATGAGCATTATATCTTAACAACAAATTAGTATTGTAAGGAACAACATAATTGTTACCAACATGAACTCTTTTTTTAATTACAAAATGTGATTCATCGTCGTGATGTCTATATTGAGGAGCTTTAATTACTTCAAAAATTGTGTCAGTAATAAATAATTTTGGAAAATAATTTGTACATAATTTGTCTCGCATACACGGAGAATTTGAATTAAGTTGACCGCAAGGACCATGAATCATGAATTGACTAACTATTTCAAATCACTGCGGATTAACATTTTTGTCGGGTAATTCTACTGATATTATGGAATCTACATCATCTGCTGTATAACATTTGTATTTATTTTTAAGCCAAAATAATACATGAGCATGAGGCAACCCTCACTTTTAGAATTCAATTGTACATACATGAGCATGAACTTCGCCAAAGGCTACTCCAGATTTAATGTAAGTAATCATATCATCTACTTTTATTTTAAATATTCGACAAATAATATTAGGACGATCCTTAGGTTTGTAGCCCGGTTTTTTTCTTCAAAATATCTCAAAATTTATGGTCATTTAACATTGCACGTGAAAGTAATGAATAAATTGGGATTACCATATTCTCTACAAATTGTCATTGCATCTTGGTAATTATTTATCATATCTTTTAGACTGCTTGTGTGAGAATCAGGAAGAAAAACTCTTTTTCCGACATCAGAACCTTGGACAATTCCATCCGAAACAAATGTAGATATATTATTCCATGTTTCACACCTTAGTTCTGATTGATGATGTCTTATATATTCTAAACGATTTTCTTCGACAGTTGCATATGTATCGACTAAATATTGTTGAAATAATCTTCCAACCTTTAACAAAGTACTTGATTGGTTTGTCCTATCATGAATTTGATAACATACAAATTTGTTCATTGTTAATTTTCTATCGTTATCATCACTATTGCTTGTAATTCATTTTAATTTCATATTAATTTTAAATTCATCCTCACCGTATGGAAAAAGAAGAGGATATTGTAATGACATTAATTTCAGATGAATTTTAGAGATTCGCTTCAGTGGTCCTTCGTTTGATTGAATAATTATATCTCTATTAGAATTAAATTCATCTATATCACCCACATTCAATCCACAAATTTCAGAAGTAGAAGGTAATTCATATTATTTGTTGTCATTTTTTTCACGATCAATAATAGTCACATCAAAATTGGCTAACGAATGATTCTCAAAATCATCTCTCACATATCGATATTGTTTGGTTAACTCAATACATTGATCTAATAACTCCACTAATCCTTTAACAATATTAGTATCAATCTTGTTATTTGCCTTATTTGGATCAATAACAATCATTCGATTTGAAATCTCATTTTGAGTGTCGTACCCATATAACTGAGCATATTTAGGAGGTTCTCATTCTGAAGGTAAAACTGAACCCATCAAACGATGCACTTGTCCATATATTTTAAACACATAAAGAGCTCCTCCATTGTTTATGTGATGCTCAATTTTAGCTCTCATAGAAGTAAAAGCAAACATAGAATTATACACTCTGATATTATCACGAAATAATATAATTTTTCTACCATTATCTGGATTTAATAATTCATCAAGAAAAATCGGAGTTGGATACGACATCGGAAGTTGCACTCGACCTTTTTCACAGCAATGAGTATATATCAATTTATTATTTTTTTTTCAAAGCTTCATCTGACCAAAAAAATGCAGCACAGTGATTACATTTATGAGCATCATCACCGGAGTCATTATAATCAATAATGACACCTGCAATTACAATCATAAATATATATAAGTTAGATAATTAATGTGATAATGATTGATAATTAATGTTTAGTAATAGATATTTGATATTGAAATTTGTCCTCACATGCACAGCTTCGTTAATATGATGCTTGCCCGAAAATTCTTGCACCAACACCTATAATTCATAAAAAAGAACTATGGTTAGAATCATTGACAACCAACCTTATTGTTAATAGGTCAATATCAATAGTAATTGGAGCTATTCTTTCTCTATTTTTCTAATGTTTGTATTACAAGTATTTCAAAATATGATTGAGACTAAATTTTATACTGGAATAGCTCTTTTGTGCCTACATATATCAACTATATTGTGTCACATCTACACTTCCTTGAGCCAATCATCAAATGTCAGGTCTTATATCCTTTACACTAAAATGATCAAGTTTAACGTAACCTAAGTTTTTGTTTTCAAATTCTAATATATGCTCCAATATAATCCAGGAAACAAATTTAACTCGACTAATTTGAAGAAAACTATTACATGCTTTAATACCTGATATAATTTCATCAGCTTCTTCATTGTCGCTACTGTCATCGCTGATGACCTGTGCTTTTATCTCTAACTCATGCGATGGTTGAAAAGACCGTCGTTTTTTTGTCAAAAATCTCTTGTCTTGTTGGCCTCCTGTAACACCATTTTACCCATTAAACATATACATACGATCCTTGGTTTTTAGAGATAATGACCAAACACTAACAGAGAATCATTCAAATAATAAAACAATAATTGAAAGTATGCTCTACCTGCTGATGTTTCTGATTCATCCGGAAAAGCTTGTAAAAAGTGTTGTCTTTTGGTGAAACACCCCTTGCCTTGGTGGGTTCCTGCAACAGACTCCACAGCAGCTGTCGACTTCTTTATCCATCGCGTAGCTAAAAAATATTTTTAGTCGGAGATAAAAACAAATCATTGTGTATCATTTACAAACAATAAAAGTATAAATACTAATAAACTAAATAATAAGACTTCGAAAAGTAAAAACTAAATATGAAGTTGGATCGTTTCATAAGTGAAAGGAAGAATTAATATGAAGCAACACCATTTTAACCATTAAACAGATAAATACAAACCTGAGCTTCTAGAGTTCACTGTCCAACTAGTAATTATTGATTCTAATAACGGAACAATAATTCATGATCAACAGTACCTGGGATCACTTCTTGAAGATCCCCATTGCCATCATTGTTGTGTGCTATTGTCTCTGTCTCATGGCATGTCGGAGATTCATCAACAAATGTCTTTTTCCTGAAGACCTCTTGTCAGTTTCAATAATAGACTCCAACGGACCCATTGGCTTCTCTCTACATCCAATGCCTGAAAAATATTATTGGGCAAAGATAATAGACATTATGTATGAGTAACATATGTGATATAACATAAACCAAGAACTAATATGATGCAAAAAAAACTAATAAAATAGCAACAAATACAAACTTGAGTGTTGATGACAAATCGAAAAAGAAGACGACAATAGCCAAAGAAACAACAACACAAAGATACAGCAAAGAAGTTTTTGCATATAACCTACGAATCATGCAGAAAAAATAAATGAATATTAAAGCCAAAACACTTTCAGGTAGAACAATGACAATAGTCTTAAGAACAGTTCTACACCATGACAAGTAAATGCAGAAGAATGAGACAAAAAAGAAAACACTATGTATTACTAAAACATCAAACCAAATCAATTAGCATCACACATAACACGAAACAGTTCTCAATTTCTTGTAAAAAACTTAGCCAGTTAACGAATCACCACATTCATGTAAACGCAATAAAAATGGAAATCCATATCACAGTGACATCATGAAGTGCTTAAATGAAACAATTGCATGCGAGCTTGTTTCTTATCTATGATGAAGGTATCTATAATCTACACGTTACTATATGTCATGAAGTGCTTAGATGAAACAATTGCATGTGAGCTTGTTTCTTATCTATGATGAAGGTATCTATAATCTACACGTTACTATATGTCATGAAGTGCTTAGATGAAACAATTGGATGTGAGCTTGTTTCCTATCATGATGAAGCAGGTATCTATAATCTACACCTTACTATATATCCGTATAATAAAAATGGAGTACAAAAAAGTAGAATCGTCTCATAAAACTATCCAGGAAATCCAAAAATTATAACTCCAATTTGCATATATAACCAATAATCATGCATTATCTAATGCATTACAATAAGAGGGACAACCCCTAGCTCTAGATTAAGAGCTCTTGGTTTGTTGTTGTGCTACCTCAGGCTAGTCACGCCATGAGAAAGAAATGGAATAATCATATGTTAATTAGATCACTGTTTTGATCATAGCCCTACTTATGTGCATGCTTATTCCATCAAGAAACAATTATATCATCGAAACACCAAACTTAAGGTATGATCTCAACCCAAATACAAAAATCCACCAGAAACTACAAAACCTACCTCAATTGATAAAAACCACACAAAAAACTCAACTATTTACCTCTATTTATGAAGAGAATCTCAGCCGGTGAACAAAAGGCTCGAAATTCTTTAAGTTTGGACCTCAATGCAGCAAGAATGAGTGTTCCGTCGGTGAGCAAAAGCTGCATTGGAAGAAAGCAGCATCAAAAACGATTAATTGAAAACGAAAATGGATCTTCAGAAGCCAACTAAGCGTGAAACAAAACCAAATTATAACTTTCAGTTTGCCCAATCATGAAATACTATGAGTAAACTGTTGAATGAAAAATATATGTGCAAAAGAATATTATCCGTAACAGGTTTGAGAGCAAAAGTGAGTGACTATAAACAAAACACTACATATAATACTCAACCATTTACCTATGTTTTTGAAACAACTAAACCCTTAATCCGCAAACCCAAAAACTATTACCCAAATACAAAATTCCACCAAAAGCTACAAACCCACCTCAAAACTGCACAAAAAGCTCAACTATTTACCTCTGTTTCTGAAGAGAATTTTAGTTAGGGAACAAAAGGCTTTAAATTCTTTGTGGGCTGAGGGTTCCATCGGAGAGCAAAAGCTATATTGGAAGTGAGCAATATCGCAAAAATAATTATTACAATGAAATCGATTTACGAAAATGAAAATAGATCTAAAAAACTCAAATCCTAACTAACCATGAAATTGGAAGTTTTGGCAATTATGTGAAGATCGACAAACATAATCAGCAAAAGTAATGCAAATGACCAACTAATATACATTCTTTAAGCGCAAAATAAAAATAAAAAAACTAATGAAATTGGAAGTTTTGGCAATTATGTGAAGATCGACAAACATAATCAGCAAAAGTAATGCAAATGATCAACTAATATACATTCTTTAAGCGCAAAATAAAAATAAAAAAACTAATGTGAAATCATGTTCAATTCATCAGTCCAAACTAAATTCAGTTTGCCCTCTTTGTCAGGGAAAGATCTATGGATATAATGTTATAGAGCCTGCCCTTCACTTCATGAATTCCAAAGTGAGGAGTTGCTCTTCTGAGACATGTAACTTTAGTGACTCTTATTCAGATTTGAGGAAGCATGCAAGGTCCGACCAAAAATTCCATATAAGAATATAACTAATATATATAGGTTTGACAGGACTGTGAACCCAAATCAGTGTTTGACAGGACTGTGAATCTCATAATTAGATTTCATAAATACAAACCTAATTACTCTACCCATATCAGTGTTTGACGAGACTGTGAATTCAAATCCTGATATCAGGCCAATAAACACAGAGGGTGCACAAAAGGTACATATACTCTTCTACTTATACTGTTGATGGTAAACCCCAACTTTTCTTTGCTACAGATTTCATTATTATGTTTTCGTATTTTATATATGCTTTTTATAACAATAAAATCAATGAAGAATCACTTACTGCTTGGATTACGTTGGTCTTGTTGTAATCTTGGATTTAGATTTTTCTGTAAGGTGCACTCTTATTTTGTATATATCAATGAATTAATGACTTTTAGTAAATTTGGGTAGTAGGACATCGGTGTTGATGCCTAGGTGATGTAGTATAGTAATCCTCTCTAAAATGAAAATCAAGAGAGAGAGTCATCTAGAGAACCCGTACCTGAAGGTCAAGCTTGCTTTTCTCTGGCCAGTGAAATAAAAGAATTTGAACCCGTACGTGAAGCTTGCTTTTCTCTCTCTGAAATAAAAATCAATATGTAACCAAATCATACATCCATTATCTATATGGGTAAACCACGATTACGAATTATATACGCATTAGCCATACATACAGTTCAATTTAATAGTTTTTCCTTTACCTACTGTCATATATGAATCATACACATTTTCTTTCCAAAACTGACATATATTACTTAATTCACTTTATCAAAGTTGAGGACAATGTGGAAACCAAATTACATTGCTATAGCTATTTATGAAGACTCTGCACCAAATTATATTGCTGTAGTTATTTCTATTTATATTTACACACCTTCATACACACATGATGGTAATAGAATAAAAATTGGCTAAGCATCATACACACACGATACTTCGAATACATGCCAAACAGATTTGATGCACAAATATACTCAAAAGTTGACCGGGCATGAATTTAGCTCGTTGCATACTGTTACAATCAAACTTACTCACTATCACAGTATAGTTTTCAACATCCAAAAGATGAAAACAGAGTGAATCAAAACAACCAATCTTTAATTAAGTCAACTTAGCCCCGATTGTTGTTCTTTAATGATGCAATTGCAAGTAGAGGTCATCCTATTAACATTGGCTGTTTTTATTATTTTGGGTGATCGATTGAAATCAAGTATATAAGATGATATGTATGAAAGAATACGCAATACTTGTGCAAAATTGATTAACCTGAATATACAGTAGTCTTTCGATCAACTTGAACTCGTGCGACAGAACAGGCATGGAGAACATAGATTTCGCACCATCAAGCCCAGAGAAAGAAGAGAATGAAAGAAATGGCCAATCCAAGACACAGATTTCAATATATTGATAAGATATTATAGTGGAATTGCAAGAATTGGAACTACAAAATCATGAATACACTCCAAGATCGAATAACTCACATAATTCAAACTTCGATTAATCTATCCCTCATTGAAAAATAGACCAAAAAACTACACCTTGCTGAAAACTACTCAAAGACACAGGGGTTAAGGTCGAATATATATCAGTTAGTTACTGTTGGGTTAGGGTCGAATATATATCAGTTGTTAATATGATGACCTCTACTTGAGTTGCAAAACTATACTCGAGTTATTATACATAAAAGAAAAATTGCTTATATGCAAAAGTATACTCGAGTATATATGTAAAACTATACTTGTTAATAATTAACCCTGTGTCTTAGTGTCGAATATATGTAAGTTGTTTTGCATATAAGAAATCAAACCCAAGCAAACTACAAAACGTAATCGAAGCAGCAACATAGGCAAAATTGAAACATCCACCCATAATCTATAATCTCTTTTTCACATAAAACACAGATCAATTAACAAATCTATCAATACCAAAAATTAGATCGAAGAAACTTAAAATGGAAGATAGAGATATCACAAACTGTACAAAAGCAAAATAGATCAAGAGGCGACAAAGAAAATAGATCACACCTGAATTGATTGTAAAATACCAGGTGAAGCTGAAATCTCAATCGGAAAAAGCACGCACACAGCGAAAGAAGGTTGAGACTTGATGCAAGATTGGAATAAGAGTCAGACTAAGGCAGCGACGATTGCTGATGAGAGAGGGAGAGGGAGAGGGAGAGCGCTTTGATGTAGAGAGTCAAGGGAGAGGAGAGATGAAAGAGATGAGTTTTTGATCAAAAGGGTTCTAGGTGGATACCAAGATCTTATCATTGATGAAGAGGATAAATAAGGCCACACAGGTGGCATGCTTTGAATAATATTGAACAGTAACCAAAACTATGAACAGGAAATCAAGTGTAAGTTACAGTGAAACCCAAAACTGTTATATAGGAAATATTAACAGACATCAATGAAATTCACTTCAGCCAATTCTTCTTTTTATGGTATCAGAGCATGACTGAAACCCTGACTCCATCGCCGTTGTACCATATCTCTCGCGCAACGAATTTTCTTCTCATTCTGTTGTACTCCATATCTCGTACAACAATCCTCAATCTTGTATCTATGGAAAACAAAAATTCAAATCATTTTTCATTGATCATTCAGCCTTGATGATAGTGTTTAATCAACATAATCGATCAAATCAATCAGAACAACAAAATGAGTCCTCCAGTTGCAGTCCTCTCTCTGAGCAACAAGTTCTGGCCATTCTGAATCAAGGTTGACAGTGCTCTAATTCACAAGCAAGTTCTGCTGTATCTAAAACAAGTCTATCCAAGATCACTTCTAGCAGCTGGATCATTGACAGCGAGGCAACAAATCACATCTCTTCATCTCCTAAATTATTTTTGCATAAAAGCAAAAATTGTTCATTTCTTCATGTGTTACTACCTAGTGGAAAAAAGGTTGAAATAGTTGCAAAAGGATCATTGCCTTTGAATACTGTATATTACATGCGTGATGTATTGTGTGTGCCTACAGTCAAAGTTGATATGTTATCAGTTAGTCGTCTAACAAGGGGCTTGAATTGTTCAGTAACTTTTTTTCTCATATCGATGTGTTTTGCAGGATCTGACTACGAGGAAGATAATTGGTTTGGGTAAGCAGCATGATGGATTATATTACTTGGTAGCATTGGCGACGAAGAAAATCTTGACCAATTCCCATTCATCAACAAACCATCAACCATCCTACAACCTCACAACCTTATCCACTGAACTCTGGCATAGCCGTTTAGGTCATGTCTCTCATTCTCCTTTAAAATTTATTGTTAAGAACTTCTTAAGCCTTTCATTTCAGCCTATTGATGCTTGCCTTATTTGTCCTCTGGCTAAGCAACATCGCTTGCCTTTTGGTGTTAGTTCCATTACATTTGAAAAATCGATCGATTTAATTCATTGTGGCATTTGGGGTAGTTATAAACATCCTTCTATTTCTAGTGCCCATTACTTTCTCACTATCATTAATGATTACACAAGATTCACTTGGTTTTTTTGATGAGACACAAAGATGAAGCACAATCGATTTTAAAGCGATTTTTCAGCTATGCTTTTACTTAATTCTTATCTCGCATAAAAGCTTTTCGTAGTGACAATGGTGGTGAGTTCATTTCACTTCGATATTTTTTCAATGACAATATTTTTTAAACATTCTTGCATTTACACGCCTCAACAAAATGGGGCTGCGGAATGCAAACATCGTCACATTTTATAAGTAGCCTGAGCTTTGAAATTTCATGCTAAACTCCTTACTCAATTTTGGGGAGATTGTGCGCTTCATACCGTTCACATCATCAATCGATTACCTACACCTCTTCTTTCCTTCAAAACTCCATTTGACCGTCTTTACTCGAAACCACCTCCTTATCATCATCTTCGTGTTTTTGGTTGTCTAGCTTATGCCACAAATGTTCACACTTCGCACAAATTCTATTACCTTACTATGGCTTGCATTTTTATTGGTTATCCTGTTGGCTAAAAAACATACAAATTATAGTGAACGCATCCTAAAGGTTGAGCGTTGTAGTTTTCCATTGTTCATGGTTCGTAAAGAGGGAAAGGATGAATGGTATGTCCTAGCCTTGGGTCATATTGACAAAGATTGGAGGCAACCGTCGGTCGCATACTTAAAGGATCCTAGTGTAGCTACAGATAAACGGACTCGGTTCTTAGCTCTCAATTACATTCTCAAAAACAATGAGTTTCTTAGGTGGGGAAGAGATGGAGTCGACTTACTCTATATTTATGGCAATGAGGCTAAGAGACTGCTGCGAGAGGTTCATTTAGGGGTCTACGGGGCTCATCAATCCAGACCAAAGATGTGTTGGTTACTACGACGTAACGGATATTATTGGCCGACTATCTTGAAGGATTGCATCGCATTCGCTAAGGGTTGTGAGGAATGCCAAGCACATGGGCCAGTTTATCATATTCCAAATATTCCTATGAATCCAATTATCAAACCTTGGCTAGCTCGTGTATGGGGATTAGATCTGATTGGCATGATCCATCCTTATTCGTCGATGAATCACAAGTTCATCATAGTGACCACATATTTCTTTACCAAGTGGGTTGAAGCTAAACCATTGAAAGTGTCTTCAGCGATAGCAATTAGGCAATTCCTATACGAGGATATTATCTGCAAGTTTGGGATTCCAGAGTGTTTTGTCTTAGACATGGGGGGCATCATTTATGTCAGGAGAGGTTAAGGAGCTGATGAGAGATTTCGATCCAATTCTTGCACTCTTCACCTTACTATGTCCAATCCAACGGAGCAGAAGCGAGCAACAAACTCATATTACATATATTGAAGATGATGCTCGCTGACAACCCTCGACTATGGCATGAGGAGCTCTTCAGTATATTGTGGGCTTATCGAACGTAGAAGCGAAGTCCAATTGCCACTACAGCATATGCCCTTATGTTTGGGCACGACGTTGTCCTTCTTGTGGAGATAAATGTATAGTCACTACGAGTCATGGATCAACATTACCTAATAGAAAGGATTATGTCCAAGCCATGTGGCAAGAGAATGAAGACTTGGATGTACAACGACTGAAGGCTCTCAACAGTCTGCTCGTTGAAAAGAAGTGAGTGTCCCAATTGTATGACAGATGTACGTGGGGAAAAAGCTATACGAAAGGTGAGCTAGTGTGGAAGGTAGTTTTTGCCCTTAGTGAGAAGAAAGATGGTCGAGGCAAATGGACACCAAAATGGGAAACACCATATGTCATAGACAAAATTCTTGGCATATGGGCTTTTCTCTTAAGGGACATAGTGAAAGGACCCAACCCCGATTTAGTTTCCAAAACTGGAATCAAACCCCTTCTGAAAACACGAACTTTCAAAAACCATAGAAATTTCGGCAAAGTTTCACTATATCGCGAAGTTACCATTAACCTGCACCCGAAAATACACTTCATCCTATGCCACAAAAGTCAAACCGTGGGCACCAATCCCATCCGGATTTCTCAAAAACATATCATAATATAAAACAATAAACAAAACTGTAACTTTACAGAAATCCAGGAAAATCATATGAAAATATAAACATTAGAGTATTCAGAGCGACCTCTAGTATATATACATAAATACACAATAGTAGGCCAAACAAGAAACCTACTGAGAAGGAAAAGTAGCTCAAATACTAAGCATCCAACCTTGACGTGCGACACCAGAATCCGAACTGCAAACTGAGCATTGAAAACAAAGAGCCCAGGGAAAGACATATAAACCGTTAGAGTGAGTGGACGAAAATAAATGTTTTTCGCTGAATAATATATGTTATAAAAGCATATGCGAGTCTAAATGAATGAAAATAAGATGGTACACGAGGGAGACTCTAACTCCTCACGCGTACAGAGCATGCATCGAAAATCCCGCGGGGTCACTCATGGACACATCCGCACTAGTACAGTCCGAATCACGGTATCCCAGACTCACACTTGATTCTAGCCAGAAAGGCCTCAGGTCAGGGTATCTGTTCCCACCAGGAAAATACCTCGGCACAGGGTAACAGTCCCCCCCCCCCCGGGTAAACATCCTCGGGGATCAGCCGGAATGCTAAGTGTATCGATACAACCACATATACTAAGACTAAACTCTGTGTAAACCAAATCATAAATAGTTTCATGCAAGTGTATAAAGCATAATGTAAATGCATATTCATAATTATAAAAGCATATTCGTCGATGCATATTCGTAAATGTACAATTGTAAAGCACATGCTCGTACAAATCATAATCTCATATGCATGCTCATGCTCGTAAAACGTATAATAAAGACTCGCAACCAATCAGTGAAAAGAAAGGTGTCCACTCACAGACAAGCACAGCGCGCAAACGCGCTAATCTCGAGATCCGGTGGAAGATCCCTCGCCAAGCGTAGGATCTCGATCTCCTGAATAATCACAAAATATCACTGATCAAAATCACAATTCAATACTCTGAACCACACATCGGAAACCAACCATTTCCGGAAATATATAACTCGGATATCAAGAAAAGTGTCGAAAATCCCCTAATTACTCCACATATTCCTCGACATAAAAATCCACCACTCAAATCAATTCGAAAGCCTCAAGATGACAATCGGGGCGCGATTACGAGTAAAACGGTATAAAACTTCCCAAAAATCTAAAAAGTCAACTCGTCGGAGCTCCGTCGTTGACCGCTGACGCCGGTGGCGTCAACGGTGGCCAAATCCGGTGAAAATTTCTAGATCACATCTAATCCTCAAGCCCAACAACTTTTCCTTCTACACCAACCTCCAATTCAAAACCCACCGGCTGGAATTAAGCTCGAAAATTCAAACCTCCATTAATTCCGGTGACCTATTCTGGCGAGCTCCAAATGACTTCCAATTCCAAAATTCTTTCACCCAAAAACATCTATGGGTTGACGGGAGCAAAATCCCCAACCCCATCGACCCCAAAAGTGGCCGGAAAAGCCCACCCGATTCCGGCAAAAATTCAAAACTTTAACAAGTTGGTTCTCCCTCAAAACTTAACCAAATCAACTCAAACCAAGTTCAAAATAATAGGAAATCACGAGAGGAAGCTAACCATACCAAGCTTGAGGTCTGAAATGGCCGGAATCAAAAAGTCGATCGGTGGTCAACGGTGGTGCAATTCCTCTTTGGTCAACGCTGGTCAAACTTGGTCAACGGTCCAATTTTGGTCAACTCGGCCCAAATGCGACTTTTCGAAAATTTTACGACTATTTCGATATTTATACTCGCGACTAAAATGATCAACGGTCGAAAACGGATCGAATCCAAACGGATAAACACGATTAAATTCAATGGTCAGAAATATTCATAACATATTCATCGGACATCGGAAAAATCCTCGGAAAACTCCTACGAGCTCGAAATCATAAACTTTACAACTCTCATGAAGGAACTTATGTCAAATTCTCGCCCGATAATTTAGTCGCAAACAAGACCGCCAAATCGATTAATTACGACTAACTATAATTATTCGTGAAAGTCGCAGATTAAACCGATTAATAAACCAATTCTGATTCGGGTCGTCACACATAGACAACATAGTTCACCGCAACCCGATTAACGGTGGTTTCCTCAAGAAATACATTCAGCCTGTGTGGGAGTACGAAGACCCTCCTAACCCAGAGGCTTAGTTTTACTATGTTCACAAGACAGCCTGCTTCAGAGGCTTGTTTGTTCTTACTTTGTTCACCTAGAAAAACTGAGTGGGTGGGTGGGTGGGTGGGGGGAACTTATACCATAATGGCCAACACCTGTGGCCAAAATCTTATACAACAATACTATGTTAATACAAATTTTGAATTTTTTGAATTTTTTCAACTTTTCATCAAGCCAGTTGAATGGTTAATACTTCATTTTTCCTTGTTGAGAATGAACAGAGAAAATAAACAAAGATAGACAGAACAAATCAATTTTTTTTACTTTGAAAGGTTTTGCGACCTTAAGCTCTGATACTGTACATAGAAGGAAAATATAATATGGCCAAATACAATGGCGTAAAAGTAAAATACGACAACAAGAGGAAGCTGGTCGGTGACTTGTCAGTGTCGGCAGGTGCATCATTAGCATTGACGATGCTAGATCGATCTCTGATGATGTTTGGCTTCGGACGCGTCGGGCAACTCAAGTTCACATCTCCCCTCATCCCACATCTTTGCCAATGCTCCACAGTCCCCCCTGTAGGGAAAGATTTGTGCAACGGACAAATCATAGGTCCCCCTAGGCACATCTCTCCTCAGACCGAGGGAGTCCATAGCATCAACGAGCAAAGATGGAGGCAGGGCCGGCACCCGACGTCTAAACCTGGCTGCCCCCAATTTTCTTGGGACAACCATACCATTGAAGAACCTTGGCATAAGTATTGTCACTTAGATAAGGTTTGGGCATAGGTATTATTACTTAGCAACAACTAACAATAATTAAAGGGATCAGGAGGGAAGGCTTTTAGGCAGAGCCAAAAGAAGAGAAACAAGGACGACATTTTTTTTAGGCTTGAAAGTTTTTTGTGGCGATTATTTGCTTAGTGATGAGGTTATTTATAGGAGCCAAGCCCTAGTGGTTTTTCATCAAAATGAAGCGTTTTGCATCTGTTCAACGCACCCATTAAATAGGTGTAGATGCACCATACCGGTACATGATCCTCATTTAAAACCAGAATCCTTCTTTTTTGAGAAAGCCGTTAGGTGCCATTTATTCTCGGAACGGTTGGAACGAGTGTGTTTTGTGTAAGGAAGTGAACTGAGATTCTGTGGATCATGCACAACTAGCTTAATTGGTCCATTAGTGGACTATTAAGTTAAATAGATTGAACTTAGATTGAGTTTACACAAAAGCAGCCCGCTAGAAGGGCCCAAAAAAAAAGGTAATATAAGACATATTTTAAGAAGTTCCCTAGCTTCTTAATCCTAATCTTGGCCCGCTCGTAATCGGCGAGGGCTGTAGAGCGTCCCTTTGTAGCATCTGTGACCAAGGCTCGGGTTTTTTTCCACGTGATGGAGAAGTGGTTGGCCTTTTTCCAGAGCATTCAAAGCGACATCTTGCTTATCCCAGAAGATTGCCTTCATTTCTGCTAGCTCAGCCAGAAGTTTCGCAATCTCAGCTTCCTTTGCATCAATTCTCTTAATATTCGCCTTTAGCAGATATGGCGAGGGACTCAATGATTTGACGACTCTCATTCCATTTGCGGTTGCGCTTGTGGCATTTCGAGATTGCTCTTGTCTTCGCTTCTTCTGACTGAGCGATGCGAGTGCATAAACTAGGCAGCTCATTCAACGTGTTTTCCATTTCATCCCGAACTTCGGTAGCGATGGGAGTGATTGCCTTGCGGATGGTCTCAATGTGCTCCTTAACCGAGTTAACCATCACAGGTTGCTTCAGATCAAAGCCTCATAAGTCTTGAGGGATGACCTTTGTAGTATGGACCTCGGGGAGCTCAACGGAAGGCTTAACCAACTGTTGGTAAACCCTTGTAGCCTCACGAACCGTTTCTACTATATCGGGCTTGGGAATGCCATGGACAGTCGCTATGGTTGGGACTTTAGAAGGGATCAGAGCCATCAAAAATGTTCTGAACACGTCCCAAGGCCAGCTTGAGTGGCGTTAGAGATGCTTCCTCTGCCTATCAATCTTCGTTGGTGTTTTCCTATAGGAGATGGGGTTTGAATAAAGCAGTGAGAAGTGGTGGTGAAAAGAAAGACACATTAATACACCCACTAAAGGCACGTCCTGATGAGGAGAACTTTAACGTTTCCCACTTGAGTGTTATCCCTGGAAATAGTCTCAGTATGGAGGGCGGCTCGCTCCGGAGGAGGTTGCTGAAAAAGGGAACATCAAGAAAACAATTCATATGATAGCGGGAAAAATGCCTAAGAGAAAACATATACCTCTTATGTATGGCCGATCTCTGTAGCAGTGGAGTCTACTGCATCATGCTAGCTCACTGTTATTTCAGCTTCAAAGACCTCATCCGCAGAAATGTAGACTTCTTGGTCCAGAGGAATGTTGTATGTGACAAGTGCCTCCGTTTGGAGTTGGTCGATGTTGTAGGCCTACAAGGTTCAGAGTATGTTGGACAATAAAATTGGAACTATGATATCCCTAAATCTAAGGGAAGAAGCGTTTGTTTGATTACCCCAGTTTCTTTGGTATGGAGGGAAAAAGTTTCTGAAGTGTGTTGCTGCGAGGGCTCAACGAAGTGTTGAGGTTCAGCAGCAGCAGCTACAACGGCATGGTCAGTGGGAGCTTCCTCTTCGAAAGGATGGGTAGCGAAGGTCTCTTGGGTGATCTCTGGACATTATGTCGTCAAGTTTGGAGGTGGGCCATTTTCCCTGTATCACCTCAGTCTCTTTACAATCCCAATCGAGCGGCTCAGCTTCTTCTTACCGGGCAATTAGAGGGGCGCAACGCACTGGTTGGATGAGTACTGCGGGAAGCTAATTCCCGGTCGCTTCGGGACCTAGAACAGCATTGTCCTCGTCACGTAATTCGAGAATCATATAGAGGTCGGGGTTTTTGCGACGCAGTTGTTGACGAAGGCGGTGGCGGCCTCTTCATTTTGTTCAGGATGAACCTTGTTTTTGCGAGGAGCCATTTGTGATTTCTGGGTTAAGAGTTTGATTTTTTTGGCAAATCAAGGGTTTGTGGAGCGGCTCAATTCTCAGATGATAGAGTAAGATGAGAAGCAAAGCTCTCTGGTTGGGCATTAAGTAGTGGCATTGAAGAAGGGCACGAATTTTTTGAAGAGTACTTAAAAATCCTAAGAGAAGCTAGTGTTACCGTTTGGAGAGGAAGTGACGCGTCGTATCAGCAAAAGACCTCTTCGATTGGGTCTAGAATTTAACATTTATTTGGTGATGGGTTGAGATCGATTTAGGCCGACTTTTACGGCCTAGTTTTTATATCTTGCTTCAGGTATAAAATCTTAGGTCTAGCGAGAATCCTTGTCGAGTAAGGAAAGCATGATCGACTAAATCCCATATTTATATTCCTTCAAGGTTTTAGATTTTTTGCCAAATTTGGATTATGATATGAGGAGGCGGTCATTAATCAATATAAATAGACAGATTCGAGAAGAATTCCGGACCTCTACACACATAAGTAAATTTTCTCTAGGCAAACAAGCTCTCTCTCACGAAAAACAATCGACAACGACAAACTTCAAGTTTTCACCAGACATGGAGTGAAAGATTCGACGGTTTACTCTTGTTAGACGACGACGACCAAATGAGTTTTCACCAAACAGGGTGTGCAGGTTTCAGCGATTTAAGAAGTCACCACATACCTGTGTTCGCAACACACGCCAAGAAGATTGTTTTGCTTTATACCAAACAGAGTGTATAAAGTATCAAATTTTGTGGCTCTTCTAGACATGAAACCTAAGTCATAAAACACTAAGGCAAAAAGAACTCATCAAGCGAGGTTGGTACTTTCCTCGCTTCAATCGCATGTGTAGAAGAAAGATCATCAGAGCGACGCATATCAACAATCTGCCCTCGGCAGTGGCATGCCAAGCACATAAAAGAGACAGTTAGTGATTACCTAGTAACACACATGCTGGGAAAAATCGAGCCAAACACTTTCTTCATGAGAGTAAGTTGTAGAGTATTTTATTGCGAGCTCATAGAAATTTTTTGTATAATTTTTTGGACACTCGAACTATTTATTATGAATTTTAGATGTCTATTTGTAAATTTCAATTTTTAAAATATAATATTTGGCTTAATCAGGGTCATAGGATTGATTTTTTTTTTTATAAAAAAAAATCGACGGTCCAGATCGATTTGGCCGGTTAGGGAGTTTTGCCAGACAACCTCGCCATGTGATGAGCTGTCATTCGTTCGTCATTCAGCCGTAAAAAAAATTACTCTTTATTGGCACTTGTAAAAAGAAATTTTACTCTTTACTAGTGCGCATAACAACAATTACTCTTAAAGAAAAGAAAATGGACGTGTCCTGGCATCACCCACGTGCGTGAGCTCTACCAGGATAGCAGCTTCTCTTGGATGAGCAAGAATAGCTCGTGTTGTTGCTCGCGATCTCCGCCAATGAGCAGTCGCGGCTGCTGTCCATCACCGCAACACCGTATTTCGCCGTCTACTTGTGCTATTCTGGCGGGACCCACGGCTGCCCGTGCTGAATTTCGGCACCGATGCAGAGGCTCTAATTAACGAGGAGAGTATCTGATTTTCTACTATCAGGTCAGTTCGCTGCTTCATGACCGTAATTTACTATATAGTCCTTGGTAGAGTTCGTGAATCGACAGAAGTTCTCATATTTTTATATCCCAAAACGGCAAAACCTCATCTATGTTACGAACCCAAAGATAGCTATCTATTCTCATATTTTGTTTGAAGGTCAACTCAAACAAGTCACTGACGAAAGAAAATTCGAAGCTCGACTCATATCCACCACTCGACCCGTGAGGCCGAGGTAAGTCACTCGAGCCAATGATGACGCTGAGAAACATAAAAAGAGTTAAAAGACATGGTTCTGAATTTTGACGGATCCTTTGTCAAATTCATTCCACTCGAAAACCAATAATAGAGCTCATGCAGGATACAGTCAAATTTGAACTAGGTATTACAAAGAACGTGTAATTTACTATATAACAAAGTTGGTCGTATTGTTTACTCACTGTTTATGGAGGTATTTTAGTTTTTTTTACCTTTTTTTTAACAATTTTAATGTTTTACATTTTTACTTACTTTTTTAACTGTTTTTTACTTTTTACCCTTTCATTATTTTTTTTACGGTTTCATCTTCTTCTTTATTTATTTATTTATTTTTAAAAAGGAATTGGTACTTTTTATTTTTAAAAAATTTACACTTTTTACTTATATTTCACTTTTCATTTTTTTTGTTTTCGGTTTTAACTTTTACTTAAATTTTGTTGCAAAACAGTGCAACATAAATCATAATCTGACTTGATCTAACATTATTCCCAACTCTTTTCTCATCTCATATTAAACGTACTTCAATGATCTATCAACTCTTATATTTTGTAAGTTACATGGACTATCTTAAATAGTACTTAGTTTGTAAATTATATTATATATATTACGATTATTCTTTTTTTTTTAAATAAAACTTTAAAATAACTTTTATTTTTACTCCGACGACAAACCGCGCCTCAGCGCAGGCAACAACCCTAGTGTTTAACAAACGAGTGGAGACGAGACCAACGCGAACTAGAAGATATGGAACTTCAAGGCTCCAGTACCTGCAGATTAATTACCCTCGTCCTGCCTCTTTTTCTTATTCTATACTTAATTGGTTACAGGAATTTGTGACGCGATTTCAGAGTGCTACCAGTGAAGGTGTGTTTGCGACTCAAATTTCATGTCCTCCTAGTTTCTTGTTATTTCATTGATGCCTGAAGATTGATGATAGCACTCTAATTGTGAGACATTGACTTTATACCTGTTTTGATTTTTTGTTACCTTGCAGAAACACAAAAGAAAGTTATTGCTAATCTAGCAAACTTTGCCTATGATCTTTACAACTATACTTACTTGAGCAGGTAAACGATTCTTACTTTGATCAGTTGTTGTAATTTTATTTGTCTGTTCGACTAAAGATTATAAACAGCTCAATGTGGTTGAACTGTTTGTGGACTTTGGGGTAGGCGGTATCTGCAATTGTTAAAAGTCTTTATCATTTCACTTATCCTAGCAGCTTTTAGTTTGTTAAATCCTTAAACTCACTACAGCAAGTGACTAACACTAATGTGCATCATTTTGATATCTAATTGAACTTTAAAATCGTAAGTAATGCAGACACGTCTAATGCAGCAATCATAGAAACTTAGAAAGAGCCAAAGTTCTGACTCCCCATTTGCTTCCTAAATCAGGCCAGATGAAGCTGAATTCTTTGCAAAGTCTGCGCAAAATTCATATAAGCAATTCGGGACAAGGCAGCTGCATCCAGATCAATGACTGTATGTTTACTGATTGAACCTTCATTTTGGTTTTAGTCACTTTCTTATCAGTCTGTTATACCTGAGATTTGATTATGTCCCTATTTTATGTTGCCAGGTAGACCAAATAGAGGAGTTTGCACAAGGAAGAGTTTGGGCTGGTAAAGATGCAGCTTCAAGGGGTTTAGTTGATGCTATTGGTGGACTTTCTCGGGCTGTTGCAATAGCCAAGCTCAAGGCAAATATACCACAAGACACAGAGGTCGGTTAGTAAAATAAGTTGCTATTTAACTTCGTAATGTCTTGTGTGGTGATCTATGTACTAACTTTTAATATGTTCTCCATTATTCCAGGTTACACTTGTGGAGCTTGCGAGACCCTCCCCTTCGCTGCTAGAACTTTTGAGTGGCATAGGGAGTACTCTGGTTGGAGTCGATCAAACAATGAAGACTCTACTGCAAGACTTGACATTTTCTGATGGAGTTCAAGCCCGGATGGATGGTACTTTGTTTCAGACTGGAGGGAGCTTCTAACAGTAACCCCATCTTCAATTTGATAAGAGATTACCTTGGTTCCATTTAACATAATTCCGATCCATAATTTTTTGTTTTGGCCATAAATTTATATAGGAAAATTGAAACCCCTTTTTAGTGTTGATAGAGGATCGATAAACAGGGAATGGACCCGGTTGCAGCCATTGTAATAGCGGCCAGGGGTTATCACTTGTACAGCCTTAAAGCAGCTGCACCGCAGGCAGCTCGAGCAGCTCGATTTTGGCGGGCCCCGACACCGGCAGCACGAGCAAGCCAGAAGGAGACGTGCACCGGGGAGAGAAGGAGGCGGCGACCGCTCGTTGACGACGAGGACGAGCAGCTGCACGAGCAGCTGCTGCTCGTTCTGTTGCTCGAGCAGTGCTGACGTCATCCACGCGCGTGGGTGACGTCAGCAGGGGTTATTTTTTTTTCACCTTAGCGCGTGTATGACACGCGCCAGTAAAAGTTAAAAAAGATATTTAACGGACCAATAGGAAGCTGACACGTGGCAGCCCGGGTTAAAAAAAAGAGTAACGGTTAGATTGATCTGGACCGTCCATTTCAAATCAAAAAATCTGATCGGACGGTCCAGATTCAACCGAAACGGTAACCTGATTTTTTTTCTGATTTTTCTGATTTTTTCTGCCATTTTGCAAAATAACCCCTAAAAAATTGCAAAAAAATCCCTAAAAATTCTAAAAAATTGCAAATAACACCCTAGTATTTCTCTATAAATACTACATCAATTTCATTCACATCTCACACAAATTTATCCTCTCCTTCCTCTTCTCCTTCATCCTCCTCACAAAATGTCAAATTGGCTTGATTCCGAAGATTTGCAACTTTGTATTTCTTATTGTCGCATTAGCGTTTGCCCAATTACCGGCAACATGCAAAAGTCCGACAAATTGTGGGAAAAAGTCTATGCCGATTATAAGGAAAATTGGGAGCTTGCGCATGGTGAATCAAGGCCGGAGCCTAGGACCCAAACCGCGGTTTCTTCTCGTTTTACAAAGTTGAAGCCGAGTTTTAGAACTTGGGATGCCGCTCTTGCATATTCAAACGACACGTGTCGTTTATGGATTGGTTGAAAAATATTAAAAAAAAAAATCAAATTTAATTTATGAACAGTAATAGCACGTGCTATTTTTTGACACCGCTGCGCGAAAAACAGCTTCTGCACCTCCTATTCGATGAACAGTGACTGCTCCACCTTAAACAGTGCCTGCTCCTCCTCAAATTGCTCGAGCAAGAGCTTTCTACCGGTGCGGGTGCTCTTATATGGATACAATTTGGTCTATGCAAAAGATCATTTTCAATTCTATAGGAAATTTATCACTTTTCTCATTCCCAACACACATAGTGACTTACAACAAGAATCTTATATACCGGAAGCAAAATAGAAGGAGAATTGAAAAAGAACACCAACAGCAACAATTAATATATGCTCGAGATGATAAAGGACGGCTGAAACCTTTAAAGAGCTAGGCTTTTTTATTCGGTTACTTCGGTAGCAAGAATGGAAGTAGTTTGTAAAGCAAGATTGTAAGCCAGCAGAGGACGTAGATGAAGCCGGTGAGATACTTGAACCACAAGTGAAATGGAATGGAGATGGCTACGAAGATGACAGTAACTCCAAAGAAAATGCCGAGATGTTGGAGCACATGAGCAGCAAGCGGATAGTTGACATGAATGCATTGGCTGACGAAGATGCACGTAAAAGACGTTTATGACGATGAGTCCGAGAAAGCAGGAAATAGCAGGGAGCTGAGAGTGAGTTTGTGCTGATAGGAAAGCCATGTCAATGGCGGAGGCCTAGCACAACACAGCAACAGCAGCAGCTTGTGGCTTAGCCGCTTCTTCATCGTCTGAATTATGAACTCAACCAAGTGCTATAAGAACTCGGAGAGCAAATGCCTTCATGTTCATGTTTGAACTTGGATTCTCCTGAATGAATAATCCTCTCTATTTTTTAAGGCACTGAATAAGTGAATATATATATACTGAACTTTTTGCAGGAGAAAGAATGGCCCACTAGGAAATTTGTCAGCAGTTGCGTTTGATGGGTGAGGTATTTTGGGATCATTGTCAATGCGGTCAAGGCACAAGGCTTGGGATTTTGAACCTCTCCGGGCGAGAGTATCCCAGTATTGCCTATTAAGCTCATTTTGGCCTTCCAGGATGAGTTTATTAGGCTACACTTGGTATGCTCTCTACCAGCAGAGTATCCGCTTTCATCTCCATTTTTGGTCACATGGAGACCTATGAAGGAAACAGAAAAACTTAAGCGACTCAGCCAGCCAAACTAACCCATCATTTTCTGCGTGGAATCCAGGAAGAGACGTATAGTCGTGGAGAGAGAGTTTTAATGTACCGTGTGTGCGCCTTTTAGATCCCCAAGCCACCCCACCAACTTGCAATGAACCTCGTACATACGAAGAGGGATAGACGTTTAGCCAAGAACTAGCAATACACCCACGCTCCGCTGTGGGGAGAATTGTTGTTTTGCTCAAAATTTGCATCCTCTATATTTGTCGATGAACATATGAATTATATGTATATTCTTTGGTGTTACTCTGCGATTATTACATGTTAATAATTCGAATAATACGTAAACTGAGATACTAAAAGTATTCAATGACCACAATTTTCTAATATATAGTCATTCTCAAAGTGCACTTCCAACTTCCAAGTCCTTTCCCAAATCTTTTTCTCTCCACCACTGTTCTAGCTAGCTATCTTTTTGAGCTGTTGGCCTATATGGTAGTACTATTGCACAAACAAAACCATACGCAGACTAATTTCACAGGCAACACGCATAAAACCACGCTTTCTTTCGCCAACAAAGCAGAACCTGCTCCTCCTTCCTCCATTTTCCTAAAACAAGTCCCCTGCAACTTTAGTGGGTCACAAGCTAGCTAAGACTACTCAAGGTCTCAAACTCATTCAACAACAAAAATGGCGCCGAGGTTGTTGTTATCTACTGGTTCCTTCCGCTCTACTGCCCCAACATCCTTAGCTTTCTTCAACCTCCAGCCTACTCCCCATCATCATCATCAAACACCCATCTCTGTTCCTCCTCCTTCTTCCTCCTCACCAAACCATCACCAAGCTCGCTCTCTTTACTCGTTCCCCACATTCCCCGACTACCCCAACACAACTGTCACCAACATTTTCACCATGGAGCCCAAAAACACCACCGCCGACGAAAAAGCCGTCACCTTGACAAGCATTGTCCACGAGCGCACCAACTCCGGCCGGACCCCCGAGGCCCTTCAAGCCTACAACAAATTCATGTCGGCTGACGTCATCCCGGAGCCGTACACGTGCTATGTCCTCATTGAGGCGCTGGCGGCGGCGGAGCAGTGCGTAGTGGAAATGATGAGTAGAGGAGTGAGGCAGTACCATTTGAGAGAGAGTGCTTACTTGGCGGTGTATGTGGCTTTTGTGAAACAGGGGAGAGTAAAGAAGCAGAGCAGTTTCTGATTGAGATTAAAAGCAGAGGCTTGTGGGGGTCTCGGGAAGAAGCAGTGAGGGAGGCTCTTGATGGCTTTAGTGAAGTGGAGGTTCAGAGGGTCTTGAACATTGTTATGGGTAAGCTAATTAAGATGGAGGATTCAGAATTGTTTTGTTTAATTGATTAATATTTGGAGTATATTGACTGAATTATGCTTAAAGTTTTGAGTCTTCTATACAGATTGTTGTGTTGCTCTTTTGTGTTTGATTAGGGGATGAAAGTTGAAAGCTTTGCAATGTTTTTGTCATGTACTAATGGTTTTTTTTTTCATTGAAGTTATGGATTTTTGCTCACTGCTGAAAGTTGAAAGCTTTGCAGTTTAATAGAGTTACTTCTCTTTTTAAGGTTTTCAGTTATGGTTATGATTAGTGCTGAAAGTTCAAAGCTTTGAAAAAGTTTGGAACTTTGCAATGTAATGTTGTTTTGATTTGTCTGTAATGTTATAGCAATAGCCAATGGGTCTGATCGATGCTGGTAGTTAAAATCTCTACAATTTTATCTCTTTCTGATTCTGATGATTCATTGATCAAGAAGTATGAACCTGAAGACGAATACACTGTGAGGAATACATCACAGAGACATCCCAGTTGGTGCGCGGCTGCTTTATGCATTACCGGGCCAATGTGATGTTCGATGCTTTGATGGAGGATGGCTTAACCAAAGATGCAATGGAGGTCAGGGAATACATCTTGGCAAATGGTGAAATACCTCCTGTGGTGATCTACACCGACTCCATTGTCGCCTTCTCTGGCCACGACACAGAGAAGGTCATTAAGGTTTACGAGCACATGAAAGCGGATAGAATCACTCCCAATTCCCACACACACTGCGTTCTAATCCAGGCACTTGCTAAAGACCCAAACTTCCTTGGTGAAGCCAAGAAGTATTTGCTGGAAATGTTGCACGAGGGAATGCGTCCAAATGTTGGACCTGTTCAGCCGTGATTGCCGCCTTTACTGGGGCAGAGAAGTTTGAAGAGTGCTCGGAGATTTTAAAGAAGATGCATTCTGAGAGGTTTGATCTTAACCAGGAGTCTGTGGAGGGTGAAAAGACCAAAGATATGTGAGGAAGTTCTTGCAAGGGAAAGGAAATGACTTTGATGCCTTGTGCAGTATAAATTAGGTTAATTTGCTAGTTAAACTATGGAGTAATTAGGAAGTGTTTCTAATGTGGTAGCTATTGTGTACGTGGAAATGTGTCTGATCCTACGATTTTTGTGCTTCTTATGTTGGCATTGGCTTGCAGCTAATTTTTGAAGCTCTCCCCTTGCAGTCTTGCCTTGCTTCGTTGAACTTGTTCATCTCTGTGATAATGAAAATAATTTTTATTCGGAGCTGTAATAGCTTCATTCAGAGTTTTCTTATGCGCTTCAAAATTTGATGCTTTTGTCTCCAGTCTCCATCCATGGTTTGAGTTTAGGCTTCATCATTCAACTAAAACTTAGTGAAGATGCTTAGTACTACATTTCACAGCAGTCATAAACTCATGCATTCATTCTATATTTCTATACAACAAAATTTCCAGGAGCAAATAGCATGATCTAGAACAAGATTTTTCTAGTGCTGTTGCTTGTTCCCCTCTGCTTCTAATGTATGGTAATCCCATTTGCAACCGCTTTGTGTGGTGCTCTTCTTTTCTTAGGCTCATTTTCGTTGCCCCGAAAAATACCTAAATTGGCTAATGAAATTTGTTCATCTTCTTTTCGATGTCACGGTCACTAAAATCGCCCGATTCTGGTTACAATGTTAAAAACAGAACAAGCAGTACACAAGGAAGAGCAAACAACGAATGCATGAAATGGACCAGCATATAATGAGCAGATCTATACATTGCTCAAAATTAACCAGGGCCATCATAATATTGATTCGAAATATAGATTCCGGAGCCCCTTTTACGTCAATAGTCCCATCAGACCTCGACGAGTAGACTCATATAAAGTTGAAAACTGTGATGCGTATGGCAGACACTCGAGAACTCTATGGTCATTTAGACCAATATCCACTCACCCTCACTCACTCTCAATTCATTGGGGACTGAATCACTACTCAACTTTTCAACAGTGGCACGCAGCACAACTCTTGTTGTCTCGGGCCTTTCGTCCTCCCCTGCCAACTTCTTGACCGGAATGCTGGACGAGTACGCCGGAGCCGGCAGGACAAGGAGGCTCTCCAAGCTACTGTACTGCAACGTATGGGACCTGATAGTACGTGGCGGTGCGTGTACGAGGCATTTCTCTCAAAAGGACAAAGGACATGAAGCTGTACGTACGTACATAAAGAGGGTTCGTTTTCAAAAAAAGAGATGAAGCTGTGCATAAAGATTAAAGAGGTTTTTTTGACTCTCTTTGGTATGTAGATAACCATGCATATTGCTCTGTTGTCTTCGAATCTGTGTTAAAGTTACAAGCTTTAAGTTAAATGACATATTTTTATTGTTCTAATAAATTGATGAACTAGCATTCCAACAATTGTGATGATACTTCTATTCATTCTCTTTGTTCTATCACCTATGTTTGATTAGTGTTTCAAGTTAACAAAAGTCCAAGTCGGACTGAAATGGCTCTGTTGTCTTTAATTTCATGAATGAGTAAGGTTATTTAAGGTTTTAAACTATTCCATTTGGTATTGCCAAGAGATGGCTTCGGATACCACCAGCTATGAAAATCAAGTAAGTCATCGACAATAGTTGTATGCCTGAAATAGTGATCCAGAATGGCGTCATGGAGAAATATGCAAAGGCCGCCAGTCCTGCCAGTCATCCCAATGCAAATACTGTATAGGACTCTTCAATCTTACCAATATTAAAAGGGTGGATTGGTGGGCAGATTTTGTTCAAATCTTTTTGATTCCGCAGTTTACATAAACCTCACCAGGTGTGTAGTTGGAAAATTGGAGTTTCAAGAGCAAGTGTATACTGTTTCTCTGGTGTAGTGTGACTGCGTGAAAAACTTGGCTGAAATAAAAATACATCATTGATGGTACAAACTATTTGAAATTATTTAATGATTGTAAATTTGTAAGCAAAAAAAAATGTAAATAACTAGGCAACTTGCCGCCAAACGTGATAAGACACAGATTCATCATCTTTACCACTACTTGAATTAAAATAAAGGCCCAACAATCTTGTTAGACCAAATTATTGAGAAAATAGTGAAGTAAAAATCATATTACACTCTCCCGCCAAATTGTCAAACAGACTTTTCCCGCCATGTACATCCATTTAAATTTAATGAGATAATTAATTATTAGAAATTTATTTAAGAAAATAACCTCCGGAAATAAAAATTCTTATGTAGAAATTAGATTACTAAGTAAATTTCAAACTTTCTATTGGCTCCAAGATTACCGAATAGGCGAGTACAAACTCCCCTCATGGCTGTTTCTTCTTTCTTTTCTGTGAAAGAGATTCACAACAGGCAACAGCTACATTGAAGTGTTAGCCTTTGTATCACAAAACTCATACACACTTATGTGCTGCACACTATAATGCACTCATATACATGCTCCTAAATCCTAAATCCTAATTCCTAATACGACTTCACTTGTTGACCATGGGATACAAAATTGGGAGACTATTATCGTGTATACAACAGCATATACAATTCCAGGTTAACCATATGAGCTGACTCAGACAAGGTCAGTCTATTGAGGATGACTACTAGGTGGGCGAGGAAACTGAGTGCTCGTACTAGCTTGTAGCTGGAAGGGAACCTTTGGTCTTCGAGATGTCAGATGTGGAGGATGGGATAGCTGTGGCGGTGGAGGGTTCAGGAGTGGCGGAGGAGGTCCCAAAGATTCAGATGATTGAGTTGGCATAACTATGAACTGGTTCAAACTTCAAAGCATCATTATAAGCCTGACCTGTGAGACTTCCACGCATTCGCCCTGCTGGTCACCAATCCTGCTCAGATGGCAAATTCAACATCCCATCAGCCACTGATACCGATTGGACAGTTCCCCTGATGTTTCCACGCTGATCCCTTGATGCTCTACGCCGTCCAGCATTTACTGACAAAGATCTACTGCTTTGACCTTGAGTTGGCATTGGGGAAGAGTGCCTAGCCAGAGCAGCACGTTGAGCAGCCATTATAAAACTCTGTCGGTGGTCTAAGCTCGGTGTTTGGTCAATTCCAACTTGTGCACTCCCCTGCATCACATGGGACCGCGAGGGATGTGAGCTTGAAGACTGAGACAACATCAAGGGAGTTGTTGAATTGATCTAGCACTTTGCAGTTGGCTTGAATCTAGAAGGCCAACACCTGATTGGTTATGAGTTAAGGAGCCATCGGTGGGAACCCTATTCTGTAGCAACATTGAATTGCAACTCTTTAGCATCACTAAACAATTGATGGAAGGAAAAAAGTCTCAATCCATTAATATATATCATCTTCTCTAGAATGTTTTAAAAGAAAAATTCTACCAAAAACCAATTTAAACTTTAGTACTGATTAAGACAAGACAATTTGAGGGGTTAGGGGTTCGCTGCTCCCAAATATCCAGGTGGCCTATGCATAATTATGGGGGAATTCAGAAAAGAGAGAGGCACCAACCTGTGTTGCTCTTAAGCCATGATGCATTGAAGATGAAGCAGTGTCTGAGACCTGAACCGGATTCATTCGAGGCCTAGTGAAGTATTGTTGCCTTTCCAAGTTGCTACAAACTGCATTTAGAACAATTGCTGGCGGGGTGATAGACTGGCCAGCCTGAGAACTACCGGAGGCTCCAGTGGGAGTTGAGTTAATGAAACTAGCTCTTGGTCTTTGTTGCATACCAAGTGTCTGTGCTGGAAGGGCCTGAACTGCCATCGGGTTCCTGACTATTTGCAACCGGGAGGCCAGTTCTCTGGGTATCGTCTGAGATGTTCCATACTCATTGCAGCAACTGGATTTGCAGACTGCCACTGTTGTGAGTGCAGATTGTTGAGAGTAGAAAAAGTATTATGCATTGAAGATAGCACAAGACCAGTGTTCCAATGACTCGCACCTTCTTGATTAAGTGCAAGAGAATTAGCTTCAAACAATGCTGAAGGTTGTAATGGATTCGGACCATGCGCAATACTATATCCCAACTGAGTACTGGTGAGTAAGTCATTAGGAAGAAAATATCCATCCGCTACTTGAGCACTATTTGCATTGATCAATGGTTTGATATCTTCAGCATCGCAAACACCAACAGTATCCATCTCAGTATCATCATTGTTTGTAAGATCCACCACATTTGTTGCCATATCTTGATCATTATCATCTTCCCACACAGTTTTCCATGATCCATCTAGAGATATTTACTCTCGAAACATTATCTCCTACCTCTCTCAGAACCTGAACAGCAACCCAACTAACATTTAATATGGCAGGAAAACAACATATAAGAACATACAAAACAAAGATACTTGCCTTAACCATATTTTGATCAACACGGATATCCAAATAGCAGACATACTGATCACAATGGGGGCAGCGCCACCTTGGTAGTCTTCCATTCATGCTGAGGAAGTTACTCAAGTCGAAGCACTACAGCCTCAATTTACATATAAAATGATATTAGAAAGAGAATTTGAACAACCAGACTGGAATTCAGAAAATTATATGCAAAACATGGAAAGCTAGATGATTCCCTATAGCAAATTGTTTTGAAACTTAATCAACCTATGAAATATAATAGATCCTGGATCTCAAATTAAATCCAGCAAGATACTGCAAACCCTGTCATTATGCTTGAAACCTTTTAAAAAATAGATCGACAAGTGAATAATGAAATAAAAATAGAACACAAAGTTCTGTAAATAAGCTCAGCTATGCTAAATATTATACTCTTTGATGAAAGTAAGATCAGGAAAACAAAAGTTACTTAGTCTTTGACCCTGACTCACAACTTTTTCTCAACAAATCCGTCCTTTCGATAACCAAAGTAGTGGAAATAAAGAATGTTATTCATGATTAGTTTTCAGAAAGGCAGAATGGAGAAGAATATAAAATATATTTAAAATCATAGAATTTTTAAAACATCAAAGTTTTAACCCTGAAATTTTGAAGTGTGTGAACCACCAATGTAAGCAGAACCCTATAGACATCTAGTGACACATGTCACAAAAGTCTGCAATTGACGAGAGCGTAGAGGTCATATAACCTTGCAGTGCAACAAAATTCCATAATAGTCAAGAATAACTTCAACGGCTATAAGCTTGCTCAGGAAACCACAAACTCGGAAGCAAAGGCATAACATATTAAAAGGAAAGATGATTATACACTCACCTCAAGATGTTTGCACATATGCCCTTTAACAGGAGTTTTGATACGTCGAGCTGTTTTCCACATAAAAGAAAAGAAGACAGCAATTAGCATATCATCTATCATAGAATAATAAAAAATTACCCTCAGCTATCCTGATGCAGTAAAATAGACAAAGAGACAGAACTAGACAAAGTGGAATTTCAGCAGACTATCTGTGCCATTGAACAGATAAAACAGAAACCAAATTGCTATCTAACTTTTACATTTCTGCTAAAGAAAAATAAATCTAAGAAAAATGTGACTCAGCCAGATTGTCCAAGAAACCGGACTGCAAATTAAAAAGCGATAAGTAAACTATTAAGATAACAACTGATATAGGTTGTGAAAAATATTACTATCATCAAACCTACAAACAATACATACCTTATGGGACAATTAAGTGATATTCTTGATGGCCCCTCAAGAATTTCAATATCTAACAATTAAGAAATATAGCTATTAACACTTTAAGCATTAACATGTACAAAATAGAGCCGTCAGTATTCTGATTTGAACACCTGAACACGTGGAAGATACACTGGGTTGAACATAATCTTTAAGTACTGAAATGTCAAGGGATGATGCCATGCTCATAAAGGCGACCACAATGACATAGTGACCTAAAAACGGTTAGAGAACTGTCAGAACTGAATGTAAATGGTAACACCAAGCTATAATACTTACATCCAAATCAAGCGGATGCTTACCTTTAAACTGGCCCACAGCTTGAAGAAGGTTTGTTCCAAATCTAAGCATTTGAGTAACATCTGAAGGCAGCTGTGGTCCAGTATCCTAACAATGAAGAAAATAGACACAGAATGGTACTAAATCAGTATTACTATACAATGAAAAGGTTGTCATATACATCAAGTCTGGAAGAGAAAGCCACACATACCAGTGAAGTAGTGATCCTATTATCTACTCCCTTTCCATTGAGAAGAAAGCTACAAAAAAGAAGTGCATTAGAATAGAGGAGAGGGCAGCTCCAGATAAAAATTAAAATAAAATAAAAGGGATACAAAGAAATAAGAGGCATACTTCACTTTTTGGGGACTTATAATACAAGAAGATGTATCCATATTGTCTATCTGAGCGACCAATAACCGCTGCAGAAAATAGAGGCAAATATCAAAGACGACTTCCATAAATGATAGTTTAAGTTCCATAAAGAAAAATCATTAGAAGGTGCACTAAAGCACATAAGAATTAACCACCACAGGAACGTGATCAAAGAAAAATTATCAATATTCTTACAGAAAATCTTTATGTGAATCAAATGGGGGGAAAACATGTTGTGCTCATCCATGTGTGTGTGTGTGTGGTGACGTTGATGCATATGTATTAATTATACAAAAAAATTGAGCAGTTATTATTAATTATCATAACTGGGATTGCAACTAAGCCAAGGAGAAGCTTACAGTTTTTCTTGAGGAGAATACACTGTATTCCTTGAGATGTCGAAATCAATCACAATTGTTCCATATCCTAGCTACAATGTACTCAAACATATAAAATACATAGTTCAGAACAAAAGGAACAGAAAAGAACGATATTAACAAAGGAAGAACAGAGGCAGACCTTAGCTTCGAGCGAGGCAAGTATCATGCCCATCTTCATCACCAGATAAAACCTGCATCAAAATAAAGTAGGTCTGAAAGATGAATAACATGTATCATTTAACACAAGCAGCTGTTAATACAACAAGCATGTTTATTACATTATTAATACAACAAAAAGATGAAAAGAAACAAAAGACAGGATATTTCAATCCTACGAACTAAACATATAACTCCTAGGCAGAAACTTAAAACACAGCTCAAGATGAGATTACATTTAATTGATGGTATTCACAATTTCACATAGTAGTTAGGAAACTGATGAATTACTTCCTATTCCACTGCAAAGGTAATATTCAAGTATTCGTATATTCTCATTTCTAATATGACATGATTCAACATCATTATTTTCTGTGATCCGGGTATCACTAGGGGATAGGGTCCATCGAAAACGAAAACTGAAATCATCTTGTATCACAAGGGTACGTATATAAAACAAGTACAGTTTATTTTTTTGATAAGAAGTACGTATATAAAACAAGTACAGTTACAGCATGATTAAATTACCACCTTTCCCTAACTTTTTCAACATTAGAAAGACAACAGTTGGGTCCAGTGGTAATATCTCCCGAGCCAGAAAACCTGCTAGCGATCTACATTTGCAAAAGATAATCATGATCATCACATAATAACCAAATTCAAAAGCAAACCTCAACAGCTAGAGAAATGAGTTCTGCGTTGTCCTTCTCCGAAAACCATCCACTCTTACAAGCACTCTATCAACACAAGCACACACTCGGTTGGTAAACAGCGCCACACAGACCTCAAAGCAGAGTAATAATGCCACTTAACACATTTTTGCCTGAACTTTTTACATAACAAATTCAAGAAAATACCTTAACAGATACCATAAGCACCATAATTGCAGCTAGAATAGAGTTGTTGTGGTTACGCATATCTTCACAAGTCTACTAATTTAGCTTAGAAAACAAAACAAAAAATCAGAAATAAAAATTAAAAAAATCTTGACTCCCAAGAACATCAAGAAGAACAAGAATACATACCTGTACTAGCAAAATAGGCAAATCTTTCGCCTTTTCCAGAACCTCATTGTTCGCAACCTTATAATCAATGGCTCTGTAAAAATTCCAAGGCGAGTACACAAATGAGGAAAGATAATTACTGAGAGAGAGAGAGGTAAGAGTATTTTTTTTTGTTACTTTTTACCTGGAAAGAATGTTACAAAGACTGCAGAACTGCGTCGAGTCGCCGCGGAAACCAGAGCTGACGTGGCTGAGCAACCGGTCCACGACGGCGTCGAAAGCGACGGCGACTCGGACGGACGAAGCCGACGAGTCATGCGGCGGCTCAGCCTTTGCGAATGAGTGAGCTACACTAAAGCAAGCAAAAACCCTCACACTCTTTTTACTCTCCACTCTTCTCCTCTCTTTCGTCTTCGTCTTCGTCTTCGTCTTCGTCTTCTCTCCAAAATTCTCTGCGCGTCTTTCTGCGTGTGTCTAAGAGTGTGTGTGTAGTTCTGGGTTTTTAATTTTGAGAGCGGAAAATAAAAAGGCTGGCTGGGGAGAAAAACTCAAAATCACCGTACGAAATCAATTTGCTTAGATACAATGGAAGACCATCTCTAATGGTAACGGTGGGAGAGATATTAAGGTTGGGTTGAAAAAATAGAATCATATTCGGTATTATTCATTCAAAAAATAAGTTTTATAATTTGATCATCTTTATCTATTGGGTCACTGGATCAGGTTCGTTAGGGCAGTAAGGCAGTAGATCAATGATGTATTATTCACTTCTTGATAATTATTTTCATCTATTTGGTCAGAGTCAGAACTTTATTGGCAAAAAATTCAACAACATATAATACGTCAGTAGCTATATAAGCACATAATTTCAATTAATGGGAACTTCACCAGTGGCTTGGTTTTATAATTGTATTAACCTTTGCCTTATTTAAACTCCAAAGTGGTCCATTTACAAAGCTATAAACTTACACGGGAACAACCATCCGAAAGTTGTACACCACAACAAATTGAACTAAACACAGAGGTGAGTTCCATATATTAGCATCACCAAATGATAAGTTTCCCAGACATAGAGAAGAGAGACATTAGAGTTCATAACGACATTCCAAACCAAGGAAATCATGTAAGGTCCATATCTCCTACTTTTGGACTTGAGACAATTTATGCAGGGCTGATTTTGACTAGTATATATAATGCATAGCAAATCCATAAAAACATAAAATAGGCATTAAGAAAGCAACTGTTTGTTAATGGCTAAGTATATACTACTGGAGCTCCTTATAAAGATGCAACTATTAGATTTATGAGACTACTCAACACTTATAGCATTGATTAGAGCTTGTCTATTGACATGGTATTGGCGACCAACATGCATGTAGACATCAGCTCCTCTGATAAGTTCAGTTTTGTGGAACTTGTCCATTGTCGTAGTGTTGGCGACGAACACGCCTGTAAATATCAGCCCCTCCGATTAGTTCGGTCTTGTTAACCTCACATCTTCCTCAAAGTAAAGATAGTTTGTTTGTCACAACTCACAAAATTCAAATACAAGACAACTCACTTCTCCTCATGTCCTCTGTTGCTTTACACCTAGATATGAATATGTGATATTTAAGATCATGCTTGAAATTAACAAATTATAACTTAATGCACTTACCCGGTCAATACAAATTGATGAAGCTAACAAAAGCAAAAGAATCCCACTCCCTTGGATGATATTTACCATATTAAAAAATAAAATCACAACAACGATAAAACAAACATATAGTAACACACAGGTACCTACATGGCTATACCTTATACTTCTCCCTAAACTTTGTTTGGTGAGATTGATCTTAGTTGTTTCCAGAAAAGGATGAACTGATAGAGTTAAAATTGAAAGCTTCAAGTATATCTTAGTAGGAGAATAGTAAAACCTTTAGTAGGAGAAAAATTATAAAACCATCTTCCCAGGGATTGACCAAATGCAGTTCTTGCCCAGGCAAGAAAACGGAGGTGAAAAGTTGAACTTTCACATTTTCTGTTTTTTGGGGCTACATCTAGGTAGCAACCGAGCTAAATAGCTGTTGGTGAACTTGCTCTAATGGTAAAAATACAACTTAGAACAAAAATTTATATTTCATGGTGGACATTACATGTGGCCTTCATATATTGTGAGTTGAATGAGATGCATAAGTTGTAAAAGAGGTTGAATAAATACAACCCATTTTAGAACCTATGCAACTCAATCCGGAAAAGATGGATATGTATATGTACCATTGGAGATTATTTTTGGCCAAAAAGATGCAAAAGTTATTATAGAAACTACCATTGGAGATGGCCGAAAGTTGGTGCTTTTTTACATTTTCTTTGCTTCCATACTCTTTTCATGAGTGATTGAAGTTTTTTTTCTATTGTTCTTGGGAAAGATACAAACCATACACCAATTTTGCTATCCTCTAAATTTTAGTATGTTAGAGCAAGAGATGCTAAAACTTTTTTCTCAAACTTGAATTTGACACCTGACGTGGCATTTGGCTACTATGACACAATTCAAGTCTAGCAGTGATGTTAAAAACATTTTACTATTATCTCTCATCCTCCATTCCTTTTCGTTCAGTCATCAAATGAAAACTCAAGTTTTCTCCATCTGTTTCATTTTTGTTCCTGGAAAAGCTAGATCTCCCAAAGACAAATGAAAATGAAATTGAGGCTCGTCCATCTCTATGCCATACCGGCCAATTTGAAGAGTGCATCGTTTGCTGAAATCCTCGATTTGTTGAAACCTGATTAAAAATTGTGACTCAGCTCTCATTTTTTTTGCTCTTGATTCTGGGTGTTCGATAGCACTTGTACTTTTATGGCTATATGGGAACTCGCTCTCTTATTTGACATATTGACTGGGTTTTGTATATGCATGATGGTGCTCGATTAAGACAAGACATCAGCGGACGAAAACACTTGGGTTTGACGAGAGAATCTGCTAGGCTTGCTTTGTAATTGGGAAGATACGGAGAGAAGAAAGTGGAGAGAGAAAGAAGCTTGCAAGCAAAGTTTCAAATTTGATAGTTTCAATTGAGACGGTCAAAATTGACAATCCGAATTAAAATGGTCATCCGCTTGAATTTGACCACTCTCCTGGAGAGAGCAAGAACCTCAATTTTTTGTCAAAACTTACCGTTTTTTCTGTCACGGTGAACTTTGACAGTTCTATTAGACTTACTCTTAGTTGTGAAAATTATAGATTGGTACCTCAATTTCCTTGTTCATACCAACCTATCTTTAGAGCAAATGCGGTAATGGAGTAATTTCATGGACTAAGACAGAAGTATGTAGCCAAAATGAATGCGCCACCGGAAATAGTTTGGTTCGACCAGTTTTACAAGTAGTGGACCTTCCTTGATTCGACTAAATAGCGGATTACATGTTTGTATATGTGTGTCCAAATTAATATTGGTGGACTGCTATGCGGCTGTATTCACTTGTGCTACTTCATGAGTCTACTTATGTTTTTTTTGTAAAGTTTTCAAAATTGGACCAATTTTTCGTCTAATTTTATATTTAATAATAAAATGAAGTAAATTTTTGTTATTGGCTGTTTATTATGTGAATAGTTCTTGATATCAATTGATCAGCATCGTTGAATTGGTAGACCAGTAGAAAAGACCAATGTGAACTAGTCATTCAGTCCTGTGTATTTTCTCCGTGTACATGTGGCCACTCACTACTTTACCACGTACCCATACCATTCAGCAAATGTCGATGAATAATTGAGTAATGTTTCCTTCCCCTCCTTCCATTTCTCTTCCATTGTCTCCCTGAGCAGTAGACTTTTACTGTGCAAGGTGCCCAAATCAAATAGGTGGGTAAAAAAATGGAACAAGTTATATAAAATTACAAAATAGAGTGAAAACACCTTTAAGATTAGGCCACATGACACCGGTGTTGACTCGTTATTGACGGCGTGTAGTTGAGCTAAACTCACAGATTGAACCTCTCCCAAATCTTATAGGAATGCAGACAAAGCATGCTGCCTGCCAATTCGAATACCATGATTTGGAGGTTTGTTCTGTTCTCCTGACCAATTTCATCAATACTGTTCAGATCAAACAGCCGAAACTACGATAGTTCAGATGGATAGGTACTTGCTTGAAATGTGTATTTCAAATTCAGTGTTACAAAATAACAAAGAATAATATTTACCCATCCGAGCATTTCCACACGTTCAAAAACATTCCTACTTAGAATTTTTAAATGCACGCCTACTTTTACAGCTTAAGTGGGCAAAACTATATTGTCAAAACAAAATACATGTGTTTGTTTCCTACGACTCTTTTGAAGTATGGTTAAATCTGATTCTTGTGACTCTGGAGGAACATCTCCCACTCTCACTAATCTTCAACAGTCCACAAACACAAAATGGTACAAAGCAATGCTCGGAGCAGCGGTAGCAGCCACCTTTAACCCATCAATGGTGCTGGAAAACTGATGTTTGAGGTGCACATCTAATATCCTTGTTTCTTTGGGCACTCCGATGCCCTGTGCCCGGACTGTCCACAATTGAAACAGGAACCTCCAAAGCTTCTGCATTGCAAGTTCAGAAATATTTATCAGCTTTTTGTATTTTATATCAATCACGGAGGTACTACAACCCTGAAAATTGAATATCAGACAAAGACTGTTTCTCAGAAAAATAGATTCAAAGTAGGAGCCAACATTTAGAAACGAGACAGCCTTTCAGGTGATAGATACTTAGAAAGCATATTCTTCTACTTGGTGAACTAAACTAACGTTTGATTTGCTAGTCTATTCAATCCATTGGTTTAAACAATTTTGATGTAAATGGTTTATCAGTATTGAATTTTGAAAGCACCTTTTGTTGCAAGATAATGAAATTGAGAGTCGCAGATATCATACCTGTCTCGTGATGGTACTCTGCTTGTTCTTGTACCTCCAATAAGCCAATCATCGTCCATACTTCTTGCCATCCGAGGTCGGCTGCTGCTACTTCTATTAAAACTTCCTCTGCTACTCCTGAAATCATCATCACCATCACTAGAATCTCGGCCGCCTCCCCATCCGCCCCTAGAGCTACTTCTGAAACCTCCCCTACGTCCACCACCTCCTCGTCCACCACTGAAACCTCCCCGTCGACCACTACTCCGATCCCTAGCTGAAAACCTGCCATAGTTGTCATTTGATGGCCCATCATCTTGCAGAGGAGGCAACTGGCCACAGAATACATGTCACATAATAGCTCAGTAAGTGGGTTGTGGCGTGCTCAAAGAATTTCATCTATAAATAAATAGTGAACTGCGAATTTAACATATCTTTGAGCAAATGAAAGGAACAAGATGCAAAAGTCAACCTTGCTTATCCTGGAGATACTGTTTCCAGGAGGTATTTGCCTGTTCAGCAACTCTTTTGCAATCTCCTCTGGAAGATCAAATACTGCTCCTTGAACCTGAAATTGTCACCATCAAAAGTTGTTTATATTACATTAAAGTGTGGGATGAGTATGAATCAAGTATGAGGTATTGTAGAAACTAACCCTTTCATCCGCGATTAAATATATTTTTCCAAGTTCATCAGCTGCTGCAGAATAAACATCTGAGAGGAACCCTGTGACAGATCTAGCTGACAGGTAACCTCTGGCAAAAGCTGGATCCCGGATTATTTGCAATGTCGTCCATCCCTGCATATATTCAAAGAGCACAATAAACATCAGAAAACCACAGCACACACCCAGAGCAAAGGTTCATTATTGCTTTTGAAGCATCACACATAATGTGTCTATATGTATCTGGGTGCTCTGTTAATTCATAAATGTGTGAATTAATATTGAAATAAATTAATAGCTGGCTCCTAAAAATACCTGCTCATGAGTAATTAAAGACCGGGATGACGGAGGTCGAGAAAATCCACTTAGCTGTGCCAGAGCAGCAGCAAGAGCAGTTGTTCCTTGTTCTTCTATCAGTTTCTCTGCTGTTGGTGTGAAAAACCGTATAGATTCAGGATGAACACCATTGAGAGTGGCAACCACATGTGAAGCAGATGACTCCAAAACCTCTTCAATGGTTGGTGGAGTAACAAACTCAAACTTGCACCCCACATCACGCTCAAGTGTTTTGACTGTTCTCCTCTGGTTATTGGAAAACAACAGAACGGCATTACCTAATTTCCCTGCACGTCCAGTACGACCAGAGCGATGAACAAATGTCTCTGAATCATTGGGAAGCTCATAGTGGATTATCTGGGGAGAAAAGATTATGAGGTCAAGGAGTTGCAACCTGGAGTTTTTAGTATTTCAAAACTTGTCCAGGAGCCCATACAGACAGGGTATTAGAAATCATAAGAAATTTGTATCACTTACCAAGTCAACATTAGGAATATCAAGTCCACGTGATGCAACATCAGTGGCAACAAGCACTGTGAATTTTCCTTGCCGAAATCCATTGAGGGTTCTCTCTCTTTGATGCTGTGATATATCTCCGTGCAATGCCTCAGAAGCTATGCTAGCCGTTAATGACATTGAAACTTCATCAGCATCACGTTTGGTTTGCGTAAAAACAATGGTCTTACCACCCTTTGCATAAACCTGCAGATATGACAGTATTTAGTTCTTCAGAAGAAAAAAAAAAGCAGTCCTGACATACAGTGCCAATAAAGAATCATACTAGGTAATGAGTTAGCCATGCTAATATGTAAGTTATATAAGAAGGCTTATTTTGTTATAGTCAACCACCTATAATGCAAAGCAAGGACTTAATAGCTAAGTTATTTATGATTTTAATTCAAATAGCAGTAAGTAGTGGACTTGGCTAGCAAAAATTTATATTGAACCAAAACAAACTATGATAATGAGTTCCAACTCTTACAGTTATGAGATCGCTAAGAATAGTCCGCTTTGAAGAGTTAGTAGTTGATAGAGCATAGAGTTTGATCCCTTCTGCAAGCTTCTCATCTTGATCACCAACCTTTAAGAAATAAGAAACAAAAAAATGTAGATGTTAAGATTCACTTTCCACCAAACAAATATTTTAGCTTATTCTAGACCTAACAAAAGCAATACTAATTAGTACTTACTATTATGCAGACTAATGGCATAAACACCTAACAAATAAGTTCAAAAACTACAAATTCTATTTGACTCAATAACTTATGAACAGATTTATGTGCAAAACCCCTGCCATGATTAGTGGCATAAAGCATTCAAATTATAAAAGTTCCAAACTTGACAAAGCAAAGAAAGAAAACCAAAATAACAATATTTACCAAATCAATCGTCAATGGATTGTCCAAATATTTCCGAGCTAGTTTTTTCACCCAGGTAGGCATAGTTGCAGAAAAAAGCATGCTCTGCCGCTGTGCTGGAAGCCTCTGTAAAATTGTTTCCACATCCTCCTCAAATCCAACAGCAAGCATCTGATCAGCTTCATCAAGTACCAAATACTGTACTTCACTCAACTTGACGCTGCCGCCATTTATCAGGTCAATAAGCCGACCAGGAGTTCCAACGACTACATCAACCCCACGCGAAAGAGCACTTTGTTGTGTTATGTATGAAACACCTCCATAGACACAAACAGTGTTCAAGTATGGTGCAGATTCTTTCATCTCTTTCTCCACTTGCTTTGCTAACTCCCGAGTAGGTGCAAGCACCAAAACTCTAGGAAGATAACCAGTCCGCCTACAAACACACACTCGTCATCAATATATCTCCTAATTCAAAACCTGTCTAGTTCTACATCTCACCAATGTGCTAAATGGTACCTGCTTGAACCTCTCTGTTCATCATCTTCTGTTAATCGTTTAAGTATGGGGATACCAAAAGCTAATGTCTTCCCAGTCCCGGTCTTTGCCCGAGCTATGATGTCACGTCCTTCCATCGCAGGTACTAGCACAGCCCTCTAAAGTTTCGAAAGACCTTAAAATGATTATAAAACTTCCACATACAAAAGACTACATTATCAAATTTTGCAAGTCATAAACATAGTACAAGTAATAGTAATTCTTCTGCAGAACCATCAAAATACAACAAAATCAAAACATCACATATTATTAAGTAAGAGTCTACCTGAATTGGAAAAAGCGCAGAAATGCCGCGTCTCTGAAGAGCACTGAGAAGTCGCTGAGGCAATCCCAACTTGGAAAGCGCCAGCTCATCATCCCCAAGCGGCTCCTCCGCCGCTTCTTCGCTCTCCGACTCGGAGTGGAGCGAGTCCTTCGAGAAGCCACCTAGCCCCTTGAAAGCCTCCTCACTCAGCACCGAATTCGGCGTCGCAATCGCCTGAGTCACGAAAACACTCCTCGCTCTCAACACGTTGTTAAAATGAGCTCTCTGCCTCTCCGGAAACGCCAGCGACACTCCGGTGCTGCTGTTACTCACAGTCGCCGTCGGGGCCGCCGCAGGGCGTTTATACAAGTCGCAAGGAGTCTGGTAGTATATAGAAGAAACTCCTGTAATAGACGAAGCCATTTCTGGCCTTTTAAATACTAGCTTTAACTACTAGTCCTTCCTTCCTCTCTGTAAATTGGAGCTTGTTGAAAAGCTCAGAGAGAGAAGAAGAAGAGGATAGAGCGGCTTGTAGATATTATTCTAGGTTTGAAAGATAGAGGGCGGAGAAGGAGCTAGGTTTGTATAGACGAAACAAACACACTCGCCGAGAGTGAGAGAGAGGGAAGATAAGGCCAGTGCAGGAGTGTATGGCCTCCCAAACTTCCACCTCGGTTATAATTTTCCTCTCCAGAGAAGAAGAATCGGAAATTTCCCTCTCGGGTCGGGTCGAGAGGTTTCTTTCTTTTCTTTTTCTTTTTCTTTTTCTTTTTCTTTTTCTTTTTCTTTTGGGGTAAATACAAATACTGAGTATGTATCCCCTCCCATTTTTATCGTAAAAATTGGAGAGCGGATTTTGTCTGTGGCTTCTTATAACCAGCAAATTACACCTGCATTCATTCGACACGTGCGGCGGAGCTATAAAAATGTATATTTATAATATTCTTTTTTAAATTTTATTTTTTTCTTTTATTATTAAGAATAATTTTGAAAGTTTAGAAGTTGGTACGGGTGATATCCAAACTCACTCACACTCACACTCGGCTTTATTAGCAGAGAAGAGATTAGTTGTGTACAGAGAGACCGAAGAGAGCCGCCATTATTGGCCAGTAGAGCATTTCCTGTGAGGTGGTTTATCGGACGGCGACGGTTTTCGCATCTCGCTGCCAGATCAGTTTTCCGATTGGATTTTCCGTCGATCTTTTTTCAGAGTCCAAAGGCTCTCAATTTCGAAGGTAAAGTTCCGGCTTCGTTTTATGTAAGTTAAATTTCAGTCGAAACCCTCGTTTTTAATTCCGGCGAATTGAGATTGAGTTTTTTACTGTTTTCTCTTTTACAAATTTACTCTCAGGTTTGGGCTAATTTGCCAGACTTGGACTTGTTCGTTCCTCAGTTTGATGGAATTCTTCTTATTCTAGAAAGCCTTGGCTAGAGAGAAAACTTACTGCTGCTGATTCCGATCAGGTATTATTTATTTATCAATTTATTTAATATCATTAACTAGCTCTAGTGTTGTTGTGAAGAAGACCTTGTTTGGATTCTAGGTGTTTCAAAAATGGCGGAATCAGTACCAATTTACCTGAGTATTATTGCTTTCATTTGCACTGTTGGAGCTATTGCATTGGCTATAATGCACATCTACAGGCATCTCATGAACTACACTGAACCGACTTACCAGAGATACATTGTCCGCATCATTTTTATGGTCCCGGTGAGTTGTTAATATGATAAGCCAGCTCCGAAGTTCAGTTATATGCATGACATTGGTCATATCTGTTTACAACCAGATAGTTGTAGCTTAACCACAAGTTACCAAAATGAGTAGCAACTTTCACCTTGACAAAGATTTAGTTGCAATAATGTTATACGTGGACTCTTTACTTTCTATTCCTATTTTCTGCTCCCTTGTATTGTTGTCTACTTTGACTTTACATATTAAATTGTTCATGGATTATGACGTTAGACCAGATATGTGGATGATATGGGGATGTGTTGTAGCTAGATTTTGGTGGAGTATCAACCCTATAATTTGCTTCCCCTTTATTTTTTGTTAATTTTCTGTTTCATCTTCTATAGCCTATGGTCACCTTTTGATATCACTTTACCTAGTTTTGCTTCTTGGATTGGTCTTGGGATCTCTAGTAGTGCTTGTATCTTCTGAAATTTACATATGTAACCAGTGAGACATTGTTTCCTTGACAGGTATATGCGTTAATGTCTTTCTTATCCCTTGTTATACCTCGGGCTTCTATCTACTTCAGTTCCGTCCGAGAAGTGTAAGTACTCAGTCATTTTGATTTGATTAATTTACAGCATGCTATTCATACTATGTTGATTAAAAAAGTAGGGAATATTAAAATCCTCTCAAGTATGCCTTTGATGCATCTTAATAAGTAAACTTACACAAGTTCTCATATAAATGTCGTTTCTGTTTTCAGCTATGAAGCTTGGGTCATTTATAACTTCCTGTCGCTGTGCCTGGCATGGGTTGGTGGCCCAGGGTCTGTTGTCATAAGTTTAACTGGTAGAAGTATAAAGCCTTCATGGGCACTGATGACATGCTGCTTCCCTCCCATACCCCTTGACGGGTGAGTTCAAACTTTATGCTTAGTTTGCTAATAGCTGCAAAATAGCATATCGACAATTGTCAGGATATCTTATTCTCTAGTATATATATAGTGTGTAATAGTGTAAAATATAGTTGTGTTTTTGCTTTCTTTTATTTCCTTAAGTACATTTTATGAGTTTTAACTATACCAATGGCCTGAGGTTGGGGGTGTATCATTTTGGCCCCTCGACTGCAGTAGTATCTTTGGTGTCCTAAAGATGGAGTTGGCTGATTGGTAAAGACAAAACCAACACCCCTAATTCGTTTATCTTGCTCTCCCTTGTCTCTCCTGCTTCTCTGTCTCTCTTGTTTTCGGTTAAATAGTAGTTACGGAAGTGAATTTTTTGCTTAAGGTCATACCTCGTCCAGCATGGAGGTAAAGGAAGATGATTGCTAAATTAACAGGAAGTAAGTGTTGTCATGGACAAAAAATAGCATAGGTATTGCCTATCTTCATTTCAAGGAACCCTACCCAGAAACGATCATGCACAAACAGAAAGAAGTATTTCAGTCGCTTGAAATCGATGAATAGAGACAAAAGATCGAGTATGCGTGACATTAGCGATGCCGAAGATGAATATGCTTTGTCTCATTAGCCACCAACTACAGTCGCCACATGCAGCAGTCTGACCACCGATCCCAACAACCCCACCCCAGATATGGGTCACCGTACCCTCCAACCTTCACTTAGACATAGAACTGGACCTTGGCTTTTCCACCAGGTTGGGCTTCGGGGATTAGATGGTAGCCATTAATGCAAGGGAGTGAAAAGAAGAGAGGTGAGACGAGGAGTGGGGATGATAGAAGAGAATTGGATTATGATTAGACCAGAAGTACAAAAATGACTCCAAATGAGTATTGTCTCAATGCAAATTACTTGTGTCAAATTCTTAAATGTACTTGGGAGACTAACCTTATTGCAACAAATTTGATTGAGGGCCAAAATAAAACACAAGTCATAACCCAAAAGCTCAGGGATTCAGTGTAATTAACCCTTGTTTTAATTTAGAACTTGCATGCATAAAATCAGGTCTCCTTCTATAGTTGGAGAGGTCCTGCACTACTAAGGATATCTCTGGTAATATGGAGTTTGTTGGTTTGTCATAATTAACTCATAATTGTATTTGTTGATGGTTATTTTGATACTGTGAATGCAGGCGTTTTATACGTAGGTGCAAGCAAGGATGTTTGCAGTTTGTAATTCTGAAACCTATATTAGCTGTTGTTACTCTCATACTCTACGCAAAAGGGAAATATGCAGATGGAAATTTCAGTCCAAACCAGTCATACCTATATCTCACTATTATCTATACACTCTCATACTCAATGGCACTTTACGCGTTAGCATTGTTCTATGTGGCTTGCAGAGATCTGCTTCAGCCTTTCAATCCGGTGCCAAAGTTCATTATTATCAAGTCTGTGGTCTTCCTTACTTATTGGCAGGTAAATGTTTTTTTTTTATCCTTGGAAATTGGAATTAACAACTTGCACCTTATTATGTATTATGGTTATGCATCATTTTTATCTAGAAGCAAAGTTTGAGCACGGATGATTCTCATGGCCACATATTATCAACATTTATCGTCAAACCTCTATTCGTTCAGCAGATGCGGTTTGAACTTCGAAGTGCGTTTACTATGAATTATCATTGCAATAAAAAGTTATGCTGTTTATAACTGAGACCTCTTTGTTTCTTCTGATATTGATACCAAAGTTTATGAAACTTTACCGTCATATTCAGTCACAAAACAGTGTTAACCTTTATTCATTCAACTTAATCTACATTTTTATGTTTTTTCCCTCTTTAGGCAGGTTTATCTTGCAAACTGATTCAAATCATTCTTGTTTTTTTTTTGTCTGCCTTTTAGGGTGTGTTGGTTTTCCTTGCTGCAAAAACTGGATTAATAAAGAATGCAGCAGATGCGTCTCAATTTCAAAATTTCATAATATGCATTGAGATGCTACTTGCTGCGGTTGGTCATCTATTTGCATTCCCTTACAAGGAGTATGCTGGTGCAAATATAGGTGCCCCTCGAGATCTGACCGGAAGTCTTGCACATGCAGTGAAATTGAATGACTTTTACCATGATACTGTCCACCAGGTGAGTTGCATTTTTTTTTTCCTGCCGTGGCCTCTCATAAATGATAATTTTCTCTTTTAGCTTAGCTCTTATCAACCTTTCTGATTTGTGTCTTCAATTCTGTACAGTTTGCCCCAACTTACCATGATTATGTACTCTACAACCATAGTGAGGGTGCAGAGGGAAAGAGGAAGTATCGGTCACGTACCTTTGTGCCGACTGGCCCGGAGATGGATGCTGTCAGAAGAAACAAGAATATCTTTGGCAACAAGATAGATGACATACAACTTTCCAGTCTCTCGTCTTCTAATGCAAGCACTCCAAGTAATTTGGGACATGTGCCTGTACCTGATTCTACAATTCCGGATGCAATGAAGTCTTCCCTGCTCATTGATGCATCAAACTCTTCATCTGTGCCATATGACATGTCACTTATTGACTTGGACTTGTCCAGTTACCCCACCAAGGTCCCTCCAGCTAATGAAGGTGGTTCTAGGTGACGAGAATATTCTGTGGTAGACAGGTACAAAGGATGGTTCTACCTAGGAAAGAAGTGTTTAGAGGGTTCTGTCAATTTGGGAAAGCCCCGTTTGCTTAATTGTGTGGTGATAATGGTGTCAGTATACCTCTCTTCAGTCTTTCCAACTATGTATTATCAGATTGTACGCTTCCCACAGAGAGCAGCCGTTTCAATGGCCTGTTAGTGCAGTGTGCATTGTAGATATGGAAAATCTAATTGACATACTTGTTAGGTTCACAATAGGAAACATGAAATTGATTCTATTTTTCTCCCCTTTTTGTTTCACATTGGAGAGCTCATTGGATTCTATGGACGTGATCTTAAATTACTTTTATTTGTCACAATTCGATATGTTCTCTATTGTACTTTCTTTTAGCAATGGAACTTATGACTTCAATCAGGGAATATGAGTTTGTATCTACCTCTTCTCATGCCGTAGAAGTAATTATATATGATGAATGATTTGAGCAAACCATATCCCTAGTGCTGTCAGTCCCCGTCACTGCTGTGCAGTCTCTCACACTTGCGCGCTTGATTTTCCTTTGGTATGGAAATGAAAACTTCATAATATTAATGATGGTGGATAGTGATGAAGGTTGAGATTGCTAACTTATCTGTTAACAACTCCAGGACTGTTGGGGATCTTCCCTTCCAGTGAAAGCGAAATGCTTCGGGATGTATAAGAGTCGATGGCCATTTTCAAGTTGGCTGAAATGGTTTGGAATTTTCTTTACTCGGTTTGCTGAGTTGGAGGAGAATTTTCTTATTGCATTTCTTGAATTTCAAGTTGTCGTATGACTCTTGGTGACTTGGTGCATCTGCCTAGAACTTTGTGGCTATATATAGGTATTGTAATGTACACGAAGTCTGTATTAGACTATGATACACGAACCGATAGTGAGCTCTAAGCTAGAGACGTGCATGTTGTACGGGTTTGGTCAAGACAATACGCGTTGTACTAGTATATAGCAGTTACTCTAAACTCTGTTTGGTATTGACCTTTTGGATTAATAGGGCAATTTTCTGATCGTACGCAAGTCGCCAAACAGCCCTGGCTTATCCGTAATGTCATTGCTTCTTCTTCAAACAACTTGTCAACTCAAATAATGTCATTTCTTTATTTCCTTTGCATTATTTCGTTTGTTGTATTTCCTGAGTCTAGGGGTTTTACTAGGACTCTGTGCAAGCGGTTCTTGGTTTAATTGAATTTCATTTCCAAGAAAAAAAACAACTTGTCAACCCTTGTATCTCCAACTTATAGTTGGTACCTGTTTCAAGCATGGTACAAGGGCTATGTTCTCAACCACCAAAGCTATAACTCCAATTATGAAAGAAAAAAAAACAACTATCACCCCAATTAGAACCATTGTGAGATGTAGAAACATTTTAGTTTAAGAATTTATCGTATTAAAGTAATTAAACGATGGAATAAGCTCTATTTACAGTCCGACCAAACTCTTTGTAACCCAATTTGGCGAAGATATATGAAATACAACATATGAATTTATAGTTATTACACAAATGTTCATGTTGAATTTTGTCTGAACTTTTCTTCGCACATGACTCTTTGAACATAAAAATGTTTCCGTACACCTTTAAGTTATTTTTTAAACAACGTATTCTGCAATAATGAATCACAATCTATGAAACATGACAATCTTTCTGATTGATGTTATTTATTTCCTTGTCCTATTCATGGATCTCATTACACTAGTAAGTGTTAACTAGTACCTAATCATAATTGGATGTTAACAAGTAAATCCACATATAACCAACAAATAAGGAGGATGGCATCAGCAGAGACCCTTCTTTCTGGCAAAATGGCATCAACAAAATAAGACTAAACTCCCCAATTGCCATAGATCTCAAGGCACTGTCCAAAGTATATTAAGAGTTCAAGACCATAAGAACATTGTCTAGAAGAAAAGAAAAGATGAAAACGAAACACCAGTGTCACGTGACCGTCCATCAAAACCACGTGTAAAAGCAGGACTATTGTATGTATATAAGCTCGGACTTAAAAACAGAGAAGCAAAGAGAGGAGGAGGAAGTAATACGTAGAGAGGTTTCTTAATAGAGCTCGAAAAGCTAGTCTGTCTTGGCTCCTATGGCGGCGCTTTGCTCGCTTGCTGCCATGTAAAGCAAAACACTTCAGCCATTAACTTCACCACCACAGAAGCACTGGTTCTCAGAACTTGTATAATCACAGCCCCCTTTATAATATTTCTCTTTCTTCCTTCTTCCTCCAATCTCAACAACTCAAAAATCCAAAAACCTACATAACCTCTCTGTCTTTCTCTCTGTTTCTTCAGCCATGGCCGGCCTGTGGGATCCGCATACTAACTCAAGCACTAGTCTCAGCAGAACCAACTCAACGAGCAGTACAAGTAGCTTCAGCTCGTTCTTCATGGACCAGCACAGCAACAACAACAACCAGAGCTGCTACAACTACGTGATGATGGAGAAGATGGAGAAGAGGCAGCTATTCCTCAGAAGCTACCAGTTTTGCAGGAAGAAGAGTCTGACAGAGAAGATCAAAGGGTCTTTGGTTAAAGTGAAGAGGGTCATATGCCTGAGGCTACGTTCTGCAAAGAAGCTTAGGAGGTCAGTCTGCTTTAGGCTCCGGTATGGTTTCTCTTTCCGGCGAAGAAGACTGTGCCGGCTCTTGAATCACTACCGTCACAACCGGAAACGCGATAACTCGTATTGCTTCTGGTAGAGTTGCAAACACAACTCCATGTTAATTGCTTCATTTATTAGTTTTTTTTTCTTACTTTCTTTGTTTATCCATCCACGAACAATTAAATTGGTGTTATTTCCAATTTTCCATGAGGTTATTGATCATCTATTAGAAATATACATGATGATGGTGAAGATTCGATGGTATGTATGTAGTAACTTGTGTATGTTATTTCCGGTATGTTGATGTGAGAATCACAAAACAGTGGAAGTGTATATATGTATAAAAGTGAGAGTCTCAAAGAGAAATTAGAATGGTGCCAGACCATGATGTTTTCTGTGTTAGTGTTACACAGGGTTTGAGGTCCATTTTGGTGCCACAAATAGTTGTCTGGCTAATGGGGAAGAGATGAAACGTGTGTGAAAACAAGTCAAGGTTTGAACTCTCAAGGGAGGGAGGGGATGGTACCACAAAAAAGGTCAAGGCTTTCAGAGATCCAAGTTTGAATTGAATGAAAAGTAAAGAAGAGTGGAAGATGATAAGAGAGCAGCAGGGAAAGTCTTTATTGGGCAACTGTGACTTTCACACACTTCATGCGCTTGTAGTATTGAAACAGTTAGAATCACAAACCCAATAACTCCATTAAGCTATATATTTCCTAGTTGGTTTGCGACTTTTACCCCCCTCTTTCTTCTTAGTGATTCACTTAGCACTGCCACCCCAAGTCCCCAACCATCCAAATACTTTGGTTCACATGCTCTGCATTTTTTTTTATTATATCACGGAATATTCCCATGCGCTACATTGTTTTTCTTACTTTTCAACCACACGAGAATTATTATTTTTTTAGCCTTTTTTTTCTTATAAAAAAATAGAATTATTCGTGAGTGAACTGATTTAGATTTTTACAACGCATCATAGATTCAAACTATTCGATGTTTAATGGTCACTAAAAATAAAGATTAGTTCTTTTACCGATCCAAATATCTCTAATTTGCGAATCAAAGGAGACCTAAAAACAACACTAGTACATGATGTTGGTATGTTAGGGATGTGTTTTTAATCTTTTTCTTTTTCCTGATATAGACTTATAGTACGTATAGTATTTATTCCAACCTACAAATTGGCATGGTATAGCAAAGAGCTGTCCTTGACATAAATATAAACAACGATGCCATGGCCCTCATGGGGGCATAGCATTAGTTTTCATTGAAACTCCAACGTCCAAGATCGGTAGAATATATAAAATCAGGTCGGCTGGCTTATTCAATAGTTAGCTACATTCTGCAGTAACATGACTGATGTGGTAGAATAAAAGAGCTCCATCGAAAGTGGGCTTCTTTTATCATCTTTAAGGGTAGGCTGGGATTTGCGGCATCTATAATTGAGAATTGAGAAGCTGACACACAAAGATCCCCCATAATAAAACCTTGGGATAACATTTAGGACCAAAGTATAATTCTTTTTTACAGTAAATACAATTTAAATGGTATTATAAATGTTGTTTTGTAGCACAACTCATGAAGATGACTCTGCCTAGTTGACATTTTTACTTGGCGCAAGAAAAGGATGTGTGGCTGGTTCTGCAGAAACCAGCACTGCTTAGCTGCATGCTTAGAATTTTTAATATTAGTCCATAGGCTACTTCTGAGATTGTCTAAGAACTAAGCAAGATAAAATTGATCACTTTCTGAGTTTCTGGCATGTGTTTGCAGATCGAGTCATTTGGTTTCATTTTTACGGTCGGATTGATCCGGCTAGCTGGAAATCCATTATTAATCTTAGCCTGCATGCAAAGTCAGCCAGATTAAAGAACCGGGTATAGGGCAACGGTAACATCATTGCTAAGCAAATTGAGAAGCGGAAAAAGGTTATATATTTCTCTGACTCGAAAACTAGATCCAACTTGTATGATCGATCATATCTCGCCTTAGGAAATGAATTAATATTAAGATAATTTTATAAATACTCAGCAATACTTCTTGCACAGTTGCAGCGCTGCCCCAGTACCAGTATTCCCAAGTCTTATCACCAAATAAAAAACTAATGAATTCGGAAATCAGAAATTATTGGGCACACAACTTTGCAAGTTCATTGACATATGTGGCATATCATCGGTTGAAAACAAATTGAGAGTTGATGATCAGAAAATTGAAAAAAAAGTACTTTCCAGTTTTGCCCTCTCCCCCCAACACCTCGTCGGCGCCTCCTCTGTTATTGGGAACGGGCACAAGGAGAAGTGAGAACCACTTGAATAGAGGCATCGATTGTATTTCGTCATTCGTTCTCCATAGCAACTGGGAATCAAAAAGCACCAAATTTGATGAGCCTCTCTAGCCTCCTCGTCCTCCCGAGGCCTTTCGACACTTCCTCAGTCGCACGGTCGACTTTACCGCCGGCAACAGAGGTGGGCACGACCTCGATGACCAGTTTAGGTTCGAGCGCGGCCGATTTGGATCGAGTACTGAAACAAGGTCGTTGCAGGAATTGTACTGGTTTTTCCAATTATTTTTCCGAAATCGGGTGGCAGAGCAAACGAGGTTGGTTTGTGTATTGGTTGCGGGGCTGATTTTTTCCAAATCTTCCCGATGTGTATTTGTCATTCGGGTGCGTGATTGTAGGTGCAAACGAGCTCAGAGTCCAATCTACAAACGAGGTTGCAGGATTGTAGGTGCAGGTGCGTGAGGTTTCTTTCTCTGTGGCTGTTTGATTTTGGGTTGGGTGGCCGGAGACGGTGTAAAATGCGGTGGTCGGAAGAATTCATCCCCGTGAATATGTGAGGGTAAAACAAGAATTTAACTCCGCCAGTGCACTGCATAGAATACCTTCTGTTCAGAAATTATATTTCTCAGTTTACCCTTCAATCTTTGAGTCGGTGGGTGTAGTGATCAAATCCGACGTGTATGTTGCAACAACTTCATGATTTGCTTATTTGGGCTCTTTCCTTTTAGGGCAAATTATATATAAGAGCAGCTGCACCGAAGACGGCTTTTGGGGACGTCCGGTATGGGGCATGTCGGAAATAGGACGTCCGGTGTGAGCAATCGGTGCAGTGGGAGGTTTTGGGGGAGAAGACCAAACGTTGACGCGAGGGACGTCCTCGCTGGCGTCCTCCGGAGAGGAAGAGTGAGAGGACGTTCGCCTGGTGGGCCCCACTCACGTGGGTGATGCCAGGCTGATTTTTTTTTCTAGTAGTACACGCGCCGATAGAAAATTAAAAAAAAGTAACGCACCAATCGCGTGGCGACACGTGGCACGCCCCCGAGCAACGGACAGATCAACGGCTAAGTTGATCTGGGCCGTCCATTTCGAACGGATATGAGCTATCCGACGGCCTATATTTAAATGCAACGGTCACTTCGGTCAGAAATGAAAAAATTGCAAAAAATCCCAAAAAATTGCAAATGAACCCCTATATTTTTTCAATAAATACTACCTTCATTTCATTCATTTCTCACACTAAGTTGTGCACAACAAATTCATTATCTTCCTCTTTCCTCTAAATCCTTTGTTTTTTGTGGGAAAAAATGGCAACAAATTGGCTTTTTTCGGAAGATGTACAATTGAACATCTCTTATTATTGTTTTAGCGTTGATTCCATCACCGAAAATCGACAAAATGTCGACAAATTGTGGGAAAAGGTTTATGGCGATTTCAAGGAGAATTGGGAGCTAGGTTATGGTGAATCAATGTCGGAAGCTAAGACCCAAAACACATTATCCTCTCGTTTCACAAAGTTAAAGCCAAATTTGAAAGTTTGGGGTAGTGCTTTTTCTTTCGCACGAAGGAATGCATCTTCTGGCTCCAACATACACGATGAGGTAATGTTTTTGATCTCCAATTTTTTTTAAAGTTTTTACCATATTGTTTCAACTTATGTTGTCTAAATTTTATGAAATACATGTTATTTATTTCATGATATTTATGAATTACAAGTTATTTATTTCCTTTTATTTAATATAAGCTATGTCCATTTTATTTAATTTTCTTTAGGGCATGTTCTTTATGAATTACAAGGTATTTATTCCATGTTGTTGTTGTTGTTATTATTATTATTATTATTATTATTATTTAGATGAGATGTGCTCAATCATTTTATGTGGCAAAAAAGAAGAAAGAGTTTAAAGACTTTGTTTGTTGGGAAGTGGTGAAAAATCATCCTTACTTCATCCATGTCGAGACTAGTACACCTCCGCCTTACTTATCATCTACTCCGTCTTACTCATCATCACATCCCACAAGCTCAATGCCTCCCACCATCAACTTGGAGGAGAATGATGCATTTGCCACACCAATGAGCAACCAAGCTCCCTCTTCTCCGGAGCGTCCAATGGGAGTGAAAAAAGGAAGCGAAAAAAAGAGGGAAAAAGGGCATGACGCCTACAAATGAAAGAGTCGAGGTTTTGAATAGGATTGTGGCAAATCATGAATCTTATGGTTGCAATCAAAAAGATAGTGATGCAATTGAGGTTTCCCTTATGCGAGAGCAACTCGCCCTTCAAAAGAGAGATATCCAATTGAGGGTTTTGGCAGAGGAAACTCGGATTATGTCAATAGATACCGAGATTATGACTCCTAAATCCAAGAAGTATTTCACAAAGAGGAAAGCCGAAATCCTTTCTCAATTAGATGGGGTTGAAGAAGAATCTAGCGAAAAAGACTATTCCAATTGTTATCGCCCCCTTTTTCCAAGCACTTAAATTACCCCATTTTATTTTTTTCAAGCACTTAAATTATAAGTTTATGTAATTTCAATTTCCAAGCATTTAAATTGTGTACTATGTACTTTCTCTTTGAAAGAAATAAAAATGCACTTTCTTTATTTCCATCAAGTTCCCACACATTACAAAAATTGAAACACACATAATAGAAATACATAATTCAAACACACAATAATGCAAACAAACAATTAAAACAACATATTTATAGTTGTTCACCGGTCTCAAGAAACCAGTTGTGCTTAACTAAATCATTCTGAAGCTCTCCATGGATGTAAGCAGATTGGAGATCTACAAGACGGTCATTAAACCGTTGTTCATTTTGTCCATCTCTTCCAACCGGCTCGAAAGGAATTCGTTTCCCCCCTTCCACTAACCCATCATAAGCTGTGAATGCGGTAGATGGATTTTGGAGATCTTTTTCTTCGTTCTCCTCAAACTCATCCTCCACGAATTCCTCCTCAACGATCACGTTGTGCATTATGATGCAAGCCAACATGATGCTTTTTAACGTCGAAAGGTGGTGACACCGAGCTGCATGACGAATTATCCCCCAATGAGCTTGTAAGATGCCAAAGCACATCTCCACATCCTTGCGGTACGAATCTTGCTTCCTCGCAAAAAGCTTTTGTGGAAGCTCTTGAGGATTGACAAACAAGGAATACCTCAGATATATCCCGTCAGCAAGGTAATAAGTGTTACGGTATGTCATACCGTTCACTTTATAAGTCCCAGCCAGACTTCTTCCAATAAGCACTGCATCGAAGACATTTGATTGGTAGAGCACGTTGATATCATTTTGAGTTCCTGGTACCCCGAAGAAACTGTGCTAGATCCACGTGTCATATGAGGGGACTGCCTCTAAGATGATAGTTGGACGACCCTTCATCCCTGAGTACGCCCCGGACCAAGCAGTTGGACAGTTCTTCCACTCCCAATGCATGCAATCAATGCTTTCGATCATACCAGGAAATCCTCGATGTCTAGCCCTTCTTAGAAGTTGAGTGATGTCTGTTTGATCAGGAGCGCGGAGGTAACGGGTACCATAAAGCTCTATAACTTGGGTGCACCACTTCTTCATGAACTCCAGAGTTGTTGATTCCCTCATCCTTGTGATTTTGGCACACTGATCAACAGCTGAGCCATAGGCCAACATCCGAAGAGCACCGGTCATCTTTTGTTGGGGAAGTAGTCCAACCATTCCAGTGGCGTCGACTCTTTGATGCCAAAAGGGATCGTTGTTGCAAAGGTCTGTCATTATACGGTTGAATATATTTCGGCTCATTCGGAACCGCCGACAAAATTCGTGGTCGGTGAAGACTGAGCGTTCGATGAAGTAATCTTCCATAATATTTTGACCCCTGGACTCCCTCATCCTTGGTTGATTTGCACGGTGGCATGGTGGTGGTTCATCATCAAATGCTGCATCAACCACCACCACGTCGATAACGAATTGATTGGCAATTTCTGCATTTCGCCGGCATTGTTGTCGCCTCCTATTGTAAAAAGTACCGAAACCCATGGGATTCATCTTCATGAAACCAAAATGTGAAGAAGTGTTTAGAGTGGCTTAGATACGAGTAAAACTACAAGTGATGTGTAGTTGGTGTGAGTCTACCTCTCCGATAGCTCTTTCTTTTATAGCCATTTTGAATTACCAGATTTTTTTAGATAACGACACGTGTCGACCGTCGAATGGTTAAAAATATTACCGAAAATCTTACCGAATATCTTCATCAATAATTTTGCCGACACCGACACGTAGACATTACACGCGTCTCATTCTCATTGGTTTGTAATCTTACCGAAAATCTTCAATCAATAATTTTGCCGACACTGACACGTAGACATGACACGTGTCTCAAAATTACTGGTCGGAAATCTTATCGGAAATCCGCTACCAATTATATGATCCAGAATGACACGTGTCGGCTAGTTATTGGGTGAAAGTATTATTCGGATTTAAATGGAAAATATTTTAAATAATAATGAATAATAATAGGAAGTCCTATTTTGGACACTGCTGCACGAAAAACATGAATAAGACTTCTTATTGGAGAGGAATTCCTCAAATGGGTGAGGAATTCCTCAAAATAGGACTTCCTCTCCATTTCATGGGTACATATGCTCTAACCCAAACAAAGTCATTGGAATGTTTGATATGAATAAACAGAATGATCGATTAATGGTCCTCTCGATGACTTGATCGATCCCAGCTAGCTAACTTTACCAAGTAAAGCTAACAATCTTAATATCTATCATTGGGATTCGATCGTCATGATCAAGCTGGGGACTTTCTTCACCATTTTATGGGTGCATATGCTCTAAAAGCATCTACACCCGGTCAAGAATTCTGAGCAAATCAAAATTCCTCTATGAGGGGACCGCCAGAAATAAGAATTCTTTGGCAGAAAAATGGTGCAGTGGTGGAGAATTGGAAGGGAGGCCGGAAGTTGACCGAGAGAAATTCCTCTTAGCCAATCAGAAATAGGAAGCCGAAGAGGAAGCTGTCCCTGGTGGAGTCCATGCACGTGGGTAACGTCAGGCTGCTTCTTCTTGTTTTAATTTGGCGCGTGTGCTATACGCCCTTAAAATGTAGTTTTTTTACCCGTGAGTTACGCACCAATGACAGCCCACCATGTGGTGGGGTTGTCTGTCACCTCTCTTCCAACAGCTCTCTCCATCTGGGTTATTCATTTTAAATCAAAAATTTAATCCGACGGCCCAAATTCAAACATCTTTTAGATAATAACGGTTTTTGCTTAAAAAGTCCTACAAAATTACAAAATAAATCCCAAAAAAAATTAAATAACCCCATACCATTTTTTTTTATAAATACTACATTCATTTTTCTAAACACCTCACACCAATTTGTGCACAACACATTTATCCATCCTCCTCCACCTCTTCTCTCAATCTTTTTAGTTTTTGCAAAAGATGTCTACCAATTAGCTTATTTCCGAAGATGTACAATTGTGCATATCTTATTGTCATCAAAACGTGTGCTCTATCTCCGACAACAAACAAAATGTCGACAAATAATGGAAAAAAATTTATGCCGATTACCAACAAAATTGGGAGATGGCTCATGGTGAATCGAGGGCGGAAGCTAGGACCCAAAATGCACTTACTTCTTGTTTTGCTAAGTTGAAGCCAAACTTGACACAATGGAAAATTTCGCTTGCATATGCAAAAAGGACCAGAATCCAGCGAAAATTCGCGAGGTAAAGATTTATTTATGTTGGCCCTCTCCATTTTATTTGATTTTATGAAATAAAAAATGTCAAGTCCATTTTATTTGATATTATTGTGACATATCAACTCGTTATTTTTTTTGTAGTTAAGGAAAGCTCAAACACTTTATGAGGCAAAAAAGAAGAAAGAATTTACGAACTTTGAGTGTTGGGAAGCGGTCAAGAATCATCCTTCTTTAAACCCGTCGAAACTAGTACTCCACCATCTTACCATACCAACTTCGAAGCTACTCCTCCCGTTAGTGAAGTGCCTCCTACCGTCAACTTGGATGAGGATGAAGTGATTCCAACACCACAAAGAAACCTTGAAGGTACCTCAAGTCTGGCTAGACCTCAAGGAGTGAAGGCGGCCAATGAAGCAAAAGGAAGGAGAAAAAAGGTCATGATACCTACAAATGAGGTATGAGATGAGATTTTGAAAAGCATTGTGGCTAATCAAAAAAATTTCGCCAATTGGCAAAAGACAAGTGATGAAAAGCAATGAAACCTTGATGAGAAAAACTACAAATTGAGGGTCTTAGAGGAAGAAACAAAGATCATGGTACTAAATTTGGAAGCTATGACCCCAATGTCAAAGAGGTGCTTCACGAAGAGGAAAGCGGAAATCCTTAAGCAAGTAGATGACAATGAAGAAGAAGATGGCGATGCAAGGTTTACAAATTGTTATCGCCCGCGCCCACTTCATTTTAGTGAATAGTTTAGTTTGCCTTCATAATAAATCTATGTTTGGCTTGTCACTATGTAATTTAATTTTCAAGAAAGAAAAATACACTTTATTTATTTAGATAAATTCAAACACATTACATTAGAACATAATAAATTGCATGCTTACATTAAAATTCAAATCAGCATGCTTATCTACGCTTCTGGGTATTCGTCCGCCTCATTTAAGCATGAATTTTAGTTGTTCTATGGTTTATGCATGAAGATATGTGGTAGTGTGGTTGAAGATGGTGTTAAAGATTGATCTGTTTGTATGCATGAAATTGTATTTTTAGATGAGGATGACGTTAGCAGTGTGGTTAATTATCTCTGGTAGTGTTTTTGAATGCATAAAGTAGTAATTTTAGAGGTGATGATGTTAGTAGATTGTTCGATGGTCAGTGGTAGTGTTTTTATATGGCTGGAGTAGTATCTTTAACTATGATGATAGTAGTAGTGTGTTTGATGGTGTCAAGTAGTGTGTGTGATGGTATGTGGTAGTGCTTTTGCTAATGTAAACTAGTAAGATGTTTTTTGCCTGAAATACTATGTTTTGTTAGATGCAGAACACTCTCGATAATGAAGAAAATGGTGAAGAAAAAGACAAGGAAGACAACACCAAGAAGGACAACATCACTCTTAATGTGGTAGTAAATTTTGGTTGTTACAGTAGTATGTTTAGCTAACGACAGTAATATGTTGAGCTAATTGTAGTAGAATGTCTGAAAACGAAGAAGAGAAAGATGACGAACAAAGACAAACATTCAGAGTACGTACTCAACATGAAAGAGGCAACAAAGAGCAGTAAAGAAGTCCAAGAAGTAGCTAACATTCTATGCGTAGTATTTGTTTATGTTGTAGTGTATTTTTCAAACAATAGTACTATGTGTGATGTGATAAACAAAGTAGTATGTTTAAATGTTTCGAAGTACTGATATGTGATGATATATTGATAACCGATTATGTTAATCAAGTTTGATATCTATTACGACTTAATGATTCAACTTAATGTTTGTTAAGTTTGATATCGAGAAAGATTATGTTAAACATACTACCTATAACTAACAAACACAGTGTGACTAGAAAATGTATTGCATCTTCAATTAACTTCGTAACATTAAATCAATGAGTAAACCAAGTAAAATATGTTATTTGAATGAAAAGAACAAGAATATACTACTTAAAGTTGAAAAAAATAATTGAAATATTTTGTAAATAGACTAGACATGTCCCAGGAAAATATATAGCTCTTTAGTTTAAACATACTATATGTGACTAACAGATAGACTACCAGTGACTAGTAAATGTACTACATCTTCATGTTTTAGTTGTCGAGGGATTTTGTGCAAGTTTACTTGTTGTGCCTTCCAACCTCGTCATACCAACCATATTTAGTCAAAAGATGTATGTTTTAGTGCAACAATGACAAAACACTGAGGAAACTCATATAATAGCAAACCAGTATGTTTATAGGCTAGTAGTACTATGTTCGCTTAACAAATGTAGTATTATTACATAATACATTAAATTCTTTGTCATGAAACAAAAATCAACAACATCAAGCACATAACAACACACAGATCAACAAAACAATAAGTTAGATGTAAGAAAAAAAAACATGAATGTTTGGTCGTTATAGGTGCAACTTAACATACAAATATGATTCCATGGCTAGTTATATGCAAATCAAAGAGAAAATGTAAAATAAAACACACTGATAACAACACTAGTATATTTGATAGTCAACACTAATATTATTAGCCAACACTGGTAGTATGTTTAACTGCAAGAAAACACAACAAAACAAGCATCAAAAGACATTTTGAAAGCGAGCAAGGGTGCGCATGTACTTGCCGGTCATGTCACCACAGTCATTGTTCCCACAAAAACTAGTTAAGCACGCCTGAAAATTTCAAACTTAACAAGAAGCCTCAACCATGGTTTCTCTTAATAAGGCATTTCATCGAACACTTGATGGACATGGTAATTTAGATTGCATATTTGTGAGACTTTGTAAGTTGGGTTGCCTTGAATTGGATGGGTTTTCAAGCTCTTTAGACCTTATTTTTCAAGCCTATATTAGTTTCAATATGATGCATATGAAGTTGGTCAATCCATCAAAATCAATAGCAAAATTCGACCTGAATAAAGCAAAATTTTCAAATTCAAAATCGGAATCGAAACAAAGCAAATTCAAACAAACAAACAACGAACATATATAGAAAGAAGCAATTAGAACTCACTGGCACCTCCTCTAATCTCGAATCTCGCCATCGTGTACCTCTATCCTCATCATTGCTCTCTCTCTCTCTCTCTCTCTCTCTCTCTCTCTCTCTCTCTCTCTCTCTCTCTCTCTCCCTCCCTCCCTCCCTCCTCGCCGGAATTTCTATCCTCGTCGCCGTCATCTCCTCTATCTTCGTCGTGTGTTGTCATCCCCTCTACTTTTGCCTCTCTCTCTCTCTCTCTCCTCACCGGCGTTTCTATCCTCATCGTAGTCATCTCCTCTACCTCTGTCATGTGTCGTCATTCCCTCTACTCTCTCTCTCTCTCTCTCTCTCATAGAGCTATAGGTTTGGTCGATGCTCTCTCTATTATGAGAGAGCTAAGCTGAGCTTTGGGTTTAAAAAAGGGTAAAAATGAACAGTCAAGATATAAGGAAAAGTCAAATTGACTTAATTTAGGATAAATAAGATTTGTGATATAAAGGAGAAAATAAGGTCTCTAAGATATATAATTTGTTATTCCTGTTATTGTGATATGTGAAGTCTAACTTCTTGTTTATCTGGGCTTCATCTTTTAATGTGGACTGAACCTCTAGTCATACCATAACAAGTTTCAGGTAAATACCCCTAATAATTTAAGAATTGTAGATGACACCCATTGTTTTTTCAATGTAATACAAATTAGACCAATAGAACATAGGCTTTGGGTCCTTGACTTGATAAATTAACATGGCCTCACTTGTCTTAGTCATATAAATAAACAAAATAGTTAGTCAGCTTTTATAGCTATATAAAAATTCATTAATACTAAGTACTTCAGTTAGCATAGAGCATTTCCAATAGGGCTTCCTATTGAAGCTCCTTAGCCAAATTTTAGAGAAAAACTAAAAAAAATTCACTCCACTCACACTCCCTATTACGCTCCTAAAATATAGAGGATGGTAGGAGCTCCCTAGAGACTCCTAATGCATTAATTAAACTCATATTATAGTTTCTTTTGTAATAAACTTACCATAAATATGACATTCATACTCTCTATTTCACTAATATGGTTTAAGCACAAATTTATTTGCTTCCTAAAAATGTAGGTTTTAACTATATTTTCAACAAATAATTGGAGATGCTCTTATATGCTTTGCTTCTCTAGTACTAAAGTCCAAAACTACTAAGGCCATGTTCGATAACGTTTTACAACATAATTTTTCAGAAATTGTTTTATAAAATGAAAATGAAAATGAAAATGAACAATTGAATTTTATATTTTATAAACTTGAAAATGGTTTGGTAGTTGAACTTCAAAATTGTTTCCAAAAAATGAAAACTTCAAAAAGACAAAAACACATCTGGTAGAAGATTTTAAATTGAAAGAAACCAAGTTATATAGAATATGCATGTATGAAGAGTTTGTCCATAGCTTGGTGAAGTGGTGGTCGAGTTCAACTGTTTTAGTGACTTGTCTTCTGTATTTGAAGATGCAACCACAGGTCATTGCAATTGCCAGTTTAACACGATATCATAGTAAGCAAACCACTGAACCAGCATTCAATGGCGATAATGGGGTGTAGTAAAAAAATAGCACACACATCAGTCGATTACATATACACATTGTTAGAAAAAATGGTCTGAATGACCAAAAATAGTCTGAACGATCGTATAAACGGTAAACAGTAGAAATATTGAATGTTTTTGGTCTGAACGGAGTATTAAACGGTGGACCGTTTAATCGGTTTAATCGCCAATTAAACGGCGAAACAGCCGTTTAAACGGTAAATAAACGGTTGACCAAATGTTTAAACGGTTTGACTTTTTTATTTTTTTTAATTTAAAAACAAAAATAAATAATTAAAACAAAATTTTAAACCCTAAATTTAAAAATCATATTTCGCCGAACTCTCTCTCGCCGCACCATCGGCACAGCCCGCCCTCCCTCTCTGGTAAAATCGCCACAACCCGCCTTTCGAGGATGAGACTGATCTTGATGAGGAAATGTTTGAAGGATTTGGCGATATGTAGTGATTTTCTTGTTAGAAAGACATTTTATTATGCTTATCTTGAACTATGTGTTTAATTATTTTGTGAATTTTTGTAACATTTTTTTTATTTTCTAATTTTAATGATATTTTATATTATATATATTTAATATATAAATACTTATAATATTATTTTTAAATAAAAATACCATTTCCGTTTAATCCAGTTTAATCACCATTTAAATAACTATACTAGGGGTGAGCACGAGACGAGTCAGGTCAATTTTTGTCCGTCCCTATCCCTATCCCGAACGGGACGGGTCGGGATGTGATTGGGTATTTAAAAGTCCATCTCGGTCGTCCTGAAACCCGAACGGGACGGGATGGGTCTAATTTTGGGTCTAATTTAAAATGAACATTTAATAGAGTATTAAACAACAAAAATTTGAATGAGATGAGACAAACCAAATTTCGGGTTCAATATAAGATAAATATTGCTTGATAAGACTTTAAAGTCTACAACTACACAAAATAATATCGTTTTACTTAATGGTTAATTAGAAGAAGTAAAACTACAAGCAATTTTATTTCATGTTTAATTGATACATTTAATTCATACTACAAGAAGTATAATACTTTGATCGTTAGAATGTAATTTTATTTTTTTGTTGAATAATGCTATTGGTTTGATAATTTAATATGTCAACCCTTAATAAAATAAATAATAAAATAGACAAATATATTATGCTGAACGGGATGGGTCTATTGGGATTTCAAAATCAAGACCCGATTCAGTCCCTAAAAAATGGGACGGGACGGAGTAGTGAAAATTTTATTTTTCGTCTCATCCCATCCCGAGCGGAATCGGGACGGGATCGGATCAGGTTCGGAAATTACGGGATTCGTGCTTACCCCTAAACTAAACGGTAAACGGTATCAAACCGTTTCATTCCCGTTTACTGTATTTTTGAACATTGCATATACACCACAGCATATCAAATTCATCACTGGAAGACATTAAGATCATGAGAAGATTGCAATTGCACTCATGCCCAAAATCCAGATAGAAGAGATACTGATTGATGGAGGATTAATCTGATCAGAGCCATAGCTCATTCAATGAAATTGTCTAAAAAGGTCCTTTGGTTGATGAAGAAGATGAAGCAGATCTCCTGCGTCACAATCCAGAATGAAAGAGAGAATATATATAGAAATATGTCTTTGTTAAAGAAATTTTTCTGTTCATGGCGCTCTAACCTCAGGCATCCTTTTTTTTTTTAGTAAAGGAGAATCCCGCGCTCCTTTTTCGAGTCAAATTTACATTCATTTGAGATTCTGTTCTTTAAAAACAAATGAAACGACCTTAAACCATTTTGTAAAAGATACAACAAATTGATTCCATATTCCAAATATAGTTCTCAGCAAATTTCAGAAACTTGTCCGATTCTCAGAGCAAAGAGGAAGGAAGTCGAAGACTTTCCTCAATCCATGCCACGTTCGGTGAAAGCGTACCAGAGGGCGGCTCACCCCAAGGTCCCAACACCCTCATGTGAGGGCAAGGCCTTACTTATTGCGCTATGCTCCTCACTAACAGATGAATTTGGTTATATAAAGGTATCTCTGATGAAAAATAAGAGGGGACGTCAAGTAGGTTCAAAGAACAAGGTCAAGAAGGATGCGGCGGTAGGGCAATCTACTGGAGCAACCAACTTTACTATGGTAGCTTCTTCTAAGGTACGTAAGCAGTGTGTCGTTGGTAAGAAATTAGTTCTTAGGAAAGAGGCAGACCCGGAGTCGGGGGCAGTAATGGAGGGCTCTAGTTCAGACTTGGTAGCTAGCGAGAACCTGGTCTCTATAGCCGTGGAGTCTCCTGGTGAGGTCCAGGAGTAGTGAGTGGTTTTTATGCGAACATTACCTTGGTTTATCCGTATTAGTGTTCGTCTTTTGGCTGTGAGAGGCATGTCCTAGTTTCTTGGTGTTCATTTTTCTGAGCATTTGTTCGTGAACTAGTTTAGGATTCCTAGATTAGTTTGATAGTAGTCAATTCTCTCGAGCGCTCAGGGCGTTTACTATGTAACAATGTTCCCTTGTAATTAATAAAGTGTCTCTCATTTGATGATAAAAAAAAAAGATTTGGAATACATAAAACAAGTTTCGAAAACTTTACCGAACAGGCCCTAATAAAACTGGAATTTCAGAAACTCATCTGGGTCTGGTGATCATATTAACTTAGTAAGTCTTGTGTATTTAGCAACTTCCCAATTTATGTCTTATGCTCCTCCACTTCAATTATGAAGTATGCCAACCACTGTGGATTGTGAAATCTGACCTCTTCAATATGAAGAGGCTTGTCAATGCTGCTGCAGAACTTGTAGTTAGACTAAAAATAAGCTGCACGTATATACACGGTGACCCTTAATAGTTAAACAATTGCCGGTGATCAGCATTGTTTTCATCAATGAAGGACAAACTAGACCAACAGATCACAGCCTTGACTTGATCGTGACTCACTCGGTCCACATAAATAAACAAACGATCTTAACCAGCTTTTAGCTAAAGATCAGAACTGCAAACCTTACTTTCTTCAGAAAATGATCGGATTTGATTTGCGACTGAACATGGCTGACAATCATTGCACATGCCTCTAATATTCCTTTTCATCATAGGACAGACACTCTTCTGCATTTTAAAACCTCAAGAGCTTAAATTTGAGGCGGTTATGAATGTGGTGGTAGCCATGTGTTAAAAGAGGTAGAAATGCAGATTTGCATCAATGTATCCATCTCTGATTCCCAATGTGCAGAGTATAATGAGCTAAAATATGAAGGCATGTAGATACATTACATATCCATTCACTCTCAACTAACTATTCCTCTGTGTATATAAGTATAACATACACTTGGAGAAGCAAAACATCATACACTCTCAAGAGATTGACTCTCTCCATCCTTCTTCTTCTTCTTCTTATTCTTTTCTTGGTCAGATACTCAGAAAATGGTTTTTCAAGACATTGTTGGGGGAGGTTTAGGATTTCAGTATGAGAAGCTAAAGAGGAATGAGAAGATGGGCTGGGCTGGAAGGCCTACTTGGGGGAAGAAGATGAATGGAAGGCTTAATGGTATTAGGCTTTCGCGGTCGTGCTCTAGGAAGTTTACTTTGAAGGTTTTCTCAGTAGTTGGATGGTCAGGCAGAATTGCAAGGATTTACAATGAGATAGTGAAAAGATTGACAGCCGACGGAGTTTCTCCCAATATTATTTTCTCTACACAATGGGGGCTTCCAGTTCTATCTCATTCATCTGTCAAATTTAGGGAAACAGTGGCAAAGACTCCCTGTGGTCGGAGCTGTATCAAATAGCATGTTAACTCAGTTGTTTTGTATATCAGCTTCATCAGTCAATGAGTCAATATAATTGCTCTTCTTACTTTTCTCCATTGTTATTCTTTATGCTCCAAACTGTTATACAGAATATACTCAGTTGACCAACTAAACATCATTAGGTCATAAAAAACCTACTGGTCAGCAGTTGTCTGTGGTTATTCTGTACGTTATACATTTCATGTTATGAACACTGAGTAGTTACTTGTGACGAAACTTTTTGATTGTTATGAGAAGAAATTTTCGACTGTTTTGTTGCTTCAAGAAGACAAAATGAGAAGATAGCTAGGGGATGTACTCGTGTACTGTGAAGAAATGCATCAACGTACTAGCTGGGGTTTGGGGTCTAATTAAGAGTGATAAGAGAAATAGCTCGCCCTGTTGTTGATCACTTGGTGGTATATACCAGTTCTTATACTGTATGATCGAGATTGATATATTGATGTCAAGAAAATTTGGTAATAATTTAGGTACTCCCGTTGTTTTAAACAAAAAACACAAGTGAAAACAGATATAATCATAGAAATGCCAACATAATATTTACATGTCCAAGCAAGGTGCATGGAAGTTGTTATTACAGGACACGGGCGGATGATAGGAGGAGCAAAAGGGGCAGCTCCCCACATTTTTCAAAACCGGTATTGTATAAGGAAATATGATTCTTGCTCCCCCGCCCCTTATTCTAATATTTATCATTTATCCTTTTAATTTTTTCTAATCAATGTACAAATACTCATAATTTATAATTTAGCTCCTCTATTTCTTAATTTTTTTTCTAAATTATATATATTAATTATTTAGATGCCTCTTATTTATTATACAATTTATTTCTTAGTAAAAAAAACTACTAATATGTTTAATCTCTATATAAAAGATTTATACTAGTTAAATTTTTTGATTTGTTCATCATTAACTTGTATTTTTCTTCCAATTTATTCATTTAACTCGAATTAATCTTATATATATTAAAAAAAAATTAATTGACACTATTCTTAATTATTAAGCACTACACTACACATTGATTTTTTTCAACCCTCCCCAATGTAAATTCTTGAATCCACCCCTCTGAACATATATGCTATACAGTCAAAAGAGTTACACGAGTTGATGAACACAGGAAACCAATGCAACTGGTCCCTATTCACCTCTTTCTTATAGTTATTACATCTTACGAGCACAACATAATCAAGATCAAAGAACTCCGCTAAAGTAAACTACCTCTCTTAGATGAAAGACCAGTCATGAAGATCAAATAAGAGCCTTTGAGGCTGAACTTTGGCATGAGAAAGTGCCTAGCGATCATATCCTTGGATCCAATCTTCTTCTGATCACTCCTCGCCAAGCACCACATCCGTGGTGGCGTCAGGCTTTCCTCGCAAGTCTCTGGCTCTTCCTTGATAGTGGCTAGCTTGCTCTTGAGGATTTCTTCAATGTCTTTCCAGGAATCGGTTCTCATAAAGTTTCTTCTCATGCAAGGCACCACCCTCAACATTTTCCGATACGCCTTCATTCTCATTTTGATTAGCTAGCAGCCTAGCTAGAACAACAATACTAACTAATAATCTCCCCTCTAATTTCAGGACCATAACCAATGCTCTCTTCTCTGCTTGTGCATATTTAAAGAGAGGTAAAGGCCGTGTCATAGGGGATGTATTAGTTGGCAAGGCGCACAAAAACCACAGCCTCTGCTCCTTTACAGCGATTTTGGTTCAACTATAATTGAGTTTTGGTTTGATAACCTTTAGAAGAAATGATGAAGTTCCAAGCCTAACAAACCCTTAATATATATGGAATGGAAGCTAAAGATCTATATGCAGTGGTGGAGGTACCATGGGGCCAAAGGGGCCATGGCACTCTGCTTATTGGTTCAAAACTTAATCTATGCACTTGTTCATGAGATAGTTTCATTGCAAAGCTTTCTTGAACCCCTCTCCATATTCATAAGCAATAAGATCTAGTCATTTATAGATATTGTTCAGTTATTTTTTTCTTTTTAACTATATATATGTGTCCCTCTTGTATAGAACTACTATTAGTGAACTGTAAAAAGATGCATTTTAGTAATTTAAAGACAATAAAACAACATTTCTCTTTCAATTTATAATTTATATTAATTAAGATACAGATCATGTTATTATTTTGAATGATTTTTCTATAGAAAATTTACATATTTTTTATTTCAGCACCCTCTATGATATATCCTAGCTCTACCACCGCCTATATGCTATATGCAACATGAAATCCGTTTTGCGGGACTTGAAGTTTATATTATCCTCTGCTGATTCCACCAAGTACAGTAGATATGGTAACTGAACAAGAAAAGACATGTCTGCTGCAACAACTTTCATGCTTGCCACCTGGTTCCCGGAAAGCTGATGCTAGTTCTAATGCTAGTTCTAACTTCTGATACTATGGAACGTACGTAGTAATGTAAGAATGGCTTCACCTCCCTTAAACAGTGTGTATTGAATTCACATATGAAAATTGAAAAAGAAGTGGTTTTTAGATAAGGGTGTGCCAATTTCACCTTCTTTGAACAAAATGTGAACATTTTAGGTAATATTGTTGGAACTGTTCTTAGTAGTGTGAAACATAAAATCCCCCAAAGTGTGAAGATCTCAACTCTTAAGCTGTATCAAGTCTGATGGAGAATATGCTTTTCTGCAACCATTTTTGTTGACAATTTTCTGCAACCATTTTGATCAAATCGATAGAGATACGACTTATAATTAGGCCAACACTCAACGCAGCCCAACGACTCAGTGAAACTCAAGATCAAATATAAGAATTCAATGCAAGCCCGCTTATGAAGGTTACAAGGAGCATGGCCCAAACTAGGGGTCACACCATTTGGACCTGCCATTTGGCCCACAGGTCCAAAAAGTCGGTGGACGGCCCGAGGTCTGAAAAGTATAAATCTGGCCCGGCACGAATTTAGAACCAAAAAAGGCCAGTCCTATGGACATATGGCCGGGCTCGGACCGAGGTTTCAAAGCGCATGGGCCCAAAAGAAACCCTGCCTGTCGAGACCCGCTCGACCCGTGGGTCAAGGTCGTTTAACCCATAAATTGTATATATTATAGAGTATTTTATCAATATAAACTTCTAAACTTTCTAATTTACCTTAATATTATTCATTCATATACTAATTATCATATTCTTTGTTTAGGCTTGTTTAGTTTGGGCTGGGGTCTTTTTTGGCCCTAAGCCATTTCTTGGTTTTTATTATGTAATTACAATAATGTCCTTTTTTGGATCCTGGGTACTAGTGTGCATTAGCACCTACGGAGTAGTGCCGAAGAAGGATACTCGTTAGCTCTACGTTATTAAATTTGTAATGAGTAGGTATATTCCTATGTACCACATGTGGATACTACCACTAACTTCTTGTTTGTCTTAAAATGACAATAGGAGGGTATGTAATGGCTTAAACTGGCTTTTGATGAATATTATATCTCTCTGAATTTTTGGGGTAGACTTCAAATATATATATATATATACTAATTATCAAATTGTTTAGGCTTATATCTATACTATTATTAAGGGAAGTGAGCTTGTTTCCTCACTTTCATGTTTTTTTTTTCTTCAAAAATATCATTTTCACCATAGGAAGATATAATTATTCAAGAATTAATCGGTAATTAACTAACTATTTTTAAAACTTTTCCCAAATATCTCTATTTTCTCTCCCACTTTCCCTTTTATTTTCTCTCAATAAAACTGTCACACAAACAAAAAGTATTCTACTCCCGTACAAAACTAAATCACAAATAATTGTTTTTTCTTTTGGAAGGGAATCACATTTAATTTAACTCACATAATCACATTCATAGAGTGTGTACCTTTTCTAATATTATTTAGTGTATACAATTATTGATATATTTGATAATTAAACACTATTAATTTTTATTTCTTTTATTTAATACACAAAATGTCGGTGTACTTCAAATTTTAAAAAAATCCGGCCAAACCCATTACCCCAAACCATCGATCAATCTAGGAAAGTGAAAGTGGCACCCTCTTTTTTACATTCTACACCCATTTTCAATTTTCAATCTCTACTATAATAAAACCAAGCGTGATTTTGGTGTCATCGGTCATACCAAATTTTCAACTTCCAAAATTACCCTTAATGGTAAAAAAAAAAAGTAAATAGAAAACCAGAAATATAAAAAATAACTGCTATAAATATGTTTCTACTCTTTCAGACTCTCATTTATGCCGCTCCGCACTCATTGAGTGTGGGTCTTTGCTAGTTTACTATAAAACAAAGGAGAGTCTTACTATATACATACATATAATAAAACCAAGCGTGAGTTTGGTGTCATCAGTCATACCAAATTTTGAACTTCTAAAATTACCCTTAATGGTAAAAGAAAAAAAAAGTAAATAGAAAACCAGAAATATAAAAAATAACTGCTATAAATATGTTTCTACTCTTCCAGACTCCCATTTATGCCGCTCCGCACTCATTGAGTGTGGGTCTTTGCTAGTACTTTTAAATGCAATAACAATGACAATTTTCCTAAACTACCCTTCCATCTACATCGACCTCCTCAATGTGCACAAGGCTAGCATGAAACTCCCTCCGCCACTGGGCTCGACATGATTGTCTCTTCGAGCTCGTCACCCCGCCCCACGTTGTCGTCTCCTTCGAGATCCCGAATACACCTCCAACACCATCATCATTGGCACCCTCCACCTCCTCGAAGTCGTCTACAACCACGTCGGCACCATCGGCCGCACCGACGTGAAATGTAGAAGAAAGTTTCTGCAATGAACTTAACTATCAATGAAAACGTATGGACAAACTTCCTTATTTTGTTTATTGAATGAGAACAGTCTTTATAAAGGCGATGAACACAGAAACGGAAAAGTACAGGCCACGTACATGAAGACGTGATTACTAATCACGTAGCCTCACTATTGGTATAATGCTAGGAATGGAAAACTAGATAATGTCCTAGAAACTAGGAGCACAAAACTAGGAGCACTTATTGTCTAACTCAGTTTCCTAATGGAACCAAGAAACTGTTACACCAGCAGAGACACCTCACATGAAATACTACCTGGTCGAATTAATCCCAGTTGACGAAACCCCAATCTCCGGATAAATCAAACTGAACGGGACAAATGCACACTTCATTCATCACTCAAATCAAACGTAGGCAGTCGAGTTACCCCTATCCCCAACTTCTAATTCGACACTGCAAAGACTTTAGTTCATAACCCAAATCACAATCCCGTCCAAATCTAACATCACTCTAACTCAATTGAATATCTCTACTCACAAATACCTTATCCATGTCCTCAATCAACATCTCAAAATTTTGCATTAGTCAAAAACCCATAAATCGGCAAAAACACAACAACCAAATTAGACCTCAAGCCATGGAAATTGGGAACCGGCGAACCACTTTTCTGTTTTTGTTAAAAAGGCACGTACTTTATCACCACATGGGCAACAACAACACAGGAAGAAAATAGCAAATAAAACCATAAAAGCACAAGGACGACGCTGGAACAACCGGACACAACCCCAAAACATACCAGAGCAAACTTAAGGGCAGTTTAGGAACATTCTAGATAATATTTCATTAAAAAATATTGAAAATTGAAGGGGGTGTGAAATGTAAAAAATGGTGCTAATTCCTATTTGTTTAAGGATTTATTCTTCGTAATTTTTGGTGTGTGTCGTATCCTAATTAGATATGAATTATATTAGATAGAGATACAGAGAATCTTTGTTTTATAGGGACAATTATTGTAACAGATTGTATCAGCCCATATATAAGGTATTCTATCAATGAAAGAGTTACAGTTTCAGTTATTCCTCTTGAACAAGTTATTAGCATGCTCTGAGTTGATAGCCAACCATCACCACAGAAAGGAAAAAAAACCCTAGCCCTAGACATCTCAACTTCACCGCCGGAAGCCCATCCTCCAAAGTCGATCTCCACCGTCGGCTCCTCCTCTTTACTTTCGGCGATCTTCCTACTTCGTTAAGATTGCTCGACTTCCAAAGAATCGTTTCAGATGAGCTCTTCCTTCACGTCGTCCAAGTTTTATACCGGTCATACCGAGCATAACACTAATCGAGGTAAACTTTTCTAAACCATCAATCTATAGATCTAAGACTAAGACTTAATTCCTAGAAAACCCTATATCTATGATTGTTGATTATTGTGATATCATGAATATATCTGTACCCTAGTTCCTATGGACCTATATCCATAGAGTATAAATGACGATCTTGGGGGAGTCACGGTTTAGAAAAGAAAATGAAAATCGATACTATATGACGGTTAGTCATGGTTGTTGGCTGTGGTTTTTGAACCACCGTTTATAATCAATTTTTGTGACCATACATCATAGATCACATTCTTATTCATTGAAATTTGATATTAGTTATTGTAGTTTTCGATCAATATTAATAAACATCTCTGTGTGTTTTTGTAGATGAGTTCGAATGAGCTAGTAAGGCCAGAATTCAACATCCTTGATCTTTATAGAAAGGAATACCACCGTTGGGTCTCTAATGTGGAAAATACATTCATCGAAAAGATACTTACCAATACCATCAAACCCTCTGGGCCTGGACAAAATCGTATTCCACCCATATATGAATCAAAAGCTCAAGTCCTCATATTTTGATGCATCATATTTATCAAACTCTCAAGAAGAAATATTTAAAAAAGACTGATCCCCTATAATTGTGGGATGTTCTTAAGCAATGCTTTAACAATGTGCATGATGCACAACTTCCTAAGTTGACTGCAAGATGGGAAGCCCTTAGACTCTTGGATTTTTCAAAGATCCAAGATTACAATCAAGCAATGTTGGATCTGCAGTTGGAGTTGAGTTTCTATGGGGTGGAGAAGTCCGAGAACGACATGATTAAATGGTCGTTGAACACCTTCCAAACATTCATGAGCATCCTTGCTCATCAGTATTGGATCGAGTATGGACATGGAGAGGATTACTACCTTAAGTGATCTCATCAATAGCCTAGCTTAAAAAGAGAGGCATCATTAGATCATCCTCAATAATAACTCAAGACTGGTTGGTACTAAAAGGCTTGAAAGTTACCAAACTAGAGGAAATGCCCGAAAAGATAAAAATGTTGCTCGTTCAGAACCTTATGTACATGGAAGACAAACTCTATGCAAGGGTAGATGAGGGCGTGGGCTTGGTCAATGCCGCAACCACAATCTCACTTGGCACAGAGATCAGAATGCAAACTCCAATAAGAACCAGGCTGGTTCAGTTCCTAATGATCAACAGTCTCAACATTCTAGAAAATACACTTGTTTTAAGTGTGATTTAAACAAGCACATGCACAAGTAGTGCCGTGCTAGTAGATAAATTCATAACATCTACCAAAGACACAAGAAGTACTTGGCTCAAGAGTCAAACTATGCTGGAGATGTGGAGATGGAGGTTGACACCAATCTCGTTCTTGCAGAGGAAAAGGAGAATGAATTAGCTATTCCGAATTTTGAATAAACCTATGTAAAAGGTGGTTATCTCTGTAATCTTTCAAGTTTGGTTTTGTTTTTGGCTTTCTTTTCGGTCATGATTGTTAAGACATTTGTCTTGTTTTTCAAATAAGAACATCTATGATGTAATTTTTATTTGTTGGAAGTAATGGCATTTTCTCTATTTATGGGTATATGAAAATGTTGAGAATATTATTGTTTTAACCAGTTCAGTGTATGGTTTGATGTTTACATTAATATATGGCATAATGATACAACGATACAGTAAAAACGAGACATAAAGGATAAGATATTATTTTGAACTCAGGGAGCCTTCGATCCATCGAGGGATTATTCCTCGAACCATCGAAGCACTCCCACATGTCGGTTTCTGACATTTTTGATCCATCCAAAATGTGTACTTTGATCCATCGAAGGCTATCCTCAGGTCCTTATGTTGTTTTTCAATCCATCGATAAATTTTCTCGATCCATCAAAGAAGTGTCACGAGTCAAGTTCTTCGATCCATCGAAGATTTTCTTCGACCCATCGAAAATCGGTATCGAAAAATCAAAATTTATTTTGGGTTTCTTTGATCCATCGAGGAATTGCTCTTCGATAAATCGAAGGTATCCCACAGGTAGGTTTCTGACATTTCGATCCATCGAAGGTTATACCCGGATTATGGTATTTTTGATGTTTTGTACATCAGTTTTATTGGAAAAGGATGAAAAATATTTCGAATGACTAACATGGATTTCTGCATCAGATGTCAGATGTGGTTTTACATCAATTTTTGTAATGTCATTGAACTTAATATACAATGGTCATTTTTGACCGGTAAGATGTTGTTATATATTGGTTGTGTTTAGGTATTATCATACCATATCAACACTCAATAAGGGTCACACCCTTATTCAAATATTTAAGTATTCACTTAAAGTGTTCGCCATGTCTTAGGTTCGAAGACAGATTGATTGACATTATTTTGTTGATATATGATAGCGAGATTGAGTGTTATATGCGCCTAAAAGGCCATTTGAACTTTACTCAGATTTGAAAACATTTGTACTAATGGTTTTCACTTGAGACAATATTGTGAGAATGAAAAAGAGTATTTGTATCCAATCTCCATAGAATGCTGCCAACGACGTAATCTGGAGAGGATTATGAGGATTTGTAGTGTTTATATCTTACTACGGTTAGGATCATTGAATCCAATGCAGTCACTTATATAACTATCAGTGACTTGACCTCATATAAACTTTTGCACTTTGATGATTAAGATATTAAAAAATTCTCATGATCATCAGTTATTTAGAGCGAAGAAGCACGTGAGAATATCTAAAACCATCGGTTTAGATGGGGGAGCTGAGATTACTCCACTCGGTTCAGGCTCAGTCTCCATGACGAGTGCAGCACAATCCCGACAACATACTGTTGAGGCGTGGTGCGTTATCCCACCAAGATTCATATGTTGTAATCTTTGACTCACATTACTCATTTTAAAAAAGGTTGTTTATGTCTATAATTATGTTTACATGCATGACAGTCTTTTTTTGTATACACAATTTTCATTCCTCCACAGATTCCAAGAATATATTTGTGGATCAATCAAACCGGTAAGCGGACTGTTTATATATAGTTTTGATTACTGCATCGATGCATATGTCACACGTTTTTGCATTCCACTTAGTACGCTGCATTTTCAAAACGCCTAGTACATATTATTAAGCTCCGAGCTCACCACCCGAACAACTCAATAATGTCATTTAGATTGGTTTAATACAGGAGTATTTACATCAAAATATTTTGTTGATTATTGTATATTGATTGAGATTGTTGTTGAATATCCCTGTTCCCCATATTCATTCATAGAACGGTTTTGCAGAGGTACAAATCAAGCAGTTAAAGCTTGTAGTCAGAGCAATGATAATGTATACTAATTTAAAGACACCTACTTAGGAATATGCAATATTACATGCAACTATGCTTATTCACTTGATACCCATAAATCGCAAACCACTTAGTACGTACAAGTTGGTAACTGGGTATGAGCATGATATCTCACACCTACACAACTCTGGTTGCACGGTACATGTGCTACTACGCTTCTACTGTGTACAAAAATGGGTCATCAACAATGATTAGGCATATCTATGTTGGTTATGATTCTCCAGCGGTTATCCGCTATTAAGAACCTTTGACAAAAGATCTCTTTACTACTAGTTTTGTAGATAGTCACTGTGATGAGACATACTTCCCGTCGTTAGGGGGAGATAGAAATAGTTTCATTATGTATAAATGTCAGAAATTGACGTGGTATATCTCCACTATGTTTCATCATGATCCCCGCATATCTCGATGTGGGATTGAAGTGCACTGTATTCTTGATTTTTAGAAAGTAGTATATTCGATGTCTGAATTCTTTACTGAGATCATGAAAATGACAAGATCAATTATATATGTTGCAAATCCTGCAAGGTCGAAAGTCCCCGACATTGGGCAAGTTAACACAACACCCGGGCAAGGTAGTGTTTCTCCTACCCATAGTAGGGGTGTAGCATTTGTCAAAATCTACTAATGAGTTACCGGTGAAAAGGCAAGCTATCAAGGCACAACTGTTCATCATCAACACATGAGATTGTTTCTTACTGCAATTGTGTCTAATATTCGACATTGATAATCACCGGGGGACGCTTCAGAGTCAATGATGATGTCAGCAAACAAAGAAATCTCACCGAGTTAAACAAATACTAGTGGTATTATAGATGGTTCTTCTATATTCGTTGATGATGCATTACTTATTCCGTCGCACAGGAATTGACGACGATAAAGTGGAACATTGCTCTGTTGCGGATTGTCAACGGTTAATGTAGAGAAAATTGACTAATATGGAAAGTTACAATCTAGGTTAAGCTATAATCTCTTACAAATGGCAAGTTTTCGGTATGGTAGTAATATGACCATCAAATTGTTAGCCGGTTAGACACAAATGAGTCTATGTTTGGAAACAAAATGAGAAAAATTTGTGGCGTAAGAATTCTCTCAACGCCCTAGTATTGATTATGAAGAGATGTATTCTCTGGTCATGGATATCATCACTTTCATCTACCTTATCAGTTTGGTAGTGTCCAAAATACTGAGTATGCAACTTATAGATGTGGTTATATATCTTGATGTGGATCTTGATTTAGAGATATAGATGAGAGTGCCAGGTTGACATGGTTTTACCCAATTCAAGTAACTATAAACCATAGAGTGCTCGTGTAATTAGATTGAGACATTCACTATATGGATTGAAACAATCCGGTAAGATGTGGTATATACATCTTAGTGACTACTTGATTGGGAAGGGATACAAGAATGAAAAGTTACACCCATGCGTGTTCAGTAGATGAACAAGTTATTTGAGATGATAGACTTTGGTAGGACTCGATTAAGTCTTGGTTTTGAGATGATACATCGAGTTGGTTGAATTCTTATTCACCAGTTTATTTATGTCTAAATTAGGCAATAGAAAATGCACACCTTATTAACACACTAATGGTTGTTACAGTCTGGAATCCAAAAGGATCCGTTTCATCAGGATGATGATGGTAAAGACCTTTTGGAGATAAGATTTCATATCTTAGTGCGGTTTGGAGCTTGTTTAAATTTAGCTCAGTAGACACATCCAGACATTGCCTTCTCGGTATGCGCCTACGCAAAATCATTAGAATGGAGTAAAGCACATCTTTAGGTACTTGAAGTGATCCATTGACTTGGGTTTATTCTTCCATTACAAAGAATACAGAGGGAAACATGAAATTTCTGGGAAAAAGGTGGTTGAATCGTAGCATACAGATTCTCGGGCATTCGATCTATCAAAGGAAGTGACATTCGATCCATCGAAGGATGCTCCTTAGAAGGACCAGAGTACTACCTTCGATCCATCGAAGGAGTTGTTCAATCCATTAAACGATGGACCTGCTGTGAGCAGTTTTACTGCAATCCCCTATTCTGAAACACCGGTTGATGTGTTGGTTGGAGTTACTGATGTTGGGTATCTCTCTGAACCACATAAAGGACGTTTCCAAACATGTTATGTAATTCATCATATGGAATATGATGATTTTTTGGAGAACAACAAAGTAAACCCTTGTTGCTACTTCCTCCAACTATTCCATGATTAAAGCTTTGTATGAAGTTATTGATGAGTGTGTCTGGTTTAGGACAGTAATATGCCACATTCGAGGGTCTAGTGGATTACCATCTACTACGACAACACCAACTTGCATCTTTGAGGATAATGCGGTTTGCATTGAACCAATGAAGTTGGGTTCCATTAAGGGTATCATACTTAATTCATTTTGTCAAAGTACTCATACAATCAGAAATAGCAGCAGTTATTGATTATCTATGTGAGCCAGGTTGGTTCGGCAGATAATGCTGCGGACTTATTTACTAAGTCACTACCTAAGTCTACATTTGTGAAACATGTGAGACACATTGATATGCATAGGTTATTTGAACTCCATGACTGAGTTTACAGTCATGGGGAGTTACATTTATGTAGGCATCAGGGGGAGTCTACGTCACATGTAGTAACTTTTGTAGTTGATACCTTGTACTCTTTTTCCCTTAGACCAAGCTTTTATTTTATCTATAAGATTTTTGTTTGCTTGACAATGTTTTTAGTGAGGCAACAAGTCATGCATCATTCTTCAGGCCAACGACACAAAGACACAAGAATGAGTGTTTAAGGAGATTTATTCTCCGTAATTCCTGGTGTGTGTCGTGTCCTAATTAGATTAGATAGAGATACAAAGAAATTCTGTTTTATATGGATAGTTATTGTAATAGATTGTATCAGCCTATATATAGGACATTCTATCAATGAAAGAGTTACAATGTCAACTATTCCTCTCGAACACTATTATTTTTATTGACCTTATTGATGATGATATGAGTTACTCTACGACGTAATAACGAAAGGCATGAATGATTAAGCAAGAGTGCATAACTAGGATTTTCATAATGGAATAATTTGATAACAACATTTCTATTCGATACTAATGAAGTATTGATAACAGTCTTGCCTTTCCAAAAAAAAAAATGGATAACAGTTCTTTCGAAAAAAGAAAAGACAAAAAGGATAACAAGATGGGTTGTTCTATTCACACTTTCCAATTTGATATCCATGCCTCTTAATTTATAATTGACACTATATATCCGATTTTGTCCTTCAATTTAACACCATTCCTCCCGATTTTTTAATCTTCACACATTCATCTCCACTACCCAGATCAAGAACCTCATCCATCTCATTTCCTTTTCCTCTAAGCCATTCCCATAAAGAATGATTGATCAAGTATAGGACGATGATGAATTGTCTCCCGAGGAGAGAAAAAAAGACTTGCTGCCACTCTTAATTGCAAGATTGTTAGAATTTCTTTAAAGTGAAAACAAGTTTTCCACTATGCCCATTTTCATAAACATATCGACCTTTCTCAAATTAGCAATTCAAAGTAGCTCATGGTAAGCTACAAGCTTTGCCAATAGATCTCTGCAAATGCCACGCTTATATAACCAACATTAACAATCTCTATATCCTCCATATGGTTACCTTATTAGTGTCTCAATTGGAGTCAAATTAATCGAATCATTTGTGTTCTTCCGGATTTAGGACAGCGCAATGTGAGTACTTGGAAATGAGAGAGAAATTTAGGGGACTTGGAGGAGACGAGATGAACATAAGCATACTGCTATTTTTTTTCTTCCGCTTAACAGAAGGGGGAATTATAAATTATAAAAGTTCAAAAAACATTGGAGGTCTAAATATATATATAAAAAAAGTTCGAGTAGACGCACCCTAACAAGATTATTAGAGCACTTGAGCAACGCGGTAACACACTTAAATCCAACACAACTTTAAGAGAAGAGACGTAAAAACCAACATCTAAACACCGAGACGTGGACCTCTATGCTGTCACATAGACATTTTAAGCAAATATTTAAAAGGAAAATAATATTAGAGCTTAAGGAAGACCACACTTTTATAGCCTTCAATTTATGTAGCATGACATGTCATTATTTAATTAAATTCACATATTTAAATATAAACAAATCATTATGGCTAAATGTTCATAATGATTCTATATAAAAATCATTCTATATAAAAATCAAATTTTCCCAGATAAAACATCACTTGTATAGGTATTCTTTTCATATATTAATATTTAGCTAGCCATTGAATATTTAGGGTTTATAAAACTTGCAATTTCACTAGACATCGAATTGTATATCATCAATGTTATGTATTGGCTAGGTTCAATTTCGATCCTCATCCTACTTGATCAATCATCAATCTTCTTTTTTACGATTCTAGTTGCACAAACACTCGTAATATATGATGGTAATAAACACATTCGATCAGGGTCTTTCTGATAGCTCTTCAAGCTACTTTAACCACTTGGGACGACAACCATATATATTACCAGTCTTGCAATTTGAACGTACTACTATTAATTAATTATTGTGGAACCTTTGGTTTATTATTGACGATCAACATCTTTTGCCAAAATAAAAATAATCAGATGCCTGTGTATTTGACTTTGTTTTTAGAGATCTGATTTTGGACAGAAAATGAAAAAGGAAAAGAAGAAGATGAGCGTGCAAGACGATTAAATTACGCAAAGAAAAACAAACAAGAAGAAGAGGATCGAAGGAGAGGGAGAATAAACAGAAGAACGAAATAAAGAGGTAGATCTAGCGATGATAATAGTGTGTCTGGTCCGAAGAAGATCGATGCCCAGAAAACTAATGCAATGAACGCAGCAATTATATAGAGCAAAACATATTTTTTAATTATGAGATAAAAATAAAAAGATGAAAGGGGAGAGATATGATGCGTATTCTAATAGTAATATTTAACTATATAAATATGCATATTTAATATATTTAATGGCCTTTCTTAAGCCCCATATTTAAAATTGCTTAACCAAGTTCATCAACTGTACACGTTTTGCTCAGAGTTTTGCTCCTCCGACAACCTCGCCGGAGACACCTCCCCTCCCCTCATCTCTCTCTGTAATTATCTCTAACCTAAAATTCAACTCACTTTCTCATCTGGGTCTCCTCCCTTTTCTTCTCTAGTCCAACACTTCTCATCAAAATCGCACCTTTATTCATTTCTTATTTGCTCATCATTTCTCATTATTGAAGTTGAATTGTAATTTCAATTCTGGGCTTTGATGATTCTCGCCGGTGCTCTTTTGGGTCTTCTTGATCATTGTGTGTAGTTTTGTAGAATTGATGTCTGTGCTTGATCAAGAGATATCAAGCGTTGGTTTAAGTGATCGAGATTGTGGGGACGATAACGACGATGGTGACGAGGAAGACGATGGTGATGAAAATGGTAGTGGGTCCAGTAGTGACAGGTGCAGATGCAGAGGAGGAGGCAAGGTTGAGCAAACAAAGAAGAAGAAGCAGCAGAGTAGTAGTGGAATTGGGTTTTCAAGGAATTTGGGAAAGGCCAAACAGGTGGTCTTGTCTCCATTTACAAAAGCCAAGAAGAATTTACCAAGAAGAAATAGTACAAAGTCTTCTTCTGCTTCTGCTGCTTCTTCTCGTTCAACGTTTTTTTCAGGTAAGATGTTTGGAGTTAGTGATGGTAATAAAGGGTGTTACCTTTGTTTCATGCAACCATTGACTGTGGACTCATCGGTTGAGTCTCCGAGCAGCGACCCGAATAGCCCCAGGTTTAGTTATGAGAAGCTGAGAAATTTGATTGAGAATAATGATTTTTATTGCAAAGAATGCAATCACCATACAGACTGATCCCACCTAAAATGTGTAGGGATTGGAAGGGCATTTCTTTTTCAATGTGATAATAATGTTGTTGTTCTTGTTGTTGATTTGTTGTGTGGGGAGTGATCTTTGAGGATTGTCTCCAAAGAAATTGAAGAGGTTGTGGAGCTAGTTCATAAAACAGTGTTATTCTTTTGAAGTTGAAAGTGATGATTTTGCGGACGTTTTGATTGTCATGTGTTGAGTGTGAGAATGAGAATGTGAGACAATGTGGTGATGGATTGACAATCATTTAGAGCATTTTAGTTTCAACACTGTATGCCAAAAATAAAAATTAACCGAAGGAATGGACACCAAGCAGCTTCATTTGGGAATTCAGATACCAGATTTTTGTTGTTATACTGTGATTGAGAAATCTAAGCCTGTATATATGACTCAATACATATGGATAACAGCTTGTACTGTTACATTTTTTGGTAAAGGTGTGCAGTCTTACTTGAAGTGTCTATTTTATGTCTTGTGGTTACCTATAATGCAAATTTTGGAAGCAAATATATGCTGCAATGTTGTGTAAAAGAGAAGTACTTTGATTAGTCATGGGAGTGGAAGAGGATGAAACATATATATTCTTTCAATCTGTAAATTCTTTTATGTCTTTTAGTCTATTTGAGATTCATTTCTGATGTTGTATGGAATGCTAAGTACGAAACATTCTGTGTCCAAGTGAACTAGGGGGTGAACTACCATTACATATGAAAGGAATAGACTATAAACTTATGAAGTGGAAGAGTTTAAGTATTTCAATCTCTTGATTTGTAACTTCAATTACACCTTGTTTTATGTAGTATTGTATCGTATAGTAAGATAAGATAAACTTGCATTATGCAGCAGCTCAACCAATTGTAATTGAATTGTTTGGGAAAACCATTTTAGGCTGTACCTTTGGTTTGATAAACTGTTCCATTGTTCAATTTTTTGTTGAGGAGTATTTGAATACATCTGCATAAGGTAACCTATAGATTCATATTCTTACTTTTGTGACAGATCTCCATGTGAATAGACAGAATTGTAGATCGGTTCCGATTAGGATTCTTTCCTTAAATATCTGGCTTTTCTTTAGGTGCTGGTCAGTTGATGGACTCTTTTCGGAGAATCTCTTTCAAACTGCAAAATGCAAATTAGTGAGCTAAATTTCTTTGAAGAATCTCATGCCTTTTCTTGCTTCTTGATAGACCCTTAATGAAGAGTTGAATGTGATTTGGTTGTGAAGCTAGACTCGGCTGATGTCTTGGATGTATATGGATCTCAGTAGAGCAGCTTATGAAAACAAAATTATTTGATTTAGTTTGGGATTGGATAGATTGGTTTTTATTTTCTGGAAGTTCATTCATATTCAACTGACATGATATCACCATGTACGTCTTTCATTAAAAATTAGCGTCTGAAGATGTCACCCTCTCCATGTTTTTCCTGCATTTAACTCTGATATCTTTGATTCATGTTTTTCTAGAGATGCATTATAAATTGAAAAAAGAAAAAGAAAAGAGAAACTTCCACACTGAAATTGCTGGTTTTGTTGTAAACTCAAGGTTTAGAATGCTGAAATTCCTGAAAAGACTACGTAGTCCGCTCTCAGCATGAAGAAAAATATCTGTGTGATTATGTCAACCTCACCAAAAGAGCCAAAATCACATAAATGAATCATCCCCCAATTAGACTAACAAACACATGACACGAAGTAGGAGCACACTATCATGTAACGTGCACAGCATGGATTGATTGATTGTTAAACTTAATGCAGCATGGGAGAACTTTTGTTCCCTTCTCAGTTGTAAGCGACTCTTGAGATCTGGAAAATTTATCCCCACACTTAGACACAAGTGGTGTGACACCTCCACCAATGCACATAAGAACGCTACATGAGAATGTTCATGGCATTCATTTTCGCCGCATTAAATGAGAGACGTGACCACAAAAACTCGATAAACAGCTTTCGATTCACTAAAAGATGCGGTGAGCCGTGAGCAATGTGATCAGTAAATTTCAAAGATGAACAACAATGTGATCAATGCCATGAGTCCCCTATCAAACTCAGAGGTGCATACTGATCGTGATATTGTTGTTCATTTCCATTTCAGGCCTTTTCATCGCCACACCAAACTGATTCTGCAGAGAAAGATTTGCTCTCACTTTACCAAGATATATAGGATAAAGCAGGAGGACTATTATCCCCATGATACTCCAAGTTGAACAAAAAAAGAAGTTAAAAAAAGAGGCAAAACCCTCGCAGCATGGTATGGGCCAAATCTTGTAGTGCGCATTCTATGTACCCTTTTCACTAGGAGATCTAGCCCTTGAAATAAGGTACTGATCGAGTGACTGACCACATTAGCCAACACAAAAACTGAAGCACCGGGACTCTCTGGAATATATCCAAAAGTCTCTGATAAACCTCAAGCGAACAAGATTGGGTTCTTCCCACGTGACACCCATAAGTGCCCCCTTAGCTCAGTTTTCTATCCCTGCAAAAAGGCGTGGTCTTTTCTTTCATCTTTGGCTTCTCTCTGAGGCAGAGCCTCCTCTCCTATCTGTTACTGCCGACCCTAATTCCTCACATTAGTTTATTCGGCATGACTACCAATGCCACTGACTTTGTTTATACATTTGCTGTACTGTGTTGGTATCTCTGTCCAATAAGATTGAAAGAGACTATTAGTTTAGAGTATGTGGGATCTTGCTATATGGGGAAAGCAGAACACCAGGCCAGTCCCAGCCTAACCACTTGTCTCCTACTTTTTTAATCCATTTCTTGGGTGGACCCATTTGGGAATTATACGCTTTCTAATTTTGGATTTATTTTTGTAACCTACAAAAATAATAATTTGGATTTATTTTTTTCCGGTATTTAATAAGTAAAGGCGGTTCCTTTAGCTACTAGTAAGCTGTGATGTGCTGTGCTGTGTTGTGTTGAGCAGAGACACAGAGAAGGAGTTGATCGAGATAAGTGGGGTTTTGGGGTTCAAGATTTAGGCTTTGGAGACCCTCTTGCATTATTAATAGTACCAACAAGTGGGTTTTTTTCTTTGTCAATCTCTATAAGTTGGGTCAGTTTTGATCTTTGGAGAGAGCGGCCGAGTTTTCCTGCTTCCTGCAAGTGAACAAGTTTAGGCTCATTTTTTTGGCAAGTTCTTTCTTTCATTTGCTCCTAATTTGTTCAATTAATACAACACTGCTACAATTGTGTCTTGTTTACTCTCTTTTGTTTGATTACTACTCGTTTTAGTCATCTCAGCTTTACTTTTCTGGGATTCTTCTGATGAACTAGTTGAAATGTTGTTTAGTTGTGTATGAGATCAGAATAGCTTAATCTTATGTGGTTCTTCTGGTTTGGGTAAAGCTTCTGACTTGGTGTTCATGTATCTATAGTTGCTATGTCAGTAGTGCTAAACAGATTATAGATCTTTGAATTTGAGTGCTGATGTATTTGTCAGGCTGATCTTTTAGACCTTGGTCACGAGTTATGCAAGTCAAGTGGGAAATTTTCAGTTTGATGGAGCTAGTTAAACGATGGTTCTCTGCTTAATTAGTAGTTGATACTTGATAGTGAGTTGTGAGTAGTCACAAGTGAGATGGAAAGCAAGAATCGTTCATAGATATGTGTTAATTACTGTGGTAGCCTGTAAGATTAGTATTCCTTGAAGCTTTTGAAAAGCAGAGGCTTGCTTCCGAAATAATTGTTTTCGAAATATTTCCTTTACATGCTTTTCACTCTGAGATTTGTGAGTGCGCTGTAATATTTATCTGAAATTTCGGCATTTTCAGCATGAATGCTGCAAAAGTTTTGACCTTTACTATTGATTTATGCTTTTCGTGATAATAGTTATACTGAATCTAGTATTGAACCAAGTAGATGATGTTTTATAGAATCAATTGGGATGTATTTTTTTTTTCAGAGGGCTTGCATTAGTTTGATTCTTGGTACTTTTGTGTGCTTGTTGCAGTTTATGTAAGGATGTCGTCGTCCAGCAATTCAGTGAGATCAAGACATAGCGCTAGAGTTATTGCTCAGACAACTGTAGATGCAAAGCTTCATGCAGATTTTGAGGAGTCGGGCAGCTCCTTTGACTACTCGAGCTCAGTACGTGTTGGCAGTTCTGATCAACAATCTAGGTCTGACAAAGTGACCACTGCTTATCTCCATCACATACAGAAAGGGAAGTTGATCCAGCCATTTGGGTGCTTGCTAGCCTTAGATGAAAAAACTTTCAGGGTCATTGCATACAGTGAGAATGCGCCTGAAATGTTGACTATGGTTAGTCATGCAGTCCCGAGTGTTGGAGACCACCCAGTTCTCGGCATTGGAACAGATATAAGAACATTCTTCACAGGCCCTAGTGCCTCTGCATTGCACAAGGCCCTCGGATTTGGGGAGGTTTCTCTCTTAAATCCCATCTTAGTCCATTGCAAAACATCTGGTAAGCCTTTCTATGCTATAGTCCACAGGGTGACGGGTAGTTTGGTCATTGACTTTGAACCTGTGAAGCCATATGAAGTCCCCATGACTGCTGCTGGAGCGCTGCAATCATACAAGCTTGCAGCCAAAGCAATTGCGCGATTGCAGTCTTTGCCTAGTGGAAGCCTGGAGAGGCTTTGTGATACAATGGTTCAAGAGGTTTTTGAACTCACCGGTTATGACAGGGTGATGGCTTATAAATTTCATGATGATGATCACGGGGAAGTGGTTGCTGAGCTTACGAAGCCTGGCCTGGAGCCATATCTGGGTCTGCATTATCCTTCTACTGATATACCTCAAGCTTCACGGTTCCTGTTTATGAAGAATAAGGTCCGTATGATTGTTGACTGTTGTGCAAAAATGGTAAAGGTGCTTCAAGATGAGAAGCTTCCTTTGGATTTAACATTGTGTGGTTCAACACTCAGGGCCCCACATACTTGCCATTTGCAATATATGAAGAATATGAACTCCATTGCTTCTCTTGTTATGGCTGTAGTGGTCAATGAAGGGGATGATGAGGTTGGAGGTCCTGAATCTGTGCAGAATCAAAAGAAAAAGAGACTATGGGGTTTAGTAGTATGTCATAACACATCTCCAAGATTTGTCCCTTTCCCGCTCAGATATGCCTGTGAGTTTCTAGCTCAAGTCTTTGCCATCCATGTGAACAAGGAGTTAGAATTGGAGGACCAGATTGTTGAGAAGAACATCCTGCGCACCCAAACGCTGTTGTGTGATATGCTGCTACGCGATGCTCCTTTGGGTATCATGACCCAAACTCCTAACATTATGGATCTAGTGAAATGTGATGGGGCAGCCCTGCTATACAAGAACAAGATATGGAGACTTGGAATAACTCCGCGTGACTTCCAGATTCAGGACATAGCTTTGTGGCTCGCTGAGTCACATATGGATTCCACAGGCTTGAGTACAGATAGCTTGTATGACGCAGGATTCCCCGGGGCCCTAGCTCTTGGTGATGTAGTATGTGGAATGGCAGCTGTGAAGATAACTTCCAAGGACACAATATTTTGGTTCCGCTCCCACACTGCTGCAGAAATCCGATGGGGTGGTGCAAAGCATGACCCGGATGAGAAGGATAACGGCTGGAAAATGCATCCTAGATCATCATTCAAGGCTTTCCTTGAAGTTGTCAAGACCAGGAGCTTGCCTTGGAAGGACTATGAAATGGATGCAATTCATTCTTTGCAGCTTATTCTGAGGAATGCATTCAAAGAGGATGGAGCCACCGATGTTAACAACAATGGAATCCAAATGAAGCTTAGTGACCTAAAGATTGATGGCATCCAAGAATTGGAAGCAGTGACAGGTGAGATGGTCCGGTTGATTGAAACAGCAACAGTGCCAATTTTGGCAGTTGATTTTGATGGATCAGTTAATGGGTGGAATACAAAAATTTCCGAGTTAACTGGTCTTCCTGTTGATAAAGCAATTGGAAAGAATTTGCTCACACTCGTGGAAGAAAATTCAACTAGCATGGTGAAAAGGATGCTGGACTTGGCATTGCAAGGTCTGTCCATAAACCCTGTTTGAATTTAATTGTCAAGGTTTACTTGCACTGATCATATTTGCATGCATCAATGTGTATCAATGTGCATGTCATGAGTTGTGAACGCTACGTATTCATGCATTAATCACTATACAGATATCATCCCATAATAACTGCCTGTCACCCCTTCCCCTTCACGTACCCACACTGCTTTATGTACTAGTGAAAAGAGGAAAACATGGATTCATTCACCATTCTTGAAGTATAATCGTTCTTCATATTTTTCTCTTTCTTTGTATCTGCTAAGTTCATTCTTATTATTTTGCTTCTGGTCAGGTAAAGAGGAGCAAAACATCCAATTTGAGATAAAAACACATGGTGCTAGGAGTGACTTTGGTCCCATCAGCTTAGTTGTAAATGCTTGTGCAAGCAGAGATATACATGAAAATGTTGTGGGGGTATGTTTTGTGGCCCATGATATCACTGGTCAGAAGACTGTGATGGACAAGTTCACTCGAATTGAAGGTGATTACAAAGCAATTGTGCAAAACCCAAATCCATTGATCCCCCCAATATTTGGCACTGATGAATTTGGCTGGTGTTCTGAGTGGAATTCAGCAATGACTCAGCTAACTGGGTGGACAAGAGAGGAGGTAATGGATAAAATGCTGTTGGGGGAGGTTTTTGGGGTAAACACGGCTCGTTGTCCTCTCAAGAATCAAGAAGCCTTTGTAAACCTTGGTGTTGTACTTAATAACGCCATGGCTGGTCAGGTCTCCGAAAAGGTTCCTTTTGGTTTCTGGAATCGTGGTGGAAAGTATACTGAATGTCTGCTTTGTGTAAGTAAGAAATTAGATGGTGAGGGCGCAGTTACTGGGGTCTTTTGCTTCTTGCAGCTAGCCAGCCCAGAGTTGCAACAAGCACTTCATGTCCAGCGCTTATCAGAACAAACTGCTGTCAAGAGAATGAAAACACTAGCTTATATCAAGAGGCAGGTCAGGAATCCTTTATCTGGAATACTATTTTCTCGGAGAATGATCGAGGGTACTGTGTTGGGACCAGAACAAAAACAGCTCCTGCATACCAGTGCCCAGTGCCAGCACCAGCTCAGCAAAATACTTGATGACTCGGATCTCGATACCATCATTGATGGGTATGATACATCCTTAGTTATTATCCTTGTGTTGAGATATTTTTTTCATGAAATTCTTGATCGTCTTAATAGTTTAGAGTCTGCATATTCATCTTGGCCCAAGCCAGATGAGTTAAAAATATATTTATGGCCTAGATCATATAATAGTATTTATCTATTTAAGCTAATTTGGAAGTGATTTTGTTTACATTTTAGTGTTGTCCTTGCTAAACACAAATGTGATGTGATCTAATAATGCTTCGTGTTTTTCTGATCATGTTACAGCTACTTGGATCTGGAAATGATCGAGTTCACTTTGCATGATGTGTTGGTTGCCTCTATCAGTCAAGTCATGATTAAGAGCAACACCAAGAATATCCGCATTGTCCAAGATGCAGCAGAGGAGATCATGACTGAGACATTATATGGTGACAGTCTTAGGCTTCAGCAAGTGTTGGCTGATTTCTTATCAGAATCAGTTAATTTTATGCCATCCAGAGGCCAGCTTACTCTTACAGTTAATTTGACGAAAGATCAGCTTGGACAATCCGTTCATCTAGTACATTTGGAATTCAGGTATAGCTTTCTAATTGAATCCATTGTTATGATACTCAGGCTAGCCATTAACTTCTGCAAACAATTCCCACAAATAAAAAGAAACTTGATAAAGGTATGCAACTAATTCGCTGACCTTATGTGTAACGATCAAAGACTATAGGAAATGCCTGTGCTATATATATATATATATATATATATATATGGTCTTCTTGTGTGACAAGTGAGTGAATGTCAATCATGAAATACTGAAATGATATGCTGGATTAGGATATCACATGCGGGTAGCGGGATCCCAGAAGCGTTACTAAACCAGATGTTTGCGACAGATGAAGACATATCCGAAGAAGGCATTAGCCTCCTCATCAGCAGAAAACTAGTGAAGCTCATGAATGGAGATGTGCAGTATCTCCGAGAAGAAGGCAAGTCTACCTTCATCATATCTGTGGAACTTGCTGCTGCACATACCACGAGGTCCTAGATGTTACAATTTTCAATGACAGATGACACTAGCTTACTGATTCTCCAAGTGTACAGCCTAGGAGGAACGAACGGAGAGTTGAATGTTTTAACTCTGCAGGTTATCTTGTGTAATTCCAGTTTGATCGCTTTTCTCAACATTTCTGTATTAATGCTTGGCACTGTAAATAGGTATGCATGATCAAACGTTTTAGCTTGTGATGGAATAAAAGAGAGCAATAGTATTGGTGCCATATTTTACAGCGGATTATCTCTTTTTGTTCCACTTCCCAAAAAATGCAAGATCTTTTTTTTAATAAGGGATACTCCCTCCGTATATTAGTATGGTTAAGAGTTTGGATTATTTGATTTTAGGGTAACTACTAACTAGGTATGATGACTTATTCGACATTTTCATTGTTAAAGTTTTGGACTCATACTTTTAGTCAATCAATTTATGTTCCATCTAATAAGTTTATCATTTTTAGTAATATTTAGTATACATTGTTAAGTCTTAAAAGTATTATAATCTATCTTAAATATTTAGTTATAATTAGTTAAATAAAATTATAACTTCTTGAATTAGAAATAATTATTAGAATATTTACAAAAAAATTGAATAAAATTATTAAAAATTATCTTATTTTATAATAATAACAACAAAATTAATGAATAAAATCTATAGTAAAGTCACTTTATTTTAGAATTTTTCAATATTATATCTAGATTATATTTTAGATTATATTTTGTTGTATTTCCCCTCTCTATTGGCTGAACTCCATCGCCCGCCTAATGCACAACAAAATACCCTCCAAAATCATTTTTTTCTCTCCAAATTATACTTCCTTCTATAAAAGCTTGTTCATCCTAATATTGACAGCAACCGGACTTCATTTTCCCCGTGAATCACAAAAATAGTCGAGCGATAGTGCTACAAGATCCTCAATATCTATGCTCTGGTTGCCTAAATGAAAAGTTCGAGAGAAATGACTCTGACAACAAGAATAGAAGGATAACTAAGTCAACTCGATTTGAACTCGGTGGTTATCGACTTTACAAAATTATCCTTCATCAAATAACATGTGATTTATGAATGTTTGTTTTTAACGTCTGGAAATGAAGAAGTTACCAAAGTGATAGACTTAACATAAGTTAAGTGATCAAAATGATGGTTTCGAAACTTTAATGATAAGTGTCAAATAAGTTACATTTTGTTTAACAAATAAAGTTTTAATTCAACACAACTAACTTTGGTCATCGCGTTGGCGGTTGCCTAGGTTTTGACTAGTGTTTGGGCCTGAAATAAATATTTCATATTGGGCTTGAAAGGCTGAAGTCTTGACGAGCAGCCCAGAGTGAGCCGATACCTTGGCGAGCGGCTCAGTTAGGAATGAAGCTTGGCGAGCGGTCAAGTGAAGTAATAGAATCCGTTTCTAGATCAACTTAGGATTATGGATTTAGGATAGCTGATTCATGCGGCTTAATGTCTATCATACCTTTTCTATTTTAGTTAGGATTCCTTCAGTAAAGGAGTTGTTATAGCATTAGAACTATATAAAGAAAAGACTCGTGTGCTGGAAGGTGTTAGAGTTATATTGATATTTAAAGAACAAAGGAGGTTCAAGAGAATTGAAAGACGACTACTGAGCATTATATAAGGAGACTAAGAGCATTTGGAAAAAGGTCCATGATCAAATGCAAAACATTTGCTATATGCAAGTACACCTAGACATCTCGTCAAAAGAGTCTATCTTTGCAACCAGACGATCAAAGTGCTTATCACCAATCGAGTGAGAGTATCGCGATCAAATGAAGCAACACGACTGGAAGGTTGAAGGGCTTGTCACATATCGAGTGAGAGTTCAGATATCCAAGGAAGCAGTGTTCTCAACACATCGTCAAAGAAGTTGCTCTACTTTGCACTCGTAAAGGCTAGTGTGAGGTATCGATTTCTAGGGCTCTACTAGAGACACAAAACCCCCAAGTCCTAGGTTACTAGGCGAGAATGACCCATTTAGGTAAGGTTGGTGCTCTCCTTGTCTTAATCGCTTATTAAGAAGTCATGCAACTTATACATTTCATATTTCGTCAAGAGACGGTGGCATGCCAGCACACGAAAGCACATACAGGATAAACCGGCACCTGCGGTCAAACTATCCTAAGCCAATAAAAGAGAAGGTTTACAAAAGGATCTCTCGTCAAGAGATATTTTGAGCTCAAACATTTTGGCACACCCAGTGGGACAGTCTTTTTGTCTCTAAGTGACAATAGGGGATCCTTACCAAAGGAATTACCCTCAGTGTCGCAAACATCCATAACCGGTATACCGTGAACATACATCTACTCGGTGTCGTTCACTAAGTAATCAAGCGGTTGAAACTATCTTCGCTGGATAATATCACCCAACCATGTCATTTAAATCTTTAAGTGAAGCGAAGATCAGGGAGCTTACGTTCCGATGAACATCAGACTAACTACTACACGGCTCTTGGTGAAAGGATTGAACAACAAGCAACTCTTCTCACTACTCAAGGCGACAAAATTGACTTGGCACTACCCGAAATCCAAGCGTTAAGGGTAGAACTCCATAGAGATAAGGAGGAGAGGGAGGCAATCAGCGCCCAGGTAGCGAGTCTTGCTTAAGGTCGGGACAAATTACGGATAAACATCATGCAAACCTTGAGAGCAAGTTTGGATGAATACCGCCGACATGCGGCGACACTATCTCAAAGGATAGACAAGGACATATCGTCTCTAACAAAATTCGTATCTGATCTTGCTAGAAAGACTAGACAAGCAGAGTCTTTCCCGCCTACATGGGAACAAAGGTTAAACAGGTTCATGAACGATTGCAACATACATCTGGCCAAGATGTATGAATCATATGAGACACCATTTCCTCCTATGCAAAAAGACGATCCAGATGCTTGGCAATGGCCAAGGTACTACCGACATCAAACCTTCCAGACTTTCTCTGGCGATGATGATTCCAATGCGGCAACTCATTTAGTATACTTCACACTGCAGTTAGAGCAGTTTGCCAATAACGATGGACTCAAGTTGAGAGTCTTTGGATCATCTCTGTCAGGATCGGCCCTCGTATGGTATACAGGGTTAGAAAAAGGCTCGATCAACGAGTGGAAGGATATGGAGGCTCTATTCATAGATCACTTGGAACGGCTAGACTCGAAACCAGTGTTGGAAAGCTGGCTTCCTTAAGCCAATCAGCGACAGAAAGTCCAGTCACCTTCTTGCACCGTTTCCGGTCAGAATACAATTTATGCAAGACTCTATTAGGTAAATAGGAGGCAGTAGAAATGGCCGAGAATGGTTTGGAGGATATGTACCACCAACTGTTCTTGAATAACAAGTAATTTTCCTTGAATGAGCTTATCATGGATGTAACCAAAGCTTACAACACCATGCAAGAACGAGACAACAAAAGGAATGCGTCCAAGGGAACGTATGCTGCTAGGTCTTACGGTAGACCAAAGCCAAAAACTATGGCTTATATAGAAGACATAGACGACTAAGATTCAGACTCTGATGGAGAACAAGTAGGAGCTGTGGATTTATCGACAAATAAAGTTTTGAAACCCCGCAAGCTTCAAAAGAGTAAGGGACCCATTAAGCTTTCGACAGTGGCTTTCACTAAGCCAGAGTTCGAAACATACACATAAGATGCTAACATGGCCCATGAGATCTTGGATGAACTCTACAACATGCGAGCTGTCAAAGATGATTTCGGACCCCTCCGTACGGCCGAGCAGTTAAAAGGTAAAAAATATTGCAAATTCTATGGAGCATGGAATCACGTTACAAAGGACTGCATCAAGCTGAAAGATCAGATCCAGAAGTGGATTAATGAAGGAAGACTAGAACTAGAGGGAGTGACAAATGAAGTAGCATTAGTAGATTCAAAACCCTTCCCCATCACCTCGGGTCAATATGGTAGATATCGACTGGTCGCTAACAGATACCTGTGTCGGAGGTGCAGAGGAAGAAAGTCAATCGACATTTCTAGCCTATTCTTTCCGACAGGATAAGGTGAAGGAGATCTTGGATCGTTTACATGAAATGAGGCTCATCGTTTATTACCCAGTATTTAAACTGAGATATTTACAGTATGAACGACCGGCCCAGCATTTCTGCAGATTTCATAATAAGTTTGGTCATCGAACAACAATGTGTTTGACCTTGAAAGATAAGATTCAAGGTTTGATCAACTGGGAAGTGATTATAGTTAGCCCGGAGGGAGTGGTAGAATGGCACCCTCAAAATCCTCACGCACCACTGCCTCCTGCTATATCATTTACTGCCCCAGCAACATCCTTGTCTCGCGATGCACCTGAGCCCACACAAAGAAGGAAAATGTCAAGGCGGAGGTCTAAGCGCAATATTGCGTTTGTTAGACCCAGGCGGGCTGAGATCACTTATGATGCATCCAGGCGAGATGAGATATTTGAAGAGCTACTCCAGGCGAGGATAGCAGAGGTTCCTGATAATTAGGGAACACCAGACCCACATCTTGAAGATGTCAAGGGTCTACCTTACTATCGATACCATCATCGATGGGGTCACCATTCCACGAATGCCTGTAATGATATAATGTTCAAGATTTACTAGTGGATTGACGAGGGAGAAATAGTGATAGAAGAAGAGCCCTCGCCAAGCTTGGTGACCAAAGTATCATTGACGGTCGAGATGTTAGAGTTAACAAGGGGCTACCCAAGTAAATGCAAGCAGATCGATGATCTCCACACTACTGGCGAGAGTCCACCAAGAAAACAACCAGTCAAGATAGATAAAGGAAAAGAAAAGGTGGATCCAAAGGCAGAGTCGATAGTAGCTCTTTGTGCTCATTGTAAGCTTATGGGCGGGCAGAAGATTTCCTACAAAGAATTGGCAGAAGCAGCCAAGGTCTTCCCGAAGTTATTTTCATATTCAGATCATCGTCAGCCACGTAGCCCACGCAGAGCAAGGCAAAAGGATTCCCCGGCACCTAAGCGTTCGCCAGCGACAGAGAAAGTCAGTGAAGCAAAGAAGTCCAAATCATAAATAGCTGACACGCTCACCAGGCCCTATGTTCCACCAGCTTCAAGAAACATCACTAAGGAGAACGTATGGTATGTGAAGGAAAAGGGAAAAACCATCGAGGTAACTCCAAGTAGAAGACAAAACCTTCAACGACGGTTTGGAGAAACCAAGAGAGCATTTGAGGCTTATGAAATGGGTCTGCTTAAAGAAGAAGAGTTGGTCTGCTCCCCAGAAACGCTGCAAAGACGATTGAATGCTCTTGCAGTAAACCCTTTAGTGGTTTTTGAGAAGAAGTCTCGTGAACCTAAAGTGCGAGTGTAACGACCAAGTGTCTTCGACCGTAATCCAGAACTATGGTCCGGAGACAAGACTCCAGAACCTACTCATGGGGTTCATCGTGAAGTCACAAAGCGTAAACCAGCGAGACGACGTCTTAGTTTTGATGATGAAGCGATGGGAGCAGTGAGACTCCATACTCCACAAAAGGAAAAAGAACCTGTCAAAGGGCATATCACTGCAAGTGAGAGTAAGGTTCTACGGTGGAAACCGAAGCCTTAGATTATAGAAGAAAAAAAGAAGGCCAGTCTTGACAAGACCTTTCCTCCACCTAAACAACAAAGTTCTGGGATATTCATGCCAACAACTATAGATCCTATACCTGAGGATTAGATGCAGCAGGTTGCTTCTCTAGAGGTCACTGCAACCATGGATCTTGAAGAGGAGAAACCTGAAGATACCAATAACGAGGATGACGAAGAGTTGTTGGATTATGGTAATGGTGAAAAAGAAGAAATAGAAGAGTATGCAGAAGAGGTGGACACTTATATAAACATGGTGTTCGTCTTATCTTCAAAGTATGCCATTTCTTCACACAAGCCAGCAGTGGTTGAGTCAGTTTCGAACAGAGATGTAAATAATTTGGTAGCTCCAGATGATGAATTAGAATCGACAGCACAATCAGCGCTCGCCAAACCATCAGAGACTGATCCACCATCAACCAATGGACAAATGATGTTTGCAAAGCCTAACTTGAACATGGCCATGCACATGTGGCCATTATATGTAACAGGGGATATCCAGGGGATCCAAATCAACAAATTCTTAGTGGATTCTGGGGTAGCGGTAAACATCATTACAGTAAAAGCAATGGCCTTATTAGGCGTTCCCATGTCTGCTATCCAAGAGACCACCCTTAACGTTAGAAACTTTCAGGGTAGTATTTCTAAAACTTTGGGCATTGTCTTTCTACAGGTACATATTGGTCCAGCCACCGGCACATACACGTTCTTTGTAGCAGAGTGCACAGCTCCATACAGTGCAATTCTTGGCGTGACTGGATCCACAAGAGCTATTGTGTACCTTCGTCCCAGCATTAGCAGATGTTACTTTGGAATATGAAGTCTGGTGAGGCAGAGATTGTTAATGTCAATCCTCGTCCATATTCCGTGTCTGCTAATTCTTTAGAAGCCAGTTATTACAACAGTGACCTCAGGCCACTGGAAGTATGTGGCATCGATAAAAAAGGCCGCCCAGTTGGTGTTATGGCCTCTGAACTAGCTCAATGGGGAATCATTCAAGAAGATCGTGATACTAGCAGACCCTACACCATTGAGCTACAATCCAAACAACCTCAATGACTGGGTCTCTATCCAATATAAAGACCGAGGCTTGTTACTCTTTGTACGAACGCTTCCACAATTTTTTGATGGAGAGTCAAGCCTATGAGAGGGTTCCAATGATTGGAGCATTGGAATACGTGGATGAGGATGTGTTGAATGACATGGATAAGGAGAAAGAGATCAGATTAGCACCAGCAGCCTTAGATGATATAACTCCTAAAGTCAAAGATCTCATTGAAAAAGTCAATCTTGGGAATGACGAAAAGCCAATCTCTGTGGCCATTAGTACCTTTTAGAGCCTAAAGAATGACTGAGACTTATTGAATTGCTACAAGAGTACGCTGATTGTTTTGTAGAAAGATATGACGACATGCCAGGACTGTCACCAAAATTGATTTGTCACAACTTATCTATCATGGAAGGAAAGAAGCCGGTGAAACAAGAGATGCGTCGAATGAATACAAAAACAGCAATTCTAGTCAAAGAAGAAGTGGAGAAGATGCTCAAGTCAGGGATCATACGAGTAGCCAAATATAATGAGTAACTATCCAACGTAGTCCCGGTCAAGAAAAAGAATGGTAAAATGCGAGTTTGTGTTGACTATAGAGACTTAAACAATGCATCTCCAAAAGATGCATACCCAATGCCAGTAGCGGATTTGTTGGTGGACTCAGTGACTCGTCATGAAATGTTATCATTCATGAATAGGACTACTGGTTATCATTAAATCCCAGTGGCAGAAGCAGACATACATAAGAGTGTGTTTCGGTGACTAGGATTTGTAGGAGTATTTGAGTACGTGGACATGCCGTTTGGACTCAAGAATGCAGGGGCTACCTACCAACGAGCAATGAATTAATCTTCCATGACCTTATTGGCAAAACCATTGAAGTCTATTTCGATGATGTGGTAATTAAAACGAAATGCAGTATTAATCACATTGAAGACTTGCGGCAAGTGTTTATCTGGATGAGGCAACATCAACTGAAGATGAATCGAGCTAAATGTGTATTTGGAGTCCAAGCAGGAGATTTCCTGGGATTTTTGGTTTATCAACGCGGGATTGAGATACCAGATGACAAGAAAGAAGTGGTTCTTAATGCAGTCCCGCCAAAGAGTAAGAAAGAATTACAACACTTATTGGGAAAAATCAATTTCTTACGACGGTTCATTGCTAATGCTGCTGGAAAGACACAACCATTTTCTACTTTGCTCAAGCTTCAGAATCAGAAAGACTTTGTATGAGAGCCTATCCATCAAGAGGCTTTTGAAACCATCAAAGCATATTTGACTAACTCGCTAGTCTTGGTCCCACCAAGGTCAGGGGTTCCTCTCAAGCTGTACATCTCAACTACTGATCTTTCTATTGGGAGTCTATTAGCTCAAGATGACATATCAGGCACTGAACGTGCTATTTTCTAACAGTGGTACCTTAAATGAGTGTGAAACGAGATACTCACCAATGAAAAAACTTTGCTTGGCCTTGTATTTTTCAGGATGCAAGTTGAGGCATTACATGTTATCTTTCACCACGTGTGTAATAGCACAAACAGACTTGGTGAAATATATGCTTTTGAGACCCATACTCAGGGGACGTATTGGGAAGTGGATTCTGGCTTTGTCAGAATTTTTCTTGCAATACTTTCCCCAGAAAGCAATCAAAGGCCAAGCGGTGACTGATTTCCTAGCTCATCATCCCATGCAGGATGTTCGAGAGGGGCCAGAACTAGAACTCACTCGTATTGATCTGGTACATTGGTGTTTATACTTTGATGGATCAAGTACGAGTACTATGACTGGGGCAGGAGTAGCATTGGTTTCTCCAAGCGGCCAAACATTTTCTTATTCTTTCAGGTTGGATTCCCGGTGCATAAATAACCAAGCGGAGTACGAGGCACTTATCATTGGCTTGGAACTTTTACTAGATATGGTAGTCGCGGATGTGCATATCTACGGAGATTCCCAATTAGCGATCCGACAACTTGAAACCAAGTATAAGGTTGGACTAGTATTAGAACTATATGCTAAGCGAGCCTGTGAATTACTCAAGTTGTTTACCGAGGTTGAGTTAAGCCATGTTCCTCGCGAGAGAAATTATACTGCAAATGAGTTGGCCCAACTAGCAATGGGGGTGAGCTTGCAAGATGGAGTACGTGAACGTATATTAAATGTTGAACGAAGGACCCTGTCATCTTTCTTTGCTCGCTAAGAAGAGAACAATGAGTGGTACATTGCTACCCTCGATCACATTGACGTGGATTGGAGACATGCTATTATTTCTTATATCCAGAATCCTAACGATCTGGTAGATAAGCGGATTCGTTTTTTTAGCTCCTAATTATATACTCAAAGATGAGGAGCTGTATAGAAGAGGAGAGGAAGGCATATTCTTGAGATGTGTCTTTGGACGTGACGCTAAGCGATTAATGAGGGAAGTTCATCTTGTGATAGTAGGGGCACACCAGGCTGGTCCAAAGATGAGATTGTTGATATGATGACATGGCTATTATTGGCCAGGAATGCTTAAAGATTGCATCACGTTTGCTAAAGGTTGTGAAGAATGCCCGAAACATGGTCCGATTTGCCATATGCTCAGAATACCATTACAGCCTATAATCAAGCCTTGGCCAGCTTGAGGATGGGCTTTGGACTTAATTGGAATGATTCACCCTCATTCATTAGACGGGCACAAATACATCATCGTGGCTACTGATTTCTTCACAAAATGGGTTGAGGCTCGACCTCTCAAAGTGTCATCAGCAAAGGCCATCCGCCAATTTTTATTCGAAAATATTATTTACAGGTTTGGAATTCCTTAGAGTTTTGTTTCAGACCGAGGGGCAGCGTTCATGTCTAGAGATGTAGACGAGCTCATGAAGGATTTTGGAATACATTTTCTACATTCTTTTCCATACTATGCCCAATCTAACGGTCAAGCTAAAGCAAGCAACAAGATCATCATACATATCCTTAAACGAATGCTTGCGAACAATGCCAGATTGTGGCATGAAGAATTATTCAACACCTTGTGGGCTTATCGAATAAGTAAAAGAACCCTTACAGACACCACCCCTTATGCATTAATGTTCGGCCATGATGCAGTCCTATCTTTGGAAATTAACGTCCAATATTTAAGAGTAATGGAGCAAAACACTTTGATCGGTGAAGATTACGTGCAGGCTATGTGGCAGGAGCATAAAGACTTAGACGAAAACAGAATACAGGCTTACGACAGTCTATGTACTAAAAAACGAAAGGTGGCTCGTGCATATGACCAGTTACTAGGGGCATGAGTTTTCCAGAAGGAGAATTTGTCTGGCGAGTCATTTTGCCCGTTGGAGAGAAGACTGAAGGCCGAGGAAAGTGGCCAGAAAAGTGGGAAGGACCATACATCGTCGATCGGCTTTTAGGCAAAGGAGCAGTTTATTTACGAGATCGAGATGAAGCTATTCATGCTAATCCTATCAATGGTCGTTTCCTTAAGAAATATATACAACCAGTCTAGGAGTATGAAGACCTTCCAACGGTGGCTTAATCCAGTTCATTCATGCTCATCATTAACGCTCGTATGCTTGAACTGAAGGGGAAACACATAGGGATTATTTACATAAAGGTAGCCTATACTTGGGGCTAAAATTTTATTTGTTATTTTTCTGATTAAAGAGTTCACACTTGCCAACTTCTGTGGCTAAGTTATGTACAAACTACATCTGAGTTTATCAATATAAATTTATTGTTTGCATAAGGGAAGTCTTTGCTTTAAATAAAGATATATTACATTAATCAGAAGAATACAAGGGCTTTGCGGCCTTAAGCTTTGATACCATATGAGAAACAAACTACAATCAGCAACAGAACAGAAAGATAGATACAGTTTGTTTTTCCAAATCCTCAAATAGTTGATAGCCGGTCTTTGGGTCCACATATCAAATATACATACATTGAAAAGAGAGAGGGACCTCAAGAGACAAAAAAAAAGAGGATTTGAAATGCCAAGGAAACTAGTACAACAGATTAGGAGACCATTTGAAGTAGGCTTAGCATTTATTGCCTTTCCCCAGCTGAACTCCATGTTCTTCCTCTCCAATGCAGCCGCATCCATAGGGCTTACAACCTCTATACATCTGGAAACTGAGCGGGTGACTGCGAGGAAGACGAGGTGAGTTGTCCCTCGGGATTGTGGCTTCGTCACCCTGTAAAAGATCTGGGTGAGTCAGCCAAGGCAACACCTGGATATAAATATTACTATCTAGTCTAGGTTTGGACATGGATACTACTATCTAGAGTCTGTAATATGGTAGGTTCTATCTTGAAGTTTTTCCAGATAGGAAAACCAGAGCAAACATACAGAAGGGGAGTTCATCTCGCGAAGAAGTTTGGAAGGTTTGATCACAAAGCAGTGAAGAGAGGAACATTTTATAGAAATGAGTCGTAGCGGTAAAGCTTTGTGAGATTAAATGCACCCGTAATAGAGGACACGTATATGATGGAAATTGGGCCATGATACGGTTTATCTGCCCCTAGAAGAAGCCGTGATGAATGAAAGATTTTTGGGCAGGTAAAGCGTATTTTGAAGATTTGATGGTTGATGTGATACGAATTCCAAGCTTGGAATGAAAGTCCATTTAATCCGGATTATCAGGGTAGGCGAGCGGTTAGGTTCCATAAGAGGGACTAGCTTGATTTGTTTAGTCCTTAGAAGGTCTAATTCTGGGGCTCAATAGGATGTCCAAGGCCCAGTTAACATTCTGATTCCAAATTTGAATTAAAAAGATATATACTTAAGAGGTTTTGGAATATCATGTATAACAGGAAAGGGCTTAACCTCTGCGGCCCAACGATTACAATAGGAGGGTTTTTTCCCTCAATAATATTTTTGCAAATTCAAGGTTTCGCCAAGATTGTTTATACATGTGTAGAGCGCTTGTAGCCTCTTCTTTTGCATCTTGCAGTAGTTGAGCTTGGCTCTCTCCTTCAATCATAAGTTGGCAAATGGACGCTTGATTTGAATGAGCATTTGATCGTAAGTGGTCCACTTCGGCTTGAAGGGTAGCTAACTCAGCTTCTTTGGCTGCCAGAACTTCTTGTTGAGTTGTTGTGTCTTGCAGAAGAGTTTGGATTCGTTGGTTTTCTTCTTGTGTCTGGTGAGCCAATGTCTCCACTGCCTCTTTCTTACGTTTAGCTTCAAGTTTCAGACAGTGGTGGGCTTCACTTTAACCTAGAAATTCATGAAGTTTTTCCTCGCGATCAAATTTAGTATGTAGGCATTCAGTAGGGGCATTGGCCTTTAAATTCCTAACTTGTTCTTGAATGCGTTTGATGTCTTAAAGAGAATCCAAACTACTAGAAAAGATCTTCTGAAGGGCAATATCAATGGCAGAAGGGGAACTCAATGCACTCAACTTGGTCGAAATTCCTAGCAAGATTAACATTTCCTCTTATGGGTTAGGAACTTAAGAAGAAGGTCAATTTGATGAAGACGGAGCAGTAGTTTCTTCAAGAGAGGTTTCAGGTTCTTCATCGATAACATATAGCGAGCTTGAGGGCTGGTCCATGGCTGCCACTGTAGAGAGCTCAGAAGAATAAAGTTGGCCTTGCGAGCTTGTATTTTCCTCTGGATTTGCTTGTGAATCAGGAACCATTTGGTCGCTATTCAGAGGAGCAGGTTTGGACTAAAATGAAATACAAGATGTCAAGGGCCAATTAAAAGAAATTAACATACAAAACGAAGTAGGTGAATTGAAATCTTACTTGGACGGGGGACAAGTGTTGTAGTTCTTCAGTCGCTTGGAGTTCAGGCTCTGGCGAGGGAAGGTTTTGGTCCCTTGATTCTGAAACGACTCCAACCAATTGTTGTGGTTCTTTAACCACGACTTGGAGCTCTGGCAAGGAAGGAATTCGAGTCTCTTGATCTGGAATAACTTGGTTATTTTGAGAGTTGGTACCCTTGCCAAAGGAGGAAGAAAGGAAGCAAGATTGAAATTCAATCTGAAGACGCTGGAATAGAACAACGATATCAACTGGCTTTTTTTTCTTCTTCTTCCTCGAGTTCCCTTAGTACGATTCCAGCCAGAAACCTTGCTATAAAGTCTCTACAACACTCTTTACCACTGTTTATGACTTCCAGTCCTGTTTCTTGGACTTCAGTTCTAAACATGATGTTGGAGTCATCAAACTTTAGAATATAGGCTTTGCAACATCCTTCGAAAAGCTTTTCCCCGAGTGAGTCGATAATATAGTAGGCTTCATCTTCAGCTTTGAGGACGAAGAAGTGATCATTCCAACTCACTATGTATACTTAAGGCTTGGTGCTCTTGCTGATATTGTCCCATATTTCATCAAACGATGCAAGATCACCTAGGTTTGCAAACCTCTTTGGGTTAAAGTATCTAATGAAGGAGTCATCAGAAGAAATCTTCAAGGGTCTGATGTTGGCCTTTAGAATAACTTCAAGATCAAAGTGTTGATCTTGGTAGGAGCTGGCGAGAGCTTCATCCTTGCATAGTTTTTGCCACTTCGAAGAACCTTGGACTATGAGGTCGTCAAACTCGGAGACCGTGGGCATGACGTCCGGATTTGCTCATAACCAGTGAGCAATGGTGAAAACCAATGCTGAGCAGGCGCTTGCCTCGGAGGCTTTGTTACTTTGTTGATTGAAGAAGGCGTGGAAGATATGGGCTTGAAGCTTAGCTTATCCATCCCTGCTTGTGATCTCCGTAGCTGTTCAGATACCACTTGGGGGCACTTAGAACCTAGAGTTGGTCTTCCTATGTTTTTGAAACTAATAAAAGTTGGGTCAGTTACGATTCAGTGAGAAAGTTGAAGAAGCAATTGTTCTGGGTAAAGGATTTGTAATACTTACTGATTGCCCTGAAGGATTGGACCTTTTCTTTTTAAGAACTTGCAAGGCAATGGTTATGTCTGTTTCTTGAGCGTGCTGTTGATGATAAGAAGAAGGATTGGGTCAAACACAATATGAAAATTGCTAATACATGTGGCGAAGTTAAATGTAAGAAGTATACCTGTGGCCAGGGAGTTCTACTTGTGTTCTTGTACAGCTTCCCAACAACTGCCAAATCTTCTTCATTTGTAAACCTCTTGCCAAAATCACAGAAGATATTGGTAAAACGAGCAAGCGGTCCTATGCGTCGTATATCTTCCCAAAGCTGGGAACGCCGTACTTGGTACGATTTAGTGACTGATTGAGAAATCACAAGTGGCTTTGTCAATTCAGGAATTATCACCGTTGGAAAGCCAAAGTGTTCATCCTACATGTCAAGTGCTGAAGGATGACCTGACCCTCACCAAAGAGTATATCTGTTCAAAGAACAAGCAAGGGGCATGAGGGCGTCTTGGGTAAGCCCAAGCTGTCTCGAGAATGGTTTGGAGCATAGAGCTCATATCCGGAGCTCGAAGAATCAGGGACTGGTAGATCCTTGCATGTGTGACTTTGAAGGAAGATGTTCCTCACAAAGTCATTTTGCTCTGGCGAAGGCATAAATCCACTCGCGAAGCTGCTAGGATGATGACGATTCAGAATTACTTCAACTGCTGTGGTTGGAAAATCCTTATGCGAGCAGAGGTAGTTAAAGCAGGCTAGATAGGACCATGCTCTGGTCCTAGTTGGTGCAGACATCAAGGTATGGCCCAGAAGCTTGTTCTCTTCGAAAAGAGGGACTGCTGAAGGGCGGAAGAATGGAAAGTACATCTGCAACCAGAACTCTACCATCCAAAGTGGTCCTAGTTGATTAAGGTCAAGCTTTGAAAGAACAACTCGCCTCAGGCCATAGTAGATATAGGCGAGAACAGATTCAACTAAGCCCAGTTGTTCACGATTGAAGAGGCGTTCGGCAAGGTTGGTCTAGCATCTGTTGACCTTGGCAGAAGTAGGACAGAAGATGTACTTCGATAGCCAGTATTCCAAGAAGGCCATGCCTCCTTGGTCGGTGTCTTTCTCCTCTTGTACAAAATATTTAACCCAAGAAGAATAGGAGGAAAGTCGACTGAGGGAGGCTTGAACCGGTATCCCAATTACGTGGTTGTGTAGCCAGATGTTTTCAAAAGCAGGAACTCCAAATAGAGTGTAAAGATCAAGGATTTTGATGTTCACATCACCACAGGGGAGACGGAAGCAGTTGACGGTGCAATCCCAAAAGCACATGACTGTGGCGAATGATGCTCTGTTGCCACCAACAGGGAGTGAAAAGCATAAATCGATAAGTTGGGTGATGCCAGCTGTTTCCTATCGATCAATGTCTTGTCCGCGACGGTGCCGGTATCAAGCGAGGTCTTCTGCGTTTGGGTGCAGCCACTTTCGAATTAAACAAAGGGTATCTTGGTTTGTCCATTCTTTGGGTTCTACCTTTGGATGTTCTTGGAATATCAGGGCTAAGTTTCAAAGGGGGTGGCGGAGAAGAGGAAAAAGTTCTGGATTGATGGGAGTTTCCAGAAAGGGGCCAAGTAGGCTAGTGCCTTCACTTGGGTCGACATTTAAGGAGATGAAGGCCTCTGGGTTTTGTCGACTGGCGACGGTTTTGAGCTGTCTGGAGAATTTCTCGACGTTTCGGTCTGAGTATAAGATGGAGATGTCTTTGCGTGGAGGCATGTTTTCTGATCGGAATAGATGGACGACGACGAGAATGAATGGTTTTAGCTTTTGGCTGAGAAGGTCGAAAGAGTAAAATCAAGGCAAGTGAAGAAGTCTCGTTGGGAAGTGAGATTTTGTTAATGTGGACTTGTTCTTTTATATTAAATCATTCGAGTGACGCAACCTTTTAGAGGAGTTGTGTAACATGGTGCTTGCGTGTGATGTTACCGTTTGGATTAACAGCGCATCATTCGGGTAATATTCAAGTCTTTTCGCTTGCATAGGTAATTTAAGCTCAAGGCTTGAGGGGCAATGTTTGGGTCTGAAATAAATATTTCATATTGGACTTGAAAGGCTGAAGTCTTGGTGAGCGGCCCAGAGTGAGCCGATAGCTTGGCGAGCGGCCCGGTTAGGAATGAAGCTTGGCGAGCGGTCAAGTGAAGTAATAGAGTGTGTTTCCAGATCAACTTAGGATTATGGATTTAGGATAGCTGATTCATGCGGCTTAATGTCTATCATACCTTTTCTATTTTAGTTAGGGTTCATTCAGTAAAGAAGTTGTGATAGCATTAGAACTATATAAAGAAAAGACCCGTGTACTGGAAGGTGTTAGAGTTATATTGGGGTTCAAAGAGCAAAGGAAGTTCAAGAGAATTGAAATACGACTACTGAGCATTATATAAGGAGAGTAAGAGCATTTGGAAAAAGGTCACCGATCAAATACAAAACATTTGCTATACGCAAGTACACCTAGACATCTCGTCAAGAGATTCTATCTTTGCAACCAGACGATCAAAGTGCTTGTCACCAATTGAGTGAGAGTATCGCGATCAAAGGAAGCAACGCGACTGGAAGGTTGAAGGGTTTGTCACATATCGAGTAAGAGTTCGGATATCTAAGGAAGCAGTGTTCTCAACACATCGTCAAAGAAGTTGCTCTGCTTTGCACTCGTAAATGGTAGTGTGAGGTATCGATTTCTAGGGCTCTGCTAGAGACACAAAACCCCCAAGTCCTAGGTTATTAGGTGAGAATGACCCATTCAGACAAGGTTGGTGCTCTCCTTGTCTTAATCGCTTATCAAGAAGTCAGGCAGCTTATACATTTCATATTTCGTCAAGAGACGGTGGCACGCCAGCACACGAAGCACATACATGATAAATCGACACCTGCGGTCAAACTATCTGAAGCCAATAAAAGAGACGGTTTACAAAAGGATCTCTCGTCAGAAGATATTTTGAGCTCAAACAACTAGCAAATGGTCCAAGAACTAACTAAGAATTAGAAGGTCATCACCTCCACTTCTAGGTACGTACTTTACATTTATCGGAGGTAGCCTTATTATTTGGCGTATTAAGAAGCAGAAGGTGGTTACACGCTTTAGTGTTGAAGTTGAATACTGTGGTATAATTCATGGAGTGTGTGAACTACTTTGGATACAAAATGTATTGAAGGAGTTAAGTTTCAAACATCTAAAACCAATGAACTTACATTGTGATAACACTGCAACAATTAAATTAGGGAAGATTGTCCAAATGCTCACTCAACTATGTCAAAATAGACACTTTAGTAACTATTGTTTGACATATATCAAAATGGTTACTCAACTTAACATTCGACTATCAACTTGGTCACTTGTTCTCAAACAGACGTTAAAAAAAAGATATTCCATTTTTAAGGGTATTTTTGTCTCTTTATCCCCACTTACAAAAAAAAAAAAAATCAGAAAACCTTATTCGGTAATTACATCATGTTTGCAATACTTAGACGCGACTTGAGTTAGCTAGTTGCAACATCTGAGTTATCCAGTCACGACTGGAAAATCTACATATGTGCTGGAGATTAATCTAATCCGACGTGACTACCTCGTCGACGGCGCTCACGGCACTCCAGACCCAACACTCGTCAAGGAGGTGGGAGGCCAGGTTTGATGACGAGCGTTGGAGACAATGAAGACAAGGGTCGCGATGGTGAGCCTTGGCCTAGCATATCTGAGCCACGAGCAAGGACAGGCTAATGAGCGTTGAAGAGGTGGAGAGACCAGTTGCGGTAGCACAAGGTTGAAGCGGTGCAGCCTCCGACGTCAAAAGTTGAGAGGCCATCACCGTCTCCACGTCAACGGAAAACTCGCAGTGGGATGAGGTCGGCGATGCCGAGCCTTAGCGGAGAACTCGCAGTGGAGTCGAGATCGAGACTCTTGTCCTTGTCACAGTCGTCACTTTCACCGCCACCTCCGAGCATCCAAGTCAAAGAAGAACAAGAAGATTAAGGTCAACAGAGGAGTTGAAATTGATGAACAGAGTATCTGATGGTGGAAGTGGCTGAGGAATTTGGCCAAGACGAAGATCTGATTAGGTGCCATAAGTTTATTGTACACCTGTTGATTTTTGTCTATTTTATCTAATCTAGTGATGTCATGTGGAATTTATTTTTAAGAGAGAGAGAGAGAGAGAGAGAGAGAGAGAGAGAGAGAGAGAGAGAGAGAGAGAGAGAGAGAGAGAGAGAGAGAGAGAGAGAGAGAGAGAGAGAGAGAGAGAGAGAGAGAGAGAGAGGACCAAAAATCCTTTGATATAGTGACCATTTTGATATACGAAAACTAAATTTAAGTGACTATTTTAATATATGTCAAACAATATCTTGACATAGTTGGGTGACCATTTAGGCAATTTTTCTATTAAATTACTCATAACGCATTTCATCATGACAAGACTAAACATATGGAGGTTGATTGACATTTCATAAAAGAAAATCTAGATAGAAAACGATCAGGTTTCCTCTTGCGACTTATGAAGAATAATTAGCTAATGCACTTACTAAAAGAGTGTCACACAGTGTATACAGATTTTATTGTATACAGTCCTTTTGTATATAGGATTAATTCCTTATAAATGTAGTAAGATATTGCAGATATCTTTTCCTTTTAATACATCTCTCGTAGAGTTATATATACCAAAAAATTGTGATAAATAAAATCATTAAATTCTTCCAAAATTCTTTTCTACCTATTTTGTAGATGACTGAAATTATTAAATTTTTACCCATCTCGTCGTCACGTAAATGTGTAAAACCACACAAGTCCTCCCGGGTCGGGTACCTAGGGTTCGGCCCGACTAACACGAGTGAAAACAACGACGCCTCCTCACTCCCTACTCTCTAGTCACACACGCACCTCCTCAGCTTTTCAGATGAATATTCCGATGGAGATTAAGGCGCTCTCGTTCGCCACCGAAACTCCTCCGCTCTCAGTAATCGCCGCGGCCAAGCTCGCCGGAGTTTCTCTTCCCGCCGACCCCTCTCTCGCTCCCGATTCTCCTCCCACTTTACAATTCTCCGACGGGTAAAATCCCTAACCCTAACCCCCCTCACCTCACTTTTTCTATTCCCTTTGGTTTTTACTTCAGTTTGTTTCAAATTTCCGTCTTCGTTTTTTCAGGCGAAAACTGAGTGGGACCTCCGTCCTTCTCTGCTATTTCGGCCGCGTTTTGAATCTGTGCGGCGGCGTTGACGCGTTTCACTATGCTCAGATTATGGAGTGGCTCGAATACGCTCCGGTGCTCTCCGTCGGCTCTGCGTTTGAGAATGCCTGCAAGCATTTGGATGAGTATTTAGGAAGCAGAACCTTCTTGGTTCATCACTCGTTTTCGATTGCCGATATCGCAATCTGGTCAGGCCTTGCAGGTTTGTAGTTTTCTCTGTTCTTGCAGTTCACTCAATCTCGATAGATTAGTGATTAGATGATTGATTAGGAGATGTGTGAGAATTTTGTATTGTTAGTTGTTAAAAAGGTTTGTGATTGGCAGGAGCTGGGCTTAGATGGGAGAGTCTAAGGAAATCAAAAAAGTATCAGAATCTGACTAGGTGGTTTAATGCTGTATTGGCCGAACACAGTGACGCGTTGAATAATGTGACAGCTGCGTATGTCGGCAAGAAAGGTGCAGCGAAAGTGAGAGAGAGTACCATTCCTAGACAGCAGCCGAAGGGCGTGAATGGAGATGTGGCTAAATCTGGAAGCCACAAGGCAACATACGAGGTTGATCTTCCTGAGGCGGAGTTTGGGAAGGTTAAGTTGAGATTTGCGCCTGAGCCGAGTGGCTATCTTCACATTGGGCACGCAAAAGCTGCCTTGTTGAATCAGTATTTTGCTCAGCGGTATCAAGGTCAGATTATTTTGCGATTTGATGACACGAATCCTGCTAAAGAGAGCAATGAGTTTGTGGATAATCTTCTCAAGGATATCGAGACTCTTAGCATCAAGTATGAGAAGGTTACCTATACGTCAGATTACTTCAAAGACTTGATGGAAATGGTAAAGAAATTGATTAAAGAAGGTAAAGCATATGTTGATGATACACCTAGAGAGGATATGCAGAAAGAGCGAATGGATGGGATTGAATCAAAACGCAGAAACCATAGCGTGGAAGAGAACTTGAACTTATGGGAGCAAATGATTGCAGGTACAGAGAGGGGCCTACAGTGTTGTGTTAGAGGCAAGCTGGATATGCAGGACCCTAATAAGTCGCTCAGAGATCCAGTGTATTACCGTTGCAATCCAATGCCACATCATAGGGTCGGGTCCGATTACAACGTTTACCCAACTTATGATTATTGTTGTCCATTTGTTGATTCAATTGAGGGTATAACTCATGCACTTCGATCCAGTGAGTATCATGATCGCAATGCCCAGTACTATCGAATTCAGGATGATATGGGACTCAGAAGAGTCCATTTGTATGAGTTTAGCAGGTTGAATATGGTCTATACTCTCCTTAGCAAGCGTAAGCTGTTGTGGTTTGTTCAAAACGAGAAGGTCAATGGATGGGATGACCCTCGTTTTCCCACTGTCCAGGGAATTGTCCGTAGAGGTCTTAAAGTTGAAGCATTGATACAATTCATACTTGAGCAGGTAAGGCACTAGTCGTCCTACTATGATGCACAACAGTATTATATATGTCTTAGTATCTTACAAAACCTTAACTGCCAGATGCCCGTGAGTATATGTAAAACCTACGGTTGGATGACCGAAGTTATAATTGGGACATGAGCTTACTTTTTGTGTGATATACCTTGGGAGATAATTGTTTTGACTATGAAATATAGTCTGCCTAATCTGTCTTTTGTCCTTCGTTTTATGGCTGAACAAATTTATGCACACTATTTTGAGATTTGTAAACTTTTCATAATTTGAATGTTGAATCTTATAGTTGATCTTGTATTTTTATGGTTTAGGGGGCTTCAAAGAATCTGAATCTTATGGAATGGGACAAACTGTGGACCATCAATAAGAAGATTATTGATCCAGTTTGCCCAAGACATACTGCTGTTATTGAAGAGGGGCGTGTGTTGTTGACCCTGACAAATGGTCCTGAGAAACCATTTGTCCGCATCATTCCTAAGCATAAGAAGTACGAAGCAGCTGGAGACAAGGCAACAACATTCACAAGGAGTATATGGCTAGATCGAGCTGATGCAGAGTTGATCAAGGAAGGAGAGGAAGTCACATTGATGGATTGGGGGAATGCCTTTGTTAAGAAGATTGAGAAAGACCAAGATGGAAATCTCGCACTGACAGGGGCTTTGCATCTTGAAGGATCAGTGAAGACCACCAAGTTGAAGCTTACCTGGCTACCTGAAATAGATGAACTAGTTAAGCTCTCATTGATGGAGTTCGATTATCTAATAACAAAGAAGAAGGTATGTGTCATTCAACAAACATAAATGTTTTGATTCCTGAAGTATATTATCTAGTAGCATATGAAGAGAATAACTTTTATTTTTGTAATTGCAGCTCGAGGAAGGAGAGGATTTCCTTGATGTGCTTAACCCATGTACTGAAAAGGAGACGGCAGCCCTTGGGGACTCCAACATGCGGAATCTGAAACGAGGAGATGTATTGCAACTCGAGAGAAAAGGATACTTCAGATGTGATGTTCCGTACCTCAGACCTTCAAAGCCTATTGTTCTGTTTGCAATCCCCGATGGCAGACAGCAGGCTGGGTTGAAGTGAGAAATTCAGGAAGGTTTTTTGTTTTCAGGATGTGATTCAGTACTTGCTAGTTTGAGTTGAATGTTAAACCTTTTATCTAATTTGAACAATCAAAGCATAATTAGTCTTCTATCTTAAATATTTGCTGATATATCATATGCTCGGTTCGTATTGTATGTTATTAACATTCGGTTCCTCCTAGTTTGTTATGGTATGGAGTCGTCCTGTCTGAAGTTTGAACCGGTATATATCCACCCAAGCACTCCTCTACTAGTTCTGCAGATTATTCTTTCTATATTAGTTGCTTCATCCCCTTCTGTTTAGAGACTTTCGTTCTTTGACTGGTTCTGTTAATGGAAAGGCACATCCGCACATGTTCATGTAGCCATTAGAATGATTAGATCGTAGATGTAGTACAACTTATGTGCACTTAAAGATAAAGTACAGTAGATGGGCGTTTCATTTTTCTAGTGGTGTTTTGGTGCCTCAAAAAAGTGACCTATGAACCTATGATTTTATCATTTTAAATGGCAATTGGCGACAACCAACTGTATCATAGGGTTGGGCATGAGTCGAAATGGATTGATTCGGGACAAAGATTATGATAATATCATAGTTTTTTAGCGGAACAGGTCGGTATGAGATTTGTTATTCCAAAAATAAATCCCAAGAAGTCCTGAACCCAAACGGAATCGGTTCAGTATGGATTCATTTGAGGATCCCTATGTTCTTTTTTGATAAAGAAAATAATGCAAGAGTATATCTAAAAGTTCCAAAATAATTAGATAGAAGCATCTCAGTAAGTTCATGATGTTCTCATATATTAGTAATCATATACGCAGTTGCATATATAGATACATAGTTGCATAAATAAATATCCAATTGCATATATAGATACCGATCGACATGGAAGTAATCATATTTTCACCGATTCAATTGCACAACCGTTTTCTATTTACAAACTAAGAAAACAATAGTCAGTGAGAACCTTTACAAAATTGAGTCGATCTAAGTTGTACGTGAAACAGTGAAAGAGATAAGAAACAATGTTAGAAAGTGGGAAGAAAGTGAGATAGTAATATTATAATACACTAATATATAATGTTTAATTATGTTGATATAATATTCGAGTCGAGCTGGGATACCATTTACACTAAAACATAAACTCAAATCTCATCCTATTTTATTTAAAATGACCAAGATGGAATGGACTTTCTATTCTAAAATTATAAACCCGTACCATCCTTATGTAGGATGGTTTAAAACCGGGTCAGATCAAGATTCTCGCCAAGTGCCCAGCCCTACGAGTGTATCAATCATCTTTCCATTATTTCCACACAAACCCGTTTTCCCATATGATGCAAGTCCTCTGTCAATTAATAGTTGAAGAAAGGCATTGTGACTCGAAAAGTCATACCACAATGTTTGGTGAATCTGTGGTTAGAAAGCTAACCAAACTCAACCAAGACGTTAATTATTTAGATTATTATATCATTTCAGATTAAGTAGACAGCTAATCCTCAAGAGTCGAGAATAAGACTCGAAATGTGTTATTATCCACGAGACGAATGACAGAGACAGAAAAACAAACAACATGTGACCAAGCAACAAGAACTGAAGAACACAAACGTAATGGATTCACAAAGAAACATGCAACATTGATACACAGCTAGCTCCCACAAGTCCACAACGTACCCTTGAAGCTAGTATGGATGAGGCTGTTAAATAAGTTTCTTAAGACTTGGGTGCAAACTTGCTCTTGATCTTCTCAATCTCTTCAGTGCCAACCTTGAAGGTGCTAGTCAACACATCATTGGCCACCGGCGGCGTGGCGGCGAACAAGTTGAGGGCAACGTTGACGGTGCCCTGGAGCTGGGAGTTGAATCCGGAGATGACGGCAGCAGGGACCTTGCCATTGTTCTTCTGGAAGTGAATCAAATTCTTTGGGAAAACAAAGACGTCACCCTTGACAATGGTTTTGGTAATGAGCTTGTCAGCCGAGGTTATGAACCCAACATCCAACGAACCTTCAAGCACGAAGACTATTTCGGTGGCGCGTGGGTGCGTGTGAGGTGGGTTGATGCCTCCCGGAGCATAGTCGATTCGAGCCAACGACACGCCAAGGGTGTTAAGCCCTGGGATCTTCTGGACATTGGCTGCAGTCACCAAAGAACCAAAGGTGGTGTTGGTGAGTCCTGGCTTGGCTATTGCGGTAGTGAAGAAGTCCTCTGCTGTTGCATTTGCTGCGTCCTTGCAAGCAAATCCATTCATTTTCGCGGCTGCTCATAACAATCACAAACAATTAGTCAATTACATATATATAGTTGCGTACAAAATACAAGTAGACCACAATTTGGTTATCTTAGAAAGGCTCAATCTTTACAGACAAGCATATATAAGACTTGAAGCTAACTAAGATAAAGTGGAAAATGGATATATACACACACACACATATGTGTGTGTGTGTGTATGTAGTACCGGTAGCAGAGAAGTCGGCGACGCAAATATCCTGAAGGTTGTCTGGATCAGCAGCAGAATTGCCGAAGACGACGGCGAAAGTGAGCACAAAGATTGATAAGATGGCCGCCGCCATGGTTGTGTTCTTCTGCTGCTCTAAGAGTAGTCAAAGAGGACCCAAATTAAGAAACTTGGGATGTGCGCAGAGAAGAATGTATGAATGAATAGAAAGGTGATGTGGTTAGGTTGTCTATTTATAGTGAAGAGTAGTTGAGGGTTGATGGTAATATGGTAACAAACAAATCAATGTTTGCATGGATGGTAAGGGTAGTGAACTTGTGATGTTTGTAAAGCATGGAACTTGCCTTGTTCAAGTGCTTAATTAGACAAAAAGCAAAGTCACCGCTTTGCCCTTGGCCTTCCCTCACCTTGCTGGTCTCTCTCTGTTTTGGGGGCGCACCCCATTGGCGTCCGTTTGCGCGGCCGATGGATCTGACCCACGTTCATATTTTTCCTATTCTTCTTTTCTCATTGATTTGTTCTTATTCTTATCTTTATATTTCTTTTACTAATGCTGAGCTAGAAAATAAGAAAGATTCTTCGCAACAAGCTTGTCCAATTTTGTTCATTGAAACAAATTATGTGGCTTCATAAAAAATATAAGTTTTTTTTTCTTAGAAGGGGCTCAAAACTAACTAATTGACCCGAAAATGAATTCTTTTGGTTTAATCGTAATTCAGATTCTTAATTTTACGTATTTTGTGTTAATCAACCCTGTATGACAAATTGATAATAAATTATCCTGTGATATATTTATCAGGTTTTTGTGTTATATTTTCTAAGTTAGATAATGGAGAAGCTTGAGGTCATTGTTAGTCCTCACCAGCGGCGGTAAGAATTTTAGGGATAAAAAAAACTACTATTGCTCTCAAGAAAGAAAAAATAATTACTATACAGCTAATGTCCCCAATTTCTCAAATCCTTAATTCTAATTTAGCACAAATTTTCGCATAAGTAATCTATTATCTAATTTTATTTTGAAAAAAAAAAATACTTGGATAGAAAGAAAAAATGTTTAAAGTAAGATAATTACTATACAGCCAATGTCCCCAATTTCTGAAATCCTTAATTTTAATTTAGCACAAATTTTTGCATAAGTAATATATTATCTAATTTTGTTTTGAAAAAAAAATACTTGGATAGAAAGAAAAAATGTTTAAAGGAAGATTTTTTCCTCATTTGTTTAATTCAATATTTATCTAAACTCTTTATTTTGGTTTTGATATTGTTTCGGTATTGCTATATCCCTTTTGAGCATTTTAAAGTTCAAAATTGAAAATTTAGTAAATTTATATATCTTTTTGTAAGAATTGGAGGTAACATACAATTACAAATTAAAATATAATCATTATTATGAAGTAATAAAGTTCACGAAAAAAAAAGGTATGCGTTATATAGTACAACACCGCAACCCTTTGGTGAAAAATTAATCCCGACTCCGCCATTGATTCTCACATTAAGTTCAACTTTTCATAGTTGTTACTAATTCTTATACCTTCTTTCTTTGATTGAAGTAGGTTATGAAGCTATTCCAATGTGTAATTGGATCATTTATAAGCTACTTTAGTCGATGTAGATGACTCGCTTCTAATTTACACAACAAACATTTAATTACATTTAATTGCATTACTTCTGATTTACACAACAAACATTTAATCGCTTCCACTTTTTATTATTATTATTTATCTAAATTTTTTAATTTTTTTGTTAATTTTAAGCCAATAAAAATTTGTCACGTAGACGGTGCAAGTGCATTGCCGTATATGAAATATGTTTCCATAGACTAGTAGCAGAAAGTATTCTGTGCACAATAGTGTGTACTGACTACGTGACACATATCTATTAGTTGGAGAATTAAATTGATAAATATAAAAAAGAGTTAAATTCTTGTTTTGCCCTCACATCTTCACAACACACTTGAGTTTTTTTGGGAAAATGACTTAAATGATCACTAAACTTTGTCAAATCGACAATTTGATCACTGAATTTTAGAATATATCAAAAAAGTCACTGAACTTTAACTTTATCTATCAATTTGATCTCTTTGCCCATTTTAAACATTCTAATTTGTCAAATATTTTGCTTATATAGATAGGTTTATGAAAGAAATGCACATAGCATAAGTGGGAGAAGTATGAAAACACCATAAAATAAAAAAAATTGACATCCAAGATGGACAAAGTGATCAATTTGATAGACAAAGTTAAAGTTCAGTGACATTTTTGATATTTTCTAAACTTTAGTGATCAAATTGTCGATTGTGACAAACTTGAGTGATCATTATATCGATTTTCCCGAGTTTTTTTGACCGGCGACATTAACCTCAAGATCGCCGCCCTCATCGCCACCATCGCAATCCTCTTCTTCCTCCGCAACGTCAGCCACTATGTTGCCTTGCTCTACTTCCAAACACAAGCTCAGACCATCGAGAAGATCTGGCTTCCCTACCGCGACGAGAAGCACATTAGCCGCACCAAGGACATGTCATCCCTTACGCCAATTTTCGATCTGAGAAATGGGTCGTCGTCACCGTTTACGACTACTCGACCGAGTTGATGAAAAAACTCGTCAAGATCCGAACCTGGTAGGTGTTGGTCACTTGGTCTTCGACAACTCCAAAAAGCTGTCAGATTGGGAACTCAAACGTCATCCCGAAATCAAACAACCACAAAGACCGTGCGTTCAAACTAGATCCGTCCTGGTTTACTCGCCTTTCAGTTAGTGGCGGCGACGAATGAGGTCAACGACGTGGTCCTGGTGCAGTGTCGACAACTGGGCGTCGACCTTGTTGTTTGTTGAATCGGAGTCGGATTCGGATTTGGGTCCGGATTTGGGTCGGGCGAGAGGGCCATTTTGGGTTGTGCAGCGTGGAGGGTTGAACAAAACAATATGTTATGTTTGATTTTCGGTCGACTCTCAATTAATCAATAACCAATAAATGTCTGCTACGTGTAGCAGTGCAAGTGCTGAATAATTTTCCGACTAGTCGTAGTACGTGTCCTTTAGCTCGACCATGATTTTTGTTTGCGATTCACATTCTTTTCTGTTCTCCAACAATATACATTGGCTTTACTGTTATCTCTTACAATGTACGTTCTGCAGCTTCGTATTATCTAGAACCACCTGCTGGTAGCTGCTTGCTTGGTAGGAGGAGGGTCTCCATCTCCAATCTCATCGATCACAAACTAATCGTAGGAGTCTTAAATTTCTGCTGAACTACCGCTTTCTGAAGAAATTAGAATCAATGGCATGCATGCATTGCTAATTGATACTAAACAGGAATGCTAAAGGAAGGACGCCCTTTGCAACATTCTAGTTAGGTGATCGAGCTCATTCATGGCAACAACATATGTACGTTTTGGAGAATATATAAATTTCATATTAATAGTGAAACGTGTAAGCTTGGAAAATATATAGCTAGAGACCATTGACTTCTATAGTATTATTATTATTAGGTATGGGAGTTAGTAGAAAAGTATTTAGGGAGAATTTAATAATTTTATTCATTTTAAATTTGGGGTTAATATAACTTTAAAAGTAGTTTCCCCAGAAGGAAAACATATCCACACAATCCTGTCATATCTACAATAATTAATTCTAATTACAATAAGAATATTTCAACACTCCCCTTTAAGTTAGTGCATTGATGTCAATCATGTCCAACTCGTCAATCGAACTTGCAAATGCTTGATGTGACAATCCTTTAGTGAGTACATCCGTCAGTTGCTCTTCAAAATCTACAAAGAAAAATTGTATCACTTTCTTATCATTGATAAAATGTCGATCAACCTCCAAATGCTTGGTCCTATCATGTTGTACAAGATTATGAGTAATCTCAACTGCAACTGTATTGTCAGAGTACAAATCCATGGACTTATGAAGCTTAAAACATAACTCCTTTAATACACTCCTGATCCATAATATTTCACACACTACATTTGTCATTCCACGGTATTCATCTTCATCCCTAGAGCGAGCAATCATATTTTGCTTCTTACTATGCCAAGTTACTAAACTTCCGCCAATAAATGTAAAGTATCTAGAAGTAGATGCCCTCTTAGTCTTATCTCCTGCCTAATCTGTGTCAGTATATCCTGTAACTCCAAACTCACAATTCTTTAAAAATAGTAAGCTTTTACCAGGTGCAGACTTCAAATACCTGAGATCAGACCAACTAGAATAGTTGCATTCAGTTAAGAGATCATCAGTGGGGAAAACAGAGTGCTTCTGGCGAAGCTGCGAGCCTACCCTTCTCGAGTCTACTTAAATAATCGTAGATCCAGAGATTCCCGAATAGGTTAACCTGGCCGGGCGAATCGAAGTTATCTTCCGGTCAACTTTCCACCCAGTCAAGTGCAAAAAACCGAAGTCACTTTCGGAACCATACTTCCTACAGCTAACACGTGTCCACGATCTTCCTTTTATTTCGAAGCCCTTTTTTTCCGAAAAAGAAGACTTGGCTTCTTCTATCTTGGATGGTGTTATGGAAGTGTTGATGATTATGAATGTGTTGTCCAACTGCTCCTCCATTGTTGTCGACGATTACTCCTTCATTGTTGATAAGTACATCTTCGTTCTCCATCTTTTCAAAATTCAGGTACAACCAAAGGAAAAAATTGATGGTGGTGATTCAGAGTTTTCAATTCAATTCAATTCAAATCAAGGTCTTCAAATTTCAGAAATTCGGCTCTGATGCCTAATAGAAAAGTATTTAGGGAGAATTCAATGATTTCATTCATCCAAATTTGGGGTTCATATAGCTTTACAAGTAGTTTTCTAAAACGAAAAAGAAATATACATAATCCTGTCAAATCTACAAGAATTAATTCTAATTACAATAGAAATATTCTAACAGGGTTTGTGTTTAATTAGTCCAGATAATTGGTGGTGATTGATAGTACGTTTATGCCTAAGCCACAATTTTCATTAATGTTTCCTCTAGAAATCGATCGATAAGCTAATTTTCTAGTTGATCTCTAAATCAGACATGCATCTCCTCAATTTGCATTAGATAGGCAAGTACAAGAATAGATATTTAGGAAGTACCAATTACTACTAAGTACTGCAAACCTAGTTTAATTTGTATTTATTAAAGGAGAAAATAGATACGCAATTAATATAGACTGAAATTGTACTTTATTCATTGATAAATGACTTTAAATATAGGCAATACAATATGTTACAATCATTATCCATATAAATAAGATATTGAGAAAATATCTACTTCTATTCTAATTAAGACAAGACATACACTGAGATATCAGGAATATTTATTCTGGAACAATACTATATATCTTATAATGTGTATGTGTATGTATATATATATATTGTCTTGTTAATTTGTATAAATCTTCTAATTATCTAAAGAGATTAATTCTCCATAATTTCCGGTGCGTGTTTTGTCCTAGTTAGATACAGATATTAATTAGATAGATACATAGAATCCTTATTATATCGGGATATTTATTGTAACAGATTGTATCAGCCTGTATTTTAAGGCATTCTATCAATAAAAGAGTTACATTTTTCCCAGTTTACACACTTTCTCATGCAATACGTTATCAGCATGACTCTCAGAGTTGATAGCCATTACCTCAAAGGAAAAAGAAAAAAAATGCTACTCCTCAAAAAAGCCTCCACCACCGCCGTCGGCAACTAGCTTCACCGTCGGCCTCCTTTATTCATCTTGACATCCCTCACCTCAAGAACAAGTTCTTCAAGTCGTCAAGATTTCTCGCCTTTCGAGGAATAACTTCAGAAGGGATTCTACTTCAAATCATTCACTAAGAGTAGTGGTCATACCGAGCATAACACTTATCGAGGTAAAATTTTCTAAACCATCAATCTCTAGATCTAGGATCAAACTTACTTACCACAAAAGTCTAGATCTAAGTTGATGATAACTATAATATGAGTTGTTTTATATTACATGTTTACCCTTGTTCCTATGGACCTATATCCATAGAGTATAAGTGACGGTCTTGGGGGAGTCACGGTTTAGAAAAGAAAAGAAAATAAAATAAAAGGAAAATTGATTCAATGTGACGGTTAGTCATGGTTGCTGGGTGTGGTTTTGTCACCGTTTATAATCGATTTTGTGACCATATATCACGGATCATGTTCTTATTCAACAAAACTTGAAAATTTTTATGATCGTAGTTTTCGATCGTTACTGATAAAATATCTCTGTGTATTTTTGTAGATGAGTTCGAATGAGCTAGGAAGGCCGGAATTCGACATCCTTAACCTACAAGGCAAGGAGTACCACTGTTGGGTCTCAGATGTGGAAACTACATTCATCGGAAAGAGAGCGACCAACACCATCAAACCCTCTGGGCTTGGAACGAATCTCCTTCCTCCCATTGAAGAGTCAAAAGCTCAAACCCTCATGTTTTTGAGGAGTCATATTCATCCAACTCTCAAGAAGCATTATCTAAACAAAACAGATCATATGGTATTGTGGGACGTTCTGAAAATAATGTACATAATGCACAACTTCTTGAGTTGACTGCAAGATGGGAGAACACTAGACTGGTGGACTTCCCCAAAATACAAGATTTCAATCAAGCAATGTTGGATCTGCAGTCTGAGTTGAGTAATGTGGGGTGCAGAAATCTGAGAACGATATGATTGAGCGTTCGTTGAATACCTTCCCAACCTCCATAAGCATTCTTGCTCATTAGTACCGGGTTGAGTATAAACAGGGGAGGATTACTACCTTCAGTGATCTCACCAATAGCCTTGCGAAAAAAGAGAGGCATCATGAGATCATCTTGAATAAATAACTCAAGACCGACTGGTACCAAAAATCATGAGCGTTATCAAACTGGAGGAAAGGCCGGGTAAAAATAAGAAGATTGCTTGTTCAGAACCTTATGCTCGTGGTGGACAAGCTCCACATGGGGGTAGATGAGGGTGTGGGTGTGGGAGTGGCCAAGACCGCAAACAAAATCTGACTTGGCATAGAGATCAGAACGCCAATTCTAACAAGAACCAGTCTGGTTCAGTTCCTGATGGTCAACGATCCCAAAATTCTGGAAGATACGTTTATTTCAAATATGATTCAACTAAGCATATGCACAAACAGTGCCGTGCTAGTAGGGAAATCCAGAACATTTACAAGAGGCACAAGCAGTATTTGGCTCAAGAGTCGAATTATGCTGGAGATTTAGAAATGGAGGTTGATACCAATCTCGTTCTTACAGAGGACAATGGGAACAATCTTGCTACCCTGGATTTTGAATAAGCCTATGTAACAGGTAGTTATCTCTGTAATCTTTCAAGCTTTGGTTTTTTTTTTGACTTACTTTTTGGTCAAACATTATTAAGACGCTTGTCTTGTTTCTGATTAAGAACATGTATGATGTATTTTTGTTGGCAGTAATGAATTTTCTCTATTTTTAGGTAAATGAAAGTGTTTGAGAATATTATATTTCATACAATTCTTATGTATGGTTCGATGTCTTTACATATATGGAAAAACAATGTAAAGATACATTCAAAACGTCCTAAAAACGAAAAAAAATAAAATTTTGATCATAGGGCAATTTTCGACCTATTGAAAATTCCAACGTCGATCGTTTCATTTTGTCTCGACTCGTTGATGACATGGATCTGTTACAAATTTTGACCCGTCAAAATTTTGTTATCAGAAATTCGATTTCGTTTTTGGTTTTCCCTTCGATCGGTCGAATAATTTTTCGACCCGTCGAAGGATCGCCACTGGACAACAATTCGACCTGTTGAAAATTTCACTCGATCTGTCAAAAACTTGGTATCAAAAAATCAACTTTTATTTTGGATTTTTCTTCGACCCGTCGAAAATGTTACCCGTATGGTGTTTTTAAATGTGTTTATACATCGATTTGATTGGGAAAATGTCGAAAAAAATTTCAAAATTTTTCGTTGGAAAATTATTGGTCTAATCAACCAATTGGATTTCAACACCAGATGTAGTTTTACATCAGCTTGTGTCATGCCATATCAGTACTCAACAAGGGTCACACCCTTATTCAAATCCTTAAGTGTATACTTAAAGTGTACGCCTGGTCTTTAGTACAAAGACTTACTTATTTACATTGATTTTGTAGATGTCTCAAGAGGAAATTGAGTGTCTAGCAGATAGTAGTACTACCCATACCATTCTGCGGAATAGACAACTATTTGTGGATCTTTTTTCATATAATTCTTCAGTGACAACCATGATTGGTGTATCGCTCGTTATACAGCGGCGTGTTAGTGCAGAGTTTCTGCTACCTCATGGTACAAAATTATACATCACTGATGCCTTATACGCATCAAATGTCAATCGAACCTTGCTAAGTTTTAAAGATATTCGTACCAACGGATTTCACTTGAAAACCTACTGTGAGAATGAAAAAGAATTTTTGTATATAACATTTGTTGAATGGTGCCGCAAGCGCATTCTAGAGAAATTTTCGGCAATTCGTAGTGGTTTATACTTAACTATAGTTTGGATCATTGAATCCATTACCGTGACTCACACTACTACGTGTGACTGTCTCATACAAGCTTTGACATTTTCGACTGGGACAATCAGGTAGTGACATTATAATCAAAATCTTAAAAAATACTCATGGTCATCCATTCTTTAGAGCGAGAAAACATGTGGGATTACCTATTTCCATCGGTTCAGATGGTGTGGATGAGACTGCTCCTCTCCATCCTGGCTTGGTCTTCAAGACGAGTGCAACACCATCTGGGAAAAATACTGCTAAGGCGTTGTGAGTTATCTCACCTGATTCTTATGTTGCAATCTCTGCTGCACATCGCTCATTTTGCAAAGCTTGTTCTTTAGCAAAGTTACATGCACGTCTTTCCTTTGCTGTTGATAATAATGACAATATTTCATTCTTACAAAGGATCCAATGTGATATTTGTGGACCTATCAAACCCAAATGCAGACCATTTAAATATTTCATGGTTTTGATAGATGCATCAACTAACCCGATGGTCACACGTTGCCTTGCTATCCACAAGGAATGTTGCGTTTACAAAACTCCTGGCTCAAATCATTAAGCTTCGGGCTCACCACCCTGATCATCCAATCAAGCCTAATCAATTGGATAATGCATGAGAGTTTACATCAACATCTTTTGATGATTACTGCATGTCTCTTGGGATTAAAGTTGAACATTCCATTCCTTATGTTCATTCTTAGAACAGTTTAGCAGAGGCTCATATCAAGCAGATACAGCTTGTGTCTAGAGCTTTGGTAATGCATACAAATTTACCGGTCTTTGCTTGGCGATATGCAGTGTTACACGCAACAATGCTTCTTCATTTTCGACCCGTATCCCGCCAACCATTTAGTGCGTACCAGTTGGTAACTGGATATGAGCTTGATGTTTTACATTTCGCATTTTTTGTTGCGCAGTTTATGTGCCAATTGCGTCTCCACAGCTAGCGCACTAAAATGGGTCCTCAAAGAAGATTAGGCATTTATGTTGGTTATGAATCTCCAACGATAGTCCGCTATTTTGAACCTTCGACAAGAGATCTCTTTACTGCTAGATTTGCATATTGTCACTTTGAAGCGACATATTTCCTGCCATTAGGGGGAGATAGGAATGTTTTCATTCAAGTGGAACGTCAGAAATTGATGTGGTTTAATCCCATTATGTCTCTTCATGATCCTCGCACGTCTCAGAGTGTGACAGAAGTGCAAAGAATACTTGATCTTCAATAAGTAGCAGACTCTATGCCTGATTCATTTGCTGATATCGCTAAAGTAACGAGATCGGATATACCTGCTGCAAATGTTCTTGCAAGGTTAGAAATCTCAAAAAAGGGATTCGTTAGTGGAAACACCGGGTAAGGAGGCGTTCCTCTTGCTCATGTGGAAGGTGTTGCGTCGGCCTTGGCTCCCACCAGGAAAAGGGGAATATCAAGAAAATACACAGATGAGCCGCCGGTTAAAAGGCAGGCCATCAAGGCACAAAAATATCCATTCATCATCAATATTGTGAATCCTTCACATGAGATTGTCTTTGACTACAGTTATGTTCTTGAATCACAATTGACAAGTCTGGGGGACGCTTCAGAACTTCTTGTGATGTCAGAGAACAAAGAAATCTCACTTAGAACAAATGATGTGCGTATTATTACGGATAGATCATCCATGTTAGTTGATGATGTGTTTGCTTATTCTGTCGCTTAGGAAATTATTGACGACAATGAAGTGGAACCCCGTTCTGTTGTTGAATGTCAACGTAGAGCAGATTGGCCGAAATGGAAGGTAGCAATCCAGACTAAACTAGACTCTCTGAATAAAAGACAAATTTTCGGTCCGGTTGTGCTATGCCTACCGAATGTTAAGCTGGTTAGACATAAATGGGTCTTTATTCGGAAGCGTAATGAGAAGAATGAGGTCTTGCATTATAAAGCTAGGCTTATAGTGCAGAGTTTCTCTCAGCACCCTGGAATCGATTATGAGGAGACTTATTCTCTTGTTATGGACATCATCTCCTTCTGCTACCTGATAAGCTTGGTAGTGTCTGAAAAGCATAACATGCAGCTTATGGATGTGGTTACTGCATATCTCTATGGTGATCTTGATTTAGAGATATACATGAAAGTGCCAGATGGTATTGCTATACCCAATTCAAGTAAATCAAGAAGTGCTCATGTTATCAAATTGAGACGTTCACTATATAGATTAAAGCAATCCGGTAGGATGTGGTATACACGTTTTAGTGACTACTTGATTGAGAAAGGATACAAGAATAATGACTTATGCCCTTGCGTGTTCATTAAAAGAACAAGTTCAGGATTTGCTATAATAACTGTCTATGTTAATGATATGAACATCATTAGAACTCTTAATGAGATCAATGAGACTGTATGCTACTTGAAATCTGAGTTTGAGATGAAAGACCTTGGTACGACTCAATTTTGTCTCGGATTAGAGCTGGAACATCGAGTTAGTGGAATTCTTATTCACCAGTCTACTTATGTCCAAAAGATGCTCAGGCGATTTAATATGGACAAAGCACACCCTGTTAGCACACCAATGGTTATTCGCAGTCTAGACCCCAATAAAGATCTGTTTCGTCCGCTAGATGACGATGAGGAGGTCTTGGGAGCTAAAATTCTATATTTTAGTGTCATTGGAGCTTTGTTGTATTTAGCTCAGTGCACAAGTCCAGATATTGCATTCTCAGTGAACTTATTGGCTAGATTTAACTCTGTACCTACGCAACGTCATTGGAATGGAGTAAAACAAATTTTCAGGTACTTGAAAGGTTCCATTGATATGAGTTTATTCTTCCCTTACAAAGAATACAAAGAGAAGCATGAAATTCTCGGAAAAGAGATAGTTGAAACGCATTATGGGGATTTTGACCCATCGAGGATTTCCCTCGACCCGTCGAAACCTGCACCCTGAATCGGCCAGAGTGATTCCCTCGACCTGTCCAGGGATTTTCTCGACCTGTCGAAAAATGGTCGTATTTTGGACAGTTTTCATGCTATCCCCTATTCCAAAACACCGGTTGATGTGTTGGTTGAATTTGCTGATGCTGGGTACCTCTATGACCTACACAAAGGTCGTTCACATACTGATTATGTTTTCACTATGGGAAATACGACGATCTCTTGGAGATCAACAAAGCAAACCCTTGTTACTACTTCGTCGAATCACTCTGAAATTATTGCTTTGCATGAAGCTGTTAGAGAATGTGTTTGGCTTAGGTCAATCATAGGTTATATTTGACGGTTTAGTGGATTATCATCTACTATTACTATTCCCACTTGCATCTAGAATAATAATGCAACATGCATTGGACAGATGAAGTTAGGTTACATTAAGAGTGACAATAGAAAACATATATCGCTGAAATTCTTCTTTAATCAGCAACGACAATAGCTGTTGAATATCCAAGTGAACTAGACTGGTTCCGTTGATAATACTATGGATTTGTTTACCAAGTCATTTTCTAAATCTAGTTTTGTGAAACATGTGAGAAACATTGGTATGCGCAGGTTATCAGAACTCCTAGACTGAGTTTACAGTCAGGAGGTGTTATATTCCTGTAGACATCAGGGGGAGTCTACATCACATGTAATAACTTTAGTAGTTGTATTCTTTTTCCTTAGCCCAAACTTTTGTTTTACCCATGAGATTTTTGTTTGCTTGACAAGGTTTTTAGTGAGGCAACAAATCACGCATCTTTCTTATGACCATCGACACAAGATGGAGTGTTTAAGGAGATTAATTCTCCATAATTTTCGGTGTGTGTCTTGTCTTAATTAGATACAGATATTATTTAGATAGATACATAAAATTTCTGTTATATCAGGACATTTATTATAACAGATTGTATCAACATGTATTTTAAGACATTTTATCAATAAAAGAGCTACAATTTTTCCATTTTACACATTTTCTTCTGCAAACACTAATATGATAAGGCTAGAAAAAGAAAAAGAAAAAGCAAATCAATCGTTTGTTAAGGCAATTATATATGTTAGTAATAAAATAATTCCTACAAGCAATGATCGATGAAAACCTAGCTGATACTATCCTCTACAATGCTTTAATACGTGCTTTCTTATATCGATGCCCATTTAAATTAAAGGAAGAAAACTAGGGATTGTGAATCAGAAGGCCGGTCACAAGAATTTATGGGATGGAACTCATTCTCGTGTCAGCGCGTAGGAATGATAGAATGGTTACTATGGTATCAATTTTGAATTAAGTTCATAATTATTAAATTATTGAAGGAGAAAATAGATACATAATTTATGTAGATTAGAATTATACTTTATTTATTGATAAATTATCTTAAGTATGAACAAAAAATATTCTATTTGACGGTTAATCTAACTCATATCTTTGACCTCCCAATAAAATATTGACACGTGTTACTTCATGGTTTAGAGATTAACTCTATCCACTTGTATCTTATACCGTGTATGTAATCAATCTTCTTCTTTCACAAGCACTCAACACAGTCTAACAACCCAGCAAAATGAGCAGATCGTTTTTCTTTTTTCACAAGTGCCCAACACGCCCAGCAAATCTGCAATCTATTAATGTAAGTCCACGAGGAATGGAGAAGCAAAATTTTTGAAGAACAATTGGGAAATTTAAAATATAAAGACAAAACAACTTCCGTAAGGAAGAAAGAAAATCAACATCGATTTAATCATTACACAAAACAATATATAATGATCAACTTCCAATACCCATTGTTTGGGACCAGAACCCATTTCAACCAATTCCCAGAAACAACTTGTAATTGTCTAACTAGTTAATTCAATCAAGTTTTAGTAGTGAATTGAATTCGTGGTCAGTTGTGGTCAATCACCATTAGATCTGTATCTAATGGATGAGAATAAACTATACTTTAACACACTCATGATTAACTACATTTAGATACAGATCCAACGGTGATTGACTACAACTGACCACGAATTCAATTGACCACCAGAACACTATTCCTAATTAATTGCTTAAGTCTAATCACTATAAGTCCATAATACATTTAAAACAACTCCCAGAAATCCGGATCAACATGTAATTGTATCCCTATAGCACAACGCTTAATTTCCAAACCCTCCGAAAGGCCTGCACAAGAGCTTAACCAAGAAAAACTCCATTGTTTGGGGCTCTATTTAAATGAGTTATGGTTCTCTAAAAAAATGGAGAACCGAATATACAGACGAAGAAAAAATAATATGTAACATTGTTGAAGGAATTAATTGCAGAAGGATGATGTTAAATCTGATTTATGAATTATGATGAATTCATTTGCAGAATTGGATGGAAATGGTCAAAGAAGAAAGAATAATACGGTGAAGAAGATGAAGAGAAACGACGTTGAACTCAGTTAAGCTTGTTTTAATGAAGCAACACGTGTCAACATTTTACTAGGAGGTCAAAGATATGAGCTAGAATGACTGTCACATAGAAAAAATTCTCCTTAAATATATGCATTACAATATGTTAATATAATCATTATCTCTACAAATCAGGGATTGAGACAATATATATCTACTTTTACTCTAATTAGGACAAGACACACACTGAGATAACATGAATACTTTTCCTGAAACATTTCCCCTTGTGTCACGATTCTAATGTATGATGAATAACCTATTGCCTCACTAAAAATCTTGCCAAGGAAACAAAAACTTCATGGGTAAAACAAAAATTTGGTCTAAGGAAAAAAGAGTACAACGCACAACTACAAAAGTGACCACATGTGATGTAGACTCCCCATGATGTCTACGAAATGAACTTCCACGGATCAGTAACTCAATCTTGGAGTTCAGATAGTCTTTGCATTCTAATGCATCTCTCATGCTTCACAAATGTAGATTTTGGTAAAGACTTGGTGAATAAGTCTACAATATTATCAGCCGAACCAATTTGGCTCACTTGGATATTCAGTAACTGTTGTTGTTGCTGATTAAAGAAGTACTTCGGCGAGATATGTTTTATATGATCACCCTTGATGTATCCCAACTTTATTTGTTCAACGCAAGCCGCATTGTCCTCAAATATACAAGATGGTGCTATCATAGTAGATGCTAATCTATTAGATCCTCGAATGTGGTATATAACTGATCTAAGCCAGACACTCTCCTTAACTGCTTCATGTAAAAAAATAATCTCAGAATGATTCGAGAAAGTAGCAACAAGGGTTTGCTTTGTTGATCTCCAAGAAATCATCGTGTTCTCCATGGTGAAAATATAACCTATTTGGAAACGTTCTTTATATGGGTAAGAGAGATACTTAGCATCGGCAAAACCAACCAAGACATCACATGGTGTCTTAGAGTAAGAGACTTCACTAAATTGAGGTACAGTGCTTGCAACTAGAATAGCCTTTAACGGGTCGAGAGGATCACTCGACGGGTCAAAAATCTCAGAATCTGAAAGCTGCGTTTCAACAATTTATTTTCCTGAAATTCAAGTTTCTCTCTGTTTTTTTTTGTATGGAAAGAACAAGTCCAAGTAAATGGAACCCTTCAAGTACCTGAAAATGTGCTTTACACCATTCCAATGACGTTGCGTTGGCGTAAAATTAAACTGAGCTAACAAGTTCACGGATAATGCAATGTCTGGATGAGTGCATTGAGCTCAATACAACAAAGCTCCAATAGCACTAAGGTATAGTACCTTAGCTCCCAAAAGTTCCTCATCATCATCTTTCATATGATATAGATCATTATTGGGTTCCAGACTGCAAACAACCAAATGTTCATGAAGCGACATTTATGGTGGAAGGCACTAATGAAGATCTAGAGGGTTCCTGTTTAGCCTATATAAGAAGAGGTCATTGGCTCATTCCATCATCTAATCAAAGAAAGATCATCTTACTCTAAGAAGTAGAGAGTTCTCACTCCTAGTAGAGAGTGTTGTAATAGTTAGGGAGGAAAAAAGTGTGAGAGAGGGTTTCCTTCAAGAGGTGCTCTTGAAGTTGCGTATCTCTTGTACCTATAACTTTGATAGTGGAGGTTCTTATTGTTGCTGCCTCGTGGACATAGGCAACTCGCCGAACCACGTAATATCCGGTATTCTCTACCTCCTACTCTTTTATTTCCTTGCATATTTCTATTTTGTGGTTTGGGTTATTACTATTTTCATTCTACTATTTTTACCCAATATATAGTGAACATCTCAATCTAATCACATAAGCACTCTATGGTTTAGAGTTACTTGAATTGGGTATGACAACGCCTTCAGACACTCATGTATATATATGAATCAAGGTTACAATAAAAATATGTTGTAACCACATCCATCAGTTGCATGCTCAGTTTTTCAGATACTACCAAACTGATAAGGTAGCATAAAGTAATTATGACCATGACCGAAGAGTATGTCTCCTCATAATCAATTTCATGGTGTTGAGATAACCCTTATGCCACAAGTCTAGCTTTATATCACATGACTTCATTCTTCTCATGACGCTTTTGAACAAAGACCAATTTATGTCTTGACCGGTGGGCATATCACCACTGGACCGAAAACTTGCCTATTTTTTTCTTCAGAGAGTCTAGTTTAGCCTGCATAGTTTCTTTCCATTTTAGCTAATCTGCTCTCCGCTGACATTTAACAATAGAACGAGATTCCACTTCATCGTCGTCAATAATCTCTTGAGCGATGGAATACGCAAACGCGTCATCAACTAACTTGGATGATCTATCCATAACAATGCACGCATAATTAGTTAGTGAGATTTCTCTGTTCTCTTACATCATATATGGATCTGAAGCGTCCTACGAAGATGTCATTTGTAATTTTAGGACATAATTATAGTCAAGAACAATTTCTTGTGTAGGATTTATAACGTTGACGATGAAAAGATCATTCTATGACTGGATGATCTAACTTTCCATCGACAACTCATCTGTAGATTTTTTGGTCTCCCCCTCTTCCGGGTGAGAGCCGAGGCCGACAGTACTCATTCCACATGGGCGGGAGAAACATTTTCTTGCCTTGGAGTGGCGTGATTTAGGAGAAATATTTCTGGTATCTCAGTTTGTGTCTTGTCCAAATTAGAGTAGAATTAGACATTCTCTCAATCCCTGATTTATAGGGATAATGATTGTAACATATTGTAATGTCTATATTTGAGGTTATCTATAAATAAATAAAGTACAGTTTCAGTCTATATTGATTGTGTATCTATTTTATCCTTCAACACATTATTAGCATCTCTTGAGTTGATAGTCATCACCCCAAACCCTATTCATAAAAATACCTAAACCCCTAAAAATCAAGCCTTCATAAACACCACCGAAGCACCTCCGAAATCCTACTCCGGCCGCTGCCAGCCTCCTTTCGTTGACAACAACTCGCTAGAATTTCTCTTTCTTCAAACTTACAAAGTTTTCATACCTAGCATAACACCCTCGAGGTAAATTTTCAATTTAGAAATTATGTTGCAAAATTTAATTATCGCAACACCCTAGGTCTAGGTCTAGATTTAGGTTTATTAGACCGTGATTTACTTTTTATGCCTTAGTTTCTATGGATTAATATATGTTGATATAAAGTTTAATATTAGAGACGGTCTTGGGGGAGTCACCGTTATTTGTGAATATCACGATTAATTATGATTTCACATTGAAAAAGGGGAAGTCGATATTTGTGACTATGAAAGTCATAGTTTCTGGGTGTGGTATGAAGCCACCAGTTTGGCATCAATTTTTGTGATCAAACATCATTGATCACGATTCTTATTTCCTGGACTTGAGATTTGTGATCGTGGTTTTTCAATCAGTACTAATTACATCTCTTGTCTCTTTAGTAGATGACATCAAAAGAGTCAACTAGGCCTAAGTTTGACATTCTTGATCCACAAGGAGAAGAATTTCATCGTTCGGTATCAGATGTTGAGAATACTCTTCTCGGTAAAAATCTTACTGATACTATCCAATCAACACCGCTACCCGGTGAAAATGTTGTGCCACTAACTCCGTCTTCTTTTGAGTCGAAAAGCACAAGTCTCATGTTTTTGAGGCCGTATATTCATCCAGTTTTGAAGAAGCAGTACTTGCTGAAGAATGACCCCGCGGATTTATGGGTGACTTTGAAAGAATGGTTCAATAAAGTGCATGATGCACAACTTCTAGAATTGCAAGGAAAATGGGATTCAATCCGATTATTGGATTATCCAAAGATTAATGATTTTAATCTAGCTATGTTAGAGTTTCAACCTGAGTTGGTCGTTTGTGATTGACAAAGCGGGTAAACACCTCTCAAAGATACCTTATTCACAACCTGGATATATCAATGTAGTATGATAAATAGGAGTTATCGAACACGAGGAATTGGTGAAACTAAATCCTAACAGTAGACTAAAATGCATGACAGACTCGACTACAGTACACCAATGATACTACGAACCTACTATAGATAGACCCAAATGACACGAAAATTGGACACAGTAAACTAGATACAGTGGTGGACTAACACACAAAATTTGAGGGTTTTCTGAGTTGATTTGGTTACCGAAATAAATCGGCTAAGCTACAGCTAATGCATAAATCAATAAATTGTAGAAAGTAAATTATTGTAGAAAATCAATGAGATATGAATGTTAAGAACTTCTCTCCACCCTAGACATACTTACGACCTCCCCAATATAACTAAACTAACCATGGATGAATACTCCTCACACAAAAGCTTTGGTTAAGTCATCTTGTGTATTACACTCTCTTACTTGGCATGAAAGAGGGAGGGACAATCCGCTCGATCTTGATCCTCAATTAACCGACTTATACATATGGTGATGTAAGCTTAAAGAACTGAAGTAATTATGTTCTAAGAATGTTTGAAGAATAACAGAGCTTCAAGGGTTGATAAGGTGGTTACTCTTACATCACTAAGGCTTATTTCACACAAATTCATGTTTGTCTCTAGAGAATATGCAATGATAAGGTGGTCATATACATAATCAAGACTATAGATCTTAAGCCATGCATCTAAGCGTGCACTCAAAAAAACATGAACATAGAAATCATACGGTGAGAAAACAGTGAAACAAAACTCATCCAAATAATTAATAGAATCAAAAGGGGTTCAAAATCATAAGCATATCTAGGGCTTCAATCAGCCCCTAACAAAAGGAATTTAGCTACTCATAGTCTTCAATAATAACATCAAAGAATTCATGAAAGATGAACTAAGAAGGAGAAGAAATAAACTCTTGATCCCTGTTGGGATCGTAGGCTTGCAGTTCGGATCTTCTCTTCCCCACATTCAACTTCTTCTTTCTTCTTATTTATTTTCTTTCTCTTATTCTCTCTCCTAGTCTCCTCCCAGTCGTCCTCCTCTTCTTTAGCTAACTATATATATATAATTCCAAAGTCCAAGCTGGTCCGAGACTCCTATCACACTTCTACTTCTAACCAAATATATATAGCAATAGCTAATGATCATAGCTAGCAATCATGTGCCAAACAGCCCAGTTGCAAATTCGCTCGCCAAGCTTTCCTCGCCAGACCATATATGTATCTTCAAAACTCACGTGCACTCTTTCATCACGTGCTCGCCAAGGACTCCAGTAGTATCCTTCATGGATTATAATTCCTACACCTCTGAAGTCTTCCTCTTCCACAATAACTCTCAAAATATATTATTTAACCTTCTTTCCTTCATTAATCTCCAAAATAACTAAAAAAAAAATAAACATAATTAATTCACTCAATTAATAACAATAAACTAAACATAGGGAATAAATTAAATACCAAATAGATGCATAAATATGCGACTATCAGTGACGTGGAAAAGATCGATCAGGCAATGATCGTGAAGTCTTTAATTACCTTCCCTACTTCCATGGATACTCTCTCTCATCAATATCGAACGGATTATGAGCACGGAAGAATAAGATCATTTAGTGATCTCGTGAACATTCTGGCCAAGAAAGAGAGATATCGTGAAATACTTCTCAACAAACAATGTTAGGTCAGCTGGTAACATATAACATTGGTGGGAAGGCACGTACGGATAAGATGAACGGTCGTTCTAAGCCTTACAGTACTCGTGGTGGTAGAGGAGGACGTGGGAGAGGTCGTGGTAAAGGAGGACAAAGTCAAAATTTAACTTGGACTTGCCAAGACAATGGCCACAACAACTCCAGCATGAATCAATCCAATTTTGGTCCTAAGAGTGGTGTAAATTCTTGAAGTTCTGCTTCTACAAGTTTGTCGCCTTGCTGTAGGTGTGGTTGTACCAAACATATGCATAAACAGTGTCATGCACCTAAGAATGTTCTGAATGCTTGCAAGAAGTACAAACAATACCTCTCACATGAGACAAACTACACTGAAGACTATGAGATGGAAGATTGCGGTGAAGCTAATTTTATTGTAGCAGATGTCACAAAAGCAAGTCTAGAAGAATGCGGATTTTGATTAGTCTATATATTAGACTCATGTTTATGCTATGTATTCAAGTTTAGTTTTCTTTTTGGCTTTGTTTTTAGTCATGGTTTAAGACTTCTAGTTTTGGTTTTGGAATAAGATATCTTTGATGTAAGTTTTTGTGTTGGCATATTCATAAATATTTCTTTCTTTTGGTATATGAAAGTGTTAAGAATGGTTATTTTCATGCATATTGCTTGAATGGTTTAAAATATATAGTATCCTATGCCACAAAGACACCAAAATACCATAAAACCGAGACAAGAAGAGAGGATAGTTTGATCTCAGAGAACTTTTGACCCGTCGAGATTATCGATTTTGGTACTTTTCGACCTGTCAAAATTTTTGTCTGGTTTTCATTCGACTTATCGAACCATGTCCTCCGGTCACCAAAACAGCACATTCAACCCGTCGAATAATTTTTTCGACCCGTCGAATGATAGCTATTGTCTCACAATTGTCCAATTTTTGACCCGGCGAATGGATCTTTCGACTCGTCGAACATCGATTGAAAGGACCCAACCCCGATTTAGCTCCCTAAACCGGAATCGAACCCCTTCGAAAACACGAACCAACAAAAACCGTAGAAATTTTGGCAGAGTTTCGTTACTAACGTGGAATTACCATTACCTGCACGCGGAAAATACACTTCATCCTATTCCACAAAAAGCAAACCGTGGGCACCAATCCCATCCGGATTTCTCAATATATCAACAGTAAAGTAAAATAGTAAATATAGCTGTACTTTACTGAAATCCGGAGTAAAATCGCGTAACATAAACAACAGAAAGCTCAGAGCGACTTCTAATACATAATCATATACGTATACCACAGTAGGTAGAACAATAAACCTACTGGAAGAAACAAAGTAGCTCGAGCACTATGCCTCCGACCACGACGTGCGACACCGGAGCCTGAACTGCAAACTGGGCACGGAAACCGAAAAGCCCAGGGGAAAGACATGAAAACCGTTAGAGTGAGTGGACGAAAATAAATGTCTTTCACCAGTTAATATATATGTTTAAAATAACATATGCGAGTCCAGGTAAATAAAACAACATAGTACACGAGGTAAAACTCATACTCCTCCAGTGTACTGAGCATGCAAGTAAAAATCTCACGGGGTCACTCATGGACACCTCCGTGCTAGTACAGTCAGAACCATGGAGTCCCTGACTTCCATTTTCGATGCAAATGCATGAAACAATATATAAGTGTATGTATATTTGTATACGTATTTTCGTATATGTATAATCATAAAACACATGCTCATGTAATCCGAAATCTCAATACGCATGCTCAAGTTCGTAAATCATATAAAAGACTCGCAAGAATTCCGTGAAAATAAATTGTCCACTCACAGACTAGCGTAACGCAGTTCGCGTTAACCCGTGATCCGGCGGAAAGTCCATCGCCAAACGAACGATCACGAACCCCTGAATATTCACAATAACCATTTCTCCAAGTCATAACTCGACAATACAAATCAAATCACGAGAAACCACCGTTCTCGGAAACACGTAATTTAAAGTTGACGAATCGTCGAAAATCCGTATATGTACACCTCAATACCTCGTTATACTTTCGGACACTCAACTTGAAAAACGAACCTCCCCACTGCGATCGGGGCGCGATTTCGAGTGAAATGACATGCAACTTGTCGAAAATCCCAAAAAGTCAACTTTGACCGCCGTTGACCACCGCCCACGGCGGCGCCGCCACCAAATTGAAGTTTTCTCGGCGGAGCAACCCCTATTCCACTCAAAATCATCCACTGAGCAACTTTGTCAACTGCAACAAAGGCCAATTCTCACTCTAACTCATCCAATTTCAAGCAAAACCGAATTGGTACACAAATTTCAAATCCAAAATTCTCCATCCACAAATCGAATTAGAACTCCATACTTACATGGTTAGAATCATGGAGAGGAGAGCTACAAAACCCAGTCCTTGTTTGAGCTCAACTCGGCCCGAATTGAAAACCACCATTAACCCCAAAATTCACAAACTTTGGTTCAATATTTCTCTCTCCACCGTGAGCTATGCCGTGATTGGTGGCCGGAATTGAGATGAGGGGAGCTAGGCGAGTTGAATAGTGTATGGTTTAGGCCGTGGGGTGGCCGGAAAAATATCGTTGCTGGCGAGCCGTACGGTGTCACACCACCCTCTCTCCACCGAGCTTGACTCGGTCAAAGCATATTTAATTTCCAGGTTTGACTTTCCTGATTTGGCAAGTTTGCTATTTATAGCCTTTCCCAAAGAGGAAACCCCCATAAATACATTTCACGACAAACTTTAAACTCCCGTAACTTCCGCATCGTAATTCCGATTCCGATAATTCTTGCGGCCACAAACTCGTCTCGACATGTTCTTCAATAATCACCCGAAGTCAAACACATCGACCAAACCGATAAAAAGTCAACCATTCAACCCAACACATATTTAATCGACTAAACAATCAACAAACGGAAATATTCACAACTTAATCTCCGTAACTCAAAATAATGGTCCGGAAGTTCCCACGAGCTCGAAATTAAATTCTGAACAACTTCCGTGAAGAAGCCGAATCCAAATTCTCGTCTGGTAATTTAGTCGTTAACAACACCACCATTTAAATCCGAAATTCAAATATTCATAATTAATTCCTCGGTCGTCTAAATAACGATCCGGAACCGCCCACGAACTCAAAATCACATGTACAACGACTCTTGAGAAGAGACCCAGCTCCAATTCTCGGCCAATTATTAAGTCGTTAACGAGTCTGGCGGTTCAATTAACTGTCGACAATCTGCGACTATGCGATAACTCACGTATACAGCTGATCATACTGCTGATTCTGGTCCGGGTCGTCACATCGATATCAAAAATCATATCAGTTTATGGGTTTTCTTCAGCCCTTCGAGAAATTTTCTCGACTCGTCGAAGAGGTTGTTCTGGACACGTTTGAACTGGTTTTTTCGATCCGCCGAGTAGATTATTTTAACCCGTCGAGGTTCATAACCAGAATTGATATTTTTTTTTTATATTTTTTGTACATTAATTTTGTCGAGAATAACTTTAGATACTACAAAATAATGGTTCAGAAAAAAAAAATTGAAATTTTCCATCGGATCTATCGACCCTCCGAAAAATTGAGGCATCTTTCAAACCCTCTCTTGCTACTGCGCCTGATACTCTGTGATTTTATATCGATTTTTCCATGCCATAAGACGCAATTATGCATATAACTTATTATTTACCATATGGTCAATGAAATCGATCTAGTATACGTGTATGCACGTATACATTTCGTATTATTATCCACTATGCATAGTAAACTCATGCCTCTGGGTTGCTGTCTGTAGGGCATTGGCATTTGAAAATGGACTTGAATTGTATACACTCGACCAGTACCCAATATTGTAACTTTGTAAGAGGACCCTCCTAGATCTAACTATATGGATAAGGATTGCAATTGGTTTTTTTCTTAGGACTTTGAGAGGAGGAACACAAAGCCACCTTTGTATCAAAAAAAAAACACACACACACACAAACAAAGCCACCTTCTTATAATAAAAAATAAAATAAAACAATGCGTATATGCCGCCGCTTCAATGCTTCACTGGCTAGTAGGTGTAAGGATAAATTCCCTCAAAGAAATTATTTATTTTAGGTAGTAGTAGTAGTAGTACTCCTACATGTTATGTAGTATTTAGTTGGTACATACATACTTATATAGTACACATCTCTTGAAATCAGCTAGATAGGTTTTAGGAAATTACATAATTACAGTGGCAATAGTAGTAGGTAGGAGTATTTTAATTGCAAGAGCTACTTTTGGTAACCACTCGATATAACACGGTGTTAGTATTTATGTTTGAGAATCATGCCTCTACGTTTTTAATTAGTATTGAGTGGGTCTATTTTTATGTACACTTGTGTGCGTTACACTAACTTGTGGACTGTCTAACCATGACAGCGAAATTGGTTATTAAACATGTTACATGTAATTAGGTAGAGGTTTGATTTCTTCAACGTACGTACGTAGTTCATTCTTGTGACTCCAATGATGTATGCATGCCTTGTGTCACGAGCTGCAGTAGTTGTGCACTCATGACATATGGTCAAGTCCTAACGAGCATGGGAAGAAAGTTAATGCGAGTTGGAAGGTGAAGATTTAGTCGCATAGTCGTATAAGTGCAACTTGGTGATTTTCGGGTTCGAGGTACTTCTGCTTAGAATTTGAGAAAAGTCTAAACACGAGAAATGTCCGGAAGGACAAAAATAGTATAACGCACTTGACAATATGTCATTTGGAGTTCGAATGATAAAGTTATGGACCATTATGACTCCTCGAACATTTTAATGTTTCCTTTTGCTAAGTAAACTTATGCCCGTTATCATATATAAGGAGGTACATGGTGTCAAGCTCTCCACCACCCCTAGTGCCACCCCTCTAGGTGGCATTAAGCGAGCTCTCTTGGGCGCCCCTGGGCCTAGGAGCCGAGCTTATGAAGTCTAGAAGGGACGACATGGGTTCCCACGAGGCAGGAAGCCTCGTGGGCAGTATTGGCCGAAGGAATGGCCAGTATTGCGGCATGTGTGCCGTGGGTGAGGTCCTTGGTACTCCCCTTATGCCAGCGGCGTATGGACATGCGTGGAGGGATTAAGTAAAATATGTCAAGATCTTGTGGTGGGCAATGGTCACGCTGTAAGCGATGAAGGCACATGGTTGGGTTCAGTTTGGACTGTGAGGAAGCACGGATTGAGTCATACCGTGTAGGATGAGTCATACCGTGTAGGATGGGAAGGAAGACGAGAAGGGGTGCCAACCCCGTCTGGCACACTCGAGTTAGTAAGAAGCTTGATGGGAGCAACACTCGAGGAATGGAGTATGGGCGAGAGTAAGCCCTTAGGACCAATTAGGCCTCTAATGGAAGTGTTAATGTTACCTGACTCGGATAAGAGGAAGTGAGTATGAGTGTGCATCGAGGACTGTAGGCACCACCCCAGGGAGAGTATGGGTAAGCCCCGAGGTGCGTATGGGTAAGCACTACGGATGGTGGGGACTACTTCGAGGTGTGCACGAGTACGAGTGGTTTCTCTACACCCTGACAAATATGAGGAAGCGAGCTAGTTACAAGACCGGACAGAGAATGATCATGAAAGAGATATTGGAACTTGTAATGGACTACTGCAGTGTCCAGTGAAGAGTTGAAGGAGCCCATGATGGGATAAAGAGACTTGGGATGTAAGCCACCAAGACGAGTGCATTATCCAAGTGACTATAGAAGGGGTTCTCCGAGTGTTTAAGCCGCCGAGAGAGGGCGCACCGAGGGGAAGCCTTGAGATCGTAAGTAGCCAGGATGGTTGCGCACGTCTCAAAGGTAGGTTATTGTTGGGTGCTCCAGAGATGGTCGAGTTCACGTAAGTCACAACACCTAACATGAGTGTTCAATGACATGTCCGGCAGACAGAGAAGTCTGAGGAGCAAAGGATGGCTTTGAGGGAGTGTTTATACTGACAAGGTAACCTATCAGTTGGGCGAGTGTCTTTGGGGAGATGTACCGGGACACAAGGAAGCGATCAAGTAGGGTGCGAGTGTGACCTTTGTCAAACAGGTAAGCGGTGTCGCTATCCGCGAAAAGTCCTGTACGAATCGGTGATAGTAACCTGTTAAGCCCAAGAAACTCCGTATCTCTGCCACGTTGGTAGGTCTGTGCCAATTCAGCACTGCATCAATCTTATCAGGATCCATGCTGACTCCCTCAGCTGATATCACGTGACCCAAAAACTTTATATTGTCTAGCCAAAAATCACACTTGCTAAACTTGGCATACAACTGAGCGTCTCGCAAAGTCTGCAAAACTGCATGCAAATGTTTCTTGTGTTGCCCCACACTCCTAGAATAAATCAGGATGTCGTCGATGAACACAATGACGAACTTGTCTAGATAACGCCTGAAAATCCGATTCATCAGGTCCATGAAAGTAGCTGGTGCATAAAAACCCAAATGGCATAACAAGGAAATCATAATGCCTATAACGTGATCAAAACGCCGTCTTGTCCACATCGGACTCTCGAATCCGTATTTTATGGTACCCAGACCTGAGATCAATCTTCGAGAAGACTGAAGCTCCTTTTAGCTAATCGAACAAATAGTCAATCCGTGGGAGTAGATACTTGTTCTTCACCGTAACCTGATTCAACTTCCGAAAATCAATGCATAGCCTCATCAAACCATCATTTTTCCTCACAAACAACACTGGAGCACCCCACCCTAAGGTGAAACACTAGGTCGAATGAAGCCTTTCTCAATCAATTCTTGAAGTTGAATCTGCAACTGCCTCAACTCTGCTGGTGCCATACGATAGGGTGTCTGTGAAATAGGTCCAGTACCTGGAAGTAACTCGATGGTGAAGTCAATCTCTTTGACTGGAGGAACACCGGGTAAGTCCTCGGGATGCACATCTGGATACTCACAAACCACCATAATATCACCAATGTTTGGTACATGAACACTTATATCAATCACATGTGCTAGAGAAGCCACACAACCCTTCTTCAACATTTGCTCAGCTTTCATTGCTGAAATCAAACAAGGTAAAGAAGTATTCTTTTCACCCCGAAATAAGATTTTCGGCATGCCTGGACTCCTGAAAACAACCTCCTTCTTGTGACAGTCAAGAACAGCCCAATGGTTCTCCAAGAAATCCATACCCAAAATCACATCAAATCCACAATATCCAGCAGCATCAAATCCGCGACTAACCCATAACCTCCAATAAAAATCTCACAATCTCTAACCCACCTGACACACACTACCTCACCAGATGGATACAACACTCGACACAAACTAGGGAGTGGAGATGCAGGTACAATAACCAATGATGCTAATCTATATGACATGAATGAATGTGTAGCCTCTGGATCTAGTAAAGTAAGAACTAGATGACCAAAAATGTACGTACTGATGATAACCTCTGGGGAAGCTCTGCCCTCACGTAGAGACATGACATGAACCCGAGTCTGTCCAGCTGGTCGTCCATGTTGGCTACGATTCTGCTGACCACCCTGTCCAGAAGACTGTGTTGCACGATCACCAGAAGCAGTACCCTGATCATGACCGCTACTCTGAGTTGCAACTGTGACGACCCAAAATTGAATCAGAAGTGTAATCAGCTTAATTCATGAGTTAACGTGTAATCATAGTTCTCCGATAATTGATTGAATCGTTGGTCTTGATCACGACTTAATTATTGGCCGAGAATTTGAGTTGAGTCTCTTCTCGAGAGTTGTTGTACGCGTGATTTCGAGTTTGTGGGCGGTTCCGGATTATTATTTCGACGACTGAGGAATATAATATGAATATTTGAAATTTCAGAATATTGTCGAGTTTATCCGTTCGTGTTCGAGTCTATTCGAATTGTGATTGTGATCCGTTTTGGACCGTTTATCGACCCGAACCATAAATGGAATGATTATCGACTTGATTTGCGAGTTTCGCGATTTGTCGTGATTTCGACGTAATCTGCTAATATGGCGGCTTCGTTAGCGACTAAATTATCGGACGACAATTTGATTTCGGATTCTTCGTGAAAGTTGTAGAGAATTTAATTTCGAGCTTGTGGGAACTTCTGGAGGATTATTCTGAGTACCGAGGAATAAGTTGTGAATATTTTTGTCCGTCGAATATTGTCGTATTTATCTGTTTGGGGTTCGATACGCATACGGTATAAATACGGAATCGATACATGCCGATTTGGGAAAGTTTCCAGAAATGGAAAGTGGGTGTTGACAGCGTTGACTGCGGGTCATGGGCGACTCGTTTTGGGTGTGGTTATGCCGTTCGGTTTTTGCCGGATTTGGACCCTTTTCCGACCACGATTGGCCAGGGTCTCTTCATAAGAATTGTTGGGCTCGTGCTCCTCTTCGGATTGGTAGGTGGATCGACCCGTGGGGTGGCCGGAGGAGGGAGAATCGAAGCGGCGAAGTTGAGGGAAAACCGGCGAGATTTCGGCCTCCTTGGGTGGCGGCGTTCCTGCCGATTTGGTGGTGGCTCTTTGAGGGCTTTTGTTAGCCTCGAGCTAAGGAAGCTATTTCAAGTGGTCTTGAGGGTTTCCGTGGCCCGAGGAGAGAGATCCGTAGATTTGAAATTTCGGTAAGGGTTTGGAACTTTGAGTTGATTTTTGGAGGTTTTCCGATCAAAATTGGCCTTAACTTATAACTGGAAAGTTGTTGGAATCGTCGAGATCTTCAAAACCATGTGTAGCATGAAATTTTCTGGGCAAGTTGGATTTTCCAGCGGTCGGAGGCGGCGGCGACTTTTTGTCCGACGTGTTTTTCGACGAGTTATATGTCGTTTCACTCGGAATCGCGCCCCGATCGCAGTGGGGAGGTTTGTTTTTCGAATTGAGCATCGGAAATTATAGCGAGGTTTTGTGGTGTGATTATCGGATTTTCACGATTTCGTCGTTATTGAATTATATGTTTCCGGGAACGGTTGTTTCTCGTGATATGATTTGAGGTGTCGAGTTATGATTTTGAGCGGTGAATTTTATGATTATTCAGGGGTTCGTGATTGTTCGTTTGGCGAGGGATTTTCCGCCGGATCACGGGATTAACGCGTATTGCGTTTTGCTCACCTGTGAGTGGACAATTTCTTTTCACTGATAATCGCGAGTCTTTATACACGTTTTACGAGCATGAGCATGCATATGAGATTATGGTTTATATGAGCATGTGTTATACGATTATGCCTATACAATTATACATTACGTATATGTATTTATATATTGCTTTACACATTTGCATCGAACTATTTATGATTTGGTTTACACAGAGTACAGTCTCAGTATATGTTGTTGTATCGATACACTTGCATCCCGGCTGATCCCCGAGGATGTTTACCGGGGGAGGCTGTGACCCCTGACCCGAGGCCTTTACCGGGGGGGGGGGGGGGGTGTACAGACCTCTGACTTGAGGCCTTTCTGGCTAGAATCACGTGTGGGTCTGGGATCCCGTGATTCGGACTGTACTAGCACGGATGTGTCCATGAGCGACCCCTTGGGATTTTTACATGCATGCTCTGTACGCTGGAGGAGTTTGGGTTCACCTCGTGTACTATATCTTATTAATTCATTTTGACTCGCATATATTTTTATAACATATATTATTCGGCGAAAGACATTTATTTTCGTCCACTCACTCTAATGGTTTTCATGTCTTTCCCCTGGGCTTTTCGGTTTCCGTGCCCAGTTTGTAGTTCGGACTCTGGTGTCGCACGTCGTAGTCGGAGGCATAGTATCCGAGCTACCTTGTTTCTTTCAGTAGGTTTCTTGTTCTGCCTGCTGTGGTATATTTATATAATTATACACTAATGGTCGCTCTGAGTATTCTGATGTATACTTTTATACGATTTTTTCCCGGATTTCTGTAAAATATAGTTTTATTGATTACTTTACATTATTGTTAAGATATTGAGAAATCCGGATGGGATTGGTGCCCACGGTTTGATTTTTGTGGCATAGGATGAAGTGTTCTTTTCCGGGTGCAGGTAATGGCAATTCCGCGTTAGTAGCGTTACTCTGCCGAAATTTTAATGGTTTTTGTTGGTTCGTGTTTTCAGAAGGGGTTTGATTCCGGTTTAGGAAACTAAATCGGGGTTGGGTCCTTTCAGCAACACCCCAAAATGTACCACCCTGAGGACAATCCCTCGCAAAGTGACCCACCTGGCCACAATGGTAACAAATAGAGGTGCCATACTGACACTGACCAGAGTGATGTGGCAGTTGTTGCACAATGGATATTCTCTCGGTGTAGCTGGTGTGCTGAAAAAAGGTCGAGGATAACTCGATCCACTGGATCTCCTACTCGACTGCTACCTCTGCGGTCGACTCTTTCTCCATCTATGACTCTGCCTAGCAATGCTAGTAGGATATCTGTAGGATACCTGAACTCAACCACTTCGAAGCACCCTGACTAGGTCCACCCTCTTTAAAGCGACGTGTATGAAACCGCATCTGTCTCTCCCTCTCAATGTCTTCACCTCTGAGTGCAGCACTAACAAACTCATCAAAGTTATCTCGAGGCATAGTGGTCAAAGTCCCCTTGATATTCAGATTCAAACCCAACTCAAACCTCCTGCACTTTGCTTCCTCTGATGCCACCATATCCGTGCAAACCGAGACAAACGGGTGAAATTATCCCGATACTCAAGCACAGACATATTCCCCTGCTTCAAATTGGTAAACTCCTCATATTTCCACTGCTGAGTAGCAGGATTGAAATATTGAGGCATGAACATCTCTTTAAACATCGGCCAAGGCGTATCAATAGAAACTCTGTCTGTACCAATCCACCAAAAGTAGGCATCTGACTCAAGCAAACCCACTGCTGCTACAGTTTTCAATTCAGGAGTAAAATGCAGACGCTCACAAACATGCTTAACCTGAACCACCCAAGCTTCACACACCTCAGGATCAAGGGAACCAGAGAAGGCAGTTACTCCCGTTGTCCTAGCTTTAGTTACAGGGTCAAGACGCTCTTCCAAATGCAATAATTGCATAACCAAGTCACACGTACGTTGATCCTCATCAGGATCCCCAGTCCGTTCAGCACGGACTCCACGTCGAGGAGGCATCCTAAGGATAAAAGATATTAGTCACAAAATATATAGGATGTAATCATGAAACTTCAAACGTTTGAAAGCATACAATACTCTAGAGCATTGATGATTATCCGCCGGCCGGTTGGGTCATTGCTCCGAAAATGCTGTACATTCTCAAATGTCCTTAGTAACACAACTACAAGAGTCTACAGAACCTAAAACCTAATGCTCTGATACCTACTGAAAGGACTCGACTCCGATTTAGTTGTCTAAACTGAAATCAAACCCCTTCGAAAACGTGACCTTAAAATTTTTTTTGCCAGAGTTTACCTTGAAACACGTGAGCCAATATTAGAACCTGCAAAGAGAATCACACTTCGAATATTCTACAAAAGCCAAACTGTGGGGCTCCGTTCCCCATCCGGATTTCTCAACATCATATATAACAAACCACAAGGTTTACAAGAAATTCAGAAAGACATTCAGGAGTAAACTCAACTAAAAACATAACATAATTATTCAGAGCGCCGCCTATACACATCATATACAACCAGTAGGTCGAACTGAGAATCTTCATGAACTGAAGTGTGACTTGAACTATACGCCACCACCGCCGACGTGCAACCCTGGAACCCAAATTGCAAACTGGGCAAAGGAAACCGAAAAGCCCAGGGGAAGGCAAATGAAATCGTTAGAGTGAGTAGACGAAAATAATAATATGCCTTTCCCAACATATAAGTATATATGCTCATAAAAGCATAATGCAAGTCAATGCACATGAAAATCCCGACCATGTACATTTTTCCTGATCCATAAAGATTCACATAAAATCATGCGGGGTCACTCACGGACTCCTCCACATAGTACAGTCTAATCACGGGATCCTAGACCCCTTCGTGATTATAAGTCTGAAAGACCTCGGGTCAGGATATCTGTCCCCCCGGAGCATCTCGGGGATCAGCCGAGAAGCCAAAGCATCGATGCTACCTCTATATCTGAGATTGTACTCTGTGTAAACCAAATCATAAATACTTTCCATGCACATGCATAATTGTAAAATGCATAATCATAAAATGCATACTTGTATGTGCATAATTGTAAATGCATACTAATACAACGCATAATAATCGTAAAGTGTATAATCATAAATGCATAACGTAAATGCATAATCAGGACTCGCAAATCAACTGTGAAAATAAAGTATCCACTCATAATACGAAGCTAACTGTGAGGTCCGGCGGAAGATCCCTTGCCAAACACTCGATCTTGATCACCTGAATAATAGGGATACGATCAATACATATTGAAACACAACATACGGAGATAATACGTCAAGAACCCCGCGTTTTTGAAAGATGTATCACTCCAAATATTGACGAGGATAGCAAAATTCCCAAAATACACCCAAAAAACCCAAAACCAAAATTACAACACACAAATTAACTCAAAAACCTCAAGAATACGATCGGGGCGTGATTACGAGCAAAACGGTATAAAAATATCCAAAAATCTCAAAAAGTCAACCCTCGCCGGAGCTCCGCCGTTGACCGCCGTCGGCCACGGCGGAATAAGCTCAGAAATCTTCCTCTCCTCAAGGCCAACCAAAACTCCCAAAGGACCACCACCATCCAACCACCACAGTGGCCAGAAAATAGTTCGAAACCCACCGCCTCCATTGATTCCGGTGAGATTCCGGCGAGCTCCAAACGTCACCCAATCCTAAAATCTCTTCACCCAAAAGCATCTATGGGTTGAGGGGAGCAAAACCCCCAACCCCAACGACCTCAAAACTGGCCGGAAACCACCACCCGAATTCGGTAAGTTCCAAGCGAGTTCAATCTCCCTTAAATCTCCACCAAATCCACTCAAACCAAGTTCAATTCAATAGGAAATCACAAGAGAAAGCTAACCATACCAAGATTTTGGCCTGAGGTGGCTGGAATCGGAAAATCAGCACGTGGTCAAAAACCTCTCCGGTAAGCCACGATCAACGCGGGTCAACCCAAAGTCAACGGGTCAAAACTGGTCTACTCGTCCAAATGTGACTTTTCAACAATTTTACGACTATTTCGATATTTATACTCGCGACCAAATGATCAACGGTCCAAATCGAATCGAAACCAATCGGATAAATACAACTAAATTCAACGGCCGAAAATATTCATAACTTATTCTACGTGACTCGAAATAATCCTTCGGATGCTCTCACGAGCTCGAAATCACATACACTACAACTCTCGTGAAGGAACTCATATTGAATTCCAAACCAAAAATCTCGTCGTGAACAAACCCGTCATATAGACCAATTACAATAAAACTGCGACTAATCGTGAAACTCGCAAATCAAGCCAATTAACATATAATTTCCGGTTCGGGTTGTTACAACAACATTCAGCCAATCCATAATCAAAAGTTCAACATAGCAATCAAAAGTTCAACATTCAGCCTACATAATAATAAACTGATTGTGATTGGTGGAGTGAAAGGGAGACAAAAATATAAAGAGAAAATGGCAGTCCTCAGTGTTTTAGGTCCACTAAGTCATACTACCTGCACAGATACAATCTTGGGAAGGCAATTTCCTCTTTCAACTACCTGAAGAAACTTCATTACACCATATGGTGTTTCATTACTGAGACTTGCATATTTGACCTATAAAGCCAAAAGTTGTCTATTCAAATGAGCATTCCAAGTACTTACAACATTGGTAACAAAACTTAAAGCCATCAAGCTGAACAACTCATAAAAAATGGGAGCATAAAAGGCAACATTATGAAACTAATCTTACAGGAATCAACCGCTCTCCCCAGAGAATCAAGTTGCTCCTCTATAGGATCGACCCAAAGTGTCTGTTTGAATCATATTTAGTTTCTCCAAATATGGGTACATATCTACAAAAGCGGTCATCAAACGTCAAGCTTTTCACAATAATAAACCTAAAAAGAAAACCAATGGCTTCTTCTAATCTACAACACAATATCCCAATCTCACTCATATCCCAGTCTCATTTTGGTTTAGCTTAAACAAAAATGTAATTGAAATCAAAGGAAATGGAAATGAGAGGATGAGAGAGCAAAAATGGAAATGATTTCAATTGAAAGCAATATCATAAACACATAGCAATAACAACAAAAATGAAACCAAGGGTTTCATCAATTCACTCAAAACAAAGAAAACCCAGATGAGAGAAAAGACCAACCTTCAGTCTATATTTTTTTTTCCAGCCATTAGTGACCTAAAAGTCGAGGTCGGGCTCGGGAGGCTAAACCGAAAGTTTAGAGCAAGAAAAAGAAAACCTACTTCAGTAACCATGAAATCAGCTGTGAACTCAACATTAGAAAATTCATTCAGTAAATTTGAATCTTACTTTAGCAAAAGATACAGAGATGAAAAGCTTAAGAAACAAACCTACCAATGTATGAAGATGCAACCAGCAAAACTCAATCTCAATCCCTGTAAATAAAATAACAAAGGAAAAAAAATCAAATTTGAGATCGAGATCGAGATCGAGACCGAGACCGAGATATTGTAACATATCTGAAACTGAGAGATCGATGAGGGATGGTAAAAACTTACCTTGGCAAATCCAGAGAGACCGATAAGAGATCGAGATAGGATCGGATGTGATCGATTGTGCGAAATCAGGCTGAGAGAGGGTGCGAAATCGGATCCACAACAGTGATTTGATAAAGGAAATCGATAGAGATGGGAGCGGCAGTAGTATCAGTGAGAGATTGGAAATCGCAAGGGAGAGAGATCGCATATTTGGAGGGAAAAGTAGTGAGAAAGAGAGAGAGAGAGAGAGTGTGACTTGGCCGGTTTGGTGGAGTGATAAAAGCACTTCCACCTCCGTAAAATCACTTAGTCCATTTTTTTGTGTTCGACAATAAATAAAAGTACTTTGTGCGATATTTAAAGAAATCACTTAATACCTCTAGAAGTGATTTTTGAGAAAACACACACCCTTGTAAAAGTGTTGTAGAAGAAAAACACACGAACCACTCAGCTTCTAAAATAAGTACCTGTTTGGAATGGATTCTCAAAGTGATTTTCACTATTAGCACTTTTAGGAAGAAGCACTTTCAAGAGAAAACATTTTTCATGTGCTTCTTACAAAACTGTTTTGAATGCTTATAAGTGATTCCCTAAAATTTCTCAAAGCATTTTTAAGTATAACTAGACATCTAAATTTTTTAAAAGTACTTTTATATGTTTGGAAGTGCTTTAAAAAATTATACCAAACTTGCCCTAAATTTCGTTCTTTTATCAATTATGTGCATGTCTAATTATTAAAACCCAAAATTACCCTCATGTTTTTTGAATGATAAATTTCTCTCTTGGCGCCTTCGTTTCGCGCCTTGGTCTTCTAAACTTTGGCTCTTTTTCTCCCAAATCTCGCACATTTCTTTCGCAAATCCTGCGCATTCTTTCTCTCTGTGACCACAATCTCTGATAGTCGCATATTTATGCGTCTATTCGGTATTTAATTTGTTCCTTATATTTAGTTTATTGTTATTAATATAGTGAATTAATTATGTTTATTTATTTTTAGGTATTTTGGAGAGTAATAAGAAAAGGAGATTAAATAATGTATTTTAGAGCTATTTGGCGAGGAACTGTCTGGCGAGCAGTTAAGAAGAGATATATATGCTTGGCGAGGGGCAATTATGCGAGTGGAGTTTGGAAAGAAGAAGTTGGACTAAGGTGTTGCACATTGGAGTCAGTATCCATTTAGGATACTACATGTTGCTTGGCACGTGAACGTTCTTGGCGAGAGAGGAGATTAATAAAAGTGGTATTTGACTTGGACTTTGGGAAGAACTCCATTTGGAATTGGAGACGTACTGGGCACGTGGTCATCTTGCTAGGTTAATTACTTAGCTATGTTGCATGCATATATATATATATATATCGCTTGATAGCCAAAAAGGGGGGGCTGAATAGGACGGCTGGCAAAAGGAAGAGAGAGAATAAGAGAGAAGAAATAAAGAAAGAAAAGGAGAAGAAGTTCTGTGCATGAAGTGGAGCTCGATCACATCGTCACCAAGAGTTCTTCTTTCTCCTTCTTTTGTTTATCTTTCATGAATTCCTGGATGTTATTATTTAAGACTATGAGTAGCTAATTTTCCTTTGTTAAGGGGCTCCTTGAAGCCCCGTACATGAATTCTTTTTAATACATACACTTTAACCTAGTTTTGCATATTCTTTGAATGAGATTTCTTACTCTGAATGATTCACCGTATGAATTCTTGTATGTTTGCTTTGGTAGCCAACTTAGTATGCATGCTAGGGTTCTAGTTTCATGAGATACGGGCGACTGAAGATAATTTCTTCCACTGGCTTCTCTATAGTGATACGCCGATTTTACCGTCGGGTGATTGAAATCCTAGGTCTAGTAGGACACGCCTATAGTGTACTTGTGAACCCTTGTAGCTTCTCAAACCTTTTCTAGAGTTTAATGTTTTCTTCTTTGTAAACCTTAAGGTCCATGATTATGGGTTCATAGAGGGATAGATGTAGGGGAGGTCCATGACAAACTTGCATAGGCATAAGGATTAGGTAATAGGATGTGGTTGTAACGATCAACTCTTCCTGCGAACTTTCATTCATTGAATATGTGCATTAGGTTAAGTATGTATTAAATAGATGGAATGGCGGTGGTCGATTGCATTCCTCTTAACTCTTTAATCATATAGTTTAAATCCATTTGCATTCATTAGTATATTTACTTTTAGCATTTATTTTCTGCATTAACTGTAGCTTAGTCGATTCAATTCGGTACCCAAAACAATTCAGAAAACCCTCATATTTTGTGTGGTAGTCCGCCACTGTGTCTAGTTCGTTGTGTCCAAATTTCGTAGCTTTGAGTCTGTCTAACTTTGGTTCGCATTATTATTAGTGTACTGTAGTCGAGTCTGTCAGCATTTCAGTTTTGTGTTATGATTTAGTTTCACCAATTCCTTATGTTCAACAACCCCTATTTATCTTACTACATTGATATATCCAGGTTATGAATAGGGTATATTTGAGAGGTGTTTATCCTCCATGTCAATCTCCCATGTATTTGACAGTTAACTTCTCATCCTTATCCTCAAGAATTTGAATAGTTATCATACCTGCTCTCTGTAAATTTTCAATCCTATTCTGCTATCAAGGTAAGTCGAAATATGTGTGTGTATTCATGATTTTCTGTAGCATGTGTTGAATCCTTTTCAATAAGGTGATGAAGAATTGTATATCTGTAGTTCACAAGTAGAAATCTATGTAGATGGTGTTCTACTATTCTATGTTGTTTCGTGATTATAATAATCATGTTAGAGAATTTTGGGGTGAATGGAATAACATCTCGATCTTTTGTATGCAAATCTATATCTGTTTTGTAGTAAACGAATAGACTGAGTTTCATGAACACAAGGTGTTTGATGAAATGCCAGGCTGAATTGAATTTTACATTGAGCATCAAAGTTGTTAATTTTTGAGCTTCAAAACAGATGGTAAGGTTATCTAATCAATGTTAAAACAGCGTTGTGCAGTGACAAACTATAGGTAATAAATTTACATTGAAGTTTCCACTTTATACATTGAACTTGCATACCGTGATGTCCTCTTAGTTATCTAGTTCTTCTAAAGTTGTGTGTTATCTTATGTCATCATTCATCTTCTGTAGTAATATAATGGAAAGTTTTGGTTTTGGTTCTTTGTTTTGGACAACAAAACAAATGGCTAATGTTGTTCAGAATGCATCACAAGATCCACATGTGGAAGGAAAGGTGAAACAAGAAAAGGCGAATTGGGATGATATTGGTGTTGATGTGTTCATTAAGGTGTGTGTCGAAGAGACCTTATCCAAAAATAGGAAAGGTACTCACTTTTCTAAGGTTGGATGGAAGCAGAACTAGACCTAAAAGCAACTCAAGAATAAGTGGACTGCAATTAGGAGAGAGTGGACACAATGGACAACTTTGGTGTCGAGAGAGACCGACTTAGGGTGGGATTCTGTGATGAAAACCATCAATGCTAGCAGTGAATGGTGGGAAGCAAAGACTAAGGTGAATTTGTTTTCTTTACTAGAGTTTGAAAACGTTTTTAGACATTACTAAAAATAATGCTTACATGTTTGTGTTTTAGTTAGAATCTTAATATAACCATTAATTGCTATAATGGATCATATTGTAGGATAATTCGGACCTTGGAAGATTCTGAGTTTATGGTTTAAGGAATGCTGATATGCTTGATGTCTTGTTTAAAGATAATATCGTTCACAAGGTTTTAGATTAGGCAAAGATGCATATGTTCTAACTTTTGGAGATGAAAATGTGTATGGTCTGTTTGATGATAACAAGGAAGATGATGAAGACAGTAATGGGGATGATAACATGGCAATGAGAGGCTCAAATGGTGCTCCAATCAATGTTGAAGCTGTTGTCCTAGATAATAAGAAAGCCAAAAGGGAGCTAACAAAAAACCTGGAGCTGGCATTATAGTGAATAATAATTTGGAGTCTATTTTGAGTGCAATAGAAAATCAAAACAGAGGTAAGCATGGCTGTAGCATAGAAGAAGTGATGAAAGTTGTTGATGATATCCCTGAGATTGTTGATGACGATGAGATATTCCTGAAAGCTGCTGATATCCTGAGTGATAAAAGAAATAGAGAGATGTTTGTTGCCTTGAAGAACGTTAATAAACAAGTCTTGTGGCTGAAGAATAAGAAAATCTAGGTATCAAGGAAATGTGTTGGTTGTTGTTTATATTGTTTTTCAATTCAGTAGTTAGTGGTTGTTGTTTAAGTACAATGTTTATGTGTTTTCAGTTTAGGTCTGCACATCAAGTATTTTGTTATTTTTGTGTCATTGTAGTACCTTCAATTTCTATGTGTTATTGCAGTATATGTTGGTGTAGTTATTTTCTTTTTCTCTTGTGTTATTGCAGTACTGATAGTTGAATTTTCAATAGCACAAATACAGAATCTAGTTATCTTTATGAAGTTATGTAATGGCATTTAAACAAGCACGTACTAATGCACTATAGCATAAGATTGTTGAGATTGCTTTTATTTTGTATGCTAGTCTTTGGTCCTCTACTGACATGAAATTACTGCATTGGTTAGTTGATTAGTTCTCTATTGTTCTTGTCAATGAAGAAGGTCATTAGTTTGTATGCTTCTAGAAATAACATTGTACTAGAAATTTACAAAGAGGATAGCCTTTGCAGTTTTTGACCACAAGAAGATGAATAATGTATTCTAGTGTAAGATATGTGTGAATGTGTGTTAGTGCTGATTGAATCATGTTCATGTCTAATATGTGTTAGATATGCACACCACATGTTCGTCAAAATTCTTGTGAAAGGACCTTGAGCTCATTGAGGTCTGTAATGACTAACATGTATATATCTTCCTGTTTTCCTTACATAAATATATGGTTCTATACTTTAGGTCATATATGGTGAGACTATCTTGTTACTAGGAGAATGTATCTTTGCAACATCTTATGATATGTTGTTAGTATGTGTTCTCAGTTTGCTCTGCCAATGTTGTAATTGAAAGACAATCAAGTTCTTCATACACGATTTTCATGTTCTACTGTGTATATATATGCTGATGATTATTCTCATATTGACATACAATTGCAACTTTTCAACCATGTTCTCATTCACTTATCATAGCAGTTGGCATGAGTAAAGCTCTGCTCAACATTTGAAGCCATCACGAAAAGTATCAACAAGACTAACACAGCACACATCTTCCTCATCATCATTATTAATGTAGCTAGATTGACCTTTACTTAGTTTGTGGGAATAATGTGGAGGGGAGGAGGACCGAACTAGCTGGTAGCCCACGTATTAGACTTGCAAAAGACTAGCAATTTTAGTTGCTAGCACCCATTTTTACCAATTCGTTATGATTATGACGTGTCTCTAACATGAACACATATGGGATAATAACTACGTTGAATAAGTAAAATCACTTTACTAAGAATTTGTTATGTTTACCAAGTTTTTAGAGAGATCTCAAGTTAAGAGTTGTTAGCTAGTCATGAGATAATTGACGTTTTCTTTCTCAATTTTTTTTACCCTACCAAAACACTATATATACACAGCTTACATTTCAAATTAGAATATATACATATCGTGTCATTCCAAATTCATTTGAAGTAGTTGTTGCTTGAGGTACCATATTTATCTACAATTTTCTCCCTTATCAAAAAAATCTATCATTTTCTCTTTTGCTATTATACATTGTGCATTTTGAAGATATTCCAAGTCCAATTTTTGTTTCTTTACAGACATGAGTTCGACCAACAACGGTAGTGATGATACCAATTTCACAGATGATAGCGAGCAAACATTTTATGATTTGGTAGGTGTATCAGTGTTGCTAAGTGTATCATAATAGGCCAAGTACATAGATAAGGAACCATGTAGAACTTCTGATCAAACCAGATACAAATGGATATTGGCAGTTTTAGATGATCATGATAAAAGGTGTTACAAACATTTTAGAATGGAGAAACACGTTTTCATGGAACTATTAACGACACTTGAGAATACGTATGGTTTAAAGGGAGGAAAAGATGTAACTTTTGTTAAGGAATTAGGCATGTTTCTTTACATTATAAGTCATGGAGAGGGTAATAGAATGACTCACGAAAAATTTCAATAGTCTGGAGAGACAGTGTCTCGATGGTTTGGATTAGAGTTAGATATTATCTGCCGCATGGCAGAGGACATCATAAGTCCAATTGATCCACAATTTATGATAGAGCCAGATAAGATAAAAAAAAAATGATACTTGTTATTGGCCTTACTTCAAAGATTGTGTGACAACCCGAACCAAAAATGGTAGTTAATTGGCTTAATTCGCGAGTTTCACGTATAATCATAGTTTGTCGTAATTAATCGAATTGGTGGTCTGGTTCACGACTTAATTATCAGGCGAGAATTTGAGATGAGTCTCTTCAAGAGAATTGTAGTATGCGTGATTTTGAGCTCGTAGGCGATTTCGGATAATTGTTTCGATAACCAAGGAATATGTTAAGAATATTTGAAGTCGCGTGATTTAGTCGTATTTATCCGATTAAGTTTGAGTTATCCGAAATGTGGATGTGATTCGATTTGGACCGTCGATCGTATCGAGCCGCGAGTATAAATATTAGAATAGTCGTAAAATTGTCGAAAACCACTGTTTTGGAAGTTTGATCGTCGTTTGACCGAAGGTTGACCAGTTGACTCGCGTTGGGAGAACTGCACCGTCGTTGACTCGTCGTGGACATTCGGTTTTCGGCCACCTCCGGCTACAATTTTGGTATGGTTAGAATCCTCTCTTGAATTCCTATGGTTTAGAACTTGGTTTGGTGTGATTTGATGAGGTATTGAGTTAGAACGAGCTTCGTGAATCCCGTGGATTTTGTCGTCGTCAGGGGCGGCGCTCCGGCGACTTTTGGGGCCGGGGTGGTGGGGGGAAATGTTCCCCTCATCCTTGTGATGCTTTTGGGTGAAACAATTTTGGATTTGGTTGCCGTTTGAAGCTCGCCGGAATCCATGGATTCCGTGGGTTTCGGGCTCGATTCCGGCCGGTGGGCTTGGAATTGGAGTTTGGTGTAGAAGAGGAATGTGCTGAGCTTGAGGTGTAGACCATTTTTGAAAATTTTGGCTGGAATCCGCCACTGTTGACGCAGCGCCGCCGGCGCTTCGGCGAAGGGTTGACTTTTTGGATTTTTGTCAAGTTTTATACCGTTTTGCTCGTAATCGCGATCCGATCGTCACCTTGAGGTTTTGGAGTTGATTTAAGTAGTGGATTTTAAGTCGAGGGTGTATGTGGAGTATTTTGGGATTTTCGGATATTATTTTGTTATCCGAGTTATATGTTTCCGGAAATGGTTGGTTTCCAAGGTATGGTTCAGAGTAATGAATTGAGATTTTGATCCGTGATATTTTGTGATTATTCAGGGGATCAAGATCGTACGTTGGGCGAGGGATCTTCCGCCAGATCTCAAGATTAGTGCGTCTGCGCGCTGTACTTATCTGTGAGTGGACATATTTTACACTGTCGTAGCGAGTTCTCAGTTTCAGTATTTATTTCCAGTACAGTATTGAGATTATTTATTGTTTTGGAGGTATTGTTTTATGTTTTATAGGTGATGGCATTTACTTAGCATCGATGCATTGACTACTCGGCTGATCATTGGTAGTCCAGTTCCAGGCTTGAGAGATTCGCCTGATGTGCCCACTAGGCTTGAGAGATTCGCCTAATCTATCACCGCCGGGTTTGAGAGATTCACCTGACACCTCCATTTATTTTAAGAACTAGCAATATTTTTATGTTATGTAAATGGTGAAAGGCATATGTTTATTTTCGTCCACTCACTCTAACGATTTTATTTGTCTTTCCCTTGGGCTTTTCGGTTTCCGTGCCCAGATTGTTGTTCGAATTCTGGTGTCGCACGTCACTGTCGGAGGCTTAGTGTTCGAGCTACATTTCTTTCTCAGTAGGTTTCTTGTTTAGCCTACTGCTGTGTATTTATATATATATATATATATACTAGAGGTCGCTCTGAATACTCTGATGTTCATATTTTCATATGATTTTCCCAGATTTTTGCAAAGTTACAGTTTTGCTTATTACTTTATATTATGATGATATGATTTTGAGAAATCCGGATGGGATTGGTGCCCATGGTTTGGCTTTTGTGGCATATGATGAATTGTGTTTTCGGGTGCAAGTTAATGATAACTCCGCAATATAGTGAAACTCTACCTAAATTTTTATGGTTTTTGCAAGTTTGTGTTTTCAGAAGGGGTTTGATTCCGGTTTAAGAAACTAAATCGGGGTTGGGTCCTTTCAGATTGCATATATAGGAGTAATTGATGATACACATGCATGTAACGTTTTTAATATTATGCCAAACACCAAACTGTTTTTTGTTGAAAGCACTAATTTTAGAAGTGCTACGAGAGAAAACGCTACTAGTCAAAATCACTTTTAGAAATCTATCCCAAACAAACACTTTAATCTCATCGAAAATCTGAAAATCTTATCAAGAACAATAGAGGTAGTGTGCGACACTGAATGATGGAAATGCCCCTCTTAGGAACAGTAACCGCTCGTTGTTTTATAAGAAAGAACAACATTCAGTTTACCTCCCTTAACTTTAGGTCAGACATCATATTAGTCCATTTTATTTCAAAGTTGAATGTTTTACCCTTAATCTTTCTAACTCACATCAATTTTACCCCTCCGTTAGTTGTCGTCTAATTTGACCATTAAGTGATGACATGTCATGTCATCTAATAGGTCCTATTACAAAAAATAAATTCATATTATAATATTATTTTAAATTAATTTTTAATATTTAATTTTCATTTTGATATTCTCATTTTTATTTTTGTCTTTTATTTTATTTTTTAAATTTGATCTCTCATAAAAAAGAAGAAAAATATAAAAGAATAAAAAAATGTAAAAAAAAAGACGAGATTGCAATTAGTCACAGAGTTGGACTACAGGTAAAAAACACTTAGACGACGAAGGTATTTCGTCGTCTAGGTTCAAGTTTTCGTTGTCTAAGTACTTAGACGACGAAAATATAACATTTCGTCGTCCAAGTGAAGCCTTAGACGATGCAATTGATCCGTCGTTTGAAACACTACTTAGACGAAAAAATAATATTTTCATCGTTCAAGTACACCTTAGACTACGAAATTTTTTCTTAGTCGAAGTCATCCCTTAGACTACAAAATTGTTTTGTAGTCTAAGTGATGACTTAGACTACGAAATTGTTTCTTAGTCTAAAAATTGACTTAGGCTACGAAATTATTTCTTCGTCTAAGAATTGACTTAGACTACGAAATTGTTTCGTAGTCCAAGTCATTTCTTAGACTGTGAAATCATATATTTCGTAGTCTAAGCCAATTTAATTAAATTTTTTAAAAAAAATTTCCTTAAAATTTGAATTGACAGTTAAATTTAAAGTAAAATATTATTAAATAAAATAAAATAATAAATTTAATTAAAATATTAAATTAATTTAAAATTGTACTTACGTACGTCGCTATCGTTCGGAAAAAAAAATATATTAAAAACTACGTACAAACTAAGTAAATATGGCGGGAGTAGACGTGCCGCCAAATCCCCCGCCTCCGGCCATGTCGTCGTCGTCGGGGTGTGCGGTCAGAACAAGACGAAAATCTTCTGGAACCCTGGCTTGCATGAGGGCGATGAGGTTGGCTATCTACACTTGTTGCTCATCAAGCCTCTAGCGCATGGATAGCATTTTCGCCCATGAGATTCGAGCCTCCTTAAGGGCTAATTGGACGGCTGCATCCTGATCACTCTTCCTCGTCGAGCGTGCCGTAGATGAGTCAGATAAATCTCTTTGCATCTTGTGTTCCAACCCCCTAACCTCCTTGCCAGCTCGACGGTCGTATACCGCATAGGCAATTGCAATTTGGTTCTCCTTCGATAGAGGAGGCAGGTCTTCCGGCGGCATATTCGGGTGTGCAAGCTAAGTGTTGGTCAATTCCTCCTCCGCCAGTCTAGCAACCTCGCCTGAAAATAACAATGAAAATTAAATAATTATAAATTTGTATGGGAGTTTAATAAATAATAAATATTAATTACGTTAATAAGTATGACTTAGACGACGAAAAAATATTTAAAACGGCGTAATTTATTTACGTCATCTAAAGTCCACTTAGACAATGAAACCTTAAAGGTTTCGTCGTCTAAGTTGCTTTTTCTCGTAGTGTTGTGTGCGAAAAAAAAAAACAAGATCACAATTATTTCTAATCTTTTAAAATTAGAAATAATTTCCCCCATATCTTTTTTTTTCCTCTCTCGTAATTGCTATCTCATCTTTTAAAAAAATATTATTTATTAGTCTTTTATATTTTCTAATTCTTTTTATAAGAGATCAAAATGAAAAAATAAAATAAAAGACAAAAATATAAATGATACCATCTAAATGAAAATTAAATATTAAAAATGAAATAAAATTAATTTAAAATAAGAATTTATTTTTGGTAATGGGACCCACATTACCAGCAAAAACACTATAGTCGACGACATGAAGTCGTCGGCCTGTCCCCATAATTCGTCGGCTATAGCTATAGCCGACGGATATAGTATCGTCGGTACTACTATAACCGACGACAAGATAGGGTTGTCTTCGCTTATAGTATGAAGCTATAGCCAACGAGATCAGATCGTCAGCTATAGTTCCATACTATAATCGACGCCTCCTCCCCTGGTCAAACTGGTTGACTATGGAGGGAACTATGGCCAACGATACATACGTATGTTGTCGGCTATAGTGTGTGATATTTTAATTTTTTTTTGCAGATTTTGGGTTTCATCCCAGAACCTGCATTTCCAAAAAGAACCAATATTATTCACATTTAAAATCTAAAAATATTGAAATTATACACGTAAATAAAATAAAAAATCGAAATCATTCAAATCTATATACATATGCATACTATGGGTACTACGGGTTTCCTAAGTAAATATGGTCAAACGGATCGCTATTGTCTCCTTGGTCTTGGTCCAGCGTCCGCTACTGTGGCTCAGGCGGCGGCTGCAGCTGTGGCTGTGATGCACTGAAAATGGGCGGGGGAGCTATCTGGATTCCAAACGCCTGCAACTGTGCATAACAGTGTGCATCCATGTCCCCATCATCTGCTGCTGCTCGGTCAACCGATTCTGCTATGTGGCTCGCGCCTCCTGCTCGGGGGCTCTCGCCCGCTCTAGCTCCTCCATCCGTAGTCGTTGAGATTCCATCTCCATCGTTTGCCTCTAAAGCTGCTCTTGTAGCTCATTAGTCCTCGAAGATCCCGATCTACGAGAGAATTCAGGAGTCTTCTTCAGCAGCTCTTGACCCTACTTTCCGAGTCCCCTGCAATAGATAATGTTCTTCCCTGGAGGGATCGCGGCTGCCATGATCCTGGCCGCTATGATCGGATCAGATTAATCAATCTGATCAGTCGGGAGTTCCGCATCAGAGGTGTTGAGATAGCGTTCTCTCGCCACTTGAGTCAACACCTCCGGAATCACCTCCTGAACTCTCACCTAATTAACAAAGAAAAATAAAATGTTAATTAATGTAAACAATCAAAAAAATTTAGAAATATGTTTATTTTGTTATAAGGACACTTACAGCATCTTCGGGGGACTGTGGATACGTGTGCTGCATTGTATTGATAAGCTGAGGGACTTCTGGGTGGTTGGCCACCTCCTCGATCCAACCCGAGTATGATCTGGAACCGGCATGATGATTTTTTGTGTTTTTGGCCCGGTTCCTTGTGTTGACTTTAGAAATAGCCTGCTCGATTAATCCAACATTAAAAAAATATCAGCCAAATAATTTGGGGGAAGTACGATAAAACAAAATTTTAATCGATCAAAGGTTACTTCAATCTCGGGTTGTTGAAGTGAACCACAAGTCATCGCCACTCGTACTCCCTATAACGAAACTCGCTATGAAATCCAACATGTGTACTTATCCCAAAATCCGTTTTTCTTCAAGCTAGTGCTCCAATACTTTATCGATGTGAAAATGATATCACTCGTTGTGACACTGATATTTCATACACGGACAATAATGAATTGTTATCACTCCACAATTAACCTTCACATATTCCACAAAACTCCTAATTCCACGGTGATATTTTACATCTCATCTTGGAAGACACATCTAACTCTTGCCCATCATGAAAATTATAGCTGTATATATACCCATGATCTAATTAATTAAAAATTCATCATTATATATATATTGATATTTAAACTATAAATTACATAATTTAATTATTCTACTCGATCAATCCCTAATTAATTACAAATAAACATATATATATTTTGTCTAATTTATATTCATATATAAAACTTATTTTTGTCTAATTATATATTCTACTCGATCTCTAATTATTCGATCATATATTTATTTTCGTCTAATTTAACTCAAATTAAATCAACAATCAATCAATTAATATATATATATGATTACACGCACGTACAATTCCCATAATTTTAATATATATACCCTAACTATAATCACAAAAATCTAAATAATAACCACACTACAATCACAATTAACCGAAACACACAATAATCACAATATATATTAACCATAATAATCACAATTAACCCTATAATAATCACAATAATCAAATAAATCATCATATATTCACAATAAGCAACGACAATTACTACAAATTAACTATCAATCACTCAAAATCAACCATCAATCACTCAAACTCAACAATCAACTCAAAATTAACAATATATATATCTCAACTCTATACATCATGCATATATATATATATATGTGTGTGTGTACCACAATCAACACGTACACATGCACATATATACGTACGTATCTACCTATATAATGAATCACGAACTCATCGTGGACAGTTTTCAACAACACCCAATGATTTCAGAGCGTTTTCTGTTTCCGCGGGAATTTTTTTTTTGAATGACCGAGCTACTGCCGAGATTGGATCTATAAACACCTATAGCCGACGACACTACAAAGTCGTCGGTTATAGTAAAAAACACTCGTCGGTAATAGTTACAAATTATACCTGACGATTTTCTGGCTACTATAGCCGACGACTAGAATCACGTCGTCGGTTATAGTATTATAACCGACGACTAGAGAACCTCGTCGGCTATACCTTACCATACCTGACGACAAGGGTTGTCGTCGGCCTGTTTTCCGGCAAGTTGTCGGCTGTAGTGTTTTCTCTGGTAGTATCACTTGTTGACATAACAATTGATATTTCATTACTTAACGGTCAAATTGATGAAAAACCAACAGAGTCATAAAGTTTTTGTGAAATAAAAAAAATTAAGTGTGAAACATAATTTTGAAATGAAATAGAGTAACACGATGTCTGACCCGAGTTAAATAGAGTAAACTGAATTTTCTTCTATAAAAAATTACCGATTCTTCTTGCCGATCGCATCTCAAAGGTTTTTTCATCGATCAAGATACGCAATTAAGTATATGTTTAACTGTTAAAGTAAGTCCTGGGGCTCGTACGTGGAGGGCGAGAGGCCGATTTGCCCAGATTGAAATTGCATTGGATCGGAGGCTTGGTGTGCAAACATGAAGAATTTAGTCCACGCACACCCACAGATCAAATAGCACAAGAAATATGACAAGATCACGTGCCAGACAACACAAAACAGAAAAATTAAGGAAAGCCTTAATCGATCTACATCTTGGGTGCAAGCCTTGACTTGATTTTGTCGATCTGCTTGTTACCAACTTTGAAGGTGCTGGTCAACACATCATTGGCCACTGGCGGAGTCGCAGCGAACAAGTTGAGGGCAACGTTGACGGTGCCCTGGAGCTGAGAGTTGAACCCGGAGATGACGGCAGCAGGTACCTCGCCATTGTTCTTCTGAAAGTGAACTAAACCCTTTGGGAAAACAAAGACTTCACCCTTGACAATGGTCTTAGAAATGAGCTTGTTAGCTGAGGTTATGAACCCGACATCCAGCGAACCTTCGAGCACGAAGACTATTTCGGTGGCGCGTGGGTGCGTGTGAGGTGGGTTGATGCCTCCCGGAGCATAGTCGATTCGGGCCAACGACACGCCGAGGGTGTTAAGCCCTGGTATCTTCTGGACATTGGCTGCAGTCACCAAAGAGCCAAAGGTGTTGTTGGTCAGTCCTGGCTTGGCTATTCCGGCAGTGAAGAAGTCCTCTGCTGTTGCATTTGCTGCGTCTTTGCAAGCGAATCCGTTCATTTTTGCGGCTGTTGCATATACAGATTTAGAGCCTTATAAAATACTTGGGAAGAAAGTTGAAACGGAAGAAGAAGATGAAAGGAGTATCACGTACCTGAAGTGAAGTCTGCAACACAAATATCTTGAAGGTTGTCTGGATCACCAGAAGAGATGCCAAAGACCATAGCAAAAGTCATCACAAATAGTGCACACATAGCCGCCATCCTCGTTGTGCTGCTGGGAAAAGGGATTTGGAAACTGGGGCTACTAAGTATATATGAGTTGATGGGTAAGGTGTATATGTAAAGTCTTATATATAGAGGATTAGAGGGCGATTGAGTAGTTGAATGTACGCTAGCTTATAGTAAAATTAATTGGAACCAAAGGTAAGTTTTATATAAATATCACTGTGCTGTTGTGAATGTAAAGCATGGAGCTTGCCATCTTTAGGTTCTTAGAGCAGAAGCGAAGTCAACTACCTTGCCTTGTCCAACTCGATCTCTTTGTTTCCGGGAGCATTTGACCCCTTGGCGCAATGGCGCGTCCAACGGATCTTGCTTACGCAAGTTTTTAATTCATGAGAATTTTGTGATTCTTTTATTCTATGTTGCTTACAATATGAATGTTATATTCCTTTGTTTATAGGTAGGATTCTTCCGACCAAACTAAACTTGTCCAGTTCTACGGCTCTATATATGTCTTCCTTGTCATCTGGCCGCGTGTTCATCTTTCTATAATCGGAAAAGTCGTATACGGAGCTTCACATGCATCCTAACCACGTATAAGTGGTAAATATAAGTCGTATAACCATTAAAAGGCTAGCTAGGGTGACAAACGTGCATCCATTAACTATACCAAAGTAATTTTAGATACAATGTAAGCATATATTTTAGATTTCATGTAAGCATGGATAAGATCGACTAGATGTATATTTGTACGTCACTCATTAACTATCATGTAAAAACTGTTTCTTTTTTAGGATGAGTATGTTGGTTGAGTTGGACCGCGATCCGCAGTTTGCCAAGGTAATAAAAGGTAAACTATTGAATTTTATTGGTAGTCTAGGAGTCTTCATCATCAAATCTAGGAGTCTTGTGAGTCTTACTCATCAAGTTAAGAGTTTTGCTCCTTACTCTTTATGTTTTTTGCTCATCAAGCCGGTGCTTCCTTTTTTCTCTCTATATATACTTGTATACATTCACTTATAAACTTACTCAAATTATCAAAGAGAAAATTGCTCCAGAATATTTGTGTTCTCTCTTCAATTTTTCTATATATGATATCAGAGTAAGATTAATTCTTGACTCTGCTTGCTTCCACATTTAATTTTACCTTTCTTGTTGGTTGTTCATCTTTCCTTCTACCTTTAATGGCTAAAGTTACTTCCTCTGTTTCTGAGACAGAGAATCTTATTGGAACAATCAGCTCATTTGTTTCAGATGTTGAGGTTAACACCAATCAACGTTTGAGTTATGTGTTATTGAATGAGTTTAATTACTTTCCTTAGGCTAGAGCTGTTAATCTGGCACTTGGAGGAAAATCCTAGCTTGAATATGTCAATGGAGTCACTGCAGCTCCAGCTCCTACGACCGAAGATTATGAGACATGGTTATGCAAAGATAGATTGGTTACAACTTGGCTCCTGAATTCCATGGCTTCAGCTACTCTAAATCTTCCATGCACCTATGGAACGATGTGAAAGAGATGTATGGACCAGAGGGTGGCTGTGTGGTATTGAGCAATGTTAAATGACATGGCTCAGTTCTTGATAATAGGCAATTAAGGCATGTTAAAATTTGACATTTCAAACCTCAATTTAGAATAATAAAGAAAATTGGCACGGCTGAGTGAGACTAAAAACCAAATGTCCATTATTGGTTATTTCAATTTCTTTTTGGAAAATAATTTTTTAAATTATTAACAGTATTAAATTTTATAAATTACAAAAAAAATCATTTTTATTATGCTTTGACCCGGAATTTATAAGATTGCCGAATCAAATTCAGTTATGAAGATATATACATACTTACATACTATTAATGATCTTTTTAATAAACACAACTATAGTCTAGATCATATTATCATCATTTTGAAATACAAAGACTCGTCTTATAAATTTGTCGTGAGATTTTTTTTAAAGGCAAAGCATAAAGAAGAATGACTAGCCGATATCAAAGTCAGCTACCATCTCCGGTATTATTAATATCACTTCTTGCACTAGGGAAGACGTAAAACCTAAGCCCGGAGCTACATTTTGTAATACACAATTGCCTTCATAGAGAACATCCTGAATAATATTCGAAGTCTCATCTAACCAGATCCCATCAAACTCACCACAACTAGCAAGGTGTGCAATTGAAAAGACTTCATAAAATTTGACTATATTATTCATACTATTTTATACTAAAAAATAATATATATATATATATTAATTCACATTTCGATTCTGACACGGCTAAATTACATTTCTGGCTACGTCACTAGTATGGACATCAAAATAATGTAGCAAGAGTCTTTCAACTCAAGAAAGAAATTTATGAGATCCAACAGGAGTCTAACACCTTTGTTAAGAATTTTGGAGCCCTCACTAACTTGTGGAATGAATTTGATGTTTAAAGGCTACATACCTTAGATTCGGTGGTTCTGATCAAAAGGGCTCAGGATGACAAAATATTTCAACTACTTGTGAGTCTAAACTCCGAGTTTGAAGATTTAAGGAGCCACATCTTGATGAATCCTGAGATCCCTTCCTTTAGAAGTGTATGTTCTACAATTCAAAGGGAGGCTATTCGAAAGAATGTGATGAATACTGAAGTAAAGAGAAGCATTCCAGAGGTGAGAGATCATGTCTCTAACAAACCATTTGTGTACAAAGGAAAAAGGCCTGGTCTCAATTGTGATTATTGTAATTTTATTGGATATATCAGGGATACATGCTCGGTTTTTCATCCTAAGCTCAAGCAGAAGTTTCTTAATGCTCGGGATGGGAAAGGCATCATGAAGCTCTGGGACAAGAATTCTCACAAAGCCAACTTGGCCTCTGGATTCGATAGCATGCAAAACTTCACATCAAATCATGTCTCTCTCATTAATGAGTCTGCTAATTTCTTACAAAAGAAACAACAGAATGATGGAGAAGTTGAAGTCTCAAGAAAGTCCACAGCACTACTTGGGAAATTTGCTGGCTTCTTGGCTAAATCTGATCATGTGGGGGATGGCTGATATTCTAGGTATCCTCAAATCATTCTCTACAGCTCTTGATGTAACTATTGATCACAATTACTGGAGAATAGACTCATGAACCTCTGATCATATGACAAACTTGTTATCAAACCTGCAAAATTTTGAAAAAATGTCCTCTAGTGTCTCGGTAGCAAATGGAAATTCTGCCACAGTTTGAGGTAAAGGAAAAATTCAAATTTTATCTGACAAAACTAAATCAAAAGCTATGTTCGTTCCTTCTTTTCTTTTCCAATTATTGTTTGTTGGAAAGCTCACAAATCAGTTAAATTGTTATGCAATATTTACACATCATCGAGTCTTCTTTCAGGATATCTCAACCAAGGAGATGATTGGTGAATGATTCTTTTGCAATAGAATCTATTACCTTTCCAAAGAGTTTGAAATGTTTCATGTTAGCTCCCAAGTACCTCATAATCCTCTTTTGTGGCATCAAAGATTTGCTCATCCTTCAGACAAAGTTCTATCCGTTTTGCTTCCTAATCAATATACTGAACACATCAACTGTGATGTGTATCATTTTTCAAAGTCTACTAGGTTGCCGTTTGCTTCCTCAATTTCTAGAGCTTTTGAAATCTTACACTCAGACATTTAGGGACCTGCTGTAGAGTCATTTAATGATTTCAAATACTATGTAACTTTTGTGGATGATTTTATCCGGATTGCTTAGGTGTACCTTTTAATACTCAAAAGTGAATTGTTTGAAATGTTTCAATATTTTCACAAACTTGTGGAAACCCAATTCTCAGCTAAAATTCAAATTTTGAGGTTTGATAATGGTTCTGAGTACATGTCCAATGATATGACTCAATATTTGGGATTAAATGAAATTTTACATCAGACTAGCTATGTGGGAACTCCACAACATAATGGAATTGCAGAAAGAAAGAATAGAGATTTACTTCAAAATATTAGGGCTCTTATGCTGCAGATGAATCTACCTAAGAAATTTTGGTCCCAAGGTCTACTCACTGCTGCTTATCTCATAAACAGATTGCCAAGTAGAATTTTAGAGTTTAAGTATCCTCTTGAAATGTTAAAAGGCAGGAAAATTGACATATCTCACCTGAAAATATTTGGTTGTGTGTGTTTTGTACACATCCTTTCCCAACATAGAGACAAGCTTGATCCAGAGCTGAAAAGTGCTTATTTTTGGGATACTCTTCCACTCAGGATGGGTATAAATAGTTGTTCTAGGAAAACAGTTGTTTCTAGAGATGTGAGATTTGATGAAACAGTTCCCTTCTTCACCAAAAAACCTGAGCGTGATGGTAAAGGGGAATTTTATCCTGACTTGTATCCTTTACCTTATTCCCAAAGTCCTTCTGCTCATGATAACACCTTCTAATGTCTCCGAGCTCATAGTACCACCACCACCATTGCCTTCATCGGTGCATTTTTCACCATCACTATCAGATGATCCCATCACCACTTCAGAAATCATTGAGCTTGTGGATTAGAATGGCGAGGTAGCTATCAATCCTTCTCCAATTCAAATTAGAAGAAATTCTACGAGGGATAGGAACAAGTTAGTTAGACTTAATGATTATGTCATGCTTACTTCCAAATATCTCATAACCCAGTCAATTTTCCTATAAGAAACTGTCTCCATATCATATTGCTTTTTTTAGTAATATTGACAACAATTGTGATGCTCAGACATTTGAAGAAGTTAATATTCATAAAATTGGAGATTAAATATGAAAGAAGAGTTGGTTGCCCTTTCATGAAAATAAAACTTGCATTAGTCTTTGGTGAAATTACCTCATGAAAAGAAAGCTGTTGGCAGTAGATGGATCTTTAAAACCAAGTTCCAGTCGGATGGGAAGATAGAGAGACAAAAGGCTCGATTAGTAGCTCGGGGTTTCACTCAAACATATGGTATGAATTATAAGAAGAGCTTTTCTCCTGTGGCTAAAATGAATTCAATGAGAGTGTTATTATCTGTGGTTGTTAATAAAACATGGAGTTTGCATCAGATGGATGTAAAAAATACGTTTTTGCATGGTGATTTGGAGGAATAGGTGTACATGAAACTTCCACCTTGTAATCCCCAAGATGCAAATACATAACTAGTGTGTAAGCTGCATAGGGCCATCTATGGCTTAAAACGCTCTCCAAGAGCATGATATGCCAAATTGAGTTCTGCTCTTGAAGTAGTCGACTTCAAAAGAAGTAATGCAGATTCTTCATTATTTGTTGAAAGTGGCATTAGTGAAAAATTGATTGTTTTGATCTATGTTGATGATTTGATCATCATTGGAGACCATTATGAGGAGATTGATGGTCTCTTTAAAGAGGGCTTTACATAACAAATTTGCTATTAAAGATCTTGGTTGGCTTAAATATTTTTTTTGGCATAGAAACGGCTTCATAAAAAAAGGAGTTTTTTCTTAATCAAAGAAAATATATTATGGATTTTCTTAAGGAAGTTGATATGTCAAATTACAAGTCAGCTAGAAGTCCACTTGATATCAAACTTCATCTGAACAAGGATAGTGAACTGCTTTCCGATCCTTGCCATTATCAAAAGTTAGTGGGAAAACTGATTTATCTCACCGTCAGTAGACATGATATTTCTTATGGATGGAGCATTGTTAGTCAGTTTATGCATGCTCCCACAAAGTTTCACTTGAGTATAGTGAAACAGATCCTAAGATATCTTAAGGGTTCTATGGGTTGAGGCATTCTTCTTCAAAACAATGGAGACACACATATTATTGGTTATGTTGATGCAGATTGGGTTGGCAATGCCCCTGGATAGAAAAGGTACCACTAGTTATTGTATATTTGTTGGAGGAAACTTAGTTACTTGGAAGAGCAAGAAACAGACGGTGGTGGCAAGATCCATTGTTGAGGCTGAATATAGGGCTATGACAGCAGCTGCATGTGAACTGATTTGGCTTAAAGGTTTGTTGATAGACTTGTGATTTTTTTTTGGGCATACTTATGTCCTTGTTTTGTGACAATCAAGCAGCAATGCATGTTGCCTGAAATCTGGTATTTCATGAAAAAATCAAGCACATCGAGGTCGATTGTCACTATATCCAAAATCAAGACCAATCTTACATCATTGACACTGTTTATACACGCAGTCATAATTATGTAGCTGACATCTTCACTAAAGCTCTTCCCAGTACTTCTCATTTCCTCCAAATTCTGCTCAAGCTTAGCTCAATCAATCCGCTTGATCTAGCTTGAGGGGGAGTATTGAAGTTTATTGGTAGTCTAGGAGTCTTGCTCATCAAGTATAGGAGGAGTCTTGCACATCAAGTTAGGAGTCTTGCTCATCAAATTAGGAGTCTTGCTCCTTACTCCTTATGTTTCGTGCTCATCAAACTGGTGTTTCCCTTCTTCTCTCTATATATACTTGTATACATTCACTTGTAAGCTTACTGAAATTATCAAAGAGAAAATTTCTCCACAATATTTGTGTTTTCTCTTCAGTTTTTCTACATAAACGCAAGGAGTAAAATATCGACTATCGAAGATATATATTAATAGTTTGAAATACAAATATTTCGACGAAAGTATCGTTGAAATATTGATCAAGTGAAAATTTTGAAAGAAACGACCAAAACTAAGGGAAATATATGAAAATTTGTATTGAAACTTTATGAGGTTCTTATATGATCAATTATCTACATTATATGAAAAGAAAATATTGATCAAATATTATGACATATAAATTTGTCACAATGTTATATGAATTATTATGGGCTGAATTTTGATCGATAGTTATTATAATATAATTTGATACTTCTAATGTTTTGTTTCCAATGGCTGAAACTCAAAGGGAGACTAGACCATCACGCCTCTTGAACATTGCGTTACATCTCAAAGTAAATCACATGAGTACTTTAGAACCACGTAAAAGATATATTAGGTTCAAAATTCACACTACCTCCTTTGTGTCTTAGTGTAGAATTATGTACTAAGGTTATTGGTTGACTTGGTTTCTAATTGTGGCTTGTAATGGTTAGATTCGATTCCAACTTTTGTAAGAAATTTTGGTGGACTGTTGTTTGGTGCTGTTTGGTTTGGACTTTGTCAACCAATTGGGACAAAAGTCAAATTTCATTAAATATCGAAAAATTGATAAATATTGCCGAAATATCGGTAATTATTGAAAAATTTGGGATATTTCGAACATAAGACCTTGATAACCAAGAATTTTTTAAGTAACTCAAAAAAAATGATAATATCGGTGAAATATGGCGGATATTATCGATTTTTTACTAACCTCGTTTGCTTACATTGTGGAATCTTTCACTTTTCTTTTCTTATCATTCTGTGTCATGTATCTTTTTTGGAGGTTGCATCTACATATACATATGATATATGTATATATTCTACCATGCATGGCCTTTTCTGTCATCTGTTATATATATGTTTTCGAGTGGCTTAATTAATATTGGTTGGAGACATGTCTACCTCCATCTCCAACCTTTCGCTCATTACAATACACGTACGGATTCTGAAGCAAAACGAATGTAGGCATTAAGCCATTAACCAATGCTTTATTTGACATTTTTAAGAAGCAGAAAAGTGCATGTTAACGTCGATCAATAATGAAGAGTCTATGCTTGGTTACTTGGAGCATATACCCTATTTAGTTTAGACTTCAATCATTGGTGTTTGAACTTTGAACGTACATGCATGCAGGTTTGGATAATATATAGCTAGAGAACATTGATTTACTTTTAAGATAGTATTTTATTTACAATAAATTATATATTAGCTAGGCAATTAGTTCTTTGGAGGCAAAGGCGGAAGCCTGAAGCTGCTATCTAATTAGTAGTTAATTAATCGATGAATTCTATCTAAACTATGAGATTATAGTTACCAGATTTGCATGCAATTGCCGGCCTTGATAAAAGCTAGGGGTGTATGTGTGTATTTATAGTTCATATTGCACTGAGAATACTACTAATTAACTTCTTAAGCTTTATTTATTTAATTTTCATAACAAGCTTACAACATAATCAAGACCGCTTGCACAAGCAAGCTTATTCGATCTACATAGAAAACAAAGTCTTAAGACATTTACGTACAGACCATTACAGCTCCAACCAAGGAGCCTAAGCAGGCATCATCAGTAGAAGTAAATCCACCAAATTATAGCCTTTTTATTTGTCGACTGAACTCGAGTATAAATCTCCGACCACTAGTTAGCAGTTAAGCCAACTAGATTGAGATGACTCTCCCTGCCGCTTTAGGAGAAAGGCAAATGCAAGCAGCTGGAGATACCGGCGTCAATGGTTTTGTACAGGCACATTCTCCACAAGTCTCTGTGCACTCTTTGTATGAAATAGAGTGTAGTTTTGCTTTAGTCCACAATACCACCTTTGTATCATCTCCTGTACGTAAAAAGTAGACAATCAACTGTAATTAGTAACTGCATGTATGAAGAAATCTAGTTAAGCAGGATTTGAAAATGATGAGTAAATATTAAATTTAGTATGGTACGTTGAATGGTGAGTTTAAACTAGCAACGATTATTGATTATGAGAAATTAAACCATCGGCTGCTTTCGCAGTTGATGATTTGATGGAGCCGTCGTCGTCGTCGCCGCAAACGCAGACTGATGCCTCAGGTGGCCAAATCAATGTACATGCGCAAACATGCTTGCAGGTTTTCTGGCATTCTTCATATGGAAGTACTTTTGATTTCACTGCCAAACTTCTTGGGCAGCGGGGAGCACCTTTGATGCAGCTTCACGTTTGATAGAAGACATGCACACGCATTCTGGGGGGAAAGGAAGTATATACGCACAGGTCCCTTCACATGTGCTTACACACTCGCCATAGGACATTTGCTCTAGTTTTGCGTCAGTCCACAATACCAATTGTTTATCACCTCCTGCAATATATAACGAGTTAATTACTTTACTACTTGGTAGTAGTAAAACAAATCTTTATACATCAAGCATGCATGGATTGAAATAATTAAGCTAGTTAATTAATTAGTTACCCGAATTCTGGATCGCTGGTTTCTTGGAGTTGGAGTCGGTTTCATTACCGCAGAAGCATCATGCTAACTCGATTGGGTAAATTTTGGTACAAGGTACACACACGTCACATTTTTTTATGCATTCTGGATATGGCAGAGCTCCTTCAAGTAATTTTTCAACTGGTTTGGAGACCAAGTCCAACTCTCTGTGCAATTCTTCTGCTGCTTGCACCTGCTTTTTCTGCACCGTACCCAAAAAAAAAATGTTGCGTACATACATCGATTAGTTAATAATACAAAGTTACTGACTGAAAAAATTTACCATGTGCCTGTCATCCTCTCTCTCCAAATTTTATTGCATTTTTTCAAGAACGGACATAGTGTAAATAGTCAGTGCATGTATTGTCCATTGGTTCTTGGAACAGAAGATGGATCAGTTGTGAATTATCTTTATGTCACAGTTTTTGACAGAAAATATATAGTCGGAGTACGTCCAGTTCCGATATCCCAACGTACAAGTGGTGTACGATTATTCCATACGAAACATGTGATGAATCCAAACTCCGTCAGACATCATTATGTACGTTAGAGGTAGATAGTTCAATCATGAATGTAATATATAGAGATCGAGCGAGATCGTTTTCAACATTCATAATGATCGAGGTCCTTTGTTGTCCACTGTGATTTGCATGCATGGTCTACATCTATATAGTGTGGATGGTCCAAAATCTTTAAAGTAATACTTGTCAATTAATTTGTCACTTTGCATATGAATTGTTTTTCAACGAATTATAATGATAACACATACCAGTTGGCATCTACTATTTCATAATTCCATTTAACTGAGTTAGTTGAATTAATTAATTGTGACGACTCGGAACAGAATTAGTAGTGTAACCGACTTAATCTACGAGTTTGCGCGTAATTGCAGTTTTCTGTAAATTGATTAAATTGTCGGTTTTGATCATGACTTAATTATTGGCTGAGAATTTGAGTTGAATCTCTTCTCGAGAGCTGTTGCACGGGTGATTTCGAGTTCGTGGGCGGTTCCGGATTATTATTTCGACGATCGAAGAATATAATATGAATATTTGAAATTTCAGAATATCGTCGAGTTTATCCGTTCGTATTCGAGTTTATCCGAATCGTGATTGTGATCCGTTTTGGACCGTTGATCGACCCGAACCGAAAATGGAATGATTATCGACTTGATTTGCGAGTTTCGCGATTAGTCGCGATTTTGACGTAATTGATTAATATGGCGGCTTCATTAACGACTAAATTATCGGGTAAGAATTTGATTTGAGATTCTTCACGAAAGTTGTAGAGAATTGAATTTTGACCTCGTGGGAACCTTCGGAGGATTATTCCGAGTTACGAGCAATAAGTTGTAAATATTTTCGGCCTTTGGATTTTGTCGTATTTATCCGTTTGGGATTCGATACGTGTACGGTATAAATATGGGCGAATACGTGACGAATTGGGAAACTTTCCATTTTGGGAAATCTGGCCCGTTGACCAGTTTGACTCGTGGGTCAAAACTGACCCATTCCAGGCCGAGTTTTGTTTGCCTTCGTTGAGCTTGATTTCGGCCTCTTTTGGCCGTGGTGTCTTCATGAACGTTATTGAGCTCCTCTTTCTTTTGATAGGTGATTCGTTTAATTTGGTTGCTGGATGAAGAAGTTATGGCTTGTCAAAGTTTGAGAATTTTATGTGGTATTCCGGCGAGTTTTTGCGACGTTGGTGGCGGCGAAGGCGATCGAGATGGAGCTCGAGGTTTGAGGGTTTTGTTAGCCTTGAGGAGAGGAAGCTATTGGAAGTGGTTTGAAGGGTTTCCGTGGCCGGAGGAGAGAGGTCGGTGGAATTGAAATTTCGGCGAGGGTTTGCACTTTTGAGGTGAGTTTTGGACCTTTTCCGGTCAAAATTGGCCTTAACTTTGAACTGGAAAGTTGTTGGAAATGTCGAGATCTTCAAATCCATGTGTAGGTTACATTTTTCTGGGCCGGTGTGATTTTTCGGCGGCCGCCGACAGCGGCGACTTTTCGTCTGACGTATTTTTCGACGAGTTGTATGTCGTTTCCCTCGGAATCGCGCACCGATCACCGATCGCAGTGGTGAGGTTTATTTTTCTAATTGAGCATCAAAAATTATAGCGAGGTTTTATGGTGTGATTATCAGATTTTTGACGATTTCGTCGATATTGAATTATATGTTTCCAGAAACGGTTGTTTCTCGAGATATGATTCGAGGTTTTGAGTTGTGATTTTGAGCAGTGAATTTTTTGATTATCCAGGGGATTGTGATCGTTCGTCTGGCGAGAGATTTTCCGCCGGATCACTGGATTAACGCGTATTGCGTTATGCTCATCTGTGAGTGGACAATTTATTTTCACTGATTAGTCGCGAGTCTTTAATACACGTTTTACGAGCATGAGCATGCATATGAGAGTATGATTTACATGGGCATGTGTTATACGATTATACATTTGCGAATACGCATCGACAATTATGCTTATACAATTATGTATTACGTACATGCATTTACATTATGCTTTATACACTTGCATAGAACTATTTATGATTTGGTTTACACAGAGTACAGTCACAGTATATATTGTTGTATCGATACACTTGCATCCCGGCTGATCCCCGAGGATGTTTACTGGGGGAGGCTGTGACCCCTGACCCGAGGCTTTACCGGGGGGGGAGGGGGGGGGGGGGTGCAGACCTCTGACCTGAGGCCTTTCTGGCTAGAATCACGTGTGGGTCTGGGATCCCGTGATTCCGACTGTACTAGCGCGGACGTGTCCATGAGTGACCTCGCAGAGTTTTACGCTGCATGCTCCGTACGCGTAAGGAGTTAGAGTCTCCCTCGTGTACTATGTCATATTTATTCATTTAGACTCGCATATATTTTTATAACATATATTATTCGACGAAAGACATTTATTTTCGTCCACTCACTCTAACGGTTTTCATGTCTTTCCCCTGGGATTTTTGGTTTCCGTGCCCAGTTTGCAGTTCGGATTCTGGTGTCGCACGTCGCAGTCAGAGGCATAGTGTTCGAGTTACCTTTCTTTTCCAGTTGGTTTCTTGTTTTGCCTACTGTTGTATATTTTGTATATATACACTAGAGGTCGTTCTGATACGTTACTGATACATGTTTTTATGTGATTTTCCCCGGATTTTCTATAAAGTACAGTTATGTTTACTGCTTTATGTTATTGATATGATATTGAGAAATCCGGATGAGATTGGTGTCCACGATTTGGTTTTTATGGCATAGGATGAAGTATATTTTTCGGGTGCAGGGTAATGGCAATTCCGCGTTAGCGTTACTCTGCCGAAATTTTTGTGTTTTTTGTTGGTTCGTGTTTTCAGAAAAGATTTGATTCCAGTTTAGGAAACTAAATCGGAGTTGGGTCCTTTCATTAATATTACCTGCAGAGTTGTGGAGTGGTGCTGCTGGTTTCTTGTAATCGTCCGCGCAAATGCACATTGCAAAACTCATCCGGTCGCCTATCACAAAGGCAATTTTCGCAGATTTGGATGCACTCTAAATATGGAATCTTTTTTTCTCCTTGCATTTGAAACAACAGTGTGTGTATGTGTATATATATTTATATATATAAGTGATCTTGAGCTTAAACAAAACAGCGATAATATATACGAAACATATATGTAAAGTAATGTTGAACTAGAACAAAACTTTAAATTATAAAGCGATCGAGCTAGGTATATATAGCCGTGATATATATGTTGTTACCGGAATTAGAAGGGTTTTGCTGGTTCTGGGAAGTATGCAAACCAAACAGGTCCAAGCGAGCATGACCACCATTTGCTGCCAAAGTCATGGCAAGCAACACAAAGAGACTCACTCTCAACATTTTTCTCAAACTCATAGCTTAGCTTAGCTAGTTATCAATATCTCTCACTCAATAAACTCGATCGATCGATGTGTGAGAAATACTGAGGGAAGCTGGGGCTATTTAGATCATCTCCAACAATGAAGGTTCTATACCTCATAATAGAACCTTGTAAAATCACTATTCACTATAAAACCTTCCCATCTCCAACAATGAAGGTTCTATACCTCATAATAAGACTCATTTTCTCATCTCCAACCATGGGTCTTATACCTTAAAACTCATAATCTTTATTATAGATTTCTTTTAATATTAAAATATACATATTGTATTCTATAATAATTTCTCAAACTATTTTAATTTAAAATAATCTATTATTGAATTTTTTAATTAAATTTGGTGTGTTGTTGTGTGTTTTTAATTTAGTGTGTTGTTGTGTGTTTTTAATTTGGTGTGTTGTATTGACCTTTAATTTTGTGTGCTATTAATAAAAATAAGTGTATAATAAATAAAAGTTGTGTCAACTATTTTAATTTAAAATAAGCTATATATTTTTGAATTTTTGTTGTGAGCTAGCTTTAATTTTGTGTGTTGTTGTGAGCTTTAATTTTGTGTGTTGTTGTGAGCTAGCTTTAATTTTGTGTGTTGTTGTGAGCTAGCTTTAATTTTGTGTGTTGTTGTGAGCTTTAATTTTGTGTGTTGTTGTGAGCTTTAATGTCGATCACTGAACCATCTCCATTTTCTTTATAAACGGAGCTCTCATTCCTTCATCCTCACCAATTCACAAACACTCCTCCTCCACAATCAAAATTGTGGTTTCTAAGTTTTGTACTCATACTTTGAGTTTGTTTCAGCTATGCTCAATAGGTTCAGGAAACTACTGAAGAAGGATGAAGAAGATAGTGCCTCAAGAAATCACGAGGATGATCTTATGATGACTTCAGCCGCCTCACACTTGCAGAGGATGAATGAAGAAAACTCACAGTGGGGTGGTTCTTCTGAAGGTCGAGCGTACATTGAAAGAGATCGAGAAGCTATGGATCGGCGATTGAAGGATCTATACTTCAATCCTGTGAGTAGGTTTGATGGAAACCATTTTCGTAGGCGGTACCGAATGCGACCTGAGCTGTTCGAAGGAATGATGCGTGATGTGGCCAACTACGATCCATATTTTGTTCAAAAACTGGATGCTTCCGGTAGAGTCGGCTTCTCAACTGAACAGAAGTTAACATGTGCTATGAGGATGCTCGCTTACGGTTTGCCAGCCGACTTGTGTGATGAGTTTCTTGATGTGGCAGAATCCACTGCTCTCGAGATTTTAGATCACTTTACAAAAGCTATATGGAATATTTATCACAAGAAGTATCTTCGTCGACCAGAGAGAGCAGATCTGATAAGGTTGCTAAAAAAGGTGACGATCGTGGATTTCCGGGTATGGTAGGGAGCCTTGATTGTATGCACTGGCAATGGAAAAACTGTCCTACTGCTTGGCACGGGCAATATCAAGGTTACAAAGGTAAACCTACTATTATCTTAGAGGCCGTGGCTTCATATGATACATGGATATGGCATGCATATTTTGGACTTCCAGGATCTCTGAATGATTTAAATGTCCTGGGAATGTCTCCCTTGTTCGACGATGTTTGCCAAGGTAAAGCTCCTCGGGTGAAATACAAGGTGGGTGAAAATACGTACCATCAAGCATATTATCTTGCACAACATGATAGCTGAGGATGAGTACGAGGAGGATGAGCCTTTTGACATTGATGAAATCCCAACTCGTCCGAGGTGCGCGGAGGTATATGATAGAGCAGATAATGATCAGGAAGTACACCGCAGTCCTCGACGAGTGCGAGAATATATGCAACGTTACGACGACACTCGCTGTCCAGTGATCCATGATTCACTAAGAGACAATCTAGTGAGGTATGGTTGGAACAAACACTTGGAAAGTCTACGTAATAATGGATGAGGGGTGTACATCCATTAATTCAATAATTGGCTTTTTTGCCATTATGCTTTTAATTTGGTGTGTTGTTGTGAGCTAGCTTTAATTTGGTGTGTTGTTGTGAGCTAGCTTTAATTTTGTGTGTTGTTGTGAGCTTTAATTTTGTGTGTTGTTGTGAGCTTTAATTTTGTGCACTACAAGAAAAAGTGACTTAGACGACGGAGAATTTCCGTCGTCTAAGTGCCTATCTCCGTCGTCTAAGTACTTGGACGACGGAAAATCCGTCGTCCAAGGTACGTGCTCCAAGTGCTGTCGTCTAAGTACTTAGACGACGGAGAATTTAATCTCCGTCGTCCAAGTTCACTTGGACCACGGAGAACGTCCGTGGCCCATGTAGGCACTTAGACGACGGAGACATTAATCTCCGTCGTCTAGGTCACCACCTGGGCCACGGAGAAGCTAACAATCTCCGTGGCCCAGGTGGTGACTTAGACGACGGAGATTAATGTCTCCGTCGTCTAAGTGCCTACATGGGCCACGGAGAAGCTAACAATCTCCGTGGCCCAGGTGGTGACTTAGACGACGGAGACATTAATCTCCGTCGTCTAAGTCCCTACATGGGCCACGGAGATTGTTAGCTTCTCCGTGGCCCAGGTGGTGACCTAGACGACGGAGATTAATGTCTCCGTCGTCTAAGTCACCACCTGGGCCACGGAGATTGTTAGCTTCTCCGTGGCCCATGTAGGCACTTAGACGACGGAGACATTAATCTCCGTCGTCTAAGTGAAAAATTAATTTAAAAAAAAATTAATTTCAAAAATATTATTAATATTAATTGAAAAAAAATTAATTAAATTAATTAAATACACTAAATTAATAAAATAATTAAAATTAATTTGTACATACATAATCGAAAAAACCCATAATTAAAAATGAAAATATTGTTCGTAATGCGGAAATTAAGAAACGAAATAATAAACTACTAGCTAGCTAAAACACTGGAGGAGCAGATGCGCCGCCTCGTCCTCCGCCTCCAGCCGGGTCGTCGTCGTCGGGGAATGGGTTCGGAGGAGGTTGACATTGACTTTGAGCTTGTTGCATAAGGGCGATGAGTTGGGCTATTCGCTCGTCTTGCTGGTCCATTCTTTGGCGCATGGCAATATTCTCCTCCCGTGCGATTCGAGCCTCTTCATAGGCTGCCGCAGCTTGAGAACTTCTCCGCCGCCCCGAACCTCCCGTAGATGATGACTCAGAGGTCGACAAATCTCGAACCACCTTAGGCCCGAAGTGCCTAACCTCCTTGCCAGCTCTACGACCGTAGACCTCATCCGCAATTGCTATTTGGCTCTCCACAGATAGAGGAGGCAGGTCTTCTAGCGGCACATCTGGGAACGCAAGCTGAGTGTTAGCCAATTCTTCCTGCGCACGCTCTATCACTCTTGCCTACAAAAGAATAATAAATTTATTATAATGAAATAATATTTAAATAATAATTACTATAATTATTAGCGCACACACATATATATATATATATGACTTACGCCGCGTTGACTCGCTTCATTATCGAGGCCAGGCGTCACGTACGCGCTTACGCTTGCATCGAGATAAGGGTGTTTGGAGCCCTTATCCCTGTGCTCCTTGGCAATTTGAATGAGTTGCTTGGCGCCGGAAGTATGGTGCTTGTCCTTCTTCCCCCGGTTGGCTTTGTTGACACCGGAGAATTTCTGTTAGACAACATAATGAAATCATTAAAAAATTTATAAGTAACTAAAATTTAGAGTATTCAATTATCTTAATTGAAATAAAAAAAGTAAATTAACACCTTAAATTGCTCATCGGCAAAGTGGTTACACAACCACTCCCACTCATCTTCTCTATCCCCACGCAGCTCTTCGGGGGGAGGCACGGGACCGTTAGTTCGGAAGTACTGATGGAGCCTGTACTTCCAATCTTTGAAGATGTTGTTGGCGGTTTGGTTGATATGCCTCAACATCGCCGGATCCGGATCCACCGCAAATTGTTCCTATCAGAAATAAATTGGAAATTAAAATCGTATATATTATAAAATTATATATAACTAATATTAAAAATAGTATATAATAACTAAAATTGTACGTATTACGTACCGAAAGATCCTTAAAGACTTTCGCCTTCTCCGAATCCGGCACCTCCCTCCAAGTAGGGGCAGTGATACGAACCCGGTTTCGAACAATCGACCCAATGCTATGAGCCGAGAGACTTGCTAGCTGAGGTGTGGGAGGGCCACCGGTGAATTCGTCGTAGGGCAAGGCGATCTTGCTCCCGGTCGCCTTGCAAATTTTCTCCGCCTTTCCACCTTTAACGAGACCCCGAGTCTTTTTCGGTTGGGGGTCAGTGGGGGCCCTCCTTTGCTTACGGCGGGCGCTGTACATGATAGAATCGGCCGTCGAAGACGCCTGAGTACTTCCCGTTGAAGCGGTACCGGGCGTCGGAGTTGAAAAGGGGTCGACGTCATCACCGCTTGAGAGAAATGGGGCAGAGGGAATTTCCCCAGAAGGCCCCGGATTGAGGGCGTCGTCCTGCGGTTGAACCCAACCGACTTGGGCCGCCAACATTTGGAGCATCTCATCTTCTGACTCCTGTTGGGCTTTCTTCTTGCCGGATGTGGTCTTTGGCGGAGCCATTTAAACCTAAGAGTACGGTGTTAAAATACCTACTTACCATAATAATTACAACTTAAAAATTTACGCTAATTAATTAAGTACGTTTAAGATTTAAATAGAGTACACTAGCTTGGCATTTTCGGTCGTTCAATGGACGTGCGACCCGCGCGATAAAGTGTAAATTTTCAATTAATCAGCCTTGGTTAAATCGAAAAACATGGCCAGTTAGGGATAGAGATAACGCGAGAGGCAGGACTAATTTCGACAAAAGTCTTTCTTAGTCCAAATCCTGTCACCAGTCATAACCCGTTTCTAGACACCATGTCCGACATTCGGCCAATTTTTCGAAAATTTACACTCCCTCAAGTCCTTTGCAAACTCCGCCCTCAACCTCGTGTCCATAACTTCACTTAGGTTATGGTGTGCGGTGATGAAATTCACACATCACGAGGGGTTAAGGAGATAAATAAGGAAAAGAGGCGCCATCTATTCCAAAGAGTGCGACTTAATTACACCAAGCCTATGTACTAAATTTAAATCGAACACGTACTACTAATTAATTTAATCTCATATTTATTTAATTATGCAACTAATTAATAAATAATTACAATAATATTTATTCATTTCATAAATTATCAAGTAATTACAATTATTCATTTAATTATTATTAATATATAACAATATATACCATTTAATTAATTAATAACAATATGTAATCATTTATTTAATTAATAACAATAATTAATCTAAATATAATTAATAACAATAAATTTACAATAAATTAATCATTTATTAAATATTTAAAACTAAGTAATAAATTAAATTCTACTAATTAATTAAATTTAGAATTTTATTAATTAATTAAATGAAAATTATTTTAATAAGGGAAAAATAGAAATGTACCGAATCGGAGTTTTCGGGAATATCGGGGAGTTGATCGAGTCGTCGGAGAGGGGGAACCACGCCGGAAAGTTGGTCGTCGGAGCGTCGCCGGAGGAGGATCGCCGGAGTGAGAGAGAGAGGAGAGGAGAGTATAGAGGAGGAGATGGAATGATGAGAAAATGAGGGGGGGTGCTCCTCCTTATATAGAGTTTCACTTAGACGACGGAGCACTATTCTCCGTCGTCTAAGTGCACTTAGACGACGGAAACAGTGCTTTCCGTCGTCTAAGTGAAGAGTCAAATTTTTTCGAACCGGCGCCAAATAAATGGGCGGGCCGTTTCACCGCCATAAATATTGACTTAGACGACGGAGACAGTGTTTTCCGTCGTCTAAGTGGAATTTGAAGCGGTGCCGAAAATTGAGGCGGCAAATCGAACCGCCATGTTATTTCGACTTGGACGACGGATATGTCGTTTTCCGTCGTCCAAGTGTTCACTTGGACGACGGAAAACTACATATCCGTCGTCCAAGTCAATATTTACATCGAAAAAATAATAAAAAATTTATTCAAACCGCCATGGTAATTTGAACCTAGACGACGGATACGGTTGTTTTCCGTCGTCCAGGTGAACACTTGGACGACGGAAAATGACCGTATCCGTCGTCTAGGTTCAAATTATGCAAAAAAAATATTTAAATTAATTCGCTAGGAATTTAGCGATCTGTCATTCGAGTGAAATAGTCGTACAATATCGATGAACGCATCGTATATATAAACAGATAAATTTGAACCGCCGAATAATTTTACGTTTTGAAAGTTGTTAAGTATCGACTAATCTTTAAGACTGTAGTGTTCATGAGTAGTTGCTGATTTGCAGCAGAGTACTAACGAAATTGAATTTGGACAAAACAACCGTTGGATATGTTCGTCGTAACATAATATATAATTACTATAAAGGACCAGGAAATAATAAGTTCGGGAAGGGTTTCATCGGCACAGTCAACCGCAAAACCGAGAATTTCACAAACCGGAAACGTGGATACAGGACATTTCGCAACTCCGATTTTCGAACCGTCGAAGCTCACACACCAAGAATATACTACTCTAAAGTCTTGACGAAAAGAATACGCATTCGAAGATGGTATAGATGGTCGTTGTCTTAGAAAAAAATACGAAATTTACACCTGGACGACGGATACGACATTCTCCGTCGTCCAAGTACACACCTGGACGACGGATATTAGCGTATCCGTCGTCCAGGTGTCTACTTGGACGACGGAGAATGTCGTATCCGTCGTCCAGGTGAATATACCCTGAATTCAGGGGTTAGGGGTCCTTAGGGTTTAGGTTATAGGGTTTGTCACTTGGACGACGGAGAATGACTTTCTCCGTCGTCCAAGTGTGTACCTAGACGACGGATAATACCTTTCTCCGTCGTCCAAGTGTAAAACCCTGAATTCAGAGGTTAGGGCCGTACGGTTTAGGGTTTAGGTCGTCCCCGGTCATTTGTATGTTCGTTCAATTATTCTCATTCAAGAATATAATTAAAAAAATGATCGATCGATCCGATCTGCTACATTTAGTGTCGAGGATTTAGGGTTTGAAGGGCTGCTTGAGCGAAATGTAGAGCAGCTTCAGCTTACTTTTAATAAGATCAGAGAATACACCGATGAAGTTGAAAGCAAAGAGAGGGGCCGGGACAACGTACAAAATTTGTGCTCTCAATAATATATACTATCACAAGTCAATATATATAATCATATATAGGGACCAATTTATACATAAATAGTATTTAAAAACAATAAAACCAACCAAAGCTGGACGAGGAATCTTAAAGTCTCGACATAATAGAAATCTTTCACCTTTTTACGATGCATCGATCGATCATATATATATTACAATAATAAATTAGGGTTTACCAATTAATGATCCTCGTCGTGTGACCGTACTCTTCGTCATAATCGTCATCATCATCATCACCGTTATCCGATTGCTCATCCTCCTCATCGTACTCAACATCGTCCGAGGAATAACCAGAGTCGTCGTCATCGTCCTCATCCTGCACGTCTTCTTCATCTACCTCAATAATCTCTTCTTCAGTTAGATCTGTACAACCATCAGGCATGGGTAACCGTTCACCGTCTTGAACCAGGTCCATTATGTCGGAGCGGATGACAGAAATATTAGGCTCTTGATAGGCAGGAATGTCTCTATCTGGTTCAGCAGCATCTTCAGTCGTCGCCGGTGTCCCTTCAATTGTCTCTGTATTCCAAACTCCTCGATGAGAGATCTGGTTCACTATTTTCCACCCGTCACCAGCTTTCAGATCGTCGAGATAGAACACCTGCCTAACTAAGGTGGCGAGAGCGAAAGGCTCATCCTCATACCAGCTTGAGTTTGTATCGACTGATAAAAGTCCCAGGTCTTCCTTTGTACGCTTGAACCATCTGCACTTGAATAGGAAAACGTTGACATCATTCCCGTAACATAGCTGAACCACATATACGATCATTCCGTAATATAGATCAGGGTCTTTCCCAACCGCTATCCCACTGTTTTGTGTTCTTCTTCCTTCATCTCGCGCCAATGAATGAAACTTCACACCGTTCACAAAACATCCCGGATAAATATAGTGTTTAATCGGCTTCCCTGCTAGCAAGTGCTTTGGCCAAGACCACCACCCCCCGTGGTTTTCGGATTTTTGCAGATCAATCATCTGCGAAAATGGAAAAATGTAAGGGTTTACTTTCTACAAATTAAACATGTATGATCTCAATATGTATATAAATCACTAAATACGTACCCATTGGAAGAAATAATCGGGGAACTTTTTCTTAACCATTTTCTCAATCCACGCCGAACTCTTGTCTGGATATAACGCCTGAAGCCTCTCCCTGTATGACATCATGTACGGCTCAACTTCGTCACAGTCTCGTAACACTACCCAATGTGCCTCAATAAGTTCTTCCCGTGTTAACGTTTCCTTTAATACTCCTCTAAACGGTCGGACGACATTGGTGACGACAGAAAGATTGATGCGGGCACTGGGATCGGAGGCAGTTGGAGGTGGTGGATCTTTGAGGTACCTGTTGCAGTAAGTAACGCACTCATGCATTAGGTATGTCTCTGCTATGGAGCCATCCGGGGCCGACCTGTTTTTGACGAATGACTTATACTGTCCAAGCTGTCTACAAAATTAATCAAACGTACAATAAAAATAAGTACATGCATATAGCTAGCTAGTAATCTCCAGTGGAACAAATTATGAATCGAAAAACCTGTATAATTAATTAGTTGTACGTACCTTTCTTGAGGATACATCCAAGTGTACTGGACCGGACCAGAAATGAGAACCTGCTCGGGCAGGTGGATCATTAGGTGAATCATTATGTCGAAGAAAGCAGGAGGAAAAATCCTCTCTAGTTTGCAAATGATGTGCACAATTTGTTGTTGCAATTCCACGACATCTGACTTCTTTAATTCTCTGGCGCATAACCTCTGCCACCATCTGCACAATGCCACTATTGGTTCTACGACGTCGCGAGGCAAATATGGTCGAATTACCACTGGAATCAGACGTTGCAGCATAACGTGATAGTCATGTGTCTTTAGACCAACAAACTTGTGTTGCACCTCGTCCACTGCTCCAGTTATAGTAGCTGCATACGTGGCCGGATAACGAACGCCCTTAAACCAGTGAAATACAGAACGTCTAAGTGTCGGCTTCACTGTGTACGGTGCAGCTGGCATCTTGTTGTACACTCCTTTCCTATCCCTCCTCAACCACAAGGGACGACGTAGATTCATTGATTCCAAATCTTTGCGCGCTTTGGGAGTATCTTTAGTCTTGAACTTAATACCGAGAATTGTTCCCACCACGCTGTCGCACACATTCTTTTCTATGTGCATCGCGTCCAAGTTGTTCCTCAGCTTCAACTTTGACCAGTAAGGGAGTTCAAAGAATATACTCTTGTGATCCCAATAGCTCAGATCATGTGGAGGAATTGGATTGCATTTCTTTACATCCGCGTCGTTAGTCAACACACCAAAGTCGAAATAGCTCAACCTCTCTAAAATCTCTTCGCCCGACCAACTACGGGGTTTAGGATTGTTCTCTACCGTCCCGTCGAAATGAGCTTCATCCTGTCGCCAAGGGTGGTCGTGAGGGAGCCATCTACGGTGACCCAAGTAACACACCTTCCCTGCGTGCCAACTAGAGTTCACGTCGTCCAAACATATAGGACATCCATTATATCCTTTTGTCCTGCACGCTGCCAACATCCCATACGCTGGAAAATCGCTGATCGTCCACATTACGGCAGCCCTCATCGTGAACATCGTGTCAGTAAATTTGTCATAAGTTGGGACTCCATTTTCCCACAACAGTTTCAGCTCGTCGATCAAAGGTCTGAGGTAGACATCTAAGCACTTCCCTGGAGATTTAGGACCTGGAATTAGTACAGTAAGGAAATTAAATTCCTTGTTCATGCACATCCACGGAGGCAGGTTGTACGGCATCAGAATTACTGGCCAAGTGCTTACGGCGGAGCTATTACTTCCCCAAGGATTGAATCCGTCTGTAGATAGGCCGAGTCTAACATTTCTAACCTCTGCAGCAAAGTTTCCGAATTCTCTGTCGAAATGTTTGAAACCCTCCCCATCCGCGGCGTGTCGCAGGACATCGTCATCTATTCGCTTTTCTGCGTACCATCGCATCGCCTCTGCTGTGTGTAGAGACATGTACAGGCGCTGCAATCTGGGAATCAAGGGAAAATATCGAACAACTTTCACAGGAATTCTCTTTTTCGAACTCTTCCTATTCACCTGGAATCTGCACTGGCCACATACGGGACAATAGTCCAAATCTTTATACTCTTTGTAAAATAGCACACAATCATTCGGACATGCGTCAATTATCCTGTACTTTAGGCCGATGCTGCTCAAGATATTTCTAACCTTATAATGAGATTTAGGAAGATTGTGATCATCAGGAAGCAACTTACATATTTGCTCCTGAATTTCGTCAAAAGCACTGACTGACATTTTGTGCTTCACTTTTATCTTCATTTGCTCCATCACATATTGCAACACATTCTCTCGACATCCAGGGAACACCGGGGTCTGCGCTTCAAGTAGCATCCGGTTGTACTTATCCATCTCACTGGTGTCAGTGGCCAAGCTAGCAGCGGGGAATGTGTCATCATGCTCATGAGTGGTACTGTAACCTCCGTCTTGGTGTTGGTGTCCACCATGACTAAATCCCGGAAACGCATCATGGACCAAATCTACAGTTGGATTGCAAGCTGGGGGTCCGGCACCACTGCCGCTGGATGAGGCACCATGGTAACTGTACCCTGAGCTGAAGTCTGCTGCGCTGAACTCTACTGCTTCACCATGCTCGCTCCATGTAGTGTAACTCCACATCATACCATTTTCGTACAGGTGTTGCACCATAACATTAACCTCCGCATACTGACAATTAAGACATTTCTGGCACGGACACCTGAAACGCTTCTTTCCATGACCATGTTCTATCGCAAAATTCACAAATTCGCTAATTCCATCCATATACCGGACATCACATCTATTCTTTAACTTCATCCAACTCTTGTCCATACTGCTACAAAATATTATAATTAAATAATTATTACATATATATATATATATTAGTCCATTAATTTACCATTAATTATACGTACTCGATCTACATCGATCCATCAAATTACGTACGTAATTTAATCTGTATATATAGCTAATTAACATTCATGCATGTATGTACGTACGTACGGTTTCCCTAAATATATATATATATATATATATTTAATCATGCAAATTTTAACTGTGTACGTACGTACGTACCTGCTCGCCTTCTCGATATCTGCAGTTAATTAAGCTAGCTAGTGATCGAACACCGGAGATCCTTTAATTTCTAGCCACGGCCTAGCCTAATCCGGCCTTCTCCTTCTCCTTCGATCTCAAAAATTCCCCACGGGAGAAAATATAATGGAATGATCGATCGAAGCTAAGAGAGTTTGGCATGGCCTATATATATAATGCTTCACTTAGACGACGGAGGTGTCGGTACGTCGTCTAAGTGGAACTTACACCACGACGTGTCGGTCCGTTGTCCAGGTGATCACTTCTCCGAGGTCCAAGTAACACTTAGACGACGGAGATGTAATTCTCCGTCGTCTAAGTTTTACTTGGACCTCGGAGAAATCTCCGAGGTCTAAATGTTACTTAGACGACGGAGATGTAATTCTCCGTCGTCCAGGTTATCACCTGGACGACGGATACGTCTCCGAGGTCCAGGTACTTACCTAGACGACGGAGAAATTTCACATCCGTCGTCTAAGTTACACTTAGACCTCGGAGATTTCTCCGTGGTCCAAGTAACACTTAGACGACGGAGAATTAGATCTCCATCGTCTAAGTGTTACTTGGACCACGGAGAAATCTCCGAGGTCTAAGTGTAACTTAGACGACGGAACTAATACTGTTCCGTCGTCTAAGTCCTCTTTTCTTGTAGTGGTGTGTTGTTGTGAGCTTTAAATTTGTGTGTTGTTGTAAGCTTTAATTTTGTGTGTTGTTGTGAGATATTAATAAAAGTTGTATCAATTATGCATTTAATTGAGTGTATACTAAATAAAAGTTTAATCCATTGTGAGAAAACAACAAAATACTCTTTATTAAAATGTAGTCCAAATTACAACATCACATTAATTAAGCAACACATTAATTAAAATAAGCAACAACATACTAAAAGCAACAATACATTAATTAAAATGACTCTTCAACATTATTTCATAACCATGGCGTATCTTGAACCGGTGTGTAGATGTCCAAATTTGTGTCATTTCCATCATTGCTTGAAGATGATTGAGGATGATTTGGTTGGGTGGTAGGACGATCATTGGCCATCTCCTCGTCAAGTATCTTTTTTTGCCTCCTCTCCCAATAAGCTCTTTTGTTAGGAGAGTATATACTCGGATCCACCGCCATTATACGATCATTGGCTTCAAGTTTCTCCGCCGCCTTAGCCTCTTGAAAGAGTTGTTGCTTATGTGCAAACTCACGCTCACGCAAGTCGTTCAATCTTTTCATTTCAACGTGAATGCTCTCTCCGAGATCTTCACTCTTCTTCTTTTTTGCCGCCTTAGCCGCTTTATTTCCCATTGGGCGAGATTCTTTAGGTCGAACTTCGATAGGTGGTGCACTTGGAGTTGCTGAGTTGTTGGGTGTGTCGTCGTCATCATCCAAGTCGATGGGCGGATCAAAATCGGAACTAAAATCCATATTGGGAGGATTCATAAATTTTTGATGCATCTTCAATATTTCCCAACAATGAAAAAAAGAGAATGTCTCCCCTTTTGACAATTTGTGATATTCTTTTTTAGCGGTTAAAAGCTACATAATCAATCCAAAAAATTAAATTAGTGGTTAATAATTTCTACGCACTTGAAAATTTAGTTACTATATTTATATGCACAATTTAATAATTTCTAAGCACAATTTAAATATATACTTACTTCGTCGGCTTCGTTTTCACCACTACCATGAGCTTTGATTGCACGGTTGAGAGATGAACGCCATCTCATACATGCGGGGGACATTTTTTTCCAACGAGCCATACAACTCATTCCGGATCGAGAACATGCTCCGGTTGGCTTTGTGGCTTCATACGCCGCACTAATACGCTCCCACAATATTTTGGAGGATTGATTAGTACCCGTGATTGGATCCTCACTAGTATTCATAGTGGCTTGGCACAATACTTCTTCTTCTTCTTTTTTCCAATTTGATTGCCTTGGATCTCTAGGCACCTTTGGTGGCATGATGCTACAAAAAATAAAATAAAAGCTAGAGGAAGATAAGTTTATGGAGAAAATTTTCTCTAGAGAAGAAGTAGCAAACTTTGTTGTAGAAACAATGAACATGGTTGTTGGTATTTATAGAGATGCACAATATTACTGTTCCAACGGACAAATTTTTTTTATATAAAAAATTTCAATTTTATTTTTAATTTAAGGAGGAAAGTACATTTAATTAGGAGATATTAAAAAAAATTGGTAGAAGAGGAAACCGGAGAGAACCGTTGGAGAGGGAACCGGAGAGAGCCGTTGGAGAGGGTGAAAATCCGGAGAGAGCCGTTGGAGGCTGACGCCAGCAGCAGCACGGTGGGCCCCTCGAGCCAGCAGCTGTCTGCCTGCTATGTCGCCTCACTCGCTCACCTCGAGCCTGGCCAGCACGCGCTGGACCATTTCCTCTCAGGTCGCCTTCTCTCCGCGCGTCTGTCTCTCTCCTCCCACAGCTCGGTTCTGCTTTTTTTTTTTTCTTCTGTTTCCAGTCTCACTTTTTCCTTCCACCTGGGCCCACCAAATTATACAAGGTTCTATACCTCATATTGGGTTCTATTTTAGAACCTTGGATAGGGTATGAGACCTAGATATAGGGTATGAGACCCAAATTTTGGAGGGTTGGAGATGAATTTTTCTTGCAAGATTCTACTATAGGGTATAGGACCTCCATTGTTGGAGATGCCCTTATAGCAAAAATCCTCTGTACTGCTCCTTGAAGATAAGTGCAATCGATATATACAGTATTAATGGACAACACTGTCCTTGATATCGATCTGGTGAACATTATGGACCACGTTTTTAGTGTTTGCTACGGATCGATTTTTCTAGCTAGGGTTTCCATTTCTTTATTTGTATAAAAAATGTATGGATGGATAATTTTTGAATCCATCGAACGAGGCTCTTATTTGTTTGATACATGATCTAGCTAGGCATCGAGTCGGTACATATGGTCCAAATGTTACATATATTTGCTGTTAGATAAGAACTTAAATTCATGTATATTATTTGAGTAATGTGATCAGCTTGTTAGAATCATGTTGAATGTTCGTTAAGACATTTACAGTTTAGTACATTAATGTTGTAAATCCTAGTCCATGTGATACACTGATTTAGTACTCTTCATGTTGTAATAGAATTTAGAGTTCAATTTGTATACTGATAATGGGTAGGCACAAGTAGAACACTATATAAGAACTTAAATTCATGTATATTACATATATGTAAATTCATGTATATTACATAAGAACTCTCTGGTCCAAATGTTACATATATTTGCTGTTAGATAAGAACTTAAATTCATGTATATTATTTGAGTAATGTGATCAGCTTGTTAGAATCATGTTGAATGTTCGTTAAGACATTTACAGTTTAGTACATTAATGTTGTAAATCCTAGTCCATGTGATACACTGATTTAGTACTCTTCATGTTGTAATAGAATTTAGAGTTCAACTTGTATACTGATAATGGGTAGGCACAAGTAGAACACTATATAAGGAGAGGTGAGGTCCCTGTCTCTCTACACACAATACATTCAGCTCTTCCCATCACCAGAGAGTATAAGCAGTAGAGGACAAAAGACTTAAGCCTTCATCAGCTCATCAATATGTCGATCACTATCAATGCTGCTTGTAAGCCTTTCTATTCTGTTTCTGTTTTGTTCATACTTGAGTTGCAGGTGTTTATATGAATAAGAACTTCAGCTAATGTTCTTCATTTGCACATGTTAAACCATTGATTCACGTACGTACATTATTTTTTCTTCTCAATCGTTTCTCTCTCTCTCTCTCTCTTCTATGATATTGTCTTCGTCGGTGCTAATTGAAGCTTGAGAGCAAATTGTAGTTGGAAGCTTGAATTATTTTCTAGGGTATGTATATCAGTAGTTTTCATAAAATGCGAAGCTTTATACTAAAATTTCAGTGTGAAGTTGTATTTTTCACAAAATCGATAACGTAATTCGATCATTGAAGTCAATAGTCTTTTAAATACTCATGCAAGGATCGGACACGTAAAGTTTCAGCTCAATCGAAGATTGTTTAGCCATTTGATCAGCACATTCAAGTTTTGAGATAAATCGGACAATCTGTACGTATTTTTAAACAATATCATGATCAAATGGTTAAACATCTCCGATTGAGCTGTAATTTTGCATTTCTGATCCTTGCATGAATATTTAAAAGTTGATTGAATTCAATGATCGAATTACGTTATCAATTTATGTAAAATGCAACTTCACATCGAAGTTTCGATGCAAAGCTTCACATTGAAGTTTCGATGCAAAGCTTCACATTGGATGAAAACTGCGTACATCAGTATATGGCAAAGACTATATGAGTGAGATATGAGCAAATTAAAGGCAGGGTTTTTTGAGGGAATTAATTTCTGATATTTGTACTTTGTAATTTGTAAACATAAAGATAAATGGTTGTCAACATGTACCGGAATTAGTTCGAAGCTTTGTCTGACATCTCACCTCTTGTTTCTTTTTTTAAAGGATCTCACCTCTTTTTATATATACTAGGAAAAAGTGGAAAAACACATATTTCTTTTTTGGAATATTAACCAGAAGATAGAAAAATATTTTTTATGGAAAATTTCAATTGCAAAATTTCAAAACTTAAATGGAGGAAGTTGGGGGATAATGTGTGCGGTGGATAAGGGAAGTTACGTACCTTGCAGTTTGGCTTCATTGGTTAGTTGAAAAAAAATTTGTAGTCAGTACATTATTCCTAGATTACTTGCATCTTTGTCCTTGAAAATAATTTTTTTTGAAGCATTTTACTATTACAGGGTTATATTTGTAAAAAATAATCTGTTATGATTGATAACGTGAATTTATTTAAATATGGTATAAATTTATTATTTACCAATATCCTCAAATAATTAACAAATACTTTAACTTAAAAGGCTCAAATAGTAAAAAAAATATGTAAGGTTGACAACATTAATTTTCTTAAATAATAGTATAATTAACACTAATTCAAAATGAATAGTGGAAATAAAATAGATTAAAAAAGCAATCTAAACATACCTGGCCTCATTGTTGGTTGACATGCTAATGATCCATTTATTTATCGTGTGCGGATTTAACTCTCTATAATATAATGTGCAAATTTCGAATAGCGACGTCCATGTCCTAATTGCCGAGAACAACGAAAACATTAAGCCGCATGCATTCTAACGTATACATCCGGGCCCTTATCTCTTTTTGATTGATCGATGACAAAGCATACCAGGACTCTTTATTTGCTATCGACATATGCACATTATTTGAATACGGTTTCTCTTGTAAAGTGTTCAACAATCCACATGCGTGTAAATGATGCAATATGTACCGATCATCTTTAATTTTATGCTTATACGTTCCTGCAAATTCAATATTATCAAGGCCGCGATTATAGAAAAATAGTTGAAATGATTACTCAAATATGTCACAATCGATAATTTAATCACTGAATTTTACAAAATATCAAAAAAATCACTGAAATTTAATTTTAGTTATCAATTTGATCACTTTGTCAATTAGACATAATGACTAAATTAATAGAAAAAGTAAAATTTTCGTGACATTTTTGATATTTTCAGTGACATTTTCGGTATATTCTAAAATTCAGTGATCAAATTGTCGATTTTGTCAAAGTTGAATAATCATTGTGACTTTTTTTCCTTATAAATAAGACAATTCTTGGTTGTTCATGTCTAGACAGTAGCTCTTAACTCACACCAATAATGACTTAACAAGTGTCTTTTTTTTGAAATGGTGTTTGTTTTCTTCTATCTTCCATCTTCATCTACTTTCTTTGAACTTTGGGAGAACCCATCTTCATCCTAATTGATTTTCGAAGCTTTTTCCTCGGCTTCTGATAGATTTGGCAGTTAGGTGTTGGTAGGGGCTAGGAAACAACAAGGATTGAGGTTTTTGTTTATCCAGTATCGTGGCAGCCAGTGAGTTTCAGATGGAGGACGATGGCCATGAGTTCGAGTACAACGACAACAAGGGTATGTGGAAGAAGAGATTCACGTGAGTGTTGCTACAGTGCTTGGTGAAGTGGATGTGGTTGCGGCGGAGGCGTCATCGGAGATGAGGACTAGCCGACTAGTTATCGAGTTGTGCGTGTAATTAGAATGGTTGTTTTCAAGCGAAAATTCTCAAGTACTCCGAATATCAGTGCTTGGAAATTGTGGACCAATCAATTAATTTGATACAATCATAGCCATTGAGCTTCTCACACCGGATAACCTACGTAAGCTTTTCATCCTTCCACTTGTATAAATTTATGCTCCTTATTTATTAGACTAGCATGAATAGTACATTTACGGGGAAGAGACGGCATCTTTATGTAGTATTTTTTCAAAGTCGAGTGGGTCTATAATTTGTTTTTGTTTTAACAGTTGCAGCTAAAGTCTATTCTTAATGTTCAAAGATAAATATTTATTTCTTATTATCAAAAAATTTCCCTTCCCAGCTTCTCAAGATTTAATTAAAAAATTTAAGTAATGTCCGGAATTTCACTCATAACAGAAAAATAAAAAAATAAATTATTTGAGAGACAAAATATTATCTTGTCCTCAAGATCAGGCAAACATTGATATTGAAATTGCTAAACAACAATCTCTTATAGCTGCTTATTTGCATGATAATTAAAGCTAAAGTTGAGCTGTATTTGCATAAACTATTCATCTGAGCTTGTTAGTTAGATCCGTAGAATTTACTGGTATCAGAGTTTGCTATAGCTCAACAAATTCTCAAAGATGAGAATAACTTTTGAGAAAATAATGGATAAACTAGATTCTCTATTAAAATTAACTAATGCAAGACATCAAGAATCTTTATTAGAAATTTTTAGATACATAGAGTATCTGGAGATACTTCCAGTGATTAGTAACCAATTAAAGAAATTGAAACTAAAGTGGATTAAAATCACTCAAAAAAGAAGAGAGAACTATTAACAAAGGTTAACAGTAAAATCGAGAAACCGACTCTTCAACAAATGAAGATCCATGACTAAGTTCAAAGGATAGCTCGAGAACATAAGAAGTCAAGAGACAGTCCACCTCAAATAGTCATAAGGAAAACTAATGACTTTAAACCACTAGAAGTTCCAAGAGGGAACCTTTTACCAAAACCGTTTCTTTTGGATCCAACAACAAATCTGTCAAGCATCATATTTCAGGAATCCAAGACTAAAGATGATTGTAGCATAAATATGCTGAGTATCTTTGGAAAGAAAAAAGCAGTAAATCTGCTCAACTCTGAAGAATTTGAATTCAATGAAATTGAAAAAAATGTTCAAAATTCTTCAATTCCAAAATTTGAATTCACTCAGATTTACAAAAGAGAAAATTTTGACATGTTGGAAAGTCATCAATTCAAAATCCTTGAATTCACCACTCTAATAAAAATATTAGAAACAAATATCCTTCTAATAACACTGAAAGAGGTTGCTAAGGCCAGAAAAACGAAACTACAAATTTATGCACATTGGAGCAGTCCAAGTTGGTATAAAACTACTTGCAGAGAAGACTTAAATTGTTCAGTCTTATGCATCTTACATGACAATAGACTAATTGATTTCCAAAAAAGTCTTTTGGGAACCTTCCAAGAATCGTTATGCAACGAAGTTGCATATTTCAACTGCTTTCCAAACTTTTCAACTAGCCTGACTAATGTACCTCGGTGTTTACGACTGAGAGTCAAAATAGACGCACCTCAATGAAATACGACATGTAATAACTTGTTGTGGTGTATAGGATTTACTATAAACTAATGAGCACAACAGTAGAACCTAAGACCAAAATAACAAATATTCTTGGTCATACTGTTGGATTCCTCACAAATCCGAAAAATCATTCAAAGCATATTCATAAGGTTATATAGGATGAGGTAACATTTTCACTGGAATGGAAATTGTCTGGCTCTAAAGAAAAGCTAGAAAGTGTAAGAGCAACAATCTATGAAAATAAAAGACTTAGAGACATTAACCTAAAGTTCAAAGTGCACATGAGCAGTGATGTTTCACTCGAAAGCTTGAAAGGTGAAAGCTCTAGATCATTCAGAAGATGCAGTTCTTCCAGAGAAAATGGTACTAGAAGTACCATAATTTCAATAAGAGAGGAAACCAACCCAGTGATGGAAGAAGAATTAGATGTTGAATTGAAAAGAGATATCAACATACTAAAATCAGAAAAACCAAAATCAGAAAAGCTCATTGAGCTTTATGAGGAAGCAAAAAACTGCAAAGATCCCTCACTCTTGGAATAATTGATCAAAGAGATCGAAAGTTTCTGAAAGGACCCGACTCCGATTTAGTTGTCTAAACCGAAATCAAGCCCCTTCGAAAACATGACCTTAAAAAAAATTTCGCCAGAGTTTACTTTGAAATACGTGAGCCAATATTAGAACCTGCAAAGAGAATCACACTTCGAATATTCCACGAAAGCCAAATTGTGGGGCTCCGTTCCCCATCCGGATTTCTCAACATCATATATAACAAACCACAAGGTTTACAAGAAATCCAGAAAAATATTCAGGAGTAAACTCAACTGAAAACATAACATAAGTATTCAGAGAGACGCATATACACATCATATACAACCAGTAGGTTGAACCGATAACCTACACGAACTGAAGTGTGACTTGAACTTTACGCCTCCACCGTCAACGTGCAACCCTAGAACCCAAACTGCAAACTGAGAAAAAGAAATCGAAAAGCCCAGGGGAAGGCAAATGAAATCTTTAGAGTGAGTTGACGAAAATAATAATATGCATTTCCCAACATATAAGTATATATGCTCATAAAAGCATAATGCGAGTCAATGCACATGAAAATCCCAACCAGGTACATTTTCTCTGATCCATAAAGATGCACATAAAATCATGCGGGGTCACTCACAGACTCCTTTGCATAGTACAGTCTAATCACGGGATCCCAGATCCCCTCGTGATTATAAATCTAAAAGACCTCGGGTTAGGATATCTGTCCCCCCCCCCTCTCCCCCGGAGCATCTCGGGGATCAGCCGAGAAGCCAAAGCATCGATGTTATCTCTATATCTGAGATTGTACTCTGTGTAAACCAAATCATAAATACTTTCTATGCACATGCATAATCGTAAAATGCATAATCATAAAATGCATACTTGTATGTGCATAATTGTAAATGCATGTTAATACAATGCATAATCGTAAAGTGTATAATCATAAATGCATAAAGTAAATGCATAATCAGGACTCGCAAATCAACTGTGAAAATAAAGTGTCCACTCACAGTACGAAGCTAACTCTGAGGTCCGACGGAAGACCCTCGCCAAACACTCGATCATGATCACCTGAATAACAGGGATATGATCAATACATATTGAAACACAACATGCGGAGCTAATACGTTAAGAACCCCGCGTTCGCGAAAGACGTATCACTCAAAATATCGACGAGGATAGCAAAATTTCCAAAATATACCCAAATTACAACACAAAAATCAACTCAAAAACCTCACGACTACGATCGGGGTGTGATTACGAGCAAAACGGTATAAAAATCTCCAAAAATCCCAAAAAGTCAACCTTCGCCGCCGCCAGCGGCGCAGTGCCAACGGTGACCAACTTCGGTGACCCATACCTCCAAATCTTCCTCTCCTCAAGCCCAACGCTTTTCTTCAAAGTCACAACATCATCCAACCACCACTGTGGCTGGAAAATAGCTCGAAACCCACGGCCTCCATTGATTCCGATGAGATTCCGGCGAGCTCCAATCGTTACCAAATCCTAAAATCTGTTCACCCAAAAGCATCTATGGGTTGAGGGGAGTAAAACCCCCAACCCCAATGACCTCAAAACTTGCCGGAAACCACCACCCGAATCCGGTAAGTTCCAAGAACTTCACCGAGTTCGGTCACCGTCAAATCTCCACCAATTCCACTCAAACCAAGTTCAAATCAATAGGAAATCACAAGAGGAAGCTAACCATACCAAGATTTTAGGTGGCTGGAAAATCCGGGTCAGATGGCAACAAGCTCGCGGGTCACGGTGGAGTTCCGATCAACGCGGGTCAAAGTTGGTCAAACTGGTCAAACAGCCCAAATGCGTGATTTTTTGACTTTTTACTACTATTCGATATTTAAACGTCGCGAACCGACCAAACCAACGATTCGGATAACTCAAACCCAATCGGATAAGTACGACTAACTCGACGACAATTTCAAATATTCATTTTATATTCCCCGATTATCCGAAAAATTCTCCGAAACCTCCTACGAGCTCGAAATTAAATCCTCTACCATTTCCGCAAAGGAACTCAAACCAAATTCTTGCCCGATAAATTAGTCGTTAACAAACCACATATGTACAATCAGCTCGCGGTAATCACATGTCGTGCTGATAATCACATAACTCAAAGTTCGGGTCGTTACAGTTTCACATTCAAAAAGAAAAGAAAAGTATTTCCTTACCTCAAGGTAAAAATGGAAGAACAAGAGTCTTCAGGATCTACGAAAACCACCATAATTAAAATCGGTGAAAATACAAGTGTTCCAAACATGAAAGGCTACAAGGTAGTCTATTTAGAAGATGAAGACGATAATATATCTATCTATTCAGTCTGAACAAAAGATGAATCGTCAAAAGAATCAGAAACAGATTTTGAGGAGGAATATAAACCCAGAGGGGTTTATCTCTTTGAAATAAAAAAATGGGAAGAAAGTACTAAAGAAGAAAAGATATCTTCTTATAAAGTAAATCCTGGATCATTTATCTGTAACTACTGTCATTACTATGAGACAGATGGTTTTCCCATGTTTTGTGAAGCGTCGGAGAAAACGTATCACAAAGTAGGCTTCATAGCTGAAGCAAGAAGAAAAACAAGAATAGTTCAATAAATCAGATTATTGAACAAGAATATGAAGACTACTTCTATGAGATTGAAGAAAGAAATGAAATTCTAAAAAGAGATCTAGAAATAATGAGATTTGATTGTACTACTAAAAATGAAGAAGTAGTATCTACAAAAATCCCATTTTGTGAAGAAGAACGATACAATGACTGCTTCTACGACTATGTTCAGTAAGAAATGGAAAATGGATTAAAATTTTCAGGATACAAGAAGTATCATCTATATGACTATGTAGATAATGGTTCTGGGTTCAGCCTAGCAAAAAAGTTTGCTATACCTGAAGAAGTCTAGATTACAAATCCAAAAAGGAGTGCAATTGAGAAAACTGTAGAAGGAAGAAGAATTTTCATGAATATAGTTGCCAAAAAGGTTCAAATCTCGATTGGAGGAGGAACCTTTGTAATTGAAGAGGTTTGGCAATCAAAAGGCCAAGACTCAGACATACTACTTGGCAATGATTTTCTTTTACAACAAACATTCATCCAGAAATCAGAACTGAACTTTCTAGGCTTCGAAAAGAATGACAAGATTTTTTGGATGGAGTGACTAAAACAAGCAATGAGTGTTTTTGGTCGAGAATTTACAGAGCAATATCAGAGGACACTATCGGAAGAATTACTATGACCGACGACTTGGTGTCGTCGGTCATACCTATATCCGACAACACATCGTCGGTCATACCTATATCCGACGACACATCGTCGGATATAGTATCGTCGGTAATACACCGTCGGTAATACTATACCCGACGATAATTTAGGGTTATCGTTGGAAAATAGATACACTAAAACCGACGATAATTTATCGTCGGTCATAGTTTAAACTATAACCGACGATGTCATCGTCGGATATAGTTTTCTCCATGGTCAAAATGGTTGACTGTGGAGAAAATTATATCCGACGATATTGACACATGTCGTCAGATATAGTGAAAAAATTTAAATTTTTTTTGGCAGGTTTTGGGTTTTATCCCAAAACCTGCATTCACAAAAATTCACGCTATCTATATATTGTTCAAATTGAAAATCAACAACCATTGAAACTAGAGTACGTAGTAAATTAATAAATTAATAAATTAAAACCGAAATCGTTCAAATCTTTATACATATGCGTAGTAAATAATGAAAATAAAAATGAAACCGACAATTGTTCAAATGTAGGGGGTCCTGGTCCTAAGTCTATGTGGTCAAACGGATTGGAGAAAGTTGGTTGGTCCTGGTCTGGCTGAGGCTGAGGCCTTGACCCCATTTTCCGGAACCCCTGCAGTAGAATGTGTTCTTCCCTGGAGGGATTGCAGTTGACGTAATCCTGGCCCTGACGATCGGATCAGATCGATCAATCTGATCAATCGGGAGTTCCGCATCGGGGGTGTTGGGATAGAGCTCTCTCGCCACTTGAGTCAATACCTCCGGAATTGCCTCCTGAATTCTCGCCTAATTGACAAAGAACAATAAAATATTAATTAAAAAAATAATCTAAATAAATAAGAAATAAGTTTATTTTGTTATAAGGACACTTACAGCATATTCGGGATTCTGCGGATAGGCGTGCTGCATTGTATAGACAAGGGGATCATCTTCTGGGTGGTTGGCCGCCTCCTTGATCCAACCCGAGTATGATCTGGTACCGGCATGATGATTTGTGGTGTTTTTGGCCCGGTTCCTTGCGTTGACTTCAGAAAGAGCCTACGCGATTAAGTCAACATAAAAAAAACACTCATTAGCCAAATAATTTACGGGAAGTACGATAAAACAAAAATTAAATCGATTGAAGGTTGCGTACCTTCAATCGAGGGTTGTTGAAGTGAACCACAAGCCATCGCCACTCGTACTCCCTATAATGAAACTCGCTAGGGGTACCCTCACGATCGTCCCCGTACTTTTTCCAATGCTTCTTCAGCTCGGCCTTCCACTCCTTATACCTATGTATACCCATAAAATCAAGCGTTAGTAACTAACAACATTGTATGAACATAATCAAAAGAAACGAAAAAATTGAAACAAATGGTCGTCTGCAAACCTGCTCCCATGCACTTCATCCGCCCACGTGGGTCTAATATCTTCATCCACGCGGAACCACCTCTGCAATGCATATATTTATATATATATATATATATATCAATAATATTAAAAATTTATTATTGAAAATTTTCATAATGAATATACAATTCAACTCTCCGACAACGCATTATTCAGCTGATGTTTGACGGCTTGTGGCACTGAATTCCAATCTTGCCACAACATTGAGACTCTATCCCGTATGAGGCTGCCCGCCATCCCCGCGTACTTTCGAGTAACCTTTCCCTCGATCACCTACCCTTTATCCCCGGTCGGAATCATAACTTGGCCACCACCGCTAGCCTGAATGGCTTCGTCCAGTAACTTGCCGACGACGGGGCCTCTGGTTCTTTTCTGGTTGGCACCGGGCACGATCTCGCCTATCACATATATATGTAGATGATTTTTTAAACATCAACACCTAATTGAATTTAAATATTAGGGAGTAAAAAGATATCACTAATTAATATTTACCTGATTCGTCGGTGCGTTGTCCCGGAATCCTTGCACTCCAGAGAGGTGCCGGGAAGGGTATATACGCATATGCCTGCTCCGGAGTAATGAACCCTAGCTGTCCCGGAATAGGCATCCCGTCGGAATAGACGTGAGGTATCGTCGGGATTTCCAACGGTAAGAATAATGTAGGCGGCGGGCATAGTCGCATCCTCGCCGAGGACTGAGTGGATCCACCAGCCTCCTTGGAAGAATGAGGAGCTGTCTGGTGGATGACGGGGGAACCCTCCTCACGATGAATGTCCGGCATTCGGACCGAGGATTGAGTCGCACTATCCGTTTCTGGCGTGCGACTGACCTGCTGAACCCTCCACGCGCCTGAGGATCGAGCCGGCTCGAGCTGTTGCTGCTGAGGTTGTCCCTCGCCCATCAGCCAACGGTGTCGAGAGGTCAGCGGAACACTGTAAGTGTTGGGGACACTGGTGGATCCTGATGCGGACCGACTTTCGGTGCCATCAGGATCCCCAGCTCCCGAGCCCTCATCCCCGCGTCCAGATCTCCCTCTCCCTCTGGACCTCCCCCTCGAAGTACTCGATCGCGACCCGGCCCCTCGGGAAGGTCCGCAATTAAACCATTGCATCGTTGCTATAAAATTATAAAAATTAAAAAGAATTCCTAATTCCTAATTCATTCATTAAATTATAAAAATTAAAAATAATTCCATAAAATCCACAATAATTACAATATATATATATAATCCAAATATAATTCATCCAATACATATATAATCCAATAATTTAACTATATATATCAATAATTCCAATAATCCAAATTCAACAATTATTCCAAATCCAATTAACCTAAAATTTAATAAAATTTAACCTAAAATTATTCCAAATCCAAATTTAACCTAAAATTCCAATATATTCCAATATATATCAATACATGCATAAAATTCCAATGTTTTCCAATATACCAATTTAACCTGAAATTAGAATTAATTCCCCTATTTTCCAATATTTGAATTTAACCTAAAATTCTAAATTATTCAAATATATATCAATACATGCATAAAATTAACAAATTCCAGAACTATACATATACATGCATCCACATTATCGATCAACACATTCCACAACTTCAAATCTAACATAAATTAAAAAAAAAAATCAAAAATTTGAAATTTGGGATTTCAAACCTGTTTTTTCACTAATCGACGAGGGATTTGGCTTGAGGATCGATGGAATAGCACTTGAGCTTCGATTCCTTGCTTCCAACACGAAGGAAACGGAGAACGAGGAGGCGGAGGTGACTGTTCCAGTTTGGGGCAGTTTCGTTTCTGCCCCAAATCGAAACCCAGATCGGGATATAAAACAGACTATATCCGACGAGTTAAGTAATCTCGTCGGATATAGTTGAACCGAAACTATATCCGACGAGATTTCATATGAATGTCGTCGGATATAGTTTCGGTTCAACTATATCCGACGAGATTTCATATGCAACTCGTCGGATATAGTTCCTCTATTTATTTTTCATTTATGCCGGTAATTAAACTAATTAAATATGTAGTGTATTAATATATATATATTTATTAATAGTTAATACGAAATTATTAATAGTTAATACGAAATATTAAAATTATTATTTAATAATACGATATTATTAAGCGATCGGTACGTTGTATTTTTTTTCCGATCGATCTCTCGATCTCTCTCATTTATGATGGGGATCGATATATATAGCAATTTCATCGATGGACACAATTTTGTCCATGATATGAATAAAATTCATTTTACATTGTACGTTCTAAGTCGAAATAACATACATATATATATACACTAATTAAGGCGCATAATCAGAATCATCGCTTGAGTCTGACTCTGTTTCCGAGTTACTTTCAGGTAAGATGTGTATGTCCTCGTCACTTGAGTCTTCATTGTCTTCATTTTGATTAACATCAATAAGATTCGGTTGAGGAATTCGTACCACACTGCCCTGTCTCACATTATTAAGGCGAATTGTTGAGGTTTCAGGAATACCAGTTGCGTTCGGCTCTTGGTATGCACTGACTTCTTCATTATCCGAGGTCACAGTACCAAGGGTGGAGGCACTGTATATGTTTCGTGGAAGAACATGGTTAACTACTTTCCACGCGCCTTTATGCACAAGATCATCAAGATAGAACAATTGTTTCACCGCCGTGGCCAACACAAACGGATCATCTTCATACCAGTTGTGGCAGTATTCACCGAAAAAATCCCGTATTGATCGGTCCTTGTGTTCTGAGGGTCGGTATCAAACCATCTACACTTAAACAAGTGCACGGTCATGCCTTCCCCATATATTAATTCGACACTGAATGGAGAACACCCACCATGCACCATTACCCCAGAATTCTGTGTTTTTCGTCTGACATCTCCATGTTCACAAATAAATAGCACGCCATTAACCTTACACATAGGATAAACTCTGGAAGTTACCGGTTTCTGCGCCAAGAGCCTCAATTCGTGTGACCACTGAGGGATACCATCATCTTGTACATGATTCATCTGAAAATAATCATTTATTAAGTACGTATAAATAGGATGCGAGACATGCACTTAACATCGATCATATACAGGTCAATTTAAGTATCAACTTACCCAGTTGCCAAAATAGTTTGCGAACGTCTTGTTGTGGTACTCAACATCACCGGAAATAGCAGGGCAGTAAAGGTGCAAATTTTTCCAATATTGAACTTCTGGACAGTTAATCAATACCGACCAATGGGCAATGACTAGCTCATAAGGTTCCAACTTGTACGAGTTGGGCAACTTTCCAGAAACTTCAACATCATCGGAGATGATCGAAAGGTTGAACTGCCCTCCATCTACGGGCATATGTTGTGGAGGGTCCTCCAACGCTCCCAAATACAACTTGGTGTACGTTACGCACTCATGCGCAATATATGCTTCAGCGATACACCCTTCGGGTGCAGATTTGTTCATCACATAGTCTTTGTAGTCCCCCAATTGTCTGTAAATGGGTAATTACAGATCGAGCATGTTATGCTTATTGCAACAATATATAAGTGAATAAATAATATTAAATATCGACATATATATAGCCAGATTCAGAGATGCATTACGTACCTTTCCATAGGATACATCCATGTGTAGTGTACTGGACCAGTAAGCAACAATTGTTCCGGAAGATGGAGCATCAGGTGAGGCATGATGTCGAAAAAGTTTGGAGGAAATATCCTTTCGAATTTGCACATGATAAAAATGATGTCCTGTTGCATTTCCAACAAGTCCGATTTCTTCACTTCTCTCGTGCATAACTTCTGAAAGAATCTTGACAAAGCCACTAACGGCTCCACCACCTCTTTGGGAAGGTACCCTCGAATGAAAACAGGGAAGAGGCGTTGGAGCAGTATATGACAGTCATGACTCTTTAGTCAGTACATCTTGTTGTCTTTGAAGTTAACACATCGACTTATATTTCCGGCATAGCCTGAAGGATACCTGACATTACCCATCCAACCAAAGATTTCACTCTTCTGGGCAAGCTTCACGGTATAAAGAGCTTGTGACATTTTTTTCTTCCCATCTCTCAACCACAAATGTTTTCGCAGTCCCATCCTTTTAAGATCAATGCGTGCCTTCGGGCCGTCTTTAGTTTTTCCCTCCCAATTCAACACTGTGCCGACCACACTCTCGCACACATTTTTCTCTATATGCATGACATCTAAGTAATGTCTGATCAGCAACTTGGACCAATAAGGAAGTTCCCAAAAAATACTTTTGTGTGTCCAGAATTTATACCTGTCGGGTTTGTCAGGTATTGACGCCACTATCTCAGGATGATTGCTTAGCTGCCCAAAATCGTATTCATTTAGCACTTCTAAGATTTCATCCCCCGTCCATCTCCTCGGCTGCTCACCTGTTTCCACAGTCCCATCAAATGCCTCAATATCCTCCCGAAATGGGTGATCATGTGGAAGCCAACAACGATGTCGCATCTGTACAATCTTCCTGCAATGAGGTCTGCAACACTCAACCGTCATGCACTCTGGACAAGCCCTGTATCCCCTGGTAACGTTGCTCGGCAACATCCCGCGTGCAGGAAAATCACTAATGGTGCCAACAAGCATGGCATGCATCTGGAACATCTCATTTTTGAACTTGTCATAAGTGGGATGACCATGCTCACTCAAGTACTTAAGCTCCTCAATCAAGGGTCTCAGATACACATCGAGACACTTTCCTGGATAACCCAGCCCTGGAATGATCATAGTGAGCATATTGTATTCTTTCTTCATGCACATCCATGGAGGAAGGTTGTACGGTACCAAAATAACTGGCCATATACTGTATTGAAGACTCATGTTGCCAAAAGGGTTGAATCCGTCAGATGAAAGCCCCAGCCAAACATTTCGAACCTCTGATGCAAAATAAGAAAACTCCTTCACCATGTGCTTCCAAGCCTCTCTGTCAGCAGGGTGTATAAGCGTATCACCGTCAGGCAAATTCCTCTCGGCCCACCATCTCATAGCTTTAGCCGTGTGTGCAGACATGAACAACCGTTCTAGCCTATCTATCAGGGGAAAATACCGAAGTATCTTCACAGCTTTCTTGTTTCCGGCAGGAGTCAACTTATACCTATCTGTACCACATACCGGGCATTCATCAAGGGATTCAAGATCATTCCCATAAGCATCTTCACCCCAGAAGAAAACACAATCATATCTACAAGCATGGATTTTGATGTAGGAAAGGCCAAGATGTTTAAGGATCTGTCACACCTTACGATGAGTGGTAGGAAGACGATGACCGGGGGGCAACAACGAACCAGACCACTTCAGCCAATCATCAACAGCCTTCACACTCATTTTGTTCTCCACTTTGAGCTTCATTACTCCCATAACACTTTCGAGAACAGTCTTATTACACCCGTTGTACAACGGGGTCTGTTGGAAGGCAATGAGGTTGTTGTACTTGTCCATACCAGCAGTGTTAACAGCTGTAGGTAATTGCTGGACCGGCTCAATATGAGGGAAGTCTTCAACGGCGGGAGGGATATCGATATCCGGTGCTTGAGCAAATATACCTCTCTCATGAGGAAACATATCGTTGATCAACCTTGTTGTTGGATCATTGGATGTACTGCCACTCTCAAAAAATTATCCGTGATCATGTTGACCAACTGTTGAGCTCTCACCGTGATAAATCCAACATGTGTACTTATCCCAAAACCCGTTTTTCTTCAAGTGCTCCAATACTTTATCGATGTGAAAACGATATCGCTCGCTACGACACTGACATTTCGTACACGGACAATAATGAATTGTCATCCCTCCACAATTAACCTTCACATATTCTACAAAACTTCTAATTCCACGGTGATATCTTACATCCCATCTTGGAAGACATATCCAATTCTTGTCCATCCTGAAAATTATATATATATAATGCAATATATTAATTAAATAAATTAATCACCCTAGCTAGCTAGCTAGTTATTGCTATATATATATATATTCACAATAATCAAATTAAAATTAACAACAATTAATATATATATATATATATTTACGATCAATCACGCGTACGTACTCAAAATCAACCATCGATCAATTACTCAAACTCCAGAATCAATTAATTAACTCGATCGATCAATATATATATATATATATATATATATTCAAAATCAATTAATATCGATCGATCGATCTATATATTCAACCAATTAAGCATTAATATATACATACATGCATATCATGCACAACATATATATATATATATATTAATTAAGCACGACGTACCTATATATATATATAATGCGCATGAATCATCACGAACTCATTGTCGACATCACCCAAAGATCGATTTCAGAGCATTTTCAGAAAAAATGGAAAGTTTCTTGAATGACAGATCGAGCTGCTGCCCAGATCTGAAATAAGAAACTATAACCGACGAAATGAAAAACTCGTTGGTAATAGTCAAAAAAAATCGTCGGACATTGTCCAAAACTATGACCGACGAGTTTCTGGCGACTATGACCGACGACAAGAAAATCTCGACGGTCAAAAAACTATAACCGACGAGATAATCATGTCGTCGGTTATAGTTTACTATATCCGACGAGATCCCTTCTCGTCGGTCGTTCTTTGAGGATCTCGTCGGATATAGTACTTCTTCTGGTAGTGGGAGCAGCAAAATAGTGGTGGATATACACCAAAATACGAAATGATAATGCAGTACAAGAAATAAGAAGAGTTATTTATAGAAGAATAGTCAGAGGACTAAGAAGCAACCTTCATTCATGAGCACAATGTTCTAAAAGTGGTTAATCAGAGTCGCACTACAACATTTTTGCCCATTACCGGCGAGATCACCGGAGACAAGGCCGGCGACCGGAAAAGTCGCCGGTAATGTTGAACATTACCGGCGACTTAGCCAGTCGCCGGTAATGTCGCCGGAATCTCGCCGGTAATGTTGCAAAACATTACCGGCGACTCCAACCGTCGCCGGCAATGTCTAGGGAGACATTTCCGGCGATTTTCCGGCGGGAATTTCGCCGGAAATGTCTCCCTAGACATTGCCGGCGACGGTTGGAGTCGCCGGTAATGTTTTGCAACATTACCGGCGAGATTCCGGCGTAAAGTCGCCGGTAATGTCTTCATTTCCGGCGACTTACTCCGTCGCCGGCAATGTAGTCAAAATTGTAGACGGAAATTGTAGTCGTTAATCGTACGTAGACGGAAATTGATAATCGAAATTGTAGTCGGAAAATGTAGCCGGAAATCGTAGACGGAAATTGTAGTCGTTAATCGTAGACGGAAATTGATAATGGTAGGGCTGGGATCGTTACGGGACGGGTCGGGATTCGACCTATCCCGATCCCGATCCCGAAAGTAAAATCGGGATCGGGACGGGTCGGGATTCGACCTAATACCGAATTATCCCGATCTCGATCGGTTCGGGACGGGTTCGGGACCAATCGGGACCAATCGGGACCATTCTGCATATTACTTTTTTTTTTGAAAACCTGCACATTAATTACTGCTTGCAATCAAGAACATAGCACAATAACAAGTTCATACTCATATAGCAAACTAATACAAAACCAGTAGCCAAACTTAATACAAACCAGTAGCCAAACTTAATACAAACCACTGAAACCAGTAGCAAAAGGCCAAACTTAATACAAAACCAGTAGCCGAAAACATCAGTAAACAGTTCATACTTCATAGCAAACTTAATAAGTAATAACATATCAACTTATCAAGAACATAGCAACAACAATAGCTTCAGATAAAACACCATTAACTTGTCTCTGAATCATATTCAGATCCCAGCTCAGTGTCATCATCACTGACTTCAACAAGTTCATCATCTGATTCATCATCAACTTCAACAACTTGTTTCTTTCCCTTGAATGTTGGAGGAGGACAGTTACTTGAAGAGGCTGTGCTTACATGCTCTGAAAGACAAACAATTTCATTTAGACATTTAGTTGTTAGAACAACTCAAGAACATGACATTATTCTTCTTTGTATATTCTGAATCTTGTACATGATCAATATAGGAATTCAATGAGGATCTGTCATAGACCAATCTATGTTTTCGAATACATAGTTATATCTGTGTATATATTGCAGTAACTTCAAAAAGGCACATCAGTTCAACAGAACTGATGCATTGGTTCACATTGGTTCACATTGGTTCACATTGATTCAGTCCCTGAACTGATGCATTGGTTCACATTGTTCAGATCAGTTTCTGAACACAGATGCATTGGTTCACATTGGTTCACACTGATGCATTGGTTCACATTGGTTCACATTGATTCAGTCCCTGTAAGTTCTATTTGTTTTCATTCTATAAACACAGATGTTCTTAACAATGTTCGAGAATTTGGACTGGGCTTAGATATTTGGGACGGGTCGGGATTTTCGGTATCTATTCGGCCCATCCCGATCCGACCCGTTTATTTTAATTCGGGATCGGGACGGGTCGGGACGACATAATTTTAGAGGTGTATCCCGACCCGATCGGGACGGGATCGGGACGGGTCGGGTTCGGTATCGGGATTTCGGTATTGGATTCTCAGCCCTAGATAATGGAAATTGTAGTCGGAAAATGTACGTAGCTGGAAATGGTACGTATACGGAAAATGTAGTCGTTAATCGTACGTATACGGAAATTGATAATCGAAAATGTAGTCGGAAAATGTAGTCGTTAATCGTACGTATACGGAAATTGATAATCGAAATTTTAGTCGGAAAATGTAGTCGTTAATCGTACGTATACGGAAATTGATAATCGAAAATGTAGTCGGAAAATGTAGTCGTTAATCGTACGTATACGGAAATTGATAATCGAAATTTTAGTCGGAAAATGTAGTCGTTAATCGTACGTATACGGAAATTGATAATCGAAATTTTAGTCGGAAAATGTAGCCGGAAATCGTAGACGGAAAATGTTGTCGGATATTCTTTGGGAAATAATGACATTACCAACGAGTTATAAGCAACTCGTTGGTAATGACATTACCCACGAGTTAACTCGTCGTTGGTAATGTCATTACCAACGAGTTGCTTATAACTCGTTGGTAATGTCATTACCAACGAGTTAACTCGTTGGTAATGTCATTACCCACGAGTTGATGTCGTTGGTAATGACATTACCAACGAGTTATAAGCAACTCGCCGGCAATGTTGTCTGGATAGAAACTGGGTGGTCGAGCCCGAGCTTCATTTCTCCTCCTCCTCCTCTCCCTCTCCTCCTCCTTCGGCGAAAACTAGTTCACCTCATCCTCCTCTCCATCTCCTCCGATCCTCTCCCTCACCTCCTCCTCCTCTCCCTCACCTCCTCCTATTTCTCCTCCTCCTCCTCTCCACCGAGTCATCTCCTCTCCTCCTCCGATCCTCTCCTCCTCTCCTCCTCCCCTCCTCCCCTCCTCTCCTCCCCTCACCTCCGTCGCCGGCAAAGCATATCGGACTCCACCATGGCAGGTCCGATCCTCTCTCTCTCCCTCTCTCTCTCTCTCTCAATTTTTAATTATTTTTTTGCATGTGTATGTGTATGTGTATGTGTATGTGTATGTGTATGTGTAAATTAATTAGGGTGCTAAGTTGGAAATTAGGGTGATAAGTTATAAATTAGCATGTATGTATATATGTGATGTATATATATATTTAGGTATGTGAAAATGAAGTGATGTATATATATATGTGAAAATTATGTATAAATGTGGTTTGGATGAATATGTGATGTATATATATGTGGAAATTAAACCTAATTAAGATGCATGATATATATACACATCGAATATGTATAGTCGTTAATTTAGGTGATATAGTTGTTAATTAATCGTATAAATGAAGGTGGAAATCGGGATCGGGACGGTTTAGAACCAGAACGGTTTTAAACCGGAACGGTTTGGAACCGGAACGGTTTGAAACCGGAACTGTTTGTAACCGGAACGGTTTGAAACCGGAACTGTTTGTAACCGGAACCGTTATGTTACAAATGTTTCCGGTTATAAACAGTTCCGGTTTCTAACGGTTCCAGTTCCAAACCGTTCCGGTTCCGATTTGGTATAGAACCGAAACGGTTTGGAACCGGAACGGTTTGGAACCAGAACCTTTATGTTACAAACGTTTCCGGTTACAAACAGTTCCGGTTCTATACCAAACGGTTCCGGTTCCAAACCGTTCCGGTTCCGATTTGTTATAGAACCGAAACGGTTTGGAACCGGAACGGTTTGAAACCGGAACTGTTTGTAACCGGAACCGTTTGTAACATAACGGTTCCGGTTACAAACAGTTCCGGTTTCAAACGGTTCCGGTTCCACACCGTTCCGGTTCCGATTTGTAATTGAACCGAAACGGTTTGGAACCGGAACTTATTGTAACTGGAACCGTTATGTTACAAACGGTTCCGGTTCCAAACAGTTCCGGTTTCAAACGGTTCCGGTTCCAAACCGTTCCGGTTCCGATTTGTTATAGAACCGAAATGGTTTGGAACCAGAATGGTTTGGAACCGGAACTGTTTGTAACCAGAACCGTTATGTTACAAACGGTTCCGGTTACAAACAGTTCCGGTTTCAAACGGTTCCGGTTCCACACCGTTCCGGTTCCGATTTGTTATTGAACCGAATCCATGACTATTACGATGTCCAGGAGGTTTTGCGGCTAATTGGCTTCGGAGAGGTTCCCGAAATAGTGGAGGGAACAGTAGTCAAGCTTCCTCCTCGCCCGCAGTTAGCAACACGCCCAGTGGGCCAATGATGACTGCTCGCACGAGAGCCTTGCTAGAGGCGCGAGCTGAGGAGGAAGCTGCACGATCAAGAGCCGTGGAACCGGAATTCGAGGCTCGAGCCTCAGTCTCTAGACGCTCAATCAGCAGACGTCCCTCCTGTGGCAGAGCCTCAGACGAGCGACAGTCAACGGGGGCATCAGAAACTCCCTCAATCCGAATGCCCCATATTCGGATGGTGCCTACTCCCGTTTCACGGGAATCATCTGAGGCACATGGTGGTGCTGGCGCCTCATCGTCCAGGCCTCGTCTATCTCCGCCGTCCGGTCTCTTCCTACCCGACGAGATTCCTATCATCCCTGAATTCGATGATAGGGGGATGCCTGTTTATATTGAAGGACGGCCGGATTTCCTGACCGTGGAGGAAGCGTATAACTTCCTCCCGTTCGACCCCGTGTATCTTTGGAGTGTGAGGTGCACCAACCAACAAACGGACGATGCAGGTAAATTTTATTTAACATCAAATTGATTAATTAATTATTACTTAAGACTTGCGATTGGTTCAATTAATGATATCAATTTGTTGACATTGTTTTATTAGGCAATTTCGTTAATGGGACTGGAAAACGGAAAGGGGCTAGAGGCACCTGCACCGGGAAGAGACTTGAGCAGGCCACCGGCGGAAGGAAAACGCCCATAAGGGCCAATGAGGATGGCGAGGTGATCGAGGCATTCGACACCACGCGCAAATATGTCAGCATGGCCGGTGCGATCGTGCGGGACAAGGTCCCAATGCTTTGGCCAGATTGGGAATCTGTGACTATCTACGTGAAGATGCAAGTGCATAATGCACTCAGTGTGAGTAAAATCGTATTTTCATTACGTAAATTTTACATTTATTAATTAAGTCCACTTAAATATATAATTTTACCTTTTATATATTCATATTGCAGGTGTGGTTTGACGTGGATGAAGTTCTTATTCACACGTGGGTAGAGCGTCAACTACATAATCGGTGATGTGCTTCGACTTATTTGAATATATATCGAGTTAGATTTTTGTTTATCAACTGTTTTAATATCTCTAACTTTTTTTCCTTATTTTAATATAGGTATAAAGAGTGGAAGAACGAGCTTTCTTCCCATTACACTGTATACAAGGAGCTAGGCCGAGGTTCTACCCCTAGCGAATTCCTGTTTAGGGAGTACGAGTGGCTGTGGCTGATAGCCCACTTCGAGCACCCCAAAGCTCAGGTATGCATCCTTAATATATCTTACAAGCCTAATGTATCGTATCAGATTGAAATAGTTAGTTACTAATTTGTTTCCATATGTTTATCAAACAAGGCGATTTCGAAGACGAACCGGGCGAATAGATTGAAAAACACCAGGGCCCATCATGCAGGTTCACTCAACTACATGGGTTGGTCGACTAAGGCGCAGCAACAACAAGAAGTGAACCCCTTGGTGTATATTCATCAGAAGTTCTATCCGCAGTGCCCTGACGAAGCGGTAAGTCTTTCGCCTCTCCATGTGTTAATAAAACTATTTTTCGATATTAATAGATGTTGTTAGTTAATACGTTGTTCATTTTCGCTTTTCAATTAGGCGAGAGTGGAGAAGGCGACCGCAGAAGTGACCATGAGTATAGCTCGGACTAACCATCATGACTGCTCCGAGGAAGAAGTCACCCAGTATGCCTCTCAGATCGATCCGCTTGATCCCCCGATAGCGGCTCAGATCATGGCAAAAGCGTGCGGGACTGGAAAGAATACCTACTACTGTAGGGGAATGGGCTCGGCGGGCGAAGGAGTATTGAAAACCACTTCACAATACTCTACCGGGTCAAGAAGTTCAAATTCTAGTCGTAACCTCGCATCGGAGCTTCAGAGGACGCAGAGAGAGTTGGAGGAGCAAAAGAGGCAGATGGCCGAGTACCAAATGCAGCAGACACAGGTGCAGGCTCAGATGTACACATGGATGCGGACGATGTACGAGGCTCAGACTACCGGACAACCGTTCCCCACACCTCCCCCGGTCCCGGTCCCTCCGTTCCCTAGCTATCCACCACCACCACCGCACCAGTCAACGCCAGAGCAAGACCAAGGTAGCCACCGGAATTCAAATGAGTACTTTGATTACTTCGACCCTGACCCGCAAGTTCCTCGACCCTGACCTGTAGTTGTAGTTAATTTTCGTATCGTCGTTGCTATTTGTACTGTACGTTGGACATTTATGTGTACTGTTGAACTTGTATGATTGTACGGTTTATGTCTTTCAATGCAGGTTCTGGAATTGGGCCCAATCCAGAACCGCGTTTTTTTTTCAAAATTTTTTCAGACATTGCCGGCGACATGGAACTCAGTCGCCGGCAATGTCACAAATTCCGGCTACGGCGGCGGAACCATTGCCGGCGACAGCGTCGCCGGTAATGTAGGAGACATTGCCGGCGACTCGAGTCGCCGGTAATGTCGGAGACATTGCCGGCGACTCAAGTCGCCGGTGATGTCTCCGACATTACCGGCGACGCCGTTTCCCGTCGCCGGCAATGTTAACACCGGCGGGAGATTTCCGGCGACGTCATTGCCGGCGATTCGTCGCCGGGAATGACATTTCCGGCGAAAAAAAAAGACAAGGCCGGCGACCTCCCGTCGCCGGTAATGTCTCCTTTTCTTGTAGTGTCGGGTTAGTCGAGGGACAAAATGATTAAACGGCGACTAGTCGGATATTAGTCGAATAAGTTGGATCTGTTATTTTTTAATTAAATTTAATAATATCCATACAAATAAATGAAAGAAAATAGAGATACTTAGTTAAAATTAAACAAAAAAATAATATACACACACATAAATCAAAGAAATAAAGTACTTGTGTGTCTAGATAATATTTTCTTCTTCTTCTTTTTTGGCTTATGCACTCTTTTTTTCTTATTAAATTTATGCATGTTTATACAGAAAAAATTAACAAAATTTTTAAAAAAATGACCGATTAGTCGGCTCAATCTGACTTTGACCGACTTTTGACAGACTTGACCGACTTTTTGGCGTTGACCGACTTGCTAAAATCAGTTCGGATACTAAAAAGCACCGACTAGTCGGCCGACTTTTCTGACTTTTTGAACACTGCATGAGCATATACTCAAGCACTTTAAGTCTAAGCTTGAGAAACAAAAGATACATACCCTTTGAGAGATCAAGGAGATGTTAAAAAAATATATTGACATCAATCCTGTGAAATTCGATCTGGGAAAAAGACCCAATGGTCTGTGGGCCCAAGCTACATGACATGAATTCTATTTGTCATGTAAAAGCAATCATTCAATACAATGAAGAGGATCATAAAGAATTCAGTAAGGACATGGCTGATCTTTTGGAAAAGAGATTGATAAGACAAGCAAATAGTCATCATCACGCTCCAGCATTCTATGTTAGGAATGGTGATAGACTATAAAGATGTCAATAAGAAAACCGTAATAGACAGCTATCAAATAACACAGGTAAGAGTTCTAATCAACAGGCTCAAAGGAGCCAACGTGTTCTCAAAGTTTGATGCAAAATCAGGATTCTGCCAAATCAAAACGCATCCTGATAGCATTTCCCTTACTGCCTTTGGAACAACACAGGGACACTACAAATGGCTAGTAAGGCCTTTTGGGATGAAACGAGCTTCATCCATTTTTCAGAGAAAAATGGACAACATGTTCAAAAAAGTTGCAGACATTTGTGTCATTTATATCGATGATATATTAGTCTTCTCGAAAAACAAAGAAGAAGACATGAATCATTTCTATGAGTTAGTCAACCTCATAGTTTAGCATAGAATCATTCTAGGAGATAAGAAAGTCTTTCTCATCCTAGATGAAATTGCCTTCCTAGGGATTAACATAAGAAATAGAGTGATGAAGCTTCAATCTCATATCTGAGAAAAATTCTGAAAATTTTAGATAGAATCCCTGACGGTAAAAGTCTACATAAATTTTTAGGAGTCATAAACTACGGAACAAACTTCCTTTCAAAATTGCTGGATTAAAAGCAATACTGTCACAAATTAAGCTCTAAGAAAACTTGAAAATTTACAGAGGATGACAAAAAGGTCATTAGGCAAATCAAAGAGCTTTGCAAAAATTTGCCTCCACTTCATCAACCTGAAGAAAATGATGAAATCATTCTTCAGACAGATGCTAGTGACAGTTTTTTGGCAGGTGTAATGCTGACAAGAGCGTCAAGCACTAACACATAAAAAATTTAAAGTTTTGCAGTGGAAAATTCAACTCTTCATAACAGAATTATCCCACAAAAGAAAAGGAAATTATGGCAATAAAAAAATAATTGAAAATTCTTCTGCCTTTTTAGAAAAACCATTCATTGTGAGAGCAGATTGTGTCAAAGTGAAAAAATTTCAAAAATTTTAAGCTTGATAAATCTACTGATAGGGGTAGATCGAAAAATTGACAATTATTTCTCAACTAATATGATTATGATGTGGAACTAATTGTAGTTAACAAGAACTATCGCCCAGAAGATGTAACAAGAGAAATGGCGATGTTCCAAATAAACAAAAGGAGCAGCGAACTTCGAAATCCTAGGAGCAGGAGGCCAGGAAAATAAACTGAACAACCAGAGGAGTCCATTGAAAATGTTCCAAAAAATTTCTTCATATCCTAAAAGACCAGCCTTAACTAACCAAGTCAAGGGTAAAAGATTGGTTAGCCCATCTTAAACAGCAGACGGTAAAGGCTGCTACTTTGCCAAAAAGTAAAAAACATTCTACAAGGTTTGTAAACATCTTCAAATATCAACTAAATACCTTCATTGAATCAGTTTTCCAAACTGACCTATGTTGAGCTTTTTATCATAAGGTTTTGCTGGACAATTTAATGTTCATCTTCCACGAAAAAAACAAAAGGCTTATGGTAGAGGCCATAGATGCCTTAGCTGGAGAACTGAACTGAACCAATAGGAAAAATAACAAAGTGTTCTTAATGAACCAGTAGTGCAGTACATCAGAACACCTGAAAGGGTAAAAGTACCGATTCAGGCGCTAAAGAAGCCAAAGTGGTTCAAATTTCACAACACCATTGGAAGACACTCAATTAAGACATTTCTTCATGATACACTTTTCACTGTTTTATGACCATTCCTAGGAAGATACGTGGTGAATGTTCAAAGTAAGCATCTGCAAGAGTACAAATTGTGGTTAGTTGAGAATGGCTTTGTTCATAATTTATGGACAAAAACTAATGATGATCTCATCGGATCGCTTGCTATCATATGCAATACATCTAAGAATGTAAGGAAGATCAACTGCATTCTTAGACTCAAGTTCAGCTCTACACCTCCAAAATGGGTGCAGAAAACCAATAGAAAGACTAAGTATATTTCTCCATACCACTATGTCAAAATCATCCAAGGCCAGTATCTAGAACCAGCATATAATTGATACAATAGAACTCATAATCCTAATATCCCATTGATGAAAGCCATGACATTGAAATATATCAAGAAAATAATCGAAGAAGATCAAGAGATTACTTTTTCTAGCTAGGGTTTCCATTTCTTTTATTTATATAAAATACTTGGTAGATAAATTTGAATCCTTGGAGCAAGCTAGGGCTTTCTAATTAATTTGATACATGACAAATAATGTGGACAACAATTTCTTAGAACATACTCGAGTCGTGCACTGTGATCCTGCCTGTGGGAGGATCTAGGTATTGATTTGGTGAATTGTTGTGATTCAAATAGTACACAACATTTTTTTAGATAAATAATAGAAATTGTTCGAGCTGATAAATTATAAGGATAACACCGATTACCGGCTCATTAGAAAGAAATTCCTAAAGTAATCTATACTATAAACATGCTCTGCACATACCTACCATAACATAACTAGACATAGGAAAATGTCTATAAAAAAATTTGAGCCCCACATCCTATCTAGTTATTCATCCCAAACTACAGAAACACTTGTTGCTTTTTAGTCTGCTTCTTCACGAGAGCAGTTGTCTCCAATGCCATCTTCTTCTGCGGGGACTCGTATTTTGTCACACGGTCACTCACTGCCTTGTAGGAGTAGCCTCAGGCGGTGGGGTTTCTGATAGGCATTTTACACCACTCAAAGATATCCTTATTCTTGTGCAAATTATATCAATGTAGTATTATGACAAATAAGAGTCATTACCCACTGAAGATTAATGAAATTAAGTATTAAGACAAAAATAAATATTAAAACCAGTTTTATGGCAGACTCGACCGACAGATACAAATCTAATTAATTACCTAACTTAGACTCAAACAAAAAATTACGAAATAAATACTGGACATACTAGATACAGTGATGGACTCCCATACAAAATTTCAAGTAATTCAAATTTGATTTGATATGTGAAAAAAATTAAAGAAAAGAGGTCAATGCAAGAAAATATTGTGACGACCCGAACCAGAATCGGTAGTATTGTCGGCACGATTCACGAGTTAGCGTATAGTCGCGGTTTTACGTTATATGTGTGGTTTGTCGATTTAATTCGCGACTTTATTAACGACCGAGAATTTGAATTGAGTTTCTTCATGGAAGTTGTAGAGCACATGATTTCGAGCTCTAGGGCGGTTCCGGATGATTTTTTCGATAACCGAGGAATATAATATGATTATTCGAAGTTTCGGATTTCGACGAGTTTATCCGTTTGTTTCGTGTTTATCCGAATCATTTTGGTTATTCGTTTTGGACCGTCGATCGACCCGAGGCGCGAGTATAAATATCGGAAATAGTCGAGAAATAGTCGTAAATCACTGTTTGAGGTTTGACTGGCATTGACCATACGTTGACCTTATATTTTTGGAAAGTGACCGTTGACCCGTGAAGGGAGAACGCGACCCGTTTGTGCTCGCCGGCCGACCCGATTTTTCCGGCCATCTCCGGCCACGCTGAGGGTACCAATCGATTCCCCTTGACTTCCTTTACTTTTTTATGTTAAGTTTGCTTAAATTGGTGAGGTTTTGGTTGAACCCGATTCGGGTCCGTTTCAAGTATATCGCCAGTATTGGTTTGCAGTTTTTCGGCGAGCCACGGTGGTGGTGGTGGTGGTGGTTAGGGGGGTTCGACTCCCCTTGCCACTGTGAGGCTCACTGTGTGTTTAATTTTGGCTAAGATTGAGATTTGAAGTGAACCCAATTAGGTTGCCGGAGGAGGAATTCTGTTTGGTTTCGAGTGAAATTGGTGTGGTTCTAGTGAGAATTGGACTTGATGGTAGTTATAAAAGAGGATGGGCTTGAGGTGAGCTTCAAAACTGGAGCTTCCTCGCCGGAGAAAGTCACCGTTGACGGCGCACCGCCGGCGGCGGCGGTCAACGGCGGTGCTCCGGTGAGAGGGTTGACTTTTCAGATTTCGGTGTTTTTAATGTCATTTTTCTCGTAATCGCGCCCTGATTATCGTCTAGAGGTTTTCGTATTGATTTGGGTATCGGATTTTCAGTCGAAGGTTTCGAGTGGAGATTTCGGAAATTCAGTCGATTATTTTGTACAGTTTAATATGTTTTCGGGAACGGTTGGTTACCGTGATTAAGTACAGTATTGTGGACTATGGTTTTGATCAGATATGTTTATGATTATTCAGGGGATCGAGATGGAGATCGTGCTTCAGGCGAGGGATCTTCCGCTGGACCACGAGATTAGCGCGAGTGTGCGCTTGCTGATCTGTGAGTGGACACGTTTATATTTTCACAGTTGTTTGCGAGTTCATGATTTATTGTGATTTTTCGTATTTACTTTATACGATGTTGAGATATATGTTATTTTCGGAGGTATTATTTTATATTTATTGGTGATGGCATTACTGCATCGATGCTTCAGCTACTCGGCTGATCACCAGTAGTCCGCCAGAGTTGAGAGATTCCTCTGGACCAGAGTTGAGAGATTCCTCTGGGCAGGGTTGAGAGATTCCCCTGTATGCTGCCAGGGTTGAGAGATTCCCCTGGCCTATCACCGTCGGGTTTGAGCAATTCACCTGACGTCGGGCTTGAGAGATTCGCCTGACAACCTCCATATATATGTTTTCCGAACTCGCATTGTTTTACATTGATTATGTATATAACTGGTGAAAGGCATATGTTTATTTTCGTCCACTCACTCTAACGTTTTATTTGCCTTTCCCCTGGGCTTTTCGGTTTCCGTGCCCAGTTTGCAGTTCGGATTCTGGTGTCTCACGTCGCGGTTGGAGGCTAGTGATTCGAGCTACCTGTGTTTTCCAGTAGGTTCTTGTTTCGCCTACTGATGTGTATATTGTATATATTACACTAGAGGTCGCTCTGATACATTCTGATACATGTTTTATACGGATTTTCTCGGATATATTATATATATATTACAGTATGTTTACTGTTTGTTGATTATGATATGATATTGAGAAATCCGGATGGGATTGGTGCCCACGGTTTGGCTTTTGTGGCATAGGATGAAGTGTTATTTTCAGGGTGCAGGTTAATGCAATTCCACGTTAGCAATGTTACTCTGCCGAAATTTTGAATGGTTTTTGTTGGTTCTCGTTTTCAGAAGGGGTTCGATTCCAGTTTAGGCAACTAAATCGGGGTTGGGTCCTTTCAAATATATTATGATTTATGACGAAAATCAATGGATAAATTAGTTAAGGGGGTTGTCGTTGACCATCGTCAATCCATCAATAATACCATGCTTATGGATGAAATTTCTAAGGAGGATTCAGTCTTTATGAACACAACCTGTTACATAATCCTTATGGTTATATTGGTGAAGGTACGTTTATTACCAATGACTATCCCTCAAAGAACTCAAAGGTCACGGACCCGAATTTTCTGAGAATGAAGCATTATGATTTAGAAAAGGGTTGAAAATCTACAAGATTTTACAAGTACACTACAGTCGTGTCTTGCTGGACCTAGGGTTCTTAGAACCAAAAGTCTGGGTTTCTACAACAGAGAGATTGGGGAACATCTTGAAGAAACAACAGGCATCAAACTCTCATAGATGTGAATCCCTAAATATACATACTAAGCGTGCACTCAAAGCATACAAGATAGAAATCACCAATGGAAAACCAACAAAGAAACCTCATCCAAAAATACAACAAAATTATGTTAAAGTGTATATATTATCTAGACTTCATGTACGGGACTTCAAAACAGTCCTTAACAAAGTATTTAGTTACTCATAATGTATGAAAATGAATCAAAACAATTCATGGATAAACTAATATAAACAAAGAGGAGAAGAATTGCTGCAGACGCAATTTTGACCTATCGAGATACAATCTCAACTTGTCGAACCTGAGCGGCAGATACTCCTTTGGCTGGCTGCTCTAGCTTGCACGTCTTTAACTCCCAAAATTGTTGATTAGCCTCTCCAAAAACCCTAAAGAAAGTTTATGTATTGGATTTATTGGGCTAGACTTTGTCCATCTAGTTTTAATCTTCTTTTATTTGCAAGACACAATACTTCTTAATCCTTTTTGTACCAGCAAGGTTCAAAAAGGCGTTAAGCGGAATTAGGCAGTAGAGCTATTGCCTCGCGCCTAGCAGTCTAGGCGGAGATTAACTAAATTATAGGTGGTAACTAGGCGGATTATTATTTTTTATATTTTTAATTAATTGTATATTTATTTAGTATATTATAATATGAATAATGAAGAAAATATTATAAAGAACTGTCATCAAAATACATTGTCTCTAAAATCCTTTTTACACCAGGAACCCTCAATTTAACTCATTTTTTTTATTTTCTTCATAAACCTATGAAAATAAATAAGTATTTTAACTAAAAACATAACAAGAACACCAAATATTGGGACCATTTAAGTACTATTTAGTTGCATAAACATGCAATTATCAGTTTCCTCCTGCATCCCTCTTTTCTCTCTACCAACAGGGACTAGAGTAGTAAGTCGAGATTCTCCAAAATTCAACGAAGATGCCCCATCTATATGCATCGGGATCGCCGCTTGTGGAGATGATCCAACTAGCTATGACACTGGCTTGGACCGACGTCATGTGAACCTGAAGATATAACTCATGTCCATAGAGGTGTCACCCTTAGCGTTATGAGCCTTGGGTTTCACTGCAGATGGGCTTAATAGTGGGTTACCAGAACAATATGTAACCTGTAAAATAACATAATTGGTCAATGAGTCCTTCTCAAAAAGAGGGTTCCCCTACATGAAGGATATGTGTCTTTGTGCCCCTTCCTTAGTACCATGCATGGGAGCCACATGGGGATCATACACAGTCTTGCGGGGAACCTCCTCACCATCCGAGGTCACCAGCTCACTCATTGATTGTCTCTCCGTCGCTGAAACCTGCGGCACCCCTGGTGGGCCGAGAACTCCATCGGAGTCGTAGGTGATTTCTCAAAACCCAACGGCTCTTTTTCCTCATGGACTCTTTGTTCTATACATCAATTCTCACCATGCATAAACAAACCACAAAGAGAGAGAAAAACCCACGCGTGGACGGGTACTCAAAATAGATTGGCATTACACAATTCGGGGCAAAACGGAACTTACGTTTGACAACAATGCCACACCGGAGATCCACCCGCACGAACAGCTTTAAAATACCCGACTTGAGCACCGCTGGATCTTGGAAAAGGAAGCTGCCAATGGAGTTTCCAATCCGCTTGGCCCATTCATCATCTAGTGTTGCTTTTAGAACATTCCTTACGAACATCCAGACCCATGTCACTGCAGTCCAATAACCCATCGAACTCCTCCACAACCATCATGAAATCTTAGTAGTACCAAGGTCCACGAGTGGCCCTTTTTAGAACCTATGGGTCTCCGAACTCACAAAATAAATGATTGAGACTGTGGCGGTGCGCCACAACCTTACCTGGCCCAAGAAGACCATGCCATAGATGTGTCATAGCAACCTTAAATGACTATTCACAGACCTCTGGCAAAGCCACTGGCCCGAACAATCGCGTGACTCAATAGTGTGTACTAGTACCGCCCTCCACCTCAGTCGCTGCATCCTAAGGGACAAGATCGATGACATCCAAGTCATCCTCATCCTCATCTGAAAAGCAAAAGTGGTAGCAAATTGCTCTGCCACATCATCCGCATCCGCCGCCAAGTTCAAGTCTAGGGTAATAAGGCTCTAAGGGAGAGAGAATCAAGGGAATAGAGAGAGAGAGAGAGAGAGAGAGAGAGAGAGAGAGAGAGAGAGAGAGAGAGAGAGAGAGAGAGAGAGAGAGAGAGAGAGCAACAACTCAACAATATTACACAACATATTTGCACGTACATGTTAAACGATCGATCCACGTAAATATTTGTTTTCTTCTCGATCGTTATTTTTATTTTCTTTCAGTACATGTGGTACTGTCTTCAATGCAAATTGAAACATGAGAGCAAATTAGTTGGAAGCTTGAGTTCCTTGTAGGGTATGTATATGACATACCATCTCTTAAGTTTAAACAGGTTTTATGCAGAAACTCTTTTAGGTAAAAACTGTGGGATCCTAACTCTTGGAGATCCAAAAACTCACTTCACAAAAACACAAAGTTATACAGACTGATTACAAGTTTAAATCACAAATAAACTTGATACTACATCACCTTGTAGTATGTAATCTGTACAAGCTCCTTTGTGACTTAATCTGAGATGCACCCGTTGAGGACCAGCTATCAGATCTTCTTCTTTAATTCAATTCAAACAGGGTATGTATGCATATGAAATGACTATGAATCTATCTCACAAGGAACATACAGACTCACACAAATATCACCCAAAGATATTAATAGCACTGTATTGTCACAAAATATAGTGAGCTTACCTTGGAGTAGCCATAGTCTTTAATCATATTCCTCATCCACAATAATTGAGTACAGCAGCTACATATTTAGATTCTGCGGTTGAGAGACAGATGCAATTTTGCTTCTTACTTTGTCATGCTATCAAATTGTTTCCAATGAAGAAACATCCACCTGAGGTGCTCTTTTTGTCCTTAAGATTTCCACCCAAGTCAGCATCTGACTATCCTATAATCTCTACACTAGTATCAAATGTGTAAAACACACCACATTCAGTAGTACCAGACACATATTTGAAGATTCTTTTTACCGCCACCAAATGCATTAGGATTGGCCTAAAATCTTGCACACACCCCTACACTATATGATATGGCAGGTATACTAGCAGTTAAATACAACATACTTCCTATCATACTTTTATAGTGCTTATGATATATAGACTTACCTTTGGGATCCCCATTCAATTTAGCAGTGGTACTCATGGGATTAGAGGCAGGTTTAAAAGAGGCTAGACCAAACTTGTCAACTAGGTTAACAACATATTTAGTCTGAGAGAGAAACATACTTGAAGGCAATTGTTTTACCTAGAGTCCCAGAAAGTGAGTGAGTTCACCACACATGCTCATCTCAAATGCACTTTCCATAACAGAAGCAAATTCCTTGACCAGATCAACAGAGGTAGAACCAAATACTATGTCATGTACATAGACTTAAGCAATGACAATGTATTTTGAACATTTCTTCACAAATAAGGTTATGTCAACAAATCCTCTTGCATACCCTTTGCTCACCAAATATGTGGATAGCTTTTCATACCATGTTCTAGGAGACTACTTTAGCCCATACACAGCCTTTTTAAGTTTGTACACATGATCAGAACATTTAGGATTTTCAAAGCCTGGAGGTTGTTTGACAAATACCTGCTCAGTAAACTCACCATTTAGGAAGGCAATTTTGACATCCATTTGGTACAGTTTGATCTTCAGATGACAAGCCATGGCAAGCAACAATCTGACAAACTCAAGTTTGGCTACTGGAGCAAGAGTTTTATCATAATCAACTCCCTCAATCTGAGAATAGCCTTAAGCTACAAGCCAAGCCTTATTTCTGGTGATGTTGCCAAACTCATCATACTTGTTTCTAAAGACCCATTTGGTTCCCACTATATTCATCTCAGTTGGTCTAGGAACAAGTTCCCAAACATGATTTCTTTCAAACTGGTTCAGCTTTTCCTACATAGCCTTGATTCAATCATCATCTTTCAGAGCCTCCTTCAGATTTCTAGGTTCAAAGGTGGACACAAAACCACTGTTTGTGATTTTGTTAATCTCCTCCTCATTCTTAGTCATAAAGAAAACTAGAGCTACATGTGTCACAACTTCATCCTGACTTGATTCATTTGAAGCAGATGGAGGTTTGGCATCAGCTGAAGTACTTGCCTGCCTTCTGGTTCTAATCCCCTGGGATGGATCACTAAGGATGTCAGTTGCAGATTGATCTTTTTGGACTTGTTTGAAACCATGCTTGTACAGAGGCGTTGGACTAAGAATAGGATCTTCATCTACATCATCTAAGAGATTCCCATTTTGTTATGGGCTTCTAACTTGATGTTCTACATCTTCAATGTAATACTCAATCTGCTGAGTAGCAGCATCATCTACTGATACATTTATGGATTCCATGAGGGTTCTGGTTCTCATGTTCTGAACCCTATAAACCATGTTGACTGATGCATAACCAAGAAAGATCCCTTTGTTACTCCTTGAGTCAAACTTTGCCAACTCTTCTCTATCTCTGTAGTGTAACATGGACTTCCAAAAGCATGTAGATGCTTGATGTTTGGTTTCTTCCCTCTCCATAACTCATAATGAATTTTCATGATACCAGGTCTAAAGAATGTTATGTTTGTCGTATACAAGCTGTGGTAATTGCATCAGCCTAGAAATGACACTTGTGCCAGTAGAATGTAACATGACCCTAGCCATACTGATCATCACTCTATTTTTTCTCTCCACAATGTCATATCTTGTGGTGTCTTTACATAAGAGAATTCATGAAAAATCCCTCCCTGATGGAAAAATTCAGCAAAAGAGGCATTTCTGAACTCAGTTCCATGATCAAATTTAACTCTCAGTATGCTTAGGTTAGAGGGTTGTTTTTCTCATTTGATAATCTTTTGCTCAGGCCAGAAAATTCTCAAAGGCATCACTCTTTTCTCTCAGAAAACACACTCAAGTGAATCTTGTGAAGTCATCAACCGCAACTAGGATGTATCCTTTACCACCAAGACTCTCAATCTGTGCAGGACTAACAAGATCATTATGAAGCACTTCGAGTGGCCATTTGGTAATGTTAGAATTGATAGCCTTGTTGGAAACTTTAGTCATATTTCTCACCTTGAAACCTTCACACATTTTGCTAGATTTTTCCTTCAAAGAAGGTAATCCTTTACCACCAAGACTCTCAATCTGTGCAGGACCAACAAGATCATTATGAAGCACTTCGAGTGGCCATTTGGTCATGTTAGAATTGATAGCCTTGTTGGAAACTTTAGTCATATTTCTCACCTTGAAACATTCACACATTTTGCTAGATTTTTCCTTCAAAGAAGGTAATCCTTTCACACAGTTAGCAGAAGACAACTTCAGCAAATCCAGTAGTGCCACAATTCCAAAGTTTCTTCATTTGTGAACATCAAGAATTTTTTAACTTTTGTTTTAGCAGATCCATTTACATGAATTTGGTAGTAGTTGTCCTCAGACCACAGCCCTTGCATCACAAATATTCCGGCATAATCCAGCACAATACACATGTATTTTTTGAACCAAACATCCTCATATTTATCAATGAGTTAACTTACACTGATAAGATTGGCTTTTAGACCTTCTACAAAGTAGACATTCTTCAGGCTGGGACTATTTTTTGCTTGAACAGTTCCCCTTTCAGTAACTTCACATTTTTTTCCATCCCCAAACACTAATCCACCAGTGGTAAAATCAGTGGTCATGGATAAACCAATGTTTATTCCCAATCTAAGTCTAGAACATCCACTGTCAACATACTAAATGTCAATAGCTTCTCTCTTGATGTAATGCTGCAAATGCCACCAGACAAGTTATATCAACATGATACCGGCCCCTTCATCTTTCTTTTTCCTGCACACAACAAACTCATCAGAAGGTTCAAACAGAGAAAAAGCAAGATAGATTTTTCTTTTCTTTCCCAGTTCTCTTTTTGTCTGTTGAGGAAGCATCAGACCAAGCCAACCTTTCAGTCAACTTGTTTATCAATTTCAAATGCTCATTAAGTTCATGCTGAATGGAAGCAGTATCACAGGAGTTTTTAATTCTTCTTTGAGCATGATTTTCACTTCTAAGAAGATTACATCTAGGATGAATATGTCATTCCTTGCCACAATATTGAAAAATTAGAACATATGAATGACTTACTTGTCCATCTCTAGCCTTGGTATTGTCTCTTGAGACAGTGCTTACCTTGGAGCTAGAGTGATACCCTTGGTAAGGCACAGCATGGTATGTTGTTACCTTAGCAGTCTCTTCCTTTTCCTTGCCCTTCGATTAAACAGGTCCCTTGACAAAAGTAGTCTTATTTAAATTGTAACCAAGACCAAATTTGTCACCTTTTGGCTTGCTTGACTTGCATAGCTGAGACACGGCTTCTAAGCTAGCTTGAAACTTGTTAAACTTTTCTTTGGTTTTCTCAAGCTCAACCTGCAATGACTCAAGCTCAAGGGTTAATTTACCATTAGCACAAATTGAGCTTTTACCTCAACTCTTACAGTTCAAAGTTGATTTTGAAGCTCAGCTTTGTCCATGTTCAGATCTGAGGTCAGATCCTTTTGTGCTTCCTTAGTCAAGAGCTCTGTTAATTTTTGCTTATCTGCTTCCCATTGACTTTGTACCAATGCCAACATATCTTGAAGGTCATCCTTCTCTTTCCTGATCTCCTTGAGTTCTCCTTCAAGTAGTTGGTTGTTTCTCAGCACAATATGTGAGGACTCATACAACTGCTTACATCTGATATCCAGTTCATCATCATATTCCTCGACATCATGGTCTAAAGCATCAGTCTCTTCATTTTGGTAGGAAGACACCAGTGCCAGCTTTTCTCCAACATTGACAACAACCTATTCATCTTCAGAATCACTCCAGGTGGATTTGAAAGCTTTTTTAATTCCTAGTTGCAAATTTCTTATTTCCATAGTCAGAAGCAATGTGGCCAAGGCCACCACATTCATAACACTTGGGCTTATTAGACTTACCTTGACTAGGCTTACTTGACTCACCTTGTGTTTCACCCTTTTTCTCAGAATGCTGATTCTTCTTTGAAGAAGATCTAGCCTTTGAATTCTTTTGATTTTTGAAAAAATAAAAAATAAACTCATTTGAATTGAACGCCAAATCATTCAAATCCAGAGGTGGCGCCTCCTTCTCCTTTTTCTCAGAAGCCATAGAAATCAAAGCAATGTTCTTATATTTTCTTAACAGGCTTGTCTAGCTTCTCTCTGATTTCATAGATCTTGAGGTTCCCCACTAGTTCTTCTAGGTTGTAATCTCTCATGTGTCATGAGTTTTCTTAATGATAGACCATTTTACTCTCAGTTTGTTATTGAGAGCTCTAAGAAACTTAGAAATAACTTTATACTCTTCAATTGGCTCACGTAGTCCCCTACACTGACCATTTATGGTCAAGAGTCTTAGATAAAAATCATATACCAACTCCTCCTCATCCATGACTAGATTCTCAAAATCACACATTAAACCCTGCAATTTTTTAGCCTTTACCCCACTGTTTTCCTCATAGGTGGTTCGAAGGACTTCCCATGCATCCTTCGAATTGCTACAGTGTGTTATCCTCCTTCTTTCCCTAGAAGAGAGAGCAGTAAAAAGATGGGTTTTGGCTCAAGATTTGAGTGATATTGAGGATATAACACATTCCGCCTTTAAAGTGATGAAATCGAACTCGGTCCCTAACAATTATTTCCCGATTGAATGCTTGGGAGACAAATCTCGTAAATGAATGGCAATCCCTACAGACTCTCAGGTTCTTCACAATCCGTAAACATGTTCCTTCTGAGTTCTATCTAAACCATAAGCAATTGCCAGCTTCTCACTGTGACATGAACCAAAAGTTCCCAAGCACTCCATCTCTGCCGAGTTGAATTCGGAGGCTCTGATAAGAGATTCGTCGTGCACATAACCATGCACAGAAGCTTGTTGCACTACTATTTTCAAATTTCAATAAATTCCTCTGTATCTGGATGTGACTTGTCATCCACTACAAATTTGTGAACCTGATTACCAACTTCAATCCAGCTCTAACCTGGAGTGGTCCGTACTCCCTTATTCTTGATCAATCTTCTCATTTTCGCAACACCATCTGCATTTTTTGCTCTAAAATAAATCTCAGCAAGAAGTACATAGTCCCCTGCCTGCGATGACCCTAGCCGGACTAGATTCTTCATAGCAACTTCTCCTATTTCCACATTATTATAGTTCTTGCAAGAGCCAAGCATAGTGCGCTATAGAACGAGATCATCATGTGCCCCTGACGTCCTAATAGCTTGAAGCACCTTCTCTAGCTTCCCAGCTCGACCAAAGAGATCCACCGAGAACCCATAGTGCTTAATGTCGGACCTGATATTGAACTTGGAGCTCATCATACAGAAGTAATAAACGCCATATTTACCAGCCCCTGGTGGCTACACGGCCTACACCTACATAACAAATCGAGAAATGTGATGCAATTCGGCTGGACTCTGGCTATCATCCCCGCGGCAGTCAAATGGAACACAATATTTGGAGAATTTTCTGATATATTGATCAATCTCGAATTGGACATATATACAAGTATACTTACAGTCTTAGAAGGAAACATAATCAATTACAGAATCCTACTTAATTACAGAATATACACTTTCTAAATATACAAGGAGTGTGACTTACTCTAACATTCTTCTTCAAGTTGGAACATACAAGTCTTGAATGCCCAACTTATCAAGTGAGTCACTAAAAGCTTTGGATGAAACAAGTTTGGTAAGGATGTCAGCTAATTGCTCATCTGAATGAACAAATGGGAATGAGATAATATGAATATCTAGCTTCTCCTTAATGAAGTGTATCAATCTCTACATGCTTTGTCAGATCATACTGAACAGGATTATGTGCGATTTCAACTGCAGCAGTGTTGTCACAATAAATAGGCATAGGTCGTTCATGCTTGAAACCTAAGTCTGCAAGCAAATACTTCAACCACAATAACTGACAAACCCCTTGAACCATACATTTGTACTCTGCCTCTACACTGGAACGAGCTACCACATTCTACTTCTTACTCCTCCAAGTAACTAAATTTCTACCAACAAATGTAAAGTAGCCAGAAGTGGAACGTCTGTTAGTAATGTTGCATGCCCAGTCTGCATCAGTATACCAACTAGTCTCCAATTCTCCATACTTACGAAACACAAGACCTTTACCAGGAGCAGATTTCAAGTACCTCAAGATTCTTATACAGCATTTATATGATCTTCACTAGGATTGTGCATATATTGGCTCACCACATTAACAACATAAGACGATCAGGTCTAGGATGTGATAAGTAAATTAATCTTCCAACTAACCTCTGGTACCGGGATTTGTCTGTAGGAACTTGATTAGGATATTCTGCAAGCCGATGATTCTGCTTAATGGGTGTATCAACTGGCACTACCAGAAGAATCACTATACCCGACGAGTTGGTGTCGTCGGTCTGTTCCTTTTTATCGTCGGGTATAGCCTATAACCGACGACAAATCGTCGGTTATAGTCTCGTCGGTGATACTATAACCGACGATGAATTAGGTTTTTCGTTGGGAAAAAAAGAGACTAAAGGCAACATACATTATCGTCGGGCATAGTTTCAAACTATAACCTACGACGTCATCGTCGGTTATAGTTTTCTCCATGGTCAAAATGGTTGACCGTGTAGAAAATTATAGCCGACGATGTTGACACATATCGTCAGTTATAGTTAATAATAATTAAATTTTTTTTGCAGGTTCTGGGTTTTATCCCAAAACCTGCATTCCCAAAAAATCACCAATATTGTTCAAATTGAAAATCAACAACCATTGAAACTATAGTAGTAAATAAATAAAATAAAAAACCGAAATCGTTCAAATCTGTATACATATGCGTACGTAGTAAATAATTAAAATAAAAAACCGAAATTGTTCAAATCTACGGGGGTCCTAAGTCTATGTGGTCAAACGGATCGTCATAAGTTGGTTAGTCCTGGTCTGGCTGAGGCTGCGGATACGCGTGCTGCATCGTATAGACAAGGGGATCCTCTTCTGGGTGGTTGGCCGCCTCCTTGATCCAACCCGAGTATGATCTGAAACCGGCATGATGATTTTTGGTGTTTTTGGCCCGGTTTCTTGTGTTGACTTCAGAAATAGCCTGCTCGATTAATCCAACATCAAAAAAATATTAGCCAAATAATTTGAGGGAAGTACAATAAAATAAAAATTTAATCGATCGAAGGTTTCGTACCTTCAATTTCGAGTTGTTGAAGTGAACCACAAGCCATCGCCACTCGTACTCCCTATAACGAAACTCGCTAGGGGTACCTGAACGATCGTCGCCGTACTTTTTCCAATGCTTCTTCAGCTCACCCTTCCACTCCTTATATCTATATTAATAAAATCAATTGTTAGTAACTTACAACATTGTATGAACATAATCAAAAGAAACGAAAAAATTGAAACAAATGAATCTAGTAACCTGCTCCCATGCACTTTATCCGCCCACGTGGGTCTAATGTCATTGTCCACGCGGAACCACCTCTGCAATGCACACATATATATATATATATATATATATATCAATAATATTAAAAATTTATTTAGAAAATATACATAATGAATATACAATTCAACTCACCGACAACGCATTATTCAGCTCATATTTGACGGATTGCAGCACTGAATTCCAATCTGGCCACAACATTGGGACTCTATCCCGTATGAGGCTGCCTGCCATCCCTGCGTACCTTCAAGTGACCTTTCCCTCGATCACCTGCCCTCTATCCCCGGTCGGAATCATAACTTGGCCACCATCGCTAGCCTTAATGGCGTCGTCCAGTAACTTGCCGACGACGGGGCCTCTGGTTCTCTTTTGTTTGTCACCGGGCACGATCTCGCCTATCACATATATATGTAGACGATTTTTTAAACATCAACACCTAATTGAATTTAAATATTACTAAGTAAAAAGATATCACTAATTAATATTTACCTGATTCGTCGGTGCGTTGTCCCGGAATCCTCACACTCCAGAGAGGTTTCGGGAAGGGTACATACGCATATGCCTGGTCCGGGGTAATGAACCCTAGCTGTCCCGGAACAGGCATCCCCGTGGAATCGACGAGAGGTATCGTCGGGATTTCTAACGGTAAGAATAAGGTAGACGGCGGACATAGTCGCATCCTGGCCGAGGACTGAGTCGATCCACTAGCCTCCTCGGAAGAATGAGGAGTCTGGTGGATGAAGGGGGAAGGGTTCTCGCGATGAATCTCCGGCATTCAGACTGAGGATTGAGTCGCACTATCCGTTTCCGGCGTGCGACTGACCTCATAAAACCCCCTCGCGCCTGAGGATCGAGAAGGCTCGACCTGCTGCTGCTGAGGTTGTCCCTCACCCAGAAGTGTACGGTGCCGAGAGGTCTGCGGAAGACTGTAAGTGTTGCCGACGCTGGTGGATCCTGATGCGGACCGACTTCCGATGCCCTCATCCCCACGTCCTGATCTCCCTCTCCCCCTCGACCTCCCCCTCGAGCTCGACCCCCCTCGGGAAACACCGCAATTTAACCAATTCATCGTTGCTAAAATTAAAATTAAAATTAAAATCCTTCCACTCACATAAAATTTCCATTATATCACCTAATTTCATTCTATATTAATTCCTTCATATATAATTCCACTAAATTACAAAAATTCAAAATAATTCCAATTAATCCAAAAATTCCACGCCCAAAAATGAGCACTAAAAAATTCAATAATATCCAATAATATCCCATAATTAATTAAGCTCATCTATATATATAATCCAATAATTCTAATTAAAAATCCAAAAAATCAACAATAATTCCCAATATAATCCAATAATTCCAACAATCCAAAAAATCAACACTAAAAAATATATTCAATAATATCCAATATAATTAAATAAGCTCCTCTCTCTCTCTCTATATATATATGTATATAAACCAATAATTCTAATCCAACAATCCAAAAAATCAACAATAATTCCCAATATAATCCAATAATTCCACCAATCCAACAAATCAACACAAAAATTCCAATAATTCCATCAATCCAATATATAATCCAATAACTAATTAACCTCCTATCTATATATATAATCCAATAAATCCCAAAAATTAACAATAATTCCCACAATCAACAAAATTCAAGAAAAATCCAATATATATTCACACAATTCATCCAAACATCCACATTATCGATAAACAAACTAAACAAATTAAAATCTAACCTAAAAAAATTGAAATTGGGGATTTAGGGATTTAGGGATTTAGAACCTGTTTTTGGTTTTAGATTCTGAAAATGTTGATGATCGACGACGGCTTGATCGAGATTGATGTCCTTCCTCTTGCTTGACGGACGGCGGCGGCAGAAATGGGATCGGAGGAGGATTTGTGTTTGCAGAAACGAAACTGCCCAGAACGGCTGCAGTTCTGCAATATATCGCGAAACTATAGCTGACGATATAAGTATTATCGTCGGCCATAGTATACCCGAAACTATAACCGACGATATTTGATATGAATATCGTCGGTTATAGTTTTTTATTTTTTTTTCATATGCCGGTTATATATAGTGTACTTAATATTTATTAATATTTAATAATACGAAATTATTAGAAAAAAAATGGAAATTATTTAAAAGCCTAATTAAATTAAAATGGCATTTAATTTTTTTGGCTATATTTATTAATATATTTATTAATATTTAATAATACGATATTAATTCGAATATCGTCGGTTGTAGTTTTTTTTCGATCTCTCGATCTCTCTCTCTCATGATCGCTATTTAGCAATTTAATCGACACAATTTAAAGTCGATCATCTGAATATAATTCATTTTACATTGCACGTTCAAACTAAAAATAACATACATATACTAAGGCGCATAGTCAGAATCATCGCTTGAGTCTGACTCTGTTTCCGAGTTAATTTCAGGTAAGATGTGTATGCCCTCGTCACTTGAGTCTTCATTGTCTTCATTTTGATTAACATCAATAAGATTCGGTTGAGGAATTCGTACCACACTGCCCTGTCTCACATTATTAAGGTGAATTGTTGAGGTTTCAGGAATACCAGTTGCGTTCGGCTCTTGGTATGCACTAACTTCTTCATTATCCAAGGTCACACCAAGGGTTGAGGCACTGTATATGTTTCGTGGAAGAACATGGTTAACCACTTTCCACGCGCCTTTATGTACAAGATCATCAAGATAGAACAATTGTTTCACCGCCGTGGCCAAAACAAACAGATCATCTTCATACCAGCTTGTAGCAGTATTCACCGAAAAAATGCCGTATTGATCGGTCCTTGTGTTCTGAGGGTCGGTATCAAACCATCTACACTTAAACAAGTGCACGGTCATGCCTTCCCCATATATTAATTCGACAACTGAATGGAGAACACCGTAATAGTCAACTCCATTATGCCCACCATGCGCCATTACCCCAGAATTCTGTGTTTTTCGTATGACATCTCTATGTTCACAAATAAATAGCACGCCATTTACCTTACACATAGGATAAACTCTGGAAGTTACCGGTTTCTGCGCCAAGAGCCTCAATTCGTGTGACCACTGAGGGATACCATCATCTTGTACATGGTTAATCTGAAAATAATCATTTATTAACTTAACTATAAATAGGATACGAGACATGCACTTAAATTCATATACCAGTCAATATATCTATATACGTACCCATTTGCCAAAATAGTTTGCGAACGTCTTGTTGTGGTACTCAACATCACCGAAAATAGCAGGGCAGTAAATGTGCAAATTTTTCCAATATTGAACTTCTGGACAGTTAATCAATACCGACCAATGGGCAATGACAAGCTCATAAGGTTCCAAATTGTACGAGTTGGGCAACTTTCCAGAAACTTCAACATCATCGGAGATGATCGAAAGGTTGAACTGCCCTCCATCTACTGGCATATGTTGTGGAGGGTCATCCAACGCTCCCAAATACAACTTGGTGTACGTTACGCACTCATGCGCAATATATGCTTCAGCGATACACCCTTCGGGTGCAGATTTGTTCATCACATAATCTTTGTAGTCCCCTAATTGTCTGTAAAGTGGTAATTACAGATCGAGCATGTTATGCTTATTGCAAAATAAGTGAATAAATAATATTAAAGATCGACATATATAGCCAGATTCAGAGATGCATTACGTACCTTTCCATAGGATACATCCATGTGTAGTGTACTGGACCAGTAAGCAACAATTGTTCCTGAAGATGGAGCATCAGGTGAGGCATGATGTCGAAAAAGTTTGGAGGAAATATCCTTTCAAATTTGCACATGATAAAAATGATGTCCTGTTGCATTTCCAACAAGTCCGATTTCTTCACTTCACTCGTGCATAACTTTTGAAAGAATCTTGACAAAGCCACTAACGCACTACAAGAAAACAGCACTTCGACCACGGAAACATAATTGTTCCGTGGTCCAAGTAACACCTGGACGACGGAGAAGACCATCTCCGTCATCCAGGTGATCACCTGGAAGACGGAGAAGACTCCGAGGTCCAGGTGTCCACCTGGACAACGGAGACATGATTCTCCGTCGTCCAGGGGGACACCTGGACCTCAGAGTCTTCTCCGTCTTCCAGGTGATCACCTGGACGACGGAGAATCACGTCTCCGTCATCCAGGTGGACACCTGGACCTCGGAGTCTTTTTCGTCCTCCAGGTGATCACCTGGACGACGGAGATGGTATTCTCCGTCGTCCAGGTGATCACCTGGACAACGGACCGACACGACGTGGTCCGAATAACTTCCACTTAGACGACGTGCCGACACCTCCGTCGTCTAAGTAAAGCATTATATAAGCCCGATGCCAAACTCTCTTCATTCCATCCGATCCTCTGTCCCGCGGGAAATTTTAAAGATCGAAGAAGAATTGAAGGAGAAGGGAGAAGGAGAAGGAGAAGGGAGAAGGCCGATAGAGAAGGATCAGGATCAGGGATCTCCGCTGACTAGCTAGCTAGCTTAATTAACTGATATCGAGAAGGCCAGCAGGTACGTACGCAGTTAAAATTTGCTTAATATATATTTAGTGAAAACGTACGTACATACATGTATGGATGTTAGCTATATATATATACAGATTAAATTACGTACGTACGTAATTGATGGATCGATGTAGATCGAGTACGTATAATTAAGCGTAAATTAATGGACTAATATATATATGTAATAATTAATTAATTATAATATTTTGTAGCAGTATGGACAAGAGTTGGATGAAGTTGAAGAATAGGTGTGATGTCCGGTATATGGATGGAATTAGCGAATTTGTGAATTTTGCGATAGAACATGGTCAGGGAAAGAAACGTTACCATGGTGCCTCATCCAGCGGCAGTGGTGCCGGACCCCCAACTTGCAACCCAACTGTAGATTTGGTCCATGATGCGTTTCTGGGATGTAGTCATGGTGGACACCAACACCAAGACGGAGGTTACAGTACCACTAATGAGCATGATGACACATTCCCCGCTGCTAGCTTGGCCACTGACACCAGTGAGATGGATAAGTGCAACCGGATGCTACTTGAAGCGCAGACCCCGGTGTTCCCTGGATGTCGAGAGAATGTGTTGCAATATGTGATGGAGCAAATGAAGATAAAAGTGAAGCACAAAATGTCAGTGAGTGCTTTTGACGAAATTCAGGAGAAAATATGTAAGTTGCTTCCTGATGATCACAATCTTCCTAAATCTCATTATAAGGTTAGAAATATCTTGAGCAGCCTCGGGCTAAAGTACAGGATAATTGACGCATGTCCGAATGATTGTGTGCTATTTTACAAAGAGTATAAAGATTTGGACTATTGTCCCGTATGTGGCCAGTGCAGATTCCAGGTGAATAGGAAGAGTTCGAAAAAGAAAATTCCTGTGAAAGTTGTTCGATATTTTCCCTTGATTCCCAGATTGCAGCGCCTGTACATATCTCTACACACAGCAGAGGCGATGCGATGGTACGCAGAAAAGCGAATAGATGACGATGTCCTATGACACGCCGCGGATGGGGAGGGTTTCAAACATTTCGAAAGAGAATTTGAAGACTTTGCTGCAGAGGTTAGAAATGTTAGACTCGGCCTATCTACAGACGGATTCAATCCTTGGGGAAGTAATAGCTCCGCCGTCAGCACTTGGCCAGTTATTCTGATGCCGTACAACTTGCCTCCGTGGATGTGCATGAACAAGGAATTTAATTTCCTTACTGTACTAATTCCAGGTCCTAAATCTCCAGGGAAGTGCTTAGATGTCTACCTCAGACCTTTGATCGACGAGCAAAAACTGTTGTGGGAAAATGGAGTCCCAACTTATGACAAATTCACTGACACGATGTTCACGATGAGAGCTGCTGTAATGTGGACGATCAGCGATTTTCCAGCGTATGGGATGTTGGCAGCCTACAGAACAAAAGGATATAATGAATGTCCTATATGTTTGGACAACGTGAACTCTAGTTGGCACGCGGGGAAGGTGTGTTACTTGGGTCACCGTAGATGGCTTCCTGACGACCACCCGTGGCGACAGGATGAAGCTCATTTCAACGGGACGGTAGAGAACAATCCTAAACCCCGTAGTTGGTCGGGCGAAGAGATTTTAGAGAGGTTGAGCTATTTCGACTTTGGTGTGTTGACCAATGGCGCGGATGTAAAGAAATGCAATCCAATTCCTCCACATGATCTGAGCTATTGGGATCACAAGAGTATATTCTTTGAACTCCCTTACTGGTCGAAGTTGAAGCTGAGGAACAACTTGGACGCAATGCACATAGAAAAGAATGTGTACGACAGTGTGGTGGGAACAATTCTCGGTATTAAGTTCAAGACTAAAGATACTCCCAAAGAGCACAAAGATCTGGAATCAATGAATCTACGTCGTCCCTTGTGGTTGAGGAGGGATAGGAAAGGAGTGTACAATAAGATGCCAGCTGCACCTTACACAGTGAAGCCGACACTTAGACGTTTTGTATTTCACTGGTTTAAGGGCGTTCGTTATCCGGCTACGTATGCAGCTACTATAACTGGAGCAGTGGACGAGGTGCAACACAAGTTTGTTGGTCTAAAGACACATGACTATCACGTTATGCTGCAACGTCTGATTCCAATGGTAATTCGACCATACTTGCCTCATGACGTCGTAGAACCAATAGTGGCATTGTGCAGGTGGTGGCAGAGGTTATGCGCCAGAGAATTAAAGAAGTCAGATGTGGTGGAATTGCAACAACAAATTGTGCACATCATTTGCAAACTAGAGAGGATTTTCCCCCTGCTTTCTTTGACATCATGATTCACCTAATGATCCACCTGCCCGAGCAGGTGCTCATTTCTGGTCCGGTCCAGTACACTTGGATGTATCCTCAAGAAAGGTACGTACAACTAATTAATTATACAGGTTTTTCGATTCATAATTTGTTATTCTTATTGTACGTTTGATTTTGTAGACAGCTTGGACAGTATAAGTCATTCGTCAAAAATAGGTCGGCCCCGGATGGCTCCATAGCAAAGACATACCTAATGCATGAGTGTGTTACTTACTGCAACAGGTACCTCAAAGATCCACCACCTCCCACTGCCTCTGATCGCAGTGCCCGCATCAATCTTTCTGTCGTCACCAATGTCGTCCGACCGTTTAGAGGAGTATTAAAGGAATCGTTAACACAGGAAGAACTTATTGAGGCACATTGGGTAGTGTTGCGAGACTGTGACGAAGTTGAGCCGTACATGATGTCATACAGGGAGAGGCTTCAGGCGTTAAATCAAAACAAGAGTTCGGCGTGGATTGAGAAAATGGTTAAGAAGAAGTTTCCCGATTATTTCTTCCAATGGGTACGTACGTACGTCTCGGTATTTAATTAGTAATTTATATACATATCGATCATGTTTGGAGAAAGCAATTAAACCATTATATTAATTTTCCCTTTTTCGCAGATGATTGATCTGCAAAAATCTGAAAACCACGGGGGGTGGTGGTCATGGCCAAAGCACTTGCTAGCAGGGAAGCCGATTAAACACTATATGTATCCCGGATGTTTTGTGAACGGTGTAAAGTTTCATTCATTGGCCCGAGATGAAGGAAGAAGAACACAAAACAGTGGGGTAGCGGTTGGGAAAGACAATGATCTATATTACGGGGCTATTGTATATGTGGTTCAGCTATGTTACGGGAATGATGTCAACGTTTTCCTATTCAAGTGCAGATGGTTCAAGCGTACAAAGGAAGACCTGGGACTATTATCAGTCGATACAAACTGAAGCTGGTATGAGGATGAGCCTTTCGCTCTCGCCACCTTAGTTCGGCAGGTGTTCTATCTCGACGATCCGAAAGCCGGTGAAGGGTGGAAAATAGTGAACCATATCTCTCATCGAGGAATATGGAATACAGAGACAATTGAAGGGACACCGGCGACGACTGAAGATGCTACTGAACCAGAAAGAGACATTCCTGCCTATCAAGAGCCTAATATTTCTGTCATCCGCGACGATATAATGGACCTGGTTCAAGATGGTAAACGGTTACCCATGCCTGATGGTTGTACAGATCTAACTGAAGATGAGATTATTGATGAGGTAGATGAAGAAGACGAGCAGGAAGAGGACGCGGACGAGGACTCAGGTTATTCGTCGGACGATGTTGAGTATGATGAGGAGGATGAGCAATCGGATACCGGGGATGAGGATGATGACGATTATGATGATGACTACTTAACTAAGACGAGAAAAATTAATTGGTAGTTGAGTATGTAATTATTTTAATATATGATGCATCATCGATCAATAATTAATATAAATATTATAAGGAGGAGGACGTATATATGTACGTAGATCTTAATATTTTTGTTCTTAATTAATTAATTACACGCGTCCAGGTTATATAATTATATATTGCGAGAAATTAATGAAATAAATATTTCAGAAATTAATTATACTATATTATTCTATGATTAATTGATTATATACGTTAAATGTAATGTGATAGTATTATTGTGAGCACAAATGTAGTATATATATATATATGTTGTTTTAATTACGGCGTTAAATCTATATATCATGCGAGAAGGAAATTTCATACATAAATACGTACCTTGAGCTATCTCCCTAAATCCTCGACCCTAAATCTAGCAAATCGGATCGATCGATCATTTTTTAAAATTTCTTTTTTATTCAAAATAATTGAACGGACACACAAATAACCCTGGACGACCTAAACCCTAAACCCTAAGGCCCTAACCCCTGAATTCAGGGTTTTAACACCTGGACGACGGAGATGGTCATTCTCCGTCGTCCAAGTTTACAAACCCTAAACCCTAAACAGTAAGGCCCTAACCCCTGAATTCAGGGTCTATACACCTGGATGACGGAGATGACCTTATCCGTCGTCCAGGTGAAGATTTCGTAATTTTTTCTAAGACAACGACCATCTAGACCTTCTTCCAATGCATATTCTTTTCGTCAAGACTTTAGAGTAAACAATTCTTGGTGTGTGAGCTTCGACGGTTCAAAAATCGGAGTTGCGAAATGTCTTGTATCCACGTTTACGGTTTGTGAAATTCTCGGTTTTGCGGTTGACTGTGCCGATGAAACCCTTCCCAAACTTATTATTTTATGGTCCTTTAAAGACAATTATATATTATGTTACGACGAACATATCCAACGGTTGTTTTGTCCAAATTCAATTTCGTTAATACTCTGCTGCAAATGAGCTTCTACTCATGAACACTTAAGTCGTAAGGATTAGTCGATACTTAACAACTTTCAAGACGTAAAATTATTCGTCGGTTCAAATTTAACTGTTCATATATACGATGCGTTCATCGATATTGGACGACTATTTCACTCGAATGACAGATCGCTAAATTCCTAGCGAATTAATTTTTAAATTTTTTTTAACGTAAATTGAAACTGGACGACGGAGAATGGCGTTCTCCGTCGTCCAGGTCCAGGTTCAATTTACCATGGCGGTTCAATTTTTTTTTAATTTTTTTTTCAATGTAAATTTCACTTGGACGACGGAGATGCCATTCTCTGTGATCCAAGTCGAAAATTATGGCGGTTTGATTTACTGCCTCAATTTTTGGCACTGCTTGAATTTTCACTTAGACGACGGAGAATATATTCTCCGTCGTCTAAGTCCAAATTTATGGCGGTTCCAAAACGTCCCGCCGATTAATTTGCGCCGCTTCAATTTTTTTAAACCGCCACTTAGACGACGGAAAACACTGTTTCCGTCGTCCAAGTGCACTTGGGCGACGGAAAATAGTGTTCCGTCGTCTAAGTGAAAGCCTATAAATAGAACAGCACCCCCCCTCCCTTTTCTCATTCCATCTCCTCTCCTCTCCTCATCTCCTCTCCTCCGGCGATTTTCCTCCTCCGGCGACGCTCCGACGACAAATTTTCCGGCGTGGTTCCTCCTCTCCGACGACTCAACTCCGGCGATATTCCCGATTACTCCGGTGAGGTAAATTACTATTTTTTACCTTATTAACATTATTTTCATTTAATTAATTAATTTCTAAACATAATTTAATAATTAGTTTTAAATAATTCATTATTGTAATTATAATAATTTTTAGTGGTTAATTATTGTAATTAATAATTAATTAAATGCATAATTGTTATTAGTTGATAATTAATTAAATGCATAAATTAATTATTGTAATTATAATAATTTAATAATTAGTTTTAAATAATTCATTATTGTAATTAGTTTTAAATAATAATTATTGTTAATAATAATTAATTATATTGGTAAATGAATAATTATTATTAAATGCATGATAAATAATAATTCATTATTGTCATTATTTATTGTTTTAATTAATTGATAATTACGTGTATTTTCTAGTAAATTGCATGGTAGTACGTCTTCGATTTAAATTTAGTACATAGGCTTGGTTTATTAAGTCGCACTCTTTGGAATAGATGACGCATATTTTCCTCGCTTATCTCCTTAACCCCTCGTGATGTGTGGATTTCATCACCGCACACCATAACCTAAGTGAAGTTATGGATACGAGGTTGAGGGCGGAGTTTGCAAAGGACTTGAGGGAGTGTAAATTTTTGAAAAATTGGCCGAATGTCGGACATGGTGTATAGAAACGGGTTATGACTAGTGACAGGTTTTGGATCTAAGAAAGACGACACCAATAGGTGTTTTGTCGAAATTAGTCCTGCCTCTCGCGTTATCTCTATCCCTAACTGGCCATGTTTTTCGATTTAACCAAGGCTGATTAATTGAAAATTTACACTTTATCGCACGGGTCGCACGTCCATTGAACGACCAAAAAAGCCAAGCTAGTGTACTCTATTTAAATCTTAACCGTACTTAATTAGCGTAAATTTTGCACTTGCAATTATTATGGTAAGTAGGTATTTTAACAACGTACTCCTAGGTTTAAATGGCTCCATCCAGCAAGAAGAAAGACCAACAGGAGGCAGAAGATGCCATGCTCCGAATGTTGGCGGACCAAGTCGGTTGGGTTCAACAGGAGGGCAACGACGCCCTCAATCCGGACCCTTCTTCTGGTTCGGAGGTGGCGCCTCTTGGGGAAATTCCCTCTGCCCCATTTATCTCCGGCGGTGATGACGTCGACCCCTTTTCAACTCTGACGCCCGGTACCAGTTCAATGGCAAGTACTCAGGCGTCCTCGACCGCTGAATCTATCATTTACAGCGTCTGCCATAAGCAAAGGAGGGCCCCCACTGACCCGGAACCGAAAAGGACTCGGGGTCTCGTTAAAGGGGGCAAAGCGGAGAAAATTTGCAAGGCGACCGGGAAAAAGATCGACTTGCCCTACGACGAATTCACTGGTGGCCCTCCCACAGCTCAGCTAGCAAGTCTCTCGGCGCATAGCATAGGGTCAATCGTCCGTAGCCGGGTTCGTCTCACTGCCCCTACTTGGAAGGAGGTGCCGGATAATGAGAAGGCGAAAGTCTTTAAAGATCTTTCGGTACGTAATATGTCCAATTTTAGTTATTATATAATATTGTGAATATTAGTTATAATTTTCTATTTATTTTTGATAGGAACAATTTGCGGTGGATCCGACACCGGCGATGTTGAGGCATATCAACCAAACCGCCAACTCCATCTACAAAGATTGGAAGTACAGGCTCCATCAGTACTTCCAAACTTACGGTCCCGCGCCTCCCCCTGTAGAGCTGAGTGGGGATAGAGAAGATGAGTGGCAGTGGTTGTGTAACCACTTTGCCGATGACGAATTTAAGGTGTTAATTTACTTTTTTTGTTTCAATTAAGATAATTGAATTATTTAAATTTTAGTTATTAATTTTTTAATGATTTAATTATGTTGTCTAACAGAAATTCTCCGGTGTCAACAAAGCCAACCGGGGGAAGAAAGACAAACACCATACTTCCGGCGTCAAGCAACTCATTCAAATAGCCAAGGAGCACAAGGATAAGGGCTCCAAACACCCTTATCTTGATGCAAGCATAAGCGCTTACGTGACGCATGGGCTCGATAATGAAGCGAGTCAATGCGGCGTAAGTGATATATATATATATATATATGTGCTTTTAATTATAGAAATTATTATTTAAATATTATTTCATTATAATAAATTAATTATTCTTTTGTAGGCAAGGGTGATAGAGCGTGCGCATGAAGAATTGGCTAACACTCAGCTTGCGTTCCCAGATGTGCCGCCTGAAGACCTGCCTCCTCTATCCATTGAGAGCCAAATTGCAATCGCGGATGAGGTCTACGGTCGTAGAGCTGGCAAGGAGGTTAGGCACTTCGGGCCTAAGGTGATTCAAGATTTGTCGACGACCTCTGACTCATCATCTACGAGAGGTTTGGGCCAGCGGAGAAGGACTCAGGCTGCGGCTGTCGAAACAGCCATTCAAGAGGCTCGACTTGCACGAGAGGAGAGTCGACTGGCACGAGAGGAGAATAAGTCAATGCGGCAAAGACTTGATGAGCAACAAGCACAAATAGCCTAACTCATCGCCCTCATGCAACAATCTCGAGAAGTATGTCAACCTCTTCCGAACCCATACCGCGACGACGACGACCCGGCTGGAGGCGGGGGACGCGGCGGTGCATCTGCTCCTCCAGTGTGTTAATTAGCTAGTAGTTTTTTAATTATCTCGTTTCTTTCCGCATTCCGAACAATATTTTTATTTTTATGGGTTTTTTGGATGTGTATGTACAAATTAATTTTAATTATTTAATAATTAAGTAATATTAAAAATTTAGTTTATTTAATTAATTTTATCATTTTTTATTATTTAAATTAAATTAATAATAAATTAAATTAATAATATTTAATTACAATTTATTTATTTTTTAAATTAAAAAGATACTTGGACGACGGAGAACTTAATCTCCATCGTCCAGGTCATCACCTGGGCCACGGATATTGTACAATTCTCCGTGGCCCAGGTAATCACCTGGACGACGGAGAACTTAATCTCCGTCGTCCAGGTGATTACCTGGGCCACGCATATTGTCCGCGGTCCAAGTGAACTTGGACGACGGAGAACTTCTTCTCCGTCGTCTAAGTGCTTGGACGACAGCACTTGGAGAACGGACCTTGGACGTCGGAGATTCCGTCGTCTAAGTACTTAGACGACGGCAAATCTCACTTAGACGACGGAAACGCTCCGTCGTCTAAGTTCCCTTTTCTTGTAGTGACAGCTCCACCACCTCTTTAGGCAGGTACCCTCGAATGAAAACAGGGAAGAGGCGTTGAAGCAGTATATGACAGTCATGACTTTTTAGTCCCTACATCTTATTGTCTTTGAAGTTAACACATCGACTTATATTTCCAGCATAGCCTGAAGGATACCTGACATTACCCATCCAGCCAAAAATTTAATTCTTCTGGGCAGGCTTGACGATATAAGGAGCTTGTGGCATTTTTTTCTTCCCATCTCTCAACCACAAATGTTTTCGCAGTCCCTTCCTTTTAAGATCAATGCGTGCCTTCGGGCCGTCTTTAGTTTTTCCCTCCAAATTCAACACTGTGCCGACCACACTCTCGCACACATTTTTCTCTATGTGCATGACATCTAAGTAGTGTCTGATCAGCAACTTTGACCAATACGGAAATTCCCAAAAAATACTTTTGTGTGTCCAGAATTTATACATGTCGGGTTTGTCAGGTATTGACGCCACTATCTCAGGATGATTACTTAGCTGCCCAAAATCGTATTCATTTAGCACTTCCAATATTTCATCCCCCGTCCATCTCCTCGGCTGCTCACCTGTTTCCACAGTCCCATTAAATGCCTCCATATCCTCCCGAAATGGGTGATCATGTGGAAGCCAACAACAATGACGCATCTGTACAATCTTCCTGCAATGAGGTCTGCAACACTCAACCGTCATGCACTCTGGACAAGCCCTGTATCCCCTGGTAACGTTGCCCGACAACATCCCGCGTGCAGGAAAATCGCTAATGGTGCCAACAAGCATGGCATGCATCTGGAACATCTCATTTTTGAACTTTTCATAAGTGGGATGATCATGCTCACTCAAGTACTTAAGCTCCTCAATCAAGGGTCTCAAATACACATCGAGACACTTTCCTGGATAACCCGGCCCTGGAATTATCATAGTGAGCATATTGTATTCTTTCTTCATGCACATCCATGGAGGAAGGTTGTACGGTACCAAAATAACTGGTCATATACTATATTGAAGACTCATGTTGCCAAAAGGGTTGAATCCGTCAGATGAAAGCCTCAGCCAAACATTTCGAACCTCTGATGCAAAATAAGAAAACTCCTTCACCATGTGCTTCCAAGCCTCTCCGTCAGCAGGGTGTATAAGCGTATCACCATCGGGCAAATTCCTCTCGGCCCACCATCTCATAGCTTCAGCCGTGTGTGCAGACATGAACAACTATTCTAGCCTATCTATCAGCGGAAAATACCGAAGTATCTTCACAGCTTTCTTGTTTCCGGCAGGAGTCAACTTATACCTATCTGTACCACATATCGGGCATTCATCAAGGGATTCAAGATCATTCCCATAAGCATCTTCACCCCAGAAGAGAACACAATCATATCTACAAGCATGGATTTTGATGTAGGAAAGACCAAGATGTTTCAGGATCTGTCGCACCTTACGATGAGTGGTAGGAAGACGATGACCGGGGGGCAACAACGAACCAGACCACTTCAGGCAATCATCAACAGCCTTCACACTCATTTTGTTCTCCACTTTGAGCTTCATTACTCCCATAACACTTTCAAGAACAGTCTTATTACACCCGTTGTACAACGGGGTCTGTTGGAAGGCAATGAGGTTGTTGTACTTGTCCATACCAGCAGTATTGACAGCTTTAGGTAATTGTTGGACTGGCTCAATATGAGGGAAGTCTCCAACGGCGGGAGGGATATCCGGTGCTTGAGCAAATATACCGCTCTCATGAGGAAACATATCGTTGATCAACCTTGTTGTTAAATCATTGGATGTACTGCCACTCTCAAAAAATTGTCCGTGATCATGTTGACCAACTGATGAGCTCTCACCGTGATAAATCCAACATGTGTACTTATCCCAAAACCCGTTTTTCTTCAAGTGCTCCAATACTTTATCGATGTGAAAACGATATCACTCGCTGCGACACTGACATTTCATACACGGACAATAATGAATTGTCATCTCTCCACAATTAACCTTCACATATTCCACAAAACTTCTAATTCCACGGTGATATCTTACATCCCATCTTGGAAGACACATCCAACTCTTGTCCATCCTGAAAATTATAACTGCATGTATATATACCCATGATCTTATTAATTAAAATTTCATATATAGCTAGATATATATATATATCGATCTATATATATATATATATCGATATTCAAACTATAAATTACATAATTTAATTATTCGATCTACTCGATCCCTAACTAGCTAGCTAGCTAGCTAGCTAATTAATTACAAAGGAACATATATATATATAGTCGTCTAATTATTCTACTCGATCCATAATTATTCATATATATACAATTTCGTCTAATTTAACTCGATCAAAATCAAAACATTCGATCAATCAATTAATATAAATATATATTATATATTATAATTTCCATAATTTTAATATATATATATACATGTACGTACACCCTAACTATATATATATAATCGAGATCACATAAATCTAAATATATATATAACCACACTATATATAATTTATCACAATTAACCGATCGAAACATCACAATAATCACGTACAATATATATTATACCCACAATATATATAATGCAATCAAAATTTTAAATTAATTAATCACTCTAGCAAGCTATATATATAATCCAATAATCAACACAACAAATACGTACTACCGTCCTCCAACTTAACTATCAATCACGTACTCAAAATCAATCATCAATTACTCAAATTCAACAATCAATTAACTCGATCGATCAATATATTCAAAATCAACAATCGATCAACACACACATGCATATATATATAATATTAAGTACGTACCTATATATAATGAATCATCATGAACTCATTCTCGACAGTTTTCCACATCACCCAAAGATTTCAGAGCATTTTCAGTTTTCGCAGGAGATTTTTTTGAATGACAGATCGAGCTGCTGCCCAGAATGGATCTGAAATAAGAAACTATAGCCGACGATACCAATAAATCGTCGGTTATAGTCTGAAAAAATCGTCGGTATTTGTTGAAAACTATATCCGACGATTTTTCGGCGACTATAACCGACGACAAGATTATCTAGTCGGTAAAAAAACTATAACCGACGAGGTAATCCTGTTGTCAGTTATAGTTTACTATACCCGACGAGAACCCTTGTCGTCGGTCATTTTTTGGGAATCTCGTCGGGTATAGGCTTTCTTCTGGTAGTATGGTTTACAGTCAAACATATTAGTTTCGGCCAACAGATCTAGAACGTATTTTCTCTGACTGAACATAATGCAGTCCTTATTCCGAGCTACCTCAATACCCCAGAAATATTTCGAGTTCTCAAGATCTTTTATCTCAAATTCAGAAGACAACTAAGCTTGTAATCTCTTGATCTCACCAAAGTCATCACCTGTCACAATCATGTCATCTACATAAATAATTAAAGCTATCAATTTTCCTTGTCGATGCTTCAGCAACAGAGTGTGATCTGAATTGCTCTGCCCATACCCAATCTTCTTCATGAATGCAGTGAATCTTCCAAACCAAGCTCTTGGAGATTGTTTCAATCCGTATAAGGACTTCTTTAATCTACACACCACCTTCTCACCTGTAGAAGTACCATATCCTGGAGGAAAATCCATGTAAATTTCTTCATTTAAATCTCCATGAAAAAAGACATTCTTCACATCAAACTGCTACAAGGGCCAGTTCAGATTAGCTGAAAAAGACATGAGGATTCGAATAATATTGATCTTTGCTACTGGTGCAAATGTCTCGTCATAATCCACTTCATACTTCTAGGTGTATCCCTTTCCAACCAACCTTGTCTTATATCTGTCAATTGATCCATCTACATTATGCTTCATAGCATACACTCATCTACACCCAACAGTCTTAGTTCAAGGTGACAATGGTACCAAGTCCCAAGTACCATTCTTGTTGAGAGCATCCATCTCAACTTCCATTACTTTGGCCCACTTTTCTTCCTTGATTGCATCCTAGAGACATTACTTATATGATGCCAGATGTCCACAACAATTTACGCTTTCTAAGGAGAGTCTAGACCATATTCAATCTGCTAAACTCGTACAAATGGACTCCTTCTCAGTCTCATATCATCCTGAATGATAGTACTGGGCATTGCGATCATGATACTCGTTGGATTGAAGTGCATGAGTTATACCCTAAATTGAATCGACAAATGGATAAGAGAAATCATAAGTCGAGTAAACCTTGTACTTAGACCCGATCCTATGATGTGATATTGGATTGCAACGATAATACATTGGATCTCTGAGACTTATTAGGGTTCTTCATATCCAACTTTCCTCTAGCAACACACTTCATGCCCCTCCTACCTTCATTTGTTTCCACAACTTCAAGTTCTCTTCCTCGCTATGGTTTCTGCATTTCGATTCAATCCCATGCATTCACTATTTCTACATCTCCTCTCTAGGTGTATCATCAGCATATGCTTTACCTTCTTTAATGAATTTCTTTGCCATTTTCTTTAACTTAAAGAAGTGATCTGACGTATAGGTAACCTTCTCATACTTGATGCCAAGAATCTCAATATCCTTGATGATATTATCCACAAACTCAGTGCTCTCTGTAGCAGGATTTGTGTCATCAAATCGCACAATAACCTGACCTTGATACCGCTGAGCAAAATATTGATTCAACAAAGCAGCTTTTGAGTGCCCAATGTGAAGATAGCCACTCGGCTCAGGCGCAAACCTCAACTCAACCTTACTAGCCTCCTCCTCCGGAAAATCAACCTCGAATGTTGGTCTGTTGGTTCCTGATTTAACCATATCTCCGTTCACAACTACTGATTGGAAATCGTACTCTCTCTGACTTTCACTGTGTCTTATTGTGTTCGGCCAATACAATACAATACAATACATTGTCTATTGTTATTGTCCTTTATATAGAGACCTCTATACATGCATATTCCTAAAATGAATGTATATCTAATACTTTATAGATTCCCTGACAAAATACGGGCATCTACTACTATATTCCAAAAGGGAAATATTGTCGCTGACAAGCTAACTAACTATGATGGATCTTTATATGACCCAATTCTTTAGTGGGCAAATTTGCCAAGCAGCTTTTGGACATGACCAAGCTTCCTCATATATGCCTTTGATTGCAACATCACAACTCAAAACTGTCACCAAAATTTGGGTAAATTGAAATCGATGTTAGCATATTGTTGACAAACCATGCCCTTGCAAGCCTCAAAAACCAAAGCCATCCTAGCACACTTGCAAGGATGCAACAATCTCAAAAGACTCGGAAGAATTCATGCCCACGTCATCACCAACGGTCTTCAAAACCATCCTGCCATTTCCAACAAGCTTCTCAACTTCTGCGTTGTCTCCGTCTCTGGAAACTCCGCTTACGCTGATCTTCTCTTCCAATATGAAATCCAAAACCCACAAACCTAACACTGGAATTCCATCATCAGAGGCTTTTCCCATAGCCCCATTTCCTCTCCGAGCCATTTCTTACTACAATGACATGGTTTCTTTCTCCGATTCGCTACCGGACACATTTAGTTTCTCGTTTGTGCTCAAGGCCTGCGAGAGGGTCAAGGCCCAGAACAAGTGCAGAGAGGTTCATAGAGCTATGGTGAGACATGGGTATGTTAAGGACATTGTTGTGTGTACCAATTTGATGAAGTCTTATGCGGGCATTGGGTCAGTAGATAATGCACGGAAGGTGTTCGACGAAATGTCTAAGAGAGACTTGGTGGCTTAGAATTCCATGATTTCTTGCTACTCTTAGGCGGGTCTTCATCACGAGGCGTTGCGTAAGTTTGTGAAGACCAAGAACTTGGAGTTTTGAGGCATGGAGCATAGAGTAATCCATTGATGTCAACACAAGTCCAAGAGCACCGTTTGAGGATCATGACTGTTATGCAACCTTGGATGGCGAGGCCTAACTTGGCCTTTGTTGGTTTAAATTTTTAAGCATGTGGAGTTTGGAGGCGGTTTACTCTTGGTTTACATTTTCTTTTTCCCTATTCTCCTTACTTTTCTAACATGATATGTGGATATAGTTGAGAATGATGCTATGTTAGGATGCTTAGGTTTAACTCTCATCCTTAAGAGTAGACATCTTCCAATGAGTTGTTAGCCTTGCAATGTCTTGATGGCTCACTCTTGTTCGATAAGGGAGCTACATATTCATCATTAGTGTATTATTTTGAGTTTTGATTAGGTTGTGGTGATCTTGTATGATACATGTGAGATACTTGTTGCTATGAACTTAATGTCTTTCTAAGTTTTTGATCATTCCATGCTAAGGTGTTCAAGTTCTTAGTGTAAGGTCCTCTCATGTTATGTGCTAGATTACAATGTGGTTTTCCTTAGAAATGTAATTAGTATGCATTCCCTCATTGTAGTTGATAGGACTCTAATAGCTTAATTACTTCTTAGAGACTATGACTCATTAAGTGTGAATGCATGCTAGTTGTTATACCTAAGGGAACATGTGTTAGGAGAATAAAATGTGAAATGATAATACTTATGTTATCTCTTGTACACTTTTGGTTTACTATGTGGCTTGATGAAAATTGAGGAAAATTTGATTCTAAAGTGTGAGGTACGCGGCTAAGTCATTATCACTCCTTATTTTAAAATCCATAAAAATTTACAAAATTTGAGAAAATGTAATGCAAAAATACATGTGTTTAGTGTGTTTGTGTCCTAATAATGGTTCTCAATGATGAAATTGAATTTATGGCTAGTGATTGCATGATTTTAAGCATGTGTGAAACAAAAATGTAAACAATGTATTTTTAATAGGTTGAAAAGCATATGCCCCTCAAAATGTGTGCAAGTGAGAAAAAGAAGGATTAACATGTTTCAAAGCTATCATTGTCTATGTCAAATTTTGAGCCAAATTGTGCATGACTAGCTTATTTAATGCAAACATTCTTTCATGTGTGATATCAATTGGTTATGTGTGATTTAGAACTTGTTTTACACCGTGCAAAGCATTTTTCCAAAATATGAGTAGTTTTCAAAGATGATAGAGGCATTAGGATGACCACCATGGCCAAATAGTTTTTGAACCTATAATGCATATATCTTTTAGTGAGCCTATTTGAGTCTTTTTATGCTTAGCATTTTCTTTTATGATCACCACAAATACGTACCTAGCATAAATACTTAACTATCCCTAACTCAGCAAACTAATAAGCAATGATGAAGTCCTATTATGATGCAATTGTAGTGTTGTGCTTATTACAAAGAATGTCAACAAATATGTGTGAGGTGGAGGAGGTTTTGGGTAGTCATTTATTTATTGAGCTATTGAGTAGTCAAAAAAATGAAAAAAAATGAAAAAACAGTACCAAAGAAAAGTAAAGAGAAAAATAAAAAATAAAAAAAGGTTTACAAAAATAAAATTGTGTGTGTTATACATAAAAAATAAATAGTTTTGGAAGTGGTTTAATTTGAAATTAATGTACAAAAGGAGAAGGTCAATGGATGACCCTCGTTTTCCAACAGTCCAGGGAATTGTCCGTAGAGGTCTTAAAGTTGAAGCATTGATACAGTTCATACTTGAGCAGGGGGCTTCAGAGAATCTGAATCTTATGGAATGGGACAAATTGTGGTCACTCAACAAGAAGATTATTGATCCAGTATGCCTTAGACATAGTGCTGTTATTGAAGAGGGGCACGGTTTGTTGACCCTGACAAATGGTCCTGAGAAACCAGTTGTCTATATCATTCCTAAGAATAAGAATTACGAAGCGGCTGGAGACAAGGCAACAACATTAATCAGGAGTATATGGCTAGATCGAGCTGATGCAGAGTTGATCAATGGAGAGGAAGTCACACTGATGGATTGGGGGAATGACTTTGTTAACAAGATTGAGAAAGACCAAGATGGAAATATCACCCTGCTGACAGGGGCTTTGCATCTCCAAGGATCAGTGAAGACCACTATTAGCATAACAAGTCAATAAAGTATGTTAGTTATTGTTTAATTCTGTTTTACCATGCTGAATAACAGCCTTACACGTATCTACATTCATCCTGTAATATATATATTTGTTGCTGTACACTTTCGTGATTAAGAAGCAATGAAACGTACTAGTTTTCTTTCTCAAATTCTCTAAAGCTTTCATGGTATCAGGACCAATGGTCGGTCTGAATCTCAGGTCTCTGATCATCTTCTCTGGCGAGTTGTGTTAGCGGTGGTCAGGGGTTTGTATTGTGGTGGTTCGTTCCATTTTTCAGCTAAGTTTTCTGTCTCTATCTCCTAGTTGAAGTGTGGGTTGATATTTTTAGTTTCTCTGATAAGGTTGAAAAGTAGCTTCAAAGCTTTGATTTGTGATTATGTATCCATTGGTGTGTGAATTTTTTGAATTTGTGATCTACGCATTTTAGGCGTATTAATTAATATATTTTCTCTACATTTTTACTTTGTTAATTGTTTAGTTTTATTAGTTTTGATTCATTTTGTTATTTTTAGGTTTTTGTCAAAAGAGACGGAGTAAATAGGTCTACAAGCATTTGAGGCGTGGTAAAATGGAGCAAAAAGAGGAGTAAAGAAATGTTGCCGAAATTTCATGGATATTAAAGAAGAACAAATGAAAATGATGCAAATAAAGAAGAAGACATTTCTCTTGCGCGATCCAGGAAAGCACAACCTTACCGAATTAATAAAGGACTATTGGGCCAAATTTTGGAAAATATTTCAAGATGATATGGATATGATTTGAGGCCCAAAATATGTGCAATTAAATTGTATTTTAGGAAAAGAAGAATTGGAGAGCAAGAAATCCAAGATTTGATGAGATTGAGATTCCTAATACTTAAAAAGGAAGGAAATCTGAAATTACTGAACAGCAAACTTCTATAGGCTGTAGAAATCTCAGATAAACTCCGATTGAGATGATTAAGGAAGGTATTTTATATCCCTCAGAAATATCTTTCCAATGCCGCAAGAATCATGTAATTCGAATACGTATAACTCAAGAAAATCGTGTTTTACTACAGGAGGTCAGATTTCACCGAAATTAATGTGGACTTCTTGTTATGGTAAGAAACAACATATCCTTCTCCTATATAAAGGGGAGCTCGGCCTCAAAGCAGATTATCACTTATTCTATTGCCTATGCTCTGCCAAATACTCTCATATTCCCCATAAATTAAGCCGACATCCTCAAGAAGCCGACTACACCACCATAACGCCTCATCTCTTCTTCCACCGACGCATAGGGGATTCCGAACGTCATCCACCAAAGAAGTCTAGTTCTCTTGAGTATCCATAGGGGATTCCGAAGATATAAAAGTGTAACAATGACCTCTTTACTCCGTAGTCCCTTTTTGTTTATGAAACTTGTTTGTGTGTTTTGGATGATTGTATTTCGGTTTTATTACATGAGTAAATTTCAATAACTTTTTCATGTGTTCCTTATTCTAGATTTCAATTTGCATGAAGATAATTGATTCTTAATGCTTTGGTTTTGATTTAGGGGATTCCTAATCTAGATCAATGATGTTTAGGGGATGCCTAGCACAAAATATGAATTATGCATGTTTAATCGAAATTTAGGGTTATGGGATTTCAGTAGTGTTGTTATTTGCACCTGTCAATAAATGAGTTAGGTAAGGAATAAGATGATCACTTGTATATAGTTAATTAGGTTTTCTTTTTGTTTCAAAACGTGGTATGTGTTTTAGGGTCTTCTATGTGTTTGCTTGTCTATGAGTCAATGCATATTAGAGTTCTAGGATTATGTGCTATGTTTGAGACGTTTTTAGTAAATAAATTAGGTAATTAAAAACCAACTTATAAACCCCCCATACATTTACTTTTGTGTTTATAAACGTTGTCATACATTAGTACCCTCAATCCCCGGTTAAGAACGATCCCTACTTATCAATGCTACATCTACAAAGAAGGGTTTTAAATTGCATACGTGTGAGATATGTGTTAAGTGTCTATTTTGTGTTAATATTTGATGCATGTTTTACGCGTTATCAATTTTTTGCGCCGTTGCCGGGATCGACCCGGGTCACCCGCGTGACAGGCGAGAATACTTACCACTATACCTTTTATTTTATGTTTACAAACGTTGTCATGCATTAGTACCCTCAATCCCCGGTTAAGAACGATCCCTACTTATCAATGCTACATCTACAAAGAAGGGTTTTAAATTGCATACGTGTGAATCATGTGTTGAGTGTCTACTTTGTGTTAACACTTACGCAATTCGAACTCCATCCTTTCTCATGTGTCAAACTTCAAAATTGGGCCAATTTTCATCTTTTTGGGCCCCAACTTCTTCATTTTTGGGCCTTCAATTCGTGGTACACTCCAAATCCACAAAAATAGGGGACATTAATCCAAATTTTAACATCTAAAACACATTGCTAGAGAGTTTCTGAATTTTCTTTTCGCTTTTTCTTTTTTCTTCTTTTTTTAGCTCTATATATATATATATTTTATTCTCAGCAAGTTACACACTTTTTAAAGCTATTTGAACAAGTCTATCCCCATACAAATATCTTTTCCTTCAAAATCATCATCTTCACGCCATTTCCATGTACTTAGCTTCAAAAATTCTCACCAAGTCTTTAGAACAAGAGTAAGAATATTCTACACTAGCTTAAAGTGTTTAGATATATATGGCAATGAAAGAAAGGCTTAATGTGGGCTCATATGGGCTATCTATGGGTGTCGCATCTCGTACGTACATAAAGGACACATGGCTGTTTGGTTTAGTGGTGAAAGACCTAAATGCCTTTAATCATATCCAAAATCAGAGCATTTATCAACTTAAAAGCTTTGCAAATCCACATGAGTAAGTTCTAGTATTCTCTAGTTCATTGAAATCTATGGCAAGCAATTAGATGAGGCATGTATTATTTTTGAGACACATATTGTAGGCTCAAAAACTCATTTTAAGATTTGTATGATCTAAAAGCTTATTCTAGCATGCGAAATCTATACCATGTTTATGCAAACCATATCCACTACATGTCATGACAATCAAAACATCTCAATTAGCACTTGAAATCCCATGCAACGCCATATGTTTATTCTTTTCGGTCCATTTTCATCATAGACTAATTAAGGGCATCCTAAAGACTCTTTAAAACACTAAGTTAAACAAAAAGACTCAAAAAAAATTTAGGGCATCATCCGCCGGAAAGTTTCATTGTCCGCCCGGTTTTAACAATTTATGACTCAAATAAGTAGTAAACCCCTCCCCCATACTTAAATTCTACATTGTCCTCAATGTACTAAAGTAAAACATAGAATCAAGCATGAAGAAAAGGATTTATGAAAAATCTAACTAAGAAAAAAAACAAAATCTACGAAAATAAAAAAATAAGGGAAGAGAAAGCAAATCTTATTTGTAGACTCCTCCATTGGGTTGCCTCCCAACAAGCGCTTGTTTTTTAACGTCTTACAGCCTAGACGTGTTGTTTTGCTCCTTCTTCACTTGGGACTTCCAATATTCTTGACGTTTTCTTTGCATGTGCACTTGCATGTACATGTTGGTGTCATCTCCTCTAACTCCTTTAGCTCGGCCTTCTTCTTATTCTTTACGAGCTTGTTAGGGTTCATGATCCAGTCAAAGATACATTAGTTAGTGATCAATTAACTAATTAATCATAAATGTAGCTCATGTAGCATTTACAACAAGTAGGTTTATCTTTCATTACAAATTCATTACAACATTGTCCCAATTGATTTTTCGCCAAAGATATATGATTATCACATGCATCTAGAATTTAAATTAAGACTTAGATGATTAAATTGTGTAATGGATCGAAATCCGTTCTACTCATTTGGGCAAGTTCGGAAATGGCCAGTTGGGATAGATGTAACGCGAGAGGTAGGACTAATTTCGAGAATATTCTCTTTCTTAGATCCAAATCCCGTCACGAGTCACAACCCTTCTAGTCACCATAACCGAAAATTTCTTACTAAGAGCAAAAGTTCAATACGATATTACATCAACTCTTTTCATCAAAATCAAAACTTAAAAACTAAATACCAAGTGATAAAAATATAGCTAAGACTTATTATTTAACATTTTACAAAATCGGAGAAACTGAATATAGCTACTTACAGAATTTATGCAGAATTAATCACAAGTTGGAATTTCACGAAATTTAACGAGAGGATCCTAGCGCATATATACATAACTGTAAATTTTCATAATTTTCCAAGACTTACAACCATGTCAGATAAATCTCACAAAATAGCACATACACAGTCCCGAATTGAAATTAACACTAAAATTAAAAGAATTATAATCACATTATATAACAACAATGACGAATATCTTTACAAAAAAAAATGACTTTTTGACCTTATACAATTGACTCTTTCACCTGCAAAAACAAAAACAAAGTTACAACATGCTTGGAACTCAAGAACACATGAAAATTTCCAGATTCGCAAAAAATTGAACATAAAAGATTGTTAAATTTTTCTAGAATTATTGGCTTGTCCAAATACAATAAAAATTTACAGGCATAAACACCACACAAAACTCAACACTTCTGAAAATTTTCAGATTTTTCCAATACCTACAGCTACGTCAAATAAATTGTACAAAACAGGTCGGTGAACAGTTCCGAAAACAGAGAAAAAAAATTATGCACAAGTATAATATTTACACGATATGTACATATTTACACAAACAAAATCACACAATAGATTTTTCAATCCCCGGCAACGGCGCCAAAAATTGATAACGCGTAAAACATGCATCAAATATTAACACAAAGTAGACACTCAACACATAGTTCACACGTATGCAATTTAAAACTCTTCTTTGTAGATGTAGCATTGATAAGTATGGATCGTTCTTAACCGGGGATTGAGGGTACTAATGAATGACAACATTTGTAAACATAAAATAAAATGTATGGGAGGTTTGAAGAGTTTGGTTTAATTAACTACGAAAATAATAACAAAATATGGCAAGAAACAAATCCAGAAACCCTAGAACTCTAAAATGCTTAACTCATAGACAAGAAAATAATCAAGAATCCTAAAACTTCTAAACATGCTTGAAACCAAAAATAAAACCTAATCTAACATATATACAAGTGATCATCTTAATCCATAATCTAACTCATTTATTAACACATGCAAATAAAAACACTACCGAAATCCCATAACCCTAAATTCCGATTAAACATTCATAATTCATATTTTGTGCTAAGCATCCCCTAAACACCATTGATCTAGACTAGGAATCCCCTAAATCAAAACCAAAGCATTAAGAACTACTTAACTTCATGCAAATTGAAATCTAGAATAAGGAACACATGGAAAAGTTATTGAAATTTACTCATGTAATAAAACCGAAATACAATCATCCAAAACACACAAACAAGTTTCATAAACAAAAAGAGACTACGGAGTAAAGAGATCATTGTTACACTTTTATATCTTCGAAATCCCCTATGGATACTCAAGAGAACTAGACTTCTTTGGTGGATGACGTTCGGAATCCCCTATGCGTCGGTGAAGGTGAAGGTGCGGCGGTTTGATGGCGTAGTCGGCTCCTTGAGGATGTCGGCTTAATTTATGGGGAGGAGGAGAGTATTTGGCAGAGCATAGGCTATAGAATAAGTGATGATCTTCTTTGAGGCCGAGCTCCTCTTTATATAGGAGAAGGGTAGGTTGTTTCCTACCATAACAAGAAGTCCACATTAATTTCGGTGAAATCTGATCTCCTGTAGTAAAACGCGATTTTCTTGAGTTATACGTATCCGAATTGCATGATTCTTGCGGAATTGGAAAGATATTTCTGAGAGATATAAAATACCTACCTTAATCACCTCAATCGGAGTTGATCCGCGATTTCTACAGCTTGTAGAAGTCTGCTGTCCTGTAACTTCAGATTTCCTTCCTTTTTAAATATTAGGAATCTCAATCTCATCAAATCTTGGATTTCTTGCTCTCCAATTCTTCTTGTCCGAAAATACCATTTAATTGCACATATTTTGGGCCTCAAATCATATCCATATCACCTTGGAATATTTTCCAAAAATTTAGCCCAATGGTCCTTTATTAATTCGACAAGGTTGTGCTTTCCTAGATCGCGCAGGAGAAATGTCTTCTTCTTTATTTGCATCATTTTCATTTGTTCTTCTTCAAGATCCATGGAATTTCGGCAACATTTCTTTACTCCTCTTTTTGCTCCATTTTACCACTCCTCAAATGCTTGTAGACCTCTTTACTCCGTCTCTTTTGACAAAAACCTAAAAACAACAAAATGAATCAAAACTAATAAAACTAAGCAATTAACAAAGTAAAAATGTAGAGAAAATATATTAATTAATACGCCTAAAATGCGTAGATCAATTGGAGCAAGAAATTTGTGTAGATCTAAGTTTGTGTTGCTGATAATCATGTCAACAATAAATATTACTCCCACTGCAATGTTTCTACCTAATGTGTTGTTGGATGAGTCAAACTATCCTGCTTGGGCGTTTAGACTTGAGTCCTTCCTTGAGGCTCAGAAATTGATGGGATTCATTGATGGTACCATACCCTGTCCATCACAGTTTGAAGTGTCTGAGACTGGTACTCATATTCTTTCCAGTGCCTTTGTAGCTTGGAGAGCTCAAGATAAGAGCATTATGCATAGGATAGGTCAAACTCTAGGCACTCCAGCCCTGTCATGTGCTGTAGGTAGTCAATCCTCTAGAGAACTGTGGTTTAACCTCAAAGAGAAGTTTACTGCTGTTAATAGACAGAATATCTTGCAGCTGAAAACTAATATTCAGAATATTACCAAATGAACAAATAGTATCGAGATGTATCTAGACAAGATTAAGGCTGCTAGGGATGCTTTACATACTGTTGGAGCTCATTTAGATGATGAGGATGTTGTGGTCACTGTTCTTAGAGGTTTACCTTCTGAGTATGCTGCTATTAAGACAGTCATTAGAGCTCAATTTACCACATGTTCTCTAGGAGAGTTAAAAACTTTGCTTAAAGCAGCTGAAGTTGATATTGCATCTGAGTATGTCACAGCCCCCACATTGCCTTTCAATGCTCTTATAGCTCAAGCTACACCTCTGCAATCTCAGGTTCAAAATGCAACCACTACTGAATTAGCATCACCCACTCAGAATTCTCAGTCATTCACTCCATCTATTCCACCTGATTTTGACACACAATCATACCAAGCTCCATTATACAACTCTACTCCAGCTCAATTTCCAACAGTCTCTAATTCCAGTGTTAACACACCAGTCTCTATTGTTGGCATCACTGCAGCTCAAATTGCATCACAGCTTGTTGCCTTCTTGGCCAATGCAAGGTATAATGGTTCAACTCACAGGAGTAATTCTGGTTATGGAGGGAACAAGTCTACTAATAATTGTGGGTCAGGAGGCAAGGATGCCTGTCAATTGTGTGGGAAGTTTGGTCATACAGCAAAAACCTACAGAACTCTCATGAACTACAATGTTCAGAATGATGGAGGAGCTGGATCAAGCACTGTTGTGTGTCAATATTGTGGAAGAGAATGTTACATTGCAGCTAAATGTTTTCATATAATAGGATTTCCACCAAGAAGAAATGTTCAGAATGGTGCATATGGTCAGAATGGTCAGAATGGTGCATCTAGCTCTATAATTAACAACCAGATTAGTCCTCAAGTTGCCAATGCAACAGCTTTGCTTGCTACGGCTTATCCACATCAACCTCAGAATCAAGCTCATCATCATGCTGCATTGCTTGCTGGTGCTCAACAAGTCTCATCATCTCCTTTCTGGCTAGCTGACTCTGGAGCCACCAATCATATGACAAGTGATGCTCAGATGCTGCATAATGTGACTACCTACATTGCTCCTAACACTGTTCAGATTGGAAATGGTTCTCATTTGTCTATGACTCATTCTAGTACTACCTCATTAGGCAATCTAAAACTCAATAGTGTGCTTCTCTTACCTGACATTGCTTCTCATCTATTATCTGTGCATCAATTATGCAAGGAAAATAACTGTGTTATGTGGTTTGATGAATTCATGTGTATAATACAGGACAAGGTGCAAGGGAAAATTCTATTCAAAGGCCTGAGTGATCATGGTTTATATCCCATACCATTTGATGTTCCACTACAGATTGATAAGTCCAAGAGAAAGGATAAGGCTGCTCATCTAGGACAATCATCAAGAACATTGTGTGGCATCAACGGTGTGGTCATCCAACCAATGAAGTGATTCAATCTATGCTAAATAAATGTGGAGTAAACATTAATTCTACTGTCTCTACTGCTTCTGTATGTGAAGCTTGTTTGTTAGGGAAAACCAGTAAACTTGTGTTTCCTGTGTCTGAAACCAAAAGTGTGAAACCTTTTGAGCTTATACACTCAGATGTTTGGGGGCCATCACCTCACATATCTCTAACTGGTCTTAGATACTATGTGTTGTTTGTTGATGACTTTAGTTATACATGGTTGTTTCCTATGAAAAACAAGTCTAAGGTTTTTGCATACTTCAAAAGTTTTCATGCCTTTGTCAAAACTCAGTTCAGTACTGATATTAAAAAATTTAGAAGTGATGGAGGAGGGGAATACATGAGTAATCTGTTCAAAGAATTTCTAAACAACCAGGGTATTCATCATCAAGTGTCATGTCCTTCACACCAAAACAAAATGGTATATTAGAAAGGAAAAATAGACATGTTAGAGAGAAAGCAGTTACCTTATTACAACAATCCTCTCTTCCTCCTAGTTTCTGGTATCATGTATATGCACATGCCACATACCTTATTAACAGAATGCCTAGTGCTTCTCTCCAAAAATAATCTCCTTTTGAGAGGCTTTATCAAACCATACATACTGTGACTAATCTTAAAGTCTTTGATTGTGCCTGTTATCCACTCATGACTCCTTACAATTCAAATAAACTCTGACCTAAAAGCACTCAGTGTATATTTTTGGGTTTTCCCTGTGGTTATAAGGGTTTTCTTCTACAATATACTTACAAAGAGATTCATTATATCCAGACATGTGATATTTACTGAGATGTGTTCCCATATACAAGACTCAAGACTTCTGTCAATTCAGTTCCTAGTGCATCTGAGTCTTCAGGAACAACTGAGACATCAAGTGGTATGGTGCCTATTGTGATCACTCAGTGGCCTTCAGTTTCATCAATTTTCCCTGCATCTGTCCCCAATACACATGTTCACACCTCTACACAATCAGGTCAGTTCTCTGATGATCATAACTATAATACTCAGGCTAGTTCTGATAGCACTAGTACTACTCCAGATACTTCATCTGCTCCTCTTACTGATCATGATGCATCTATTGTTGATACACCAAACACCAGTATGCCTTTTACTCCTGATTCTCATACACATGTTATGCTTGAAGAATCTGTTGGATTAGTGAATTTTCAATCCTCTCCTGGACATGGTATTTCTCTTACTGTTGAGTGTGATTAACACAGGCTACCTAATGCCATGTCTTCTTCTAATATTCTTCATCGAGTGGAAGGTTTATCTGATCCTACAACAATTAATAATCATGGCATGCTTACCAGAAGTAAATGAGGCATTGTCAAAAAGAAATGTTTTCTCTCTTCCTTAACTAATGGTTCTAATGCTTCTGATATAGAACATATTGGTTACAAAGCAGCTTTAAAGCTTCCAGTTTGGAAACAGGCCATGCAAGAAAAGTTTGATGTATTAACTAAACAAAATACTTGGACACTGGTTCCATTACCTCCTGATAAGAATTTAGTTTCTTGTAAATGGATCTTCAAGATAAAGAGACTTGCAGATGGCAGTGTAGCTAGGCACAAGGCAAGACTTGTAGCTCGGGGGTTTAGTCAGGAATATGGTGTGGACTATGAAGAGACTTTCTCTCCAGTGGTTAGGCACACCACTGTGAGACTTATTCTAGCTCTTGCTGCATCATTTGGTTGGTCTCTTCATCAACTTGATGTTAAGAATGCTTTTCTAAATGGTAATCTGTCAAAAGAAGTTTATATGTCACAACCAAGTGGTTTTGAAGATCCTTAACTTCCCTTTCATGTTTGCAAACTTCAAAAATCTATCTATGGTCTGAAGCAAGCTCCTAGATCCTGGAATGAGAGATTTACTCAGTTTCTACCTCTTATTGGATTCAAAGCATCACATGCTGATCCTTCATTATTTGTCAAGATTACAACCAGTTGCAGAATTTATCTGTTACTCTATGTTGATGACATTATTCTCACTGGAGATAATGAGGAAGCTATTCTACAGGTTAAACATTCTCTGCAGACTGAGTTTGAAATGACAGACATGGGATACTTGAATTATTTTCTTGGTCTTGAGATCAAGCATTGTAAGAATGGCATCTTTGTTTCTCAACACAAATATGCTCGGGATCTCATACACAAAGCTGGTCTGGATGCTTGTAATACTCATCTTACTCCTTATCAATCTGGTATCAAACTTCTCAAAGATTCTGGTCCTCCTTTGAAAGACAATGAAGTCTCCTTTTTCAGAACTTTAGTTGGTTGTCTTCAATATCTCACATTTACCAGACCTGACATTACTTATGCAGTAAACAATGTTTGTCAATTCTTGCATTCTCCTACTCTTGATCATCTCAATGCTGTGAAAAGGATCATAAGATACATCAAAGGCACCTCTGATATAGGTATTCTGTATCAAAGACAGAATCAATCTTCACATTCTGTACTTACTCTACAGGCACATTGTGAGGCAGATTTACAGGCTTTCTGTGATGCAGACTGGGCTGGAAATCCTAATGATAGGAGATCTACTACAGGATTTGTGGTTTTGCTAATTGACATGCCTATTTCCTGGTGTAGTAGAAAACAGCATGCAGTCTCACGCTCATCCACTGAAGCAGAATATCGAAGCATGGCAGACACTACTTGTGAACTTCAGTGGCTCAAACATTTGCTAAGAATTGCAGATTCCTCTGAGTGCTACTCAATTGCTTCACTGTGATAATGTTTCTGCTCTTGCTTTAGCTTCTAATCCTGTGCATCATTCCAAGATGAAACATGTAGAAGTTGATGTTCATTTTACTCGTGACAAGGTCAAGGATGGGTCTATCAAACTGTAATTCATCTCCTCTCAAGATCAACTTGCTGATATCTTTACCAAAGGGCTGTGTTCTCCACAGCTTACCTTTTTCAGTACCAGCTTGATGCTCCAGAGACCACCATCAAGCTGAGGGGGAGTATTAGCATAACAAGTCAATTAAGCATGTTAGTTATTGCTTAATTCTGTTTTACCATGCTGAATAACAGCCATACACGTGTCTACATTCATCCTGTAATATATATATATATATATATATATATATATATATGTTGCTGTACACTTTCGTGATTAAGAAGCAATGAAACAGTACTAGTTTTCTTTCTCAAATTCTCTAAAGCTTTCAACCACCAAGTTGAAGCTTACCTGGCTACCAGCTGAAATAGATGATGAACTAGTTAAGCTCTCATTGTTGGAGTTCGATTATCTGATAACGAAGAAGAAGGTTAAGGAAGGAGAGGATTTCCTTGATGTGCTTAACCCATGTACTGAAAAGGAGACATACTTTAGATGTGATGTTCCGTACCTCAGACCTTCAAAGCCTATAGTTCTGTTTGCAATCCCCGATGGCAGGAAGCAGGCTGGCTCGAAGTGAGAAATTTCTAGAAGGTTTTTATTTTTCAGGATTTGTACTTGCTATTTCGAGTTGAACGTTAAAAATTATCTAATTTGGCCGACCACTCGAAGCGTAATTAGTCTTCTTTATCAGTTTATCCACAAGAAACTCGTCAGAGAGATGTAAAACAAACTTTTAATAGCACAATCAGAGCCATAAGCTTTTACCAACGCGAAACAAGGATAGATAGACTGGGATATGATATAAACTTCCCCCCATTAACTTGAACTGAAAACTAAGCAGAGTGCAGAAGTCCTAGGACTTTACAATAAAACCTTAAAATCAAACAATAATCTTTCCATCTTATCCTAACATAAGAAAACAGAAGGAGCACCAAACTAAAAGCGGTAATCTGTGTCAAGTTCAACTCATCTCAATGCAAATCAACTCACTATTTCTTCTTTCTACCACCACCAGCCTTTGGCTTTTTGTTACTTTCTTTAGCAGTACTTTGTGGTGTTTCCTGTTACATGCATAAACAAAGGCTGAGTCTCTAAATAAACAACTTTAGGAATGTACAGAGATTTACAACGCAGTAAGTATATTAAAGTTTAGAAGATAATGACAGACGATATAAAAATGAAAATGTAAACAAAACTACAAGAGGCTAACAATAAAGAAACCCTGAGTTAATAGGTACTGAGAGGAACTAGATAGGAGATATGGTGGACACTCGTAGTGAGACTGATGTAGTAAGCTAGTCTATGTCAAACATGGCAAAGATAATCAGAGGATCACTATTGCTGAATAGATGAAAGCTCTGCAGCTGTTAGAGCTAAACATCCGGTTAACCTTTCTTTTTAAGTTCTAATTGGTGTTGTGATGGAGATGTTAACTGCATTTAAGGAAACCAAAAGTGAAACATCCATTGAAAGGATATTCACAAGAACCTGTTTGAGATTACAGCTACAAGTTGATACCAAGAAGCTAGAATTGTGTGAACTTCAATGACAAGATGAGTTTCTACACAGTTCCCCGTTTCTAATTTGTTTCTTTTGATGGACCCTGTTTCTAATTGTTGCACACTAGGAAAACAACAATTGTAATATTCTTTGATACCAGGTGATATGAATAAGTGTAAAAGGAATAAGCAAAGGTTGCCTTCATAGATTCACCAAGGTGGTTTCACCTTCATGTGGTAAAACAGACTCCTCTGTATAATGGTGTGAGGGGCTTCGCGCCCGAATTGAAAATTGGCAGAGTTAAACTACCAATGACATTGGGCCTGGAGGAGTCACAATCTTGCAGGGATAACATCCTATTCTTCATTGCTGGTTTGGGATGTTTAAGTACACATTTGGTTTCCTGTCATCCGATGTAGCAATAAATTATGACAACAGGTCTTTTCTAGCAGACTTTCAGAACAACCACAATGCTTGCAACCTAAAAGTTTTGTCATTCAAGTGATTCGAGAAATGTGCAAAATGACCAATACCCAAGTACTCTTTTTGACCTCAGAATGCCAAAGGAATAAAGGTAGTCCATATCATCACTTCCCCTAACATAAGTGATCCTTTGCAAGTTCATAGCAGTGATGAAAAAAGAAAAACAAACACTTTGAGGACCAAATAAATGATCCAGATGCAGATAAAACATGTGATGTAGGCCATGATGTGATATAGAAATCTGCAGAATCTTGATGCATTTCATATACGAACCCCTTTTCAGTCACATATGGTCTATCACTGCACCCGGACCACAACATATGTATATGTATATATTCATACCAACCAAAACAAAAAAACTTAAGATGATGAATGGGGACCTTACCTTCCGTTTAAGGGGTACAGATGTGGTGGAAGTAGGCTTGAAGAATGACTCCAATCTGTAAAAGATATCATGACCAATTAAAACCCAATGAGAGAGGAACTTATAATTACATATCCATTTGTGCCGGAATCACATACCTTCCCTGTGCTGACTTGTTCTTGGCTGCTTTAATCTTTTCTACAGCCTACTCAATTAAGAAATCAATCAGTATAAATTAAGTGCACATGCTACTGAAAAAACAAAGCAAAAAAGAAAAAAGCCTAAACAAAGTTTACAATATGCTTTCAAAATAAGGCTGTACATTGATGAGTAGGAGCTCACCTTAGTCACTCTGTCACTATTGAATCCATTTTCATTCACCAGAAAGGCAATCAGCCCCTATATAAAGAACAAGCCAATTAAACTACTTTTACTTTCAAGAGGAAAAATAAGATGATGGATTATCATATGACAATCTGTAACTGTGATTTCTTACTTCTTCATCTGGAGCAGTCCATTTAAGCTCAAGTTGCTCTTCATCGATTAAAGCAACTGGTTCCTTAAAAAGCTGTCTAGCTTCTTGATACGGCCAATTATCTGGTATTTGGTACCTGAAAATAGAAATATAAAAATATATTTGTTAAATAATACATAGGTAGCCAACCATAACCAAGCAGACAAAATCACTCTTCATAATAAAGACTAGTAGACAACTTGGATCTGGTAATCAGAATCAACACTTTCCATATGATGAAACACCCATTTGGTCATTCAGAGTACACTACAATTAATTTGATGTAATAATCCCATCAGAGAAAGATTGCGCTGACGAAAATTTGGCAGAAATTCAATTTAACTTGGTACACTATCATTTTGTTGTATCAGCTACCATGCAAGTAAACTAGCAACAGATTATTAGCATGTAGCTCAATTATGAATGTATCCGAATAACGTGATAGAAATCAGTATTATAGCATATTTGCCCCATCATGTGAAAAACATATTTATGAAAATCCTTTTTCCTCTTTTTTTTAACAAAGTAGACATTCAAAATTCTGTTGAAACAAATCAACATAAGGAAGCCATTGAAATCATTATCCACTGCTGCATATATGATATCTGAAACACAGGTGCAACCAATTAAGACCATAGAAGTCAAACTGAATCAGTTAATCTATGATAGACCTCTCTTTGTTTATATTCTCCAGTATACTCTCTATGGATCCATGTTGACGGATAAGCTTCAAAGCTGTCTGTCCTCCAATACCTGCAGCATCGAATTGTAAGGTACCCAAAACTGGATGCAGAGCTAATATTTCAAACCAACTAAGAAACATGCTTATAAAATAGCATAGAAAGATCAAGTCAGTTACTGATATGACATTTAAATACCTCGAATGCTGTCACAATAATCACATCCAGAAAGAATGCACAAGTCAATGAACTGATCCATAGTAATATTCAGCTCCTCCAAAACCTGGAAAAGCCAACATCACCAGAACTGTATTTGAATATTAGTGAATCCTGACAGCTTTAAAAGTTGTAAGCACCTTAGCAACTTCAAACTCCATGACTGGGATTTTTCTTGAGCTAGGATCCATCAAATGGCGAAGGAATTTAGGAGCTCCAAATGTTAGTGAATCCATGTCTTCTGATGCCACAGCATAAACCTGCAACACATTAAAGGTTAACTATAACCATAGATATTCAAATCACTACGTACAAGCTCAGGCAATGGAACGAAATGATGCATATTAATTCAAGACAAGTTTGGTGGCAGAATTCCCCTTTTCTGAAATCAAGCCTAATTAAAAAATGAGATCATGAAAGAAACGATATAGAAAGAAGGGTTTTTAAAAATGAAAGTAAATCATGTCCCTATAAGATTTCCTTAGAGAAATTAAACCAAGCTGAGAGATACTTGCCTTTCCTGCCTTGCATAGTACAGCACATTGTGCCTCTGCTTCAGAAGGAGCCTGTGAAAATCGATGCATCCAAGTAAAGCATGAAAACTGTTTAAAATCTGTGTACAATCTAAAACTCCTCACATATACATCAGTTTATTCAAAATATATAATGTCCCACCTCGATTACAGGCACCCCCATGAGCCTTAAAAGCCTTCTACAGTCTTCATTGTGCTGCTTCGTCACCTACCACAGCGAGAAGAGTTTGGCATTAAAACTTGTATTTCTCATGTCATAGATTGAAGTGCAAAATACAAAGATCTGTCAACAGTAAATTTGGGTACAGTTAGTATGAAATAAGTATTATCAATGTGCTACCTTTACTGTCCGTTTACTGAATTTCTCAATGTCTTCCTTATTGTCAGCCTGCAATGAGTTTATAACAAGCAAAGGAGGGTAATGTACATTGTCCAGTTTTCTGAAATCACTAGTAAGCTTAGAACTATTTTAGACCTACCTCCACGGCCGCTGCCAAATCTTGAGTGGCATCTACTCTCTTTGAGTAACTGCATAACAAGTTTCAATACATCAAACATTTATGAACAAATGCATTGATCGATGCTTAGATTTATGGATCTAAGCAATAAGAATTAAGAAAGCTACCGCTTTGCCAGCTCTAGGCTTTTCAACTCGGGAGGCTTTCCATCAAAAACATAGCTGAAACAAAATATCAACAATAACCCGTCATCGCATTGTTGAATACAATAGTGCAACAGGAGGAAACAAGCTTAAGACTACAAATTAAAGTAGAAAATGGAGTGTGGGGACTAATTACACTGGCTTAATTCCAGCTTCCAGAAGCCTAATTGTCCTTGAAAACATTCCCTGCAGATGACTACAATGAACCCAGAAGAACAAAACCCATGTCATTACTCACAAAAGCAATGATTTAGTCAAATTGCCAAAACATGCACAAATAAATTACGAACAAGACTATAATTAATCAATTTTCAACCCAATCTGATTAAATTGGCTCCTGTTACTCCAAAGTTAAGAACTTTAGAATGGGTACCTAGTAACTTCACCAGCCTCATTAGTGAGCATCTCAGTCCCACTTCTTCCCACAACAATCTACACAATTTGAAACAACACCCACATCACCATAAAGCTTCTTTAATCCAAAAATAGTCATATAAACTAAAAACAAAGGAGATTGAAACTAATGTGCATACAAGGAACTGATAGATGCTCATGCTGGCATCGATGGCAATCTTGCGGCCAAAGTAGCTCTCGAATTTCTGCTCCTTCATACACTTTGGGGCATTGTCAGCCAACAGCTTCGTTAAACCCTAATAGACCAATTCATAACCATAATCATATTAATCGCAAACAGATAAAACCCATAAACAAATAAAGCAGAAAAGAGGGTGCTGAAAGATTGTACCTTTATACCCATTAGAGATAGCAAAGAGGAGAAGAAAGAGAGTGAACAGTAGAGAGAAACTGAGAAAGGAGAAAGCTTTGGGTTGGAGAAAGGTTTTAGGGATGAAACTGCTTCCCGCCTACTCGCAAAGCCCAGAGTCCCAAGTGAGAACATAAGTGTTGTCGCACTCGTGCTATACTGTGTACAAAGGAAGATACGGTCTATACGTATAAGCACATACTTACATCAGTTACATGTATAAACTACTGTATGAAGAAGTGTTTGTTTCTATTTGGGTCTTAATATAGTTGGGCCATTGTACATGGAAAGCAAAGTTTTTTGGGCCATTGCACACGTGAACTACGCCTGGGAATTTTCCTTTTTCTTCTGGGAGTGGCGTTTTCAATTTCCAATTCTCCACCTCTAAGAATTTCCGATGTGTTTTTTGCATCACAAGTTTGTTTCATAATGTGAGTCTTCTCATTCAATTATTCAAACTGTAGCACTCCCAATAATACCTCTGTGGACGGATATCAGGTTGGAGTACATTTCTAACTGGACCCTCGAATTAATTGAACTTATCGATCTTGGTATTTTTGACATCATGTTTAAACTCGGAACTTATGATTGTTTTCCAGATGAGATAAGAGTGTTTGCACATATTTGGTGAACGTCGAGCATCTAACAATGAAAACAAAATGTTGAAAATGTTGAAAGGGAAATGGATGGTGGGGGAAAACATCCTGGTTCATTTGGGTAATGAATGGATGGAGATTCCACTATGTTGATGGACTGAAAGAATGAAAGCGAAGCATCCTAAATCTTTGTGTTGTGGCTGCCTTTTTCTCCGAATGCATAAGCAAGCCATATGCATTTATAGAGGCTTTGGCCAAAACAGGGTACAATGAATACAATGGAAACTAATTGATGGTCCAACCAACCCTGATAGGTGATTATCAAAGTTCAATTCAAAGAATTCCCACCAAATAAAGTTGCTTGTTTGGAGGCTAATACTCAAATCTTTATCCTATCAAAGTCGAAAACGACATCAATTAATTGCGTCCTTTTTTGGATCCTAATTTTTGATTGAAACATACCACAACAACACCAATGCAAATTGATCGAAGAAAATATCTGCCCCTCTCTCGTACTAGCTACTTGAGAAATTTCATCAAGAATCCCAATAATATTTATCACAGTATTGTTTATTGCTCTCATCTGATGGAAGTTTCGAATTCCATCAATATAGTATGTGGTGAGAAGCAAGTGTGCAAAACTAACTAGCTAGCAAGAGGAAGAGAAAGACTTGCAGAAAGGATTGCAAGAGGGAGCTAGGACATAGTTATCATCTGCTCTGATGTGAAACTACAAGACTTAGAAAGACACAGGAGGATCCTCAAATGGGTCTACTGCATGCTAGTGAGATATGGCACTGACTTAATTAGGGTCCAGAAAAACCATCAAGTATTTCTTTTGAGCTGTATATATTATCAATTCTTCAAAAGTACTTGGATAAATATATAAGATGGGGGTTCCAGGGCTACCTGCCCTTCTTTACAAGGATACTTCCCTTTTGAATTTGCATCTTGGGAGATGTTTCAATGTGATCTTGGTCCCAGACTCTACTTTTGCATGTTTGCCTTGATAGAGAATATAGACTAATTGTTAAACACATTAGTGCTATAAGCATGGGCAAAAGATGTAGCAGATAAGGCAAGAGCAATAACATAAATGGGTTTTCAATCTTTTTTACAATGCCAGAAAGTGTTTTCAATTGGTGGCTATGGAGCGGTGACAACAGCATCATAAGGAGTGGCCAAATTACTAATCATCACCATGATATGAAGATGCTACATCAAGTTATCATAGTGAAGCTTTCAATGAATTTCTGAAGATATGTTAATTAGGTTCTCATTGAATTGATAGCTAACTGGTTGAGAACTAGAGATATCAAGGCAGATTGACAAACTAATGATAGGTATACTAGGAGAAAATTAGTAATCGAGTCTGGTATCGAGCTCATAGAGCTCAATAGTTCATACAAACAAATTTTTGATATTATGTTAACTTTTAATCTAGGGATCCAGAATGGCCTAACAATGTATAGAAACACTGAAACTAGCAGGTGTACGGGTATGTACATTTATATATAAGACGATCAGCATTTCATATACTATCACTGTTTGCATTATCATAATTCATAAGGTACAATTTCAATCTAATAGAGCTCTTTTCTACTTTTATTTACAAATTAAATTTGCATTATCACAATGTTGCTTCATAAGAAAATACAATAATATATGCATGTCACTATCAAAATCTTACTCTTCGACAGACAGAACAAGCATGAGATAGCTAACTCTTGTTTAGAGCTTCCAAATTGCCAGCCTTACACCTGAAGTCCCAAAATTAGTCAGAACCTAGACGATAAAACTCTTCCTAGTGAAACATGACGTGCTATACTACAAGTTAAATAGATAAAAACTACCGATTAAACAAAGGTTTAGTTAGGTATTTGAAAGAAAAAAAATTAAAAAATTGGATGATTGAAGCTGCCTTCCTTCAGTTCTATTAATTTTGAGGAACTGAGGGACACACTTTGATGGAGAAAGAAAGAGAGAGACAGCGAGGGACAGTGAGATAGAGAGAGAGAGAGAGAGAGAGAACAAAGCAGAGAACAATAGGGCGTTTAAACTGATGCCATGAACGTTAAATACAAGGGCTTCTTGTAGCCTATATGCTCAAGGCTTTCTGCTACCTATATATCTTCAAGGCATCTTCTTCTCCTTTCTCATCCAGAACATTCACAACGTTCCAGTTTCCACAATGGTAAGTGATCAGACTACCACAAAATCTAATTTTGTGTGTTAATTAGCTAGTCTTCTGTAAAGTCACATTACTAATGTACGTGTTTCATGCACACTCTAGGGAGAAGAAGAAGGAAAGACGTACGACTCTATTGCCCCCATGGACAAAAAGAAAGGAGGATACACAGCCTCCGTCTTCATTTTCGGTAAGCACAGTCGATCTCTATAATACCGGCCATTTTTGTTCTGGTCGTTTCAGATTCCAAGTTAGTTAACCGGAGTTAACTGGTTTGATTTTTTTTAATATATGCAGTCTTGCTGGGATTGGACAACATGGGGTTTGTTGCAAACATGGTGAGCATGGTTCTCTACTTCATGGGACCGATGCATTTTTTTCTCGCCCCAGCCGCCAACACTCTCACAAACTTCATGGGGACGACGTTTCTGCTCTCTCTTTTTGGAGGCTTCATTTCCGATACTTACCTCAGCAGATACACTACATGTCTAATTTTCGGCTCCATTGAAGTTCTGGTATATATAACAAGCTAGCTAACACCTTCAAACACTACCTTTCCATTTTTTGCGTTTTTTTTCTTTTCTAGCTATGACATATTGACATCGTCACACGAATGCTGACAGGGTTTGGCACTGATGACGATTCAAGCTTATACGAAGAGCTTGCAGCCACCAGCTTGTGGCAAGTCGAGTTGTATGAAAGGCGGTGTCGGGTTCATGTTCTATGCAGCCTTGTACTTGTGGGCGCTGGGTTCGGGTGGTGTCAAGGGAGCTCTGCCGGCACTTGGTGGAGACCAATTTGGTTACAAGGATGAAGCAAAGAAGCTAGCAACGTTTTTCAACTGGTTCATGCTCAGTTCTACTCTTGGAGGAACTATTGGAGTCACTGTGGTTGTGTGGATTAGCACCACTAAGGGTTGGTATTGGGGTTTCTTCATATCAACAATGGGATCCCTGGTAGGGTTTGTTGTTCTTGCAATAGGAAAGCCTTTCTACCGTCTAGAAGTCCCCCACAACAGTCCTCTCGTCAGGATTTTTCAGGTCACGGATTCTTTAGCTTACTTTACTCTTTACGAAATTTAATTTTGAACAATTTTTGTATTTGACCGTCACACATGGTTTTTCCGGTCAAATACTAACCAACATAGTTCGACTGTCTCACAAAATTCAAATGTCACTTTTTTACAGGTTATAGTTGTGGCAATAAAAAACAGAAGGTTGAAACTCCCGGGGAGTTCTGCAGAACTATATGAGATCAGTGAAAAAGAATCAGCTTTCACTGACGAAAAAATCTCACATACAGATCAATTCAGGTACTGCATACTAATTCATGTTCAGGAATCTTCAATCATACATATGCATGTGATTGGTTTACTGGTCCATATATATAAGGAATAATGTGGGGTTGCTAGGGAAGTTGGTATGTGGATATGGGCATTAGTCACCTAACAAGCATAACCAAACAAGGCTCATCACACTACACGTCCCATCTTAGCAGGCCAAAATTCTCCAAAATGTTGATGGGCATACGAAAAGCACACATATAATTAAGAAAACTTCACATCCAAGGTTCTGTAAAGTGGTGGGAGGCTTTGAATTCTGAGTTTAGGATTGAGAAGAACATGTGAAGTTTGTGAAGCTTGTTAGAGTTAGACTACTAAGCTGTAAGCCTGTAACTTAGTGTGTCAGTATTGATCGATGCTTCAATTATTGTACCTGCAGCTTTCTAGACAAAGCTTCCATACTAGGAAAAGACACCAAGGCCGGACCATGGAAGGTTTGCACTGTGACACAAGTCGAGGAAGTCAAAGTCCTAACAAGAATGCTGCCCATTCTTTTCAGCACCATCATAATGAACACTTGCTTAGCACAGCTCCAAACTTTCTCAATACAACAAGGAAACAGATCCATGGACCGCCATTTGGGAAAATTTGAAGTCCCTGCATCATCAATTCCAGTCATCCCCCTAATTTTCATGTCTGTACTCATCCCTCTCTACGAGTACTTCTTTGTTCCCTTTGCCAGGAAAATCACTAAGCACCCCGCCGGTATCACACAGCTTCAGAGAGTTGGTATTGGACTAGTACTCTCGGCAATTTCCATGACGGTGGCTGGCATTGTCGAAGTGAAAAGAAGGAACTATGCCAATGCTAGCGGAGACCCATTAGTGCCCGGCATTAGTCTCTTTTGGCTTTCCTTCCAGTATGCCATCTTTGGAATTGCAGACATGTTCACTCTAGTTGGGCTACTTGAGTTTTTCTATAGGGAAGCACCAGCAGGCATGAAATCACTTTCGACTTCTTTCACATGGATGTCGCTTGCTTTCGGGTACTACTTGAGTTCGGTCTTTGTGGATCTCATAAATGTGGTAACAGCAAAAATTGCTCCAAGCAAATTGGGATGGTTACATGGACTAGACATTAACCAGAACAATGTGAACCTCTTTTACTTCTTCTTGGCCATTCTCAGCTGCCTCAACTTTGTGAACTATCTCTACTGGGCTTCGTGGTACAAGTACAAAACAGATGAGCCTGATGCTAAGGTGCCATTGAAGGATGTTAACAAAGCGTCCCCTCTTGTTGAAAATGAAAGTAAGGTCACTACTGAAAAAAATGAAAGTGAAAGTAAGGTTACTACTGAATAACCCTCCACTGTCCAAAGTCCAAACAAAAAAGATTAAAGAAAAGGTTGCAAATTTATGAACAGGGTACCCTTTTTAGAGTATGATAAATGGATACATTAGCCAAAAGATTGAAGAAGATCGAGGAAGCTCACTGAGGGAGAAGTGAGAAGTGATAAGTGGTTTCAACCAACGAAGCTACTTAGCTTGAAATGATAGAATTATATAAATGGGTGGCTTGCAGTCTCTCAAAATTTGTATCTTATTTTTGTGTGTTTTTAGATTTGGGTTTTAATTGGACTTTTGGGGCAACAGATGGAGAATGTGTGAAAGATTCTTTAGTGGATTGTGTCCATCTTCTATAATACAAATCTGTTGGAATTTATCTGATGTTTAGTAAGAGTGATCGAGTTCTGCTACAATTTTCATCAAGCGAAGGAACTCGAGATACTTGAGGGCTAGTCTGACGCTCTGAACAATATATTTGAGGGCCTTTAGGCTTTCACAGAATCAATTCCTGAATGAATGTTGTGGACTTGTGGACACTCATTTGGGAAAGCATCAAGAACAACAGAACATATCGAAAATCTGGGTGGAGTCTGAGTTCAGGCCCAAATATAAAAGAAAATTTCGCACCAGAGGATTACCCATTAGTCCATTACCCATGCCAATTCAAGCTGCCCCTAAATCATCGATGCCCTGGCATCTAAGTGACCAAGTAACACCGACTTCTTGAAAGTGTTCAATTGTGTACTCATTCTTGCATCACTACTTGTGTCACTTGCATGCTTGTTTGTGCTTGACAGGGAAGGAGCACCATCATAGTTTATTGTTTCCTGGCTTGTTTATGCTTGCAATTCCAATACGAGGCACATGCAAAGGTCCCCAGATGGAAGAAGGTCCCCAAGCCAGTGGCTATGGATCGAGCTTTCGAACGAACCCCATTTTTCTTTGTAGGGCCTTCAAGTCGAATTCGGCCATAAATGTGGATGTGGATTAGGACCTTAAGATGGAGCTAGGCTTCCATCAAAAACACAAGAATAAGATAAGATTAAGACACAATTTGGCGTACACAATTTCATTCCAACTATTCCATTGTATATTTAGTAACGAGCAAATTGTTAGAAAATTAAGCTGTAAATGATCGAACTGCAGTAAAAAATTAAGCAATTCCAAGACTTCACCATCGTTAAATTAAGTCATTTTTTTCTCTTTGTATAGACAGATTGAGGAGTAGGGAAATTCTTAGGTATTCAGGATATCTTTTACCATTCGAGAATAAATTTTGTGATTATTGTGGTAACCTAAGTTTTAACGTGTAATTTAGTTATATTGTTAGTAATTATTTTACTTTAAATGTAATTACAGCTTTTGAATTAGAAAAAAATCTTAATACTATAAATTTAATTTAATTAGTTATAAATATATAAATAATTATAAAATTATGTGATCACTGTATTAATATTATTTTTAATGTTGTAAAAAAATAATTAAATATATTATAATTTTAATTCTCAAATATTATAATATCCCGAATCATGAGTTGCCAGAGTTACCGTAGGATACATGATCTTGTTTTTCGTATTGGTATTTGGACGGTGGCTGTGACATTGATACCAGTTGTGTAGTCGGAGCTAGCTTAGCTCATTACTGAATTAATGGGGAAACCTTGCAAGGACCAATTGGTGCCGTAAAATAGAAATAACAGTGACCAAACCCAGATTCGTTGCTAGAATTTGTTGTGTCTACGCGTGACAGAAGGAAAGCACGTACTGGATGGGTTCTAAATGCATGCCATCAATCTCGCTAGCTAGCTCGATCTGATTATTATTCTGATGAATTAAGCTGCTCGATCAAAAGATGCATGTGATATGGGACCAAGAGCCCTAGATAGTTAAGCTCCATCACATGCATGCCCATTTCCTTATAATTAACATGATGGTTTTCTACAACCTAGATGCCCCATGAATTATAGTGTCTCTTTCACGTGATTATACAACATTCTTATATGATTTTATTAATTTTCTCAAAATTCTCCACTGGTATACATCTATATATGTTCCGAGGAACAGAGCTTTATTTGGGTTTCTATATATACATGAACCCTAAATCGATCCCTTAATATCATGTAAAAAGTAATCACCGCCTCATATAAGATGTGTATGTCCACAATATGATCTTATCGAGAGCTATTTATCAACTTCAGTAATTTATCGTTTATTTTTTTAGAAATGTGTCAACTTATTCATTAATTAACGAAATTACCACCATAACAAATCATTCAAGTGGAGTTATCAAAAGATCTGTTACATTTTCTATTAATTTTTTTTTAATTTACTAGAACTTCGTTTGAATGATTTTAAAGACAGATTCCTAGATTATGCTTATGATCTTCTTTGATAGTTAATTAAAATTTACAAGAGACGAATTTGGTTGGTTTGAATACAACGATTTAGAATTAAAACTAGTGAAGAATTCCTTTCAAAAAAAAAAAAACTAGTGAAGAACAGTTCCGACTATTATTCCTCTATGTTGAGGAAATAGTAACGAGCTCCTACATATACACTCCCTCTTGCTTATCTATTATAGAGATTTAGAACTACTTCCCACCATGACCAGGTTACTAAATTACTGTGAGATTGAATTGGATCATGCATATGCATGCCTGTTTAGGATGGCATATATATATATATATATATATATATGTCACACACTAATTTAACGATGCAACCTTCAAACGTCCTTACCATTATGTACGTACGCAATGAAACATTGAAACGTTGTTGTGACTGCATTATAATTATATCAAACATGTATGGGTTGAAATTAATGTATGACAATGATCAATGAAGCACAACAATATTGTTGGCATGGCATGCAGGACACATATGGGTTGAAATTAAAAGAATGGTGAAGAAGGTCTCCAGTTTGATCATGACGATCGAATCCCAATGATAGATATTAAGATTGTTAGCTGTACCTGGTAAAGCTAGCTAGCTGGGATCGATCAAGTCATCGAGAGGACCATTAATCGATCATTCTGTTTGTTCATATCGAACATTCCAATGACTTTGTTTGGGTTAGGGAGGACGAGCTAGGACTTCTTGAACTGGACGTTGTTAATTTACCCCTTAATTGTCGGCTGATCATAAAATTAACCTGAGGTAGCTCCTTTCTTTAGTCTTAACTGCAAGCATTCATAGCTACTGTTTAAATTTAACACCATAGTAATTAAAAATCCACCAGAGCCGCTCTCTCGATAAGGGATTTTGCGGAACAAAATGAAATGGAATGATGTTAGCCGTATGATCATTTCATTACTAAATGGACGTTTGAGATTAAACTAAATCTTGAGTCTATTATATGAATGTCGTTCACAAGTCAGATCCTTTCTTAACCAAAAAATACTTAACGTTTGCCTAACCATCCAATTCCAGCTGATAGATTGAATTGTGTGGTAACATAGTTTTTGGCTTTCCTTTCTTTTTCATAGAAAGTCGCACTGGATTTTTTCTCCTTTATATGTTATTCTCCTTCTTTTTTGGATATTCTCATCACTTCGAACCAATTGAACATCACTATACTAGTTCATTTATGTAGTCTGCGTAATGATCAGAGATTAAGAGATTAACAACATCAAGTTTGTAGTACTTCTTACAATTCAGTTTGGTTTTATGGTGGTGGAGGATCTATGGCACGTCATGAGCATGCTCTATGGATCACCAAACCTAGATCGTGGCGGTGTACTTTCCAAACCCAGATTTACATACTCAACTTCCTAAACTCATATTTTTTTATGTTTTGATCATCCCAAACCCATAGAATTTCCCTATAATTATACTTAAAACAATGGACATGATTTAGTTAAAAAGAAAAACAAAGAGAGAAGATATTGAAATCTGGGCACACAATTCTAAAGGATGGCCGAGATTAAGGTTAGGCAAGGTTAGGTGTTTTTTTGTTAGGAGAGGATCCGGGTTCCATTGAATATATAAATCTTGTTATCTAAGAGAGCAGCTGTGACATGGGAACTAATCTATAACAAAATTCACAATTGTTGAAGGATAAAATAGATATGCAATCAATGTAAACTGTAGCTGTACTTTATTCATTAATAGATGGTCTTAAAAGTAGACTGAAGATGTATTTTATTCATTAATAGATGGTCTTAAATATAGACATTACAATCAGTTATAATCATTATCTCTATAAATCAGAGATTGAGAGAATATCTACTTCTATTCTAATTAGAATAAGATACGCACCAAGATACCAGGAATATTTTTCCTGGAACACTCCTCATTGTGTCACGATCCTAATGTATGATGCATAACATATTGCCTCACTAAAAAACCTTGTCTAGCAAATAAAAACCTCATGGGTAAAATAAAAGTTTAGTCTAAGGGGAAAAGAGTACAACGTATTAACTACAAAAGTGACCACATGTGATGTAGATTCCCCCTGATGTCTACAAAATGAACTCCCCCTAATCAATAACTCAATCTCAGAGTTCTAATAATCATCGCATTCCAATGCGTCTCACATGCTTCACAAATGTAGATTTTGGTAGAAACATAGTGAACAAGTCTGCAGCAATATTCGTTGAACCAAACCGGTTCACATGGATATACAGTAACTGTTGTTGTTGCTGATTACAGAAGTACTTTGGCAAAATATATTTAGTATGATCACTCTTAATATAACTCAACTTCATTTGTTCAATGCAAGCCGTATTATACTTAAATATGCAAGTTTGTGTTGTCGTAGTAGATGATAATCCATTAGACCCTCGAATGTGGTGTATAATTAACCTAAGCCAGACACACTCCTTAACCGTTTCATGTAAAGCTATAATCTCAAACTAAAACTATAATCTCAGACTAATTCGAGGAAGTAGCAACAAGGGTTTACTTTGTTGATCTCCAAGAAATCGTCGTGTTCCCCATGGTGAATACATAACTTGTTTAGGAACATCCTTTATATGGGTCAGAGAGATACCCATCATAAGTAAAATCAACCAAGATATTACATGGTATCTCTAAGTAGGGGACCATATTGAATGGAGGTACAATACTTGTAGTTGGAGCTTCCTTCGATGGGTCTTAGAATTCACTCGACGGGTCGAGTGACATGCTCTAGTCGATCCAGGGGTTTTCATTCGACGGGTTGAGAGAAGTGCTCGACGGGTCGAACATCCCAGAATATGTGGACTGCGTTTCAACCATTCATTTTCTAGAATTCAAAGCTTCTCAATGGTTTCTTTGTAGGGAAAGAATAGACCGAAGTTATGTTCTACTCCAATCCAATGACTTTGTGTAGGAGCAGGCCGAGAAGGCAATGTATGGATGTGTGTACCAAGCTATATCTAACCAAGCTCCAACTGCACTAAGATATGGAATCTCAACTCCCAAAAGTTTCTCAACATCATCTTTCAGATGAAATTGATCATTTTGAGTTTTACACAACGAACAACGAATAGTGTGCTAAAAGGATGTGCTTTGTCCATTGCTTGATTTAGACATAAGCAGACTGGTGAATAATAATTAAACCAACTCGATGTCTCATCTCTAAACCGAGACAAAATTGAGTCCTACCAAGGTCTATCATCTCAAACAACTTGTTCGTTTACCAAACACACATGGGCATAACTTATCATTCTTGTATCATTTCCCAATCAAGTAGTCACTTAAAGTAGTAAACATCTCAATTTGAACATATGAGCACTCTGTCGTTTAGAGGTACTTGAATTTGGTATAATTATAACCATGCCGACCGACATTTTCATGTATATATTTGAATCAAGATCTCAATAGAGATATGCTATAACCACATCCATTAGTTGCATACTCAGTTTTTCGGACACTACCAAACTAATAAGGTAGCGAAAAGTAATGATCGATGTTCATAACAAAAGAATACATCTTCTCATAATCAATATTAGAGCGTTGAGAAAATCCTTGTGCCACAAGTTCTTCTCGTTGTGCTTCCAAATAAAGAATTATTTATGTCTAACTATTTACCATTCGGTGATCATAACACTACCATACTGAAAAACTTGCTTTTTGTAGAGAGTCTAGTTTAGCCTAGATTGCAACTTTTTATATCGGTCAAATTGCTCTATGTTGACAATCCGCAACAGACCGAGGTTTTGCTTCATCGTCATTAATTTCTGAGCAATGGAATAAGTAAATGCATCATCAACGACCATGGAAGAACTATTCATAATACCGGTAGCATTTGTTTAACTTAGTGAGATTTCTTTGTTTATTGACATCGTCATTGACTCTGAGGCGTCCCCCAGTGTTTATCAATGTTGACTTCTAGACACAAGTTGTAACTGCTTGATTTTGCCTCTGCAAGATCATTCTATGAATGAACATGGGAAAACCGGGATTCAACTTTAATCCCCAGTTGACATGCAGTAATCAACAAAATATTTTGATGTAAATTCTCTTGCATTATTCAATGTAATAGACCTGATTGGATTATTTGGGTGGTAAGCCTGAAGCTTAATAATATGTGCTAGGAGTTTTGCAAATGCAATATTTCTTATGGATAGCAAAGCGACATGTGACCTATTCGTCGATGCAGCAACCAAAACTATAACATACTTCACATACCGGTTTGATTGGTCCACAAATATCATCATGGATTCTCTATAAGAATGGTACATTTTCAATGTTGTCAACCACAAAAGAAGGTCTAGCATGTAACTTTTCCAATGAATAAGCTTTGCAAATTGAGCGATGAACATCAGAGATTGTTATGAAGGAATCTTGTGGACCAACACTAGGTGTTGTACTCATCTTGGAAACCAAGACCGGATGGAGATGATTAATCTCATCCACTTCATCAAAATTGATGAATATTTTCACGTGCTTATTTGCTCTGAAAAACGGATGACCATGAGAATTTTTTAATATTTTGATAATCATATCTCGACCTAAATTTTCCAGTCGGTAATGCCAAAGCTAACAAGAGACTGAGTCACACACAGTAGTAAGAGTAACTACATTGGATTCAATGATTCAAACCGTAGTACTAACCACTACAAATATTAATAAACTTCTCCATTATGCTGTTTCTAAAGCAATTTTCGGAGGTAACACACAAATATTTTTTTCCATTCTCATAATATTGTTCCAAGTGAAAACCGTTGGCACAAAAAATTTTCAAAACATAGCAAGGTTCGATTGGAGTGATGATCATGTCAACATGCAAAAACCGATGTATAACCACATTAAAAAAAATTTTGAACCTTTATTTTGGCATATCGAAAGGTATTCTTGACAAAACTGATGTACAAACAACATAAAAGAAATAACAATTCTGGTTATAAACCTCGACGAGTCTAGATAATCCACTCGATGGGTCAAAAAACCAGTTCAAACATGTCAAGAACAACCTCTTCGACGGGTCGAGAAAATTTCTCGAATGGTCAAGGAAAACCCAAAAACCGATATGATTTTCCATATCGATGTTCAATGGGTCAAAAATTAGACAGTTTCAAGATACTAGTTATCATTCGACATGTCGAGATGAAGCTTCGACAGCTCGAAGGTGCTTGTATGTGTCCAGAGGACATGCTTTCGACGAGTCGAAAGAAAACCAGGCAACATTTTTGATGGGTCAAAAAAATGCCAAAATTGACCCAGGGGCCTCCATTTGACTGGTCGAGAGATAATTTTGACGGGTCAAAAATTCCCTGAGATTAAACCATTCTCTCTTTTTGTCTTGTTTTTCTGGTATTTTAGTGTCATAGTGCCATGAGATATTGTACATTTTGAACCATTCAAGCAATATGTATGAAAATAATCATTCTTAATACTTTTATATACCAAAAGGAAGAAATTTTTATTTAATATGCAAACACAAAAAGTTACATAAAAAATGTCTTATTCCAAAACCATGACTAAAAAATAAAGTAACAAACAAAACAAAACAAAACTTGATTATATAGTAGAGATATGAGGGTAATACATGGGCTTCTCAAAAATCGCAATCTCCAGACTTGCTTTTGTGTCATCTGCTATAATAAGATTGACTTCACGACAATCTCCTATCTCATAGTCTTCAATGAAGTTAATCTCATATGTCGTATATTGCTTACACGTCTTATAGGCATTCTAGACATCCTTAGGTGCACGACATTGTTTGTGCATATGCTTGGTAGAACCATACCTATAACAAGGTGATAAGCTTGTAGAAACAGAATTTGAAGAATTTTCACCATTCTTAGGACCGGAATTAGAGTGATTCTTGTTGAACGTATTTTGGCTTGCGTCTTGGTGAGTCCAAGTCAAGTTCCAACTTTGTCCTCCTCTACCACGACCTCTGCCACGTCCTCCATTCCCACCATGAGTATTGTAAGGCTCATAACGACTGATCTTTTTATCCTTACTTGTCTTTCCACCAGTGTTGTATGTCTCATGAATTTTCTTAGTACCAGCTGGCATAACATTGTTGTTGAGAAGTATCTGACGATATATCTCTTTCTTGGCCAAAATATTTATGAGATCAATGAATGATCTAATTCTTCCTCGCTCATAATTTGTCTGATATTGGTGTGTGAGAGTATGCATGAAAGTAGGGAAAATGCTTAAAGACTTCACGATCATAGCCTGATCAGTCTTTATCACGCCACAAATGCTTGACTCCGACTGAAGCTCTAATATAGCTTGATTGAATGCATCAATCTTTGAATATTCTAATAACTGGCTTGAATCTCATCTTTCTTGTAGTTCTGGAAGTTGTGCATCCTGCACAATATTGAATCTTTATCATAAAGTCGCCTAAAAATCCACGGGGTCATTCTTAGCAAATACTACTTTTCAGAACTGGATGTATGTGCCACCTAAAAATATGAGGGCTTGAGCTTTGTGACTCAAGGTGAGCTGGAATTGAGGTGGATTTGGTGCCATAACATTCTCACTAGGTGGTGGTGGTTGGATAGTATCAATAAGATTTTTATCGAGAAAAGTATTCTCAACACTGATGCCAAACAATGATATTCTGCTTATTGTGAATCAAGAATGTCAAACTCAGGCTTAGCCAGCTCTGTTAATGTCATATACAAAAGAGACAAGAGATGTAGTACCGATTGAAAAATCACGATCACTAATCTAGAGTTTAGAGAAGAACCGTGATCAATGATGTTTGGTCACAAAAATCGATGCAAAACTGATGGCTTCATACCACATTCAGAAAACATGACTTTCAAAATTAGTCACAAATATCGACTTCATCTTTTTTCAATGTGAAATCTCAATTAACCGTGATATTCACCAATAACTGTGACTGCCCCAAGACCATCATTAATATTAAACTTTTTATCAACATATATTAATCTATAGGAACTAAGGAATAAAAATTAAATCATGGTATAATAAACCTAAATCTAGACCTGGATCTAGGATGTTACGGTAATTAAGTTTTACAACCTAATTTCTAAATCGAAGAATGTAGAAAATTTACTTCTAGGGTGTTATGCTCGGTATGAAAACTTTATAAAAAGTTTAAAACAGGAGGAATTTCGGTGATGGTGGGGTGCTTCCAGCAACAGCGACGATGATGATGGTCGGCGGTGATGAAGGTTTTAAGTGTTTGAGGGGTTAGGGTATTTTGCTTTGGTGGTAATGATTATCAACTCACGAGTTGCTGATAACATGTTAAAGGAGAAAATAGATACTCAATTAATATAGACTGAAATTGTACTTTATTCATTGATAGATGGTCTTAAATATAGACATTACAATCAGTGACAATCATTATCCCTATAAATAAGGGATTAAGAGAATATTTACTTCTATTCTAATTAAAACAAGATACACACTGAGATACCAAAAATATTTCTGTAGGAGCAACAACCAAAATAATGATAGAAGGACCGAGTAATAAACTAAGGTTAACCACAATAAAATTCTCTTTTCTTCATATACAAAAAGAAAGGAAATAAAAAAGTAGATGCTAGATTCTCTTAATTAGGCAGCCAGCCACCCATAGAGTATTAAAGAATAAGCATTCCTAGCACAAGTAGGAATAATGTGATCCCATATGTGAAGATGATCCGAGCCATGACCTGATCCAACGAGTTTATATTTAGTTACACAGTTAGCTTCATGAAAGACATAATAAAAGCTAACATCTTTGAACATAGGCGTACCCATTCAGAGGCGAGTCCAGGCCTTGGCCCTCCCCTGACAGTTCATAACTTGTTTTTGTTCATGAAATACAGAGTAGTTCAAGGTTGGTGTACTGGTAGACATGTAAGTCTCAAGTTCAAAACCCCATTCCCTCAATTTTTTTTTTCAGTTTTTGTTCTTCTGTTTTTTTGTCTTTTCATTTCAAACTTTCAGCTTTCTGTTTTTTCTTATTTTTAATTTTTTTTTCCTTTTTTAAGTTTTGGCCCACATAAGACCACTGTCTTTTCGAACATAGCAACAATAAATATGATAAAAATTGAAATAAGTCTCTAGAGGATGGCATAGCTATCTTTCACACGACTGATGACAAATTTTGAATCACTTCGACCACCACTTTACTTAATTATAATCTTATGGCTTACAGTAAGAATTATTGCTTGATTCATTGTGACACTACAAACTAAGAGCATCTGCACCGGTTGACGATTTGCTCGATTAAATGGTGGGTCAGGACGGTGGGTGCTTGAGCAAATGAAAAACGACGATGCGTCTTTGAAAATTGTTGGCCGGGCTTCTCGTTGACTGAGAGCTCGAGCGGTTGCTCGAGCATAATTTGCTCTAGTGGTTGATCGAGCGCCTGTCAGAGTCCATGTCTCGTGGGTGACGTCAAGTGCGTTTGATTTTTTTTTCTTTTAGTGCACACGCCAGTAAAACTGTTAAAAAAATATGAATAAGACATTGACACGTGTTTTACCAAGATAATAATTACTCTCCAACAGTCCAGTTGATCTGGGCCTCTGGTTTTGAATCAAAAAAATTGATCCAATGGTCAGAATTCATACCAAACGGCTATTTTCTGTAAGCAACGTACGTAAATAAATGGGAAAAAAGAATTCTTTGCAAAATAAACCCAAAAAAAATGTAAAAAAATACCTAAAAATTACATAAAACACCCTAAATTTTTCTTCTTCTATGAATGCTACTTCATATCATTCACAACTTACACCAATTTATGCACAATAAATTTCACATCCCCTCCATCTCTCCTCTCATTTCCTTGAATATTTTTTCCAAAAAAAAAATGGGCACCCACTGGCTTCTTTCCGAAGATTTACAAATATGCATCTCTTTCGCACGTCATAGTGTTGATGAATACAACAGAAAAAAACAAAAGAATGACAAATTGTGTGAGACAATTCATGCCAATTATGTGCTAAATTGGGAGCTTGCACAAGGTGAAACTCATCCGAATGAGCCAAGGACCCAAATTGTGCTTTCGTCTGACTACAACAAGTTCAAGCTATTCTTGCAAAAATGGGGCGAATGTTTGCACAATGCACGAAAGAGTATAGCTAGCGGCACTTTGCTATTGGATGAAGTAAGTTTCTATGATTATATGAATTAAATTATGTAATTTATATGTCTAATTAGTGCATAAATATGTAGTATTATGAAATAGCTTATATTTATTTTTTATTAGGTCAAGCAAGCTCAATCCTTTTACTATTCGGCCAAGAAGAAATCGTTTACACAGTTTGCATGTTACGAAGCGGTTAAGGATCATCCATCTTTTGTTGCAGTGCTATCAAGTCCTCCATCTCCGTATGCCAGTAATTACCAAGCTACTCCTTCTACTACAAAATCATCTTCAACCATCAATTTGGGTGACAAAGAAGTGAATGAGACACCTCAAAGTAACGTGGCCGCTCCCTCGAGTCAGGCTAGACCAATTGGAAACAAGGCGACAAAGGAAGCAAGGCGGCAAAAGAAACAAGGTAAGACTCCTATTGAGCAATGAGTTAAAGTTTTGTATACCACTGCAAGTGATCAAGCATCGTGGCATACCTCGAAGAAGATGCATAATAAAAGTGAGCTTAATAATTACAAAGAGTACATAGAATTTCAAAAGCGGAAGGAAGCAAGGGCGTCCAAAGAATTACGATTCAAGAAACAAGAGGAGAAAATAAGGATTATGATCATGGATTTGGAAGCTATGACCCCAATCTCGAAAAGGTATTTTACCAAGTGGAAACTAGCAATCCTTAATGAAGGAGAACCTAGTCAAGATCAAGCTATCGATGAAATATATTCGGATTGTTATCACCCAAGTCGTGTGCTCTTTCCATAGTAGTTATAGTACTATACTAAGAATAAATTTAAGCTTAACTTGTCATTATGTATTTAAAATTTTCGAGAAATAAAAATATAATTTATTTATTAAGATGAAATTTAAAAGCATATTTGTTACGCATTAAATTAAAACACATACTAAAATTAAACACGCTCTTAATAAAAATATATAATAAAATTGAAACTCACATATTTAGACTAATATTTAGAGTATTTCACCAATTTCTAACCTCTAGTTGTGTTTCACCAAGTCTTTATGGAGCTCTGTATGGATGTAAGCAAATTTGAGATCAGTAACACGGTCGTAAAACCATTGTATATTATGTCCATATCTTCTTATTGGCTCAAAATAAATGCAATTCCCTTGTGCATCCACTGACCCATCATAAACCTGGAAGCTCTCGATGAGTTTTGCATGTCTTCTTCTTCATTCTCTTCATCCTCATCCTCCACATACTCTTCCTCAACAATCATGTTATGCAATATGATGCAAGCTAACATGATGGATGTGATTACCGATTTGTGGTGCAATGTACAACTATGACAAATAATTGCCCAACAAAATTACAAGATGTCAAAGCACCTCTCCACATCTTTTCCGGTACGCCTCTTGTTTCCTTGCGAATAGCTTATCTTGCGGCGATTGAGAATTGGAAATTATTTTGACAAATGTAGCGTACCTTGAATATATTCCGTCAATCAGATAATAAGCGTTAGAGTACCTCTCTCCGTGAACTTCGTAGATGACAATTGAGCTTCTTCCAGCAAGGATTTGGTCGAACACATCAGATTGGTGAAGCACATTAATGTAATTTTTAGCTCTAGGACAACTAAAGAAACTGTGCCATATCCACATATGATACGAGGCCACCGTCTCTATGATATTAGTGGGGTGACCCTTTCGGCTCAAGTATGCCCCTTGATGAGTGGTTAGGCAGTTCTTCTGTTTTTAGTACATGCAGTCGATGCTTCCAATCATATCTGGAAAGCCTCGACGTTGACCATATAGGAGTCAGAGTCGTGTGAGGTCCTCCAGTGTTGGAGTGCGGAGGTTTCTTGGACCATATAGGTCAACCACTTGGCGGAAAAACTCTTTCATACATTCCAAAGTAGTCGATTCCCCCATCCTTGTAATTTCAGTACACTGATCTGCGGCTGTCCCGTACGCCAACATTTGTAGAGCACTGGTCATCTTTTGTTGGGGAAGAAGCCCTAACACTCAAGTGGCGTATGCTCTTTGATGCCAAAATTGGTCGTGGTTGCAAAAATCAGTCATGACAATGGTGAATCGGTGTATGCTCATTCGGTACCTCCGCCAAAATTCTTGCTTGTTGAAGTTGGGCAGTTCGATGAAGTAATCTTCCATGAGATTGTGTCCCCTCGACTCCCTTTGTCGTGGTCAATTCGGTTATCGACCACGACGTGAACCACGACCTTGTGTTTCATTGTCGTATTGTGCTTCTTCCATGACCACCTGATTGATGAAGGATTGCTCCATATCGCCATCCTCTTGGTTTTGTTGTTTTCTCCGTTTGAAAAAATTGTGGAAGCTGAAAGGATTCATCAGAGTGATGATATTGAAAATCTTAATAAGTGTTTAGAGAGATGTGTAATCTGCTCGGATGGGAAGATATTTGTAGATGGTGTGAGTATAGAATGAGTGATAGATGAACGTTTTATTTTATAGCCAATTGTAGAAAATCTGATCTTTGGAGATTAATACACGTGTCACATCGTCATTGGTAAAAAAATTTGCCGAAAATCTGGTACAATTATTGTTTCGATAACGACACGTGACAATGACACGTGTCACGTTTTTATTAACGAAAAATCTTACCAAAAATTTAGTCAAATTATTTTGCCGATTACGTCAAGTAACAATGACACGTATGACATTTTTATTAGTAAAAAATTCTATTGAAAATCTTGTATCAATATTTAATCGATAACAACACGTGTCACATTATTATTGGTCGTAAATTTATTCGATAAATAATTTATTAATATTTTACAACATATTAAAAGATAATTACTCTTAAATTTATGTATAAATGCATTCAAAATTTAATTTACTATTATAAATTGAGGATTTGTTTTACTCTCGTTATTTGCTCTAACATTTGTGTTAGAGCATCTGCACCGGCGAGCAGCCGGGCAGAGCTTGATCGAGCAAGTGGTGGGGCACGGCCGTGCTGCTCGAGCAAAACGGAAAAGCTCCTCGCACCGGGATCGTCGTGCTCGCCCAGTCAACGCGTTCGCGGTGCTCGACCGAACGCTCGAGCTGGATCTGCTCCGGCGTTTGCTCGACCGCCTGGCGGACCCCACGCCACGTGGGTGACGTCAGGCGCGTTGGGCCTTTTTTTTAAAGCTGGCGCGTGTAACACACGCGCCAGTAAATAGTAAAAAAAAAAAATAACGGACCAATCCTGCTGTGCCACGTGGCTTACCGAGCTCCTGCATCAGCCTTCAACGGCTAACTCAATCTCAGCCCTCCATTTTGAATCCCTCTCCTCATCCAATGGCTAGAATTTAAACCCAACGGCTATGTGGGTTACTGTTCAGTCAGGTCTGATTTTTCAACGGAAATAACTCAAAAAAATAGTAAAAAAATTCTAAAAAAACTGGTTCTCTCCCAAATCTTTGCCTATAAATACTACTTCAAGTTTTGCTCAATTCACACCAATTTGAGCATACCATTCCACTTCTCCTTCCTCCTCCTCTATCCTTTCGTTAAGTTTTTTTTCCTAAACAATGGGCACACATTGGCTTCCTTCCGAAGATTTACAAATGTGTATTTCTTTTGTGCGTCATAGCCTCGATGAATACGACGGCAACAAACAAAAGAGGGAGAAATTGTGGGAGACAATTCATGCGGATTATGTCAAAAATTGGGAGCCAGCACCCGGTGATCCTCCGAAAGAGCCGAGGACCCGAATCGCGCTTTCGTCTCACTACAACAAATTCAAGCGACTCTTGCAAAAATGGGGCGAATGTTTGTACGCGGCACAACAACGTATAGCTAGCGGCACTTCGCTAATGGATGAGGTAAGTTTATTTATTTGTAACATAATGATGAGTTATATTATAATATAAATTATGTAGCATACATTATATAAATTTGTATGCGTAGCAAATTTAATGTATAAAAATTTAAATAATGTATACAATTTATATATAAAATATTGTGCTTCAATTTAAATATATAAAATATTGTGCTTAAATTTATATATACAATTTAAATAATGTATACGATTTATATATACAATTTAAATAATGTATACAATTTATATATACAATTTAAATAATGTATACAATTTAAATTATGTAGCATATATTATTAATTTTGTTGCATAATTTTTTTGTACTTTATTTTTGTAGCATAATTTTGTAGCTAATATAATTATTTTATTAGGTCAAGCAAGCTCAATCATGTTACTATAAGGATATGAAGAAAGTGTTTACACACTTTGAATGTTGGGAAGTGGTTAAGAATCATCCTTCTTTCATTTCGGTGCTACCAAGTACTCCATCTCCATATGCAAGTAGTGACCAACCTACTCCTTCGGCCGCCGAATCATCTCCAACCATTAATTTGGATGACGAAGAAGTGAATGAGACACCTCAAAGTCACGTGCCCGCTCCCGCTCCCTCTAGTCCGCCTAGACCAATGGGAACGAAGGCGGCAAAGGAAGCAAGGCGACAAAAGAAACAAGGTAAGACTCCTATTGAGCAACGAGTTGAGGTTTTGCATACCATTGCTAGTGACCAAGCTTCGTGGCAATCCAAGAGGATAGCGCATAATGAGAGTGAGCTTAGTTATTACGCGGAGTACATAGAAATTCAAAGGCGGAATGAAGCAAGGGCGGATGAAGAGTTACGATTGAAGAAACTTGAGGAGGAAACGAGGATCATGACAATGGATTTGGAGGCAATGACCCCAATCTCAAAAAGATATTTTACAAAGAGGAAATTAGCCATCCTTAATGCCGGAGAACCTAGTCAAGATCAACATACCGATGAAACATACTCTGATTGTTATCACCCAAGTCGCGTGCTCTTTCCGTAGAAGTTAATTATAGTATTGTACTAAGAATAAATCTGGGCTTGGCTCGTCATTTTCTGTAATTTAAATTTTATGTAATTTAAATTTTCAAGAAATAAAGATGCATTTTATTCATTAAGATGAAATTAAAATACACTTGAAATAAAAACGGAAGCTTCATAATTAAACACACATACAGAAATTAAACACACGTACAAAAATTAAACACACATACAGAAATTAAACACACATACAAAAATTAAACACACATACAGAAATTAAACACAAGTTAAATATTTAGAGTATCTCGCCGGTTTCCAACCTCCAATTGTGCTTCACCAAGTCCTTCTGAAGCTCTGTATGGATGTAACCAGATTCAAGATCGGCAACACGGTCGTGAAACCTATGTATATTTGCTCCATCTCTACTAATTGGCTCAAAAGGAATTCGATTCCCTTGTTGGTCCACCGGCCCATCATAAACCCGGAAAGCCCTCGATGGATTTTGCACGTCTTCTTCTTCCTCATTCTCATCCTCATCCTCCACGTACTCTTCTTCAACAATCATGTTATGTAATATGATGCAAGCTAACATGATGGTAGTCATTACCGATTTGTGGTGCAATGTACAACTATGACGAATAATTGCCCATCGAGATTGTAAGATGCCAAAGGCCCTCTCCACATCTTTCCGGTATGCCTCTTGTTTCTTTGCGAACAGTTTATCTTGCGGCGTCTGGGGATTAGAAATAGTCTTGACGAATGTAGAGTACCTTGGATATATTCCGTCAGCCAAATAATAAGCGTGGTTGTACCTCTCTCCATGGACTTCATATACGGCAGTTGGGCCTCTTCCTGAAAGGACCTCTGAAAACACATCCGATAGGTGGAGCACATTAATGTCATTTTTGGCTCCAGGACACCCGAAGAAGCTGTGCCATATCCACGTATCATACGAGGCCACTGCCTCCAAAATAACAGTTGGGCGACCCTTTCGACCTGAGTACGCCCCTTGATAGCCGGTTGGGCAGTTCTTCCACTCCCAGTGCATGCAGTCGATACTTCCGATCATGCCAGGAAAGCCTCGGCGTTCGCCTTTAGCTAGGAGTCGCGTGAGGTCTGCCGATGTCGGACTGCGGAGGTACCTTGGACCATAGATTTCATACACTTGGCTGCAAAAAGCCTTCATGCATGCCAGAGTAGTCGATTCCCCCATCCTTGTAATTTCTGTGCACTGATCCGCGGCCGCCCCATACGCTAACATTCGCAGAGCACCGGTCAGCTTTTGTTCAGGAAGAAGCCCTAGCAATCCAGTCGCATCTGGTCTTTGATGCCAAGATTGGTCGTGGTTGCATAGATCCGTCATGATAATGTTGAATCGGTTTCTGCTCATCCTATATCGACGACGAAATTCTGCCGCCTCGAAGTTGGGACGTTCGATGAAGTAATCATCCATGAGATTGCGTCCCCTTGATAGCCTCTGTCGATCACGATTCGGTTTTTTACCGCGACGTGAACCGCTCGGTCGATCGGGTTCATCGTCGTCTTGTGCTTCCGCAATGACCACCTGATTGATGAATGATTGCTCCATATAGTCATCCTCTTCTTGTTGACGTTGTCTCCTCCGGAAAAAATGGGGGAAGCTGAAAGGATCCATTTGAGTGATGAACAAGGAAATGTTGCTAAGTGTTGAGAGAAATGGTGTGAGGCAACTATGAAAGAAAGATGATCGTTTTATAGACAATTGTAGATAATCCGATCGTCAAATATGAACACACGTGTCGCATCGTAATTGGTCGAAAATCTTACCGGAAATCTGGTTCAATTATTTTGTCGACGACGCTATCTCGCAGTGACACGTGTCGCATTGTAATTGGTCGAAAATCTTACCGGAAATCTGGTTCAATTATTTTGTCGACTACGCTATCTCGCAGTGACACGTGTCGCATCGTAGTTGGTCGAAAATCTTACCGGATATCTAGTCCAATTATTTTACCGACAATAACACATGGCGGTGACACGTGTCAATTTTTAATTAGTCGGAAATCTTACCGGAAATCTTGTATAATTATTACCGATCAAGACACGTGTCACATTATTATTGGTGGTAAATCTATCCGGTAATTCATTTTTAAACATTTCACTACATGACAAAGCTGATTTGCTTGAAGCAAATAGTGAATGGGTGTGTGCAAAATTTGATTTGCTTGAGCAAATCTTGGATACATCTTGCTTGAAGCAAGTCTTGCTCTTGCTCTGCTTCTTGCTTCAATCATTGGTGCGGATGCTCTTAGAGCAATTAGTGCATATGCTCTATGCATCTTGATGATATTGTTGTTCAGTACGTGCCGCATTATTTTACCCAAAAAAAGAAGAAGCGTGCTGCATCAACTTCCCCAAAAAAGCTGTATCCATCTAAAACAGCACAAGACAAGTTCACAGGAGTGGTGAAGCCGTGAAAGAGGTTCAAGTTCCGCAGAAACTAAAACCCCACAAATACCAATTTGGCCAATTTCATTTTCACCGCTCTCCCGCTCTCCACACATATCTTTTCCCCTCCAATTTCTGGACCCCACTTTCGACCGACGGCCCATGATTGCCCGTCTCATTCCCTATTCTATCTAACCCTGTAGCTTTATCTTTCCCCACCTCTAGAAATTAATAACCTACGTAATTAAGATTCCAAACGTGCCTTCCTTCCTTCTGGTAATAAATCTTGAGAAGACTCCTGTCGTCTGCGAGATCTCTCCACCTATCTCTCATTTTTGGCAACACATTCCAACACTTATTGAGCTCGATTTCCTTCCACGCTTAAGCTTCTTTTGTGTTCCCAAATCACAACCCTTTCATATTTAGCTAGATACAAATACACAACAGCAAATGCAAACTCAAAGTTGAATTTTTAAGTTCAGTTTTTTTGCTGTACTATTAGTAGAAAGATTGAAACTTGAGAAGGCCCAATTCAAAGATGAAGTTCTCTTGGGTTGGCATTGTTGTAGTACTAGTTTTCAGTAAATGGGTTGCTGGGTTTGATGAACATAGCTTTAATGAGACAGAGCTGGCTTGGTTGGATGGCTATGGAGAATCCAAGGCTGCTGTTCCAGCTGGGTTGATGGTAGGACTTACTCTTATTTCAGGGGCTGGTTCCAAAGGAGCAGGTACACTTCTGCATTTAGCTAACCAATAATTACTGTGTTTCGTATTTTCTGTATTCTAAATCCAAATTTCGGAGCTTTTCTGTATTTTCTTTTTTCGACTCTTTCGTAACTGGTGCTGGATGTGTTAATCTATGTTGTACTATGATCTATCTTGTGGTGTGAAATTCATCGGAATTGTCAATCTATTGTTTTTAAGTTCATTTTGTAACCAATGTTCAGTTAATCCTTGACTTGAGAGTTGAGATTTTTGAAGCTGATTTCTTTATGTTGAGATCTGTCTCAAATTTGTGCTGTCCTAGTTTACTTACTATTTGCTTTTGGCCCTTGCAGTCTGCCTGGATGGAACTTTACCGGGGTATCATTTGCATCGTGGATATGGGTCAGGAGCAAATAGCTGGCTCATTCAATTGGAGGTTAGTCAGATAACTCAGGAATAGTGACAGCACTTAGTCTTGCATAGTTGTTGACTGTTTCAAAGCATGGGAAAAGGAATTTCATTAGTCAACATCAAGCATTTTAGTCCCTTTGGTTAACAAGCATATCATATGACAATATTCAAAGTCATCCGGAACTTGACTTGAACTATTATCTTGTGTAGGGAGGAGGATGGTGTAACACCATTAGAAATTGTGTTTACCGCAAAACAACAAGGCGAGGATCATCAAAATTTATGGAAAAACAGTTACTATTTTCCGGTATACTAAGCAATAAAGCTGAAGAAAATCCAGGTTGGTTTTCAAAACTGAATGTTAATTTTCAAACACTGATCATCTTCTCCTGCCGCCCAGGGCTAGTTGTAAACTTAGCAGTCTAACTGTTATATTATGGTGACCGTGCAGATTTTTTCAACTGGAATAGAGTAAAGCTTCGCTATTGTGATGGTGCTTCTTTTACAGGGGACAGTGAAAACATGGTTAGTAATTTGTTCTTGCAGTAAACATTTTTGACTGAATCATTTGAATGTTGTATTGGCTGTTAAACCTTGAGCAGTGATATAAATTCCCAAGTTCTTTGTGCTTCTCTCTAGGAATTGTATTGACCTTATATATCGAATATCACAATATCTGTACTTTTAGAAAATATTTTCCTATAGTTGATCTATGAGCTTAAATTAACAAGTCCAACATATATAGATCAAGAAGTGCCAGACAGTACTTCAACTCTTTTCCTTCATATGTGCAAACAAGATGCTCAAGTAATAAAATTTCGCTTTCAGGCATCACAACTACAATTTAGAGGACAGCGTATATGGCTGTCTGCAATGGAAGATTTGATGTCAAAGGGCATGCGAAGTGCCAAGCAGGTAGAATATTTTTCTTTCTTATTGTCTATTTTGATCCCATATCATGACAATTTCTGCAGCCTTTTAACTATACTATTTCAGGCTCTTCTTTCTGGCTGCTCTGCTGGTGGTTTGGCATCTATTTTGCACTGCGATGAGTTCAGGGGATTATTTTCTAGGTATACACAAGTGAAGTGCCTAAGTGATGCTGGATTGTTTCTTGACGCGTAAGTACTATCATCGATGCTTTTACTCTCCTCTTGCACTGTTGCTATGCAGAACTGTTCTAGCTAGTTATTGACACTTGGATCTTAATTGTTTCTCTTGTAGGGCTGATGTTTCAGGTGGACGCACCCTCAGGAATTTGTATAGTGGTGTTGTTGGCTTACAGGTATACCTGATCTTATATACTGAATTTTCTTGTTTTGGCTTCATGTCCCTTCCATCAGTAAGATTTGGTTCCATATGCTCACAGAAGTTATCCTGATATTTATCACAGCGGGTGCAAGAAAATCTGCCACGCATTTGTCTGAACCACCTAGACCCTACATCGGTAATCATCGCTTCCCTTTATTCAAGTCATTTACTTGATTTGACATATAGAGAAACATTACAGCTATTCCCTAACCTCATTCCCTTATGTTTAACACAACTCCCTTTTATGTTTTCTTTCCTTGCAGTGCTTCTTCCCTCAGAACTTAATTAACAGCATTAAAACCCCTATATTTATACTCAATGCAGCATATGATTCATGGCAGGTAATAATTCATTTTTGTATGCTTCAAGTGTTTTTCTTCCTGAACTTTTTGAAATATACGAATTTGAGTGCTGAGTTAAAATTTCTTACTTGAAATCAGATCCAATCCAGTCTAGCTCCACCATCAGCAGATCCTCATGGTTACTGGCACGATTGCAGATTAAATCATGCAAAATGTTCTGCAAACCAGATCCAATTTCTGCAAGGTTATCTAGTATATTATGAATTGCTCAAACTCTTGAAGCTAGCAGCGGCTTAAGAACACTGTGACTAAGATTGTACTGTTTGTTTGTGACTAACAGGATTCAGGAATCAAATGCTGAATGTAGTAAAACAATTTGCGCAGTCTGATAAAAATGGGCTGTTTATAAATTCCTGCTTTGCTCATTGCCAGAGTGAAAGGCAGGATACATGGTTTGCTGATAACTCTCCAGTTGTCGGAAACAAGGTAAGTCTCCTGATATGAGGACTATATAAAAGTTTACATAGAAAGTTTTGAAATATCTAATTTTATGTGATGGTGACAATATGCAGGCAATTGCACTAGCTGTTGGAGATTGGTATTTTGAACGTACCAGTGCTAAGGGTGCTAAGGCAGTTGATTGTCCATTCCCTTGTGACAACTCTTGCCACAACCTGGTCTTCCAACGAGCATAGAGTAATCAGCTGGCTCTTTTACATGGTCATCTTTATTTTCTATTAATCTTAAAGCAAATTAGGTTTGTAATACACCTGAAATTGATAGAAGACAATAAACCCGAAAGCTTGCTGAGAAGTGCACAAATGTCATCAGCAAGTTCCTCATATCTTTAGATGCTATTGTAATGCTTCCAATAAACTCATTCTTGAATTAAAGGATTAATAGCACATCAATGAATTCCTCATTGTAGCCCTTTGAATGTGGTACGAGTATGACCCAAATGAAAGAAAAAGATTTCACAAAATTTACTTGTCTCCTCTTCCATTATTTCAAGTTCAAGCCAGTGCTAAAGAAAGTTAGGTATATACTATATAGAGAAGTATGCATGTGATGAACCCCATAGACCAGATCTTGAACAGTCAACTCCTAAATGAATCACGAAGTCCTTTTACGATTCTTTTTCTTCTCTCAAGTCAATTAGATATTGTTTACAAGCTTCCCAATCTTGTCTTGTGTAGACTTTGGGATAGAAGAATGGCACCACGGCTTGCTTCTGCTAGATACGTGGATCTGATGTAGATTATAGCTCAATGCTCTTGTAATTAATACAATTCACTGATATGTTATGGACATGTTGGGTACACATAGGTTTAAACCCTAATAAAATATTTTGTGAGATTCACAAATTGCTGGATATACATAGGAACTTAGCAAGTGTTGTTCAGTTTAGGAGTTGAATCATACAGTACTGGGATTTTTCACTTGTAATAAAGAGAGTGAAAGAAGAGGAGAGCCACGATGAAGTTCTTGTGGATTTGCATTGTAGTAGCACTTGTTTCCAGCAAATGGGTAGATGCGTTTGTGCAGTACAGTCATAGAGGAGATCCCAAGACTGAAATTATCAATAACACTCTGATGGTTTCGATAACACTCATTCGAGGAGTTGATCCTAAAGCAGGTACTTAAAGTGTTCTGATTTCCATCATTGATTTGTGAAGAGGTTAATGTCCAGTGAACTGACTATAATTAGCAATATCCAGTCTTTACTACTTTCCTGATAGTGACTAGTGACTAGTGAAGAGTTCAATTGTTTTTTTGGTGTAATTTACCTACTTGCGGTTTTGGCTCCTGCAGTCTGCTTGGATGGAACGTTGCCTGCTTATTACTTTAACCGTGGACATGGGTCAGGGGCAAATAGTTGGGTCATACACTTTCAGGTAATAACAATTTTGTTTACTTAAACACTGTGGTTCATTTTATCTTCATCTATTTACGTTGGACTATGGTACACATGTGGTAGGGTGGAGGATGGTGTGGCAACATCACAGAATGTACTGCTCGTGCAAAAACTCAATTTGGATCATCAAGATACATGCTACCGGAGACGGGGTTCACTGGAATATTAAGCTTCAAAGCAGAAGAAAATCCAGGTTTTGTTATCAAGTTTGATGTTAAATTGTTAAATACTGATGACCATGTTCCGGAAATAGTGGCCTCGACTCTTGAGACTTGACCTGTATCGTTTATGGGATTGCAGATTTTTTCAACTGGAATAGAGTACTCATTCCCTCTTGTGATGGTGCTTCATATTCTGGGGATAGTGAAAATAAGGTGTGTACAGTTTACCTCAAATAATGGTAAATACTTTCTTTTCTTAATGTGTGTAAACCAGACGCTAATACATAGAGATTAATTTTACTTTCTAGGAAGCACAGCTGCATTTTAGAGGACAGCGTATATGGTTGGCTTTTATGGACGAGTTGATGTCATTGGGCATGCGCCAAGCAAAGAGGGTATAAATTGTGCTCTTGCATAAGAATATGACTAATATCTTTGCATTTTGCAACACATTAATGGCTTCTGTTTCAGGCTCTCATTTCAGGTTGCTCTGCTGGCGCCCTGACATCTATTTTGCATTGTGATAAGTTCCGAGGCTTCTTTCGAAAAAGTACTAAAGTCAAGTGCCTGAGCGATGCTGGATTTTTCCCCGACGAGTGAGTCCTACATATCCATAATACCCTTGCTTAATTACACTAATCATCGATAGACATGTTCTTAGCTTATTATTAAAAATTAAATGTTTTCGTGATCCTTTATGGAATTGCAGGGTTGATATTTCTGGTGTTCCTACATTCAGGAACTATTTTAATGGTGTTGTAAGTTTGCAGGTATTCTGTTTCGTTTGAATTTAGTCCATTTTCTATCCTTAGCCTTTTCTATCATAAGCTATGACATCTTCTTTTACTGTATGCTTATGAGAAGTCATGACTTATCACAGGAGGTAAAAAAGAATCTGCCACGATTCTGTACCAAACACCTTGATCCTACTTCGGTATTCATTTCATCATTTTTTCTTGAAGTATTTCATATTGAAGTATATTCGAACAACTGAGATGTTGTACGCTACTGCTTGCTCTAAACTGACTTAGCTACCAACCATGTTTTTTTTCTTTGCAGTGCTTCTTCCCTCAGAACTTAATATCTGGAATCAAAACCCCTCTTTTTATACTCAACTCAGCATATGATGTATATCAGGTACTTGTTCAACTTTATAGGATCATAAAGGATTTTACTGAACAAATGCATTAATTAGTCTTCCCTCTTGAAACCAGTTTTACGCCATTATAGTTCCAGCCTCAACAGATCCCAATGGCTTGTGGGACAGTTGCAAATTAAACATTACAAATTGTTCTCCATCTCAGTTACATATTATGGAAGGTAAATAATCCCATACACGAGTAATTGTTTTAGCAGTAACGTTAAAATCAGCTTCACTTTTATATTCTTAATCATTTTTCTTTTCATTACAGGATACAGGAGTCAAATGCTGAATCTACTAAAACCAATCTCGAAGTCTAAACAAAACGGAATGTCTATAACTTCCTGTTATGCACATTGTCAAGCTCAGTATCAAGTCATGTGGCATGCTGATAACTCCACACTCATTGGCACCAAGGTGAGTATGATCCAATAGATATAGCAATTCTTCAAGCAGCATAAATCATAAGACAAAATATTTTTATTTACTACTTCATACTTACAGTTTCAAAGTACCTAATGTTTGTTATGTTTGATCCATGATTTCCAGTCAATTTCACAATCTGTCGGAGATTGGTACTTTGATCGCGCAGAAGTTAAGGTCTTTGATGAAGGTTGCCACCATTTGGTTCCACAATGATCAGAGTATTCTGCATTGCTGAATGCAAATGATGACACACCATGAACAGAAAAAAAATAAATGAAAACTGCAAAATATCATTAGGCTGCTGAGAAGTGCAAAATGTGATTGGGAAGCATATCGCATTGGTATAATGCTTTGGTGAAAGCTCCGCATATCATCAAAATGTATCCAGTTACACCATATATATTGGGTTGGAGAGAAATAAAATTGATTATGAAAATCTGATTCTTGAATCGCTGATCAGTTCATATCTCTCTAATGTTCTCTTCCATCCAATATGAAAATCAAATTCAACAAGTGTATGAAGCTCATCAAATAAAGATAATAAAGAATATGAACCAATTCAATTAGTTGTTTTATACATGTTGAGGTTATGTTACTGATGAACACATGCCAGAGTAAACCAGACTTAACAGACTGACAGGCTAATTCAGAAGTTGCTAAAATGCGAAGGAGTTTCTGGACTTTAATATTAGCCAGCATGTTGAAGCATTAATCACTTCAGATTCACACTTCATGGACTTTTGAAATGTCAACTCCAGAATGAAACAAAACAAACTCTTATATTTTCACAGTTCATTTCGTTTTAATAATATTATGTCAATAAGATGTTTACTAATTTATTCCATGCTTGCAAATTATGGCTTGTCCTATTCAGACTTCAAGGTCTGGACAGAAGAATCCCACATGGATTTCTTCTCTCCTTGAATCTGATATACAGCTGGTTTTTCATCTACATTACATGTTCTTGACTTCGAGTCTTATTAAATAATGTGTGAGATTTACGCAGTTCTGTGACGTGTAAGAAAATTCATCTCAGTTGAGGAATTGGATTTCTATTTATGTACTTTGGGAGGCAAAGAGATTGAAGCAGAGGAAACATAGAGCCATGACGAAGTTCTTATGGATTTGCACTGTACTAACAACGTTTTTTGGTAACTGGGTTGATGGGTTTGTTCTGAACAGCCATGAAGGAGATCCCAAGACTGAAATTATTAATAATACTCTGATGGTGTCATTCACTCTCATTCAAGGAGCTGATGCCAAAGGAGCAGGTGCCATAACTTTTCTGTTTTTTTTTTCAAAACAAAACAATAATGGAAAATTAGTGCAGCAAGTGGACTATGTATTATTGCCTATGAATGTACATATATAAAACAATTCTTAATCCTTATTACTTTGAATACTTTCTGATGTGACTTACAGACACTTTTTTTGAGTTCTGTCTCGTAATTTCTTTGGCCTAAATTACATGCTGGTTTTGCAGTCTGGTTGGATGGAACATTACCGGGTTATTATTTTCATTGTGGACAGTCCTCAGGGAAGAAAAGTTGGCTGGTTCACTTTCAGGTTTGTGAGAAATCAGAAACAATAACATCATTGTCTTGCATAGTTAGACCATTACATCCATCATCTGGCCTGTTATAGTATGTTTGCTTGAATGATCATTGAAAACATGTTGTTGGCAGGGAGGAGGATGGTGTAGTAACATAACAGAATGCATTGCTCGCACAAAAACGCAGCTCGGATCATCAACTTTGATGTTACCAGAGACAGGATTTACTGGAATACTGAGTTATAAAGCTGAAGAAAATCCAGGTTTTCACTTCAAATTAACTCAATGTTGAACTGTCTAGTGTCTACTGCTAATATATAGTGATCCTAGCTCAGTTTTTCCGTCTTGACTCAGTCTTATGACCATCATATATGAGAGTGCAGATTTCTTCAACTGGAATAGAGTAATGCTCCCCTCTTGTTATGGTCCTTCCCTCAGAATTTAATCTCCGGCATTAAAACTCCGCTGTTTATACTCAACTCGGCATATGATGCATTTCAGGCGATTTTTAATCTTATTCGTAAAGTGACCAGAATGAGATGCATTACTGAAACTTGTATCTTCCATGTTGAAATCAGTTCCAATTCAGCTTAGTTCTAGCATCAGCTGATCCCAATGGGTTGTGGAACAGTTGCAAATTAAACGTCACAAACTGTTCGCCATCTCAGTTGCATATTCTACAAGGTAATCCGATTGATAAGCTCTTTTGAACTGGTCTTATTATCAATCGTCAGAAACATAATAAGCTCAAGTTGAACTGTCCTAACATCACTAAAACAGGATTCAGGAGTAAAATGCTGAATGCACTAAAGCCGTTCTCAAAGTCTAAACAAAATGGGATGTTTATAGATTCATGTTATGCTCATTGCCAATCTCAGTTTCAGCTAACATGGTTTGCTGACAACTCTACAATTATTGGAAGCAAGGCGAGCTTCACATTATCCATATAGCATAAACCACAATAACTTTCATCACCTATATATTTCCTTATATAACAACAGTCTAATGGGATATATGTTTGATCAACAACTTGCAGACAATCTCGCAATCCGTTGGAGATTGGTATTTGATCGCGCAGAAGCTACGGTGGTCGATAAGAGTTGTCGCCACTTGGTTCCGAAACGATCAAAGTTTTAGAATATGGTTCATTTCTTGAAAGGATTGGAGGTGTTCATACTAACACACGAAATTTCAATAAATCTAAGTCAATTACCTACAATAAAACACATAAAAAGCTACTAAAAAGTGAATTTCTTCAAGTTATATATGTTTTCTGCTAATAAACGGAAATGAATGTTCTGATTCTCGCTTGCTGTTCTTCATTGTTGCCTCTAATTTTACGCCCTAAATTGAGTTTCAAATTCTTCATCTGTAACACTCGAGACTTGCACAATGACAATATCAACATCAGTCGAACGTGGGCCAAGAGGCCACCCGCCCACGAAGTAAAGCACAACAGCTGCCCCTTTTTGTGCCCAGGTTCTCTAACCCCACTCAATTCAGTTACCGTCAGGCCCATGGTCAGGCCCATTTTCCTTTTGCCCGAGCCCAAATCAACTTTGAGGCCAATTTCCCATGAAGCCACCTTAAATGCATCACCCACGCCCAAGGCCTTCTCAGTTGACCCACGCGGGATTGATCTTGGCACCCAGTCTACTTTTTTTTTTAAAGAAATTTAATTCACCCGTAAATCAATGTACGTCTTCTATTTTTATTAAAATACATTGCTAGATTATCTTTCTATACTCTATATTAAGAAAATACCCGTTATTCTCCACTTTTACCGAATGTTCCAAAAATACCACTTTCAGTTTAGAGAAGTCTAATAATTTAAGGATAATTTAGTAATTAGAAAAACATATTTAAAATACAAAATTTCGAAATTCCTACTTCCTCTCCACTTCCTACTTTTTCTCAATACAAAATATGTTTTACTCCATTGCAAAACTGATTTATCCGTTTAAAAAACTAACTTTAATCCACATGCAAAACATGTGTACGTGGCAGTTCTTAGTAAGAAAAATGATATTAGGCTTTAAGGAAAGCTACAAAATAATGGCCTTAAATTTATGTTGTATGTCATATCACTATATTAACAATCCAAATATAAATGTATTGCCACATTATTATATTAAAAAGTCCATCGTATCCTTTTAATTTAATAACTATGATTTTTTTTATATTACTTTCACTTTCAATTAAATTTGTGAAAAAAAAAATCTATTACAACGTCTAAAAAAAATGATTAGATGGGGAGGGGGAGGAGGAGGAGGAGGAGGAGGAGGAGGAGGAGGAGGAGGTGGTGGTGGAGGTGGAGGAGAAGAATATTGAAGATTGAATATGATCGATACGGGTACAAATTTGTTAAAATTTATAGATAATAGGGGTTTTAATCTTCATGGACATTCATCTTTGATCTAGTTTTGATTTGAGCATCTTTAATCTATTGAATTGGAGAGTTTTTGATCGATCTACGCACGACTGATCGTCATGAGTTCCATGACCTTTGAAATACCAAGTTAATATATAAATGGAGATCAAGAACACAACAAATAAAATTAACATTGAATTTCAGATCAATTAAACTAAGAGATAGATTTATAGGGGCGGAGATATATCTATATGAACTTCGAGATTGATCTAAACCCTTAACTTTTGGTTGAATAGCAGCTCATTCTTTGAATAGATGTGGTGCATGAATTCATCTCGATCGTCTGGGTTTGTCGATTTGTTTCATTAATCTGTTCTTTTTCTTCATAATACAGTTTGCATATATAAATATATAACATCAATAATAATAAAAAGTATAAATGGGCTGGTATCAATTTTTGATCATATCTGATGTGGTGAATAAGATTAATGTCGCGTTAGATTAATGCCACAAAAGTTTGACCTTAAGTAAGGCGAATAGCACTCTTTCTAGTAATTTATAAAAGATAGTTCTTCCGTTGACGAAGTTGGAATCTATCGGCATTGGCTCCCTTGGTTAAGTGGTTAACCAAACCTTAAATCAGTTTTTGCTTCTTCCTTTTCTCTCTGTACACAAACACGCCTGTCATTCTGTATAACCCACAGATTCTTCAGAGACTTAGCATCTTCTTATTCTCTCGATCTCCATATACAACTCTTGGTCTGGTTTCTTTTTGCTAGTTGCTTTCCTGTTGTTATTAAACTATGCTCCATAACCAGACAAAGACTCGTTTCAATTTCTATTACATTAGTACGCGCTTTAATAACTTAGCTAGCTACTGCCATGTTACTCTTCAGGATTCCCAGCATATTATAATGTTGGAGAGGAAGTGTTTTGTGTCGTGTGTATAGAAATCAAACTGCCGCGGTTCACATTTTGGAAGAGTTGAAATTGTTTATATTCGATATACTCAATGATTGTGGCAAGATTTGAGTCGACTATCTCAGGAATTATTATTGGTAATGATTAAGCTAGGAGGAGATACTTGGGAATATATGATTAACCCCGGCCTTTTCATTGTCTGTAGGCTAGGGATGAACGAATGTGTGTAATATTAGTTGTATATGTGCTTTCCGGGGCCAAATTCTTCTGGTGTTTTTCTTCTCTTTGTTATTCAATCCTACTTATAAAATGGTGGTGCTTGAAGTGTATGTAGTCAGCCTTTATGATCAAACGTCAAATACAAATAAGTTAAGAATCGATACTTTTCTATTACAGTTCAACATGCTTTATATATTCAGCACAAAAGTTATCCAATCTGACGCATAACACTATTTTCCTACGTATAGCTAAGCAAATTAATCACTACATATGGGGTACAATTATGCACAGTTTCTTTTGGGATGGATGAGAGTTATCGATGTTCATGTCTTAATTACGTAACGTTGTTAAGCCTATAACAGAAATGATAAAGATGGACGTAACGTAAAACATCGATCAATAGGATTAGAAACACCTAGCTAATTTAACTCTCGGAGGCAAACAAATACATCAAAAGGTGATTCGAGTTACCATAAAACTGATTTCCTGTATGTAATTCGAGCTTTTATTTCAAAAGAAAAAAAAATCTAGATACATGTTTGTTGGCTACTTAATTGTATTGCTAAACTCTAACCAACTCGCCCAACTGACTTTAACTTGTAGCTTTAGGGTTCGTCCTCCGTTGTAGAGTTGAACGCAACTATGCATGAATTAATGACCAATTGACCATGCAAGGAATGCACTTGACTAAAACTCAAATGTGCATGAATTAATGAACATGGATGGAATGCATATTCATGCAAATTGTCACAATCAGAGAAAGCAGATCGATATACAGTACGTACAGGTATATAGAAGATTCCTGTGGTGAATCTCGATCTAACTAGCAGCTAATCAAGAAGAAACCAGTACCCACCAAAGTATTTAGATGAAGAACATTCTGTACATCATATCGAAGAATCATGTCGGGTTTTATTATATAAACTCACCCTGCAGACTAACTAAACGTGGCTTATCCGAAGGTAATTGTTTTTCTCAGCTTCAATCGTATGCTCTTATCCCACCCAAGTATCGAAACATTTCCAGACGTACTCTTAACTTGTGTCTCCAAATCTTGTTCATCTTGATATTTAAATTAAGGTTTTTGCATATCTTTCTTTTCCAAAACACAATCTTCTGACAACATGATCATCATCGATAGCCACCACAGTAATCATTGGGTTAATGATAATGATCATCACATTCATCTCCTTTATGAAAATCATATTATACATAGCATTATTAGCATATATAAAAGTAAAGATTCCATTGCATTTTTCTGAAGCATCATATTTTTCTAAAAACGTAACAGAACAACAAAAAATAATAATCAAGATTGGCAACTATACATGCATTACTGTACTCGATCCCCATCTTCTTCTCACTCTGGGTATTGCATTGCTTTTTGTTCTTTACCAACACACCCTTTAATCGTAGGGCCCTAACAGATAGACCCCAATTCAATAATTTTGCTTCACATGGCCGCATATATGGTCTACGTATATAAAATGAACCAGTCTGCAGATTACATATCTGCATTATATATATAATAGGCATGCAAATAATTACGGGGAAACGAAAGACTTAGACATATTCTAGGAAGGAAGCTACAATTTGATGTCTGCAGAGTTAGCATGGACAAACCAAAATAGTGGTGCCTGTCGTGTATTTGAGAGTAGTGCATGGCCCTGAGCTTTACTCTGAATTGAATTGAACTGAATAGAATAGAAATAGCAACTTAGGAACTGGTCCTCTGTTTTGCCCTTTCCTTAATATACCCATACTCTATTAACACCTTCAGATCCTTTTCTACAAACGGGTTAGAAACAAAGTTTCCCAGGTTTTACTCACAGTTAGACTTGACAGGCCACAGTAACTGGTAATTTACAGGTAACATGCAGTGACCATAGTACGTACATAGAGTAACATCATACAAATTTACCTGCATATGTGCAAATATATTGGTCAACTTTTTTCTTTCCTGCCCGACTCGACTCGTAGTACTTTGTCTCTGTGTCTGGTCTCCGGATGATGATAACTAACTTTGTGCGAATTTTCTCCATACATACTGTTCTGTTTTTCCAAGGGGGGGTGCCTTTTACTGTTAATTCACGTGAAAGATTATTTTCTCTTACAGATATCACATGCATGCTGCTATATCTAAAACGCACTTGTATTCGCGCTAGAATTCACCAAGTCAATGCTGAATAATTTGATTTCGATCAGTCTCTCGACATAAGATCGATAATTTTGCAAAACATACTTCATTACCTCTAAATGATGAAATTAGTAAATCCCAAGGTGCAGAAAATGTAGCTTACTCCTAGATATAGCCATGGGATTCATAAAGGGATAGTTGCCTTGCAACAAGGTTTAATTTTCAATTTGTTATCCTATGAATCACTTTAGTGTCAATTTACTACTTTAAGCGTTTTTCTTGCCAATTTCTTATCCTAAGATTTATACAGTTGTCATTAATTTTACTACATTGTTATCTAATTAGTTGAATTTTGTCAATTTATTCATCAAAATATAAACAATTGAAACCACTTTAGTACTTTAAATCTACTATTTAATTGTTTTCAACGAAAAAATATGAAAAATTATAATAAAAAAAATTAAACATAGGATAATAAATTGGCTAAATATTTTTTTAATTTCATGTTTAAGTAACAAATTTCCTAGTTTTCAAAACTTAACGTAATAAATTGGCAAGAAAAATTTCTATTATAACAAATTAACACGAGCATCCTTCCTAGGATAATAAATTAATAATTGTGCCTATAACAAATTTACAAGCTCACGAAGACCTAACCTAACGGAGATATAGATTAATTAACAAGCGTAACTTGAAAAGAATTAAATAGATTAGAATTCACCGAATTTGTGAAGAGTTCTTATTTTTTATTAAAAAATATGAAAGGTGATCAAGATGCAATTTTTAAATAAAGATAAACTATAGGGCGCTAAAAAAGCGTACATACTTAAGTAAGATAAATTTTAAACTCTTTTTGTAGATGAGTTCAAATGAGTCAGCTAAGTTAGAATTCGACATTCTTGACGTTTAAGGCAAGGAGTATTACCGTTGGGTCTCAGAAGTGGAAAATACATTCATAAGAAAGAGATTGACCAATACCATCAAACCCTCTGGGCCTGGAACAAATCTCCTGCCCCCAATAATGAATCAAAAGCTCAAACCCTTATGTTTTTGAAACGTCACATTCATCTAACTCTCAAGAAGCATTATTTAAACAAGACAGATCCCATGGCATTGTGGGACGTTCTGAAGCAGCGCTTCAATAATGTGCATGATGTACAGCTTCCTGAGTTGACTGCGAGATGAAAAAATACCAAACTTCTAGATTTCCCAAAGATCCAAGATTATAATCAAACAATGCTGGATCAATAATCGGAGTTGAGTTTCTGTGGGGTGCAAAAGACCGAGCAAGATATGATTAAACGGTCGTTAAACACCTTCCTTACATCCATGAGCATTCTTGCTCATCAGTACCAGATCGAGTACGAACATGGGAGGATTACTACTTTCAGTGATCTCATCAATAGCCTTGCAAAAAAAAGAGACATCATGAGATTATCCTAAATAATAATTCAAGACCGGTTGGTACTAAGAAACTTGAGAGTTACCAAACTAGAGGAAAAACCCGTAAAAGTAAGAAGATTGCTCATTCAAAACCTTATGCTCGTGGAGGACATGCTCCACATGGGGGTAGAGGAGGGCATGGGCATGGCCAAGGCTGTAGCCAAAATCTGACTTGGCATAGAGATCAGAACGCCAACTCCAACAAGAACTAGACTGGTTCAGTTCATGATGTCAACATTCTCAACATTCTGGAAGATACATTTTTTTAAATGTGGTTCAAACAAGCACATGCACAAGTAGTTCCGTGCTAGTAAAGAAATTCAGAACATCTATAAAATGCACAAGCAGTATTTGGCTCAAAAGTCAAACCATGCTGGAGATTTAAACATGGAGGTTGACACCAATCTCGTTCTTGCAGAAGACAAGGAAAATGAGCTTAATACTCTGGATTTTTATTAAGCCTATGTAAAAGCAGTTTCTCTGTAATCTTTCAAGTTTTAGTTTTGTTTTTGGCTTACTTTTCGGCCAAGATTTTTAAGACAATTGTCTTGGTTTTTTGAATCAGAACATTTATGATGTAATTGTTATTTGTTGGCATAATAAATATTTTTTTTTTGGTATATGAAAGTGTTGAGAATGTTCTATTTTCATACAATTCTTATGTATGGTTCGATGTTTTTTACATATATGGAAAAATGATGTACAGATACCTTTAAAACGTCCTAAAAATGAAGCAGTTTATTTTGATTATAGGAAATTTTTGATCCATCAAAAATTCCTTTGCCCCATTGAAAATTGTCATTGTTGATTGTTTTCGATCCATCGAGGTTCCCCTTGATCCATCAAAGCAAAGCTTCTGTCCCAAATTTTGACCCATCGAATTTCTTCTCGACCCATCGAATTTTGATATTGTAAATTCGATATCGTTTTAGGTTTCCTTCGATCAATCTCAAAAAAAAATTCCGACCCATCAAAGCAACCACCTTGGATACTTTTTCGATCCATCAAAAAATCACTCGATCCATCGAAAATCCGGTATCGAAAAATCACACTTTTATTTATGGTTTTCTTCAACCCATTAAGGGATTTCTTCGACCCATCGAAGATGTTACTCGGATGTGATATTTTTAGATTTGTTTTGCATCTATTTCCCTGACTAATAATGTTGTTTATACATCGGTTTATGTCATGTCATATCAGCACTCAACAAGGATCACACCCTTATTCAAATCTTTAAGTGTATACTTAAAGTGTACGTCTGGTCTTTAGTACAAAGACTTACTTATTTATATTGATTTTGTAGATGTCTCAAGGTGAAATTGAGTGTTTAACAGATAGTGGTTCTACCCATACCATTCTACGGAATAGGCAACTGTTTGTGGATCTTTTTCCATACCAATCCTTAGTGACTACCATGATTGGTGCAACGCCCGTTATATAGGGGCATGGTTTAGCAGAGTTTCTGTTGCCCCATGGTACAAATTATATATCACTGATGCCTTATACGCGCCAAAGGCTAATCGAACCTTACTAAGTTTTAAAGATATCCGTGCCAATGGTTTTCACTTGGAAACATATTGTGAAAATGGAAAAGAACTACGATGTATCATCTCTGTTGAAAGTGGCCGCAACTGTATTCTAAAGAAGTTTCTGGTTATTCGTAATGGTTTACACCTCACTACAGTTCGGATCATTAAATCTAATGTCGTGACTCACACGACTTCGTGTGATTCAGACTCATACAAGCTTTGACATTATCGATTAGAACACCTAGGTCGTGACATGATGATCAAAATATTAAAAAATTCTCATGGTCATCCGTTTTTCAGAGCGAAAAAACATATGAGAATTCCTATATCCATCGGTTTAGATGATGAGGATGAGACTACTCCTCTCATTCCTGGCTCGCTCTCAAGGCGAGTGCAGCATCCTCCCGTCAACATATCGCTGAGGTGTTGTGCGTTATCCCACCAGACTCTTATGTTGCAATCTCTGATGCACATCACTCGTTTTCAAAGCTTGTTTTTTAGCAAAGTTACAGGTACGCCCTTCTTTTGTTGTTGACAATACCAACAATATTCCATTCTTATACAGAATTCAAGGTGATATTTGTTGACCTATCAAACCCGAATGCAGACCATTTAAATATTTCATGATTTTGATAGATGCATCAACGCGATAGTCACACGTTGTTTTACTATCCACAAGGAATGCTGTGTTTGTCAAACTCCTTGCTCAAATTATTAAGCACTTGTCTCATCATCTGGATTATCCAATCAAGTCTATTCGATTGGATAACGCAAGAGAGTTTACATCAAAGTCTTTTGATGATTACTTCATGTCTGTTGGAATTGAAGTTGAATATCTCGTTCCTCATGTTCATTCTCAGAAGGATTTAGCAGAGGCTCATATCAAGCGGTTATAGCTTGTGTCTAGAGCTTTGCTAATGCATACAAATTTATCGGTATCTTCTTGGGGATATGTAGTGTTGCATGCAGCTGTGCTTTTTCATTTTCGAACCATAGACCGCCAAACATTCAGTGCATACTAGTTGGTTACTGGATATGAGCATGATGTTTCACATTTGATCATTTTTGGTTGCGCCATTTATGTGCTAATTGCGCCTCCACAGCACACTAAAATGGGTCCTTAAAGAAGATTAATCATTTATGTTGGTTATGAATCTCTAACAATGGTTCGCTATCTTAAACCTTTGACAGAAGATCTTTTTACTGCTAGATTTGCAGATTGCCACTTCGATGAAACATACTTCCCGCCGTTAGGGGGAGATATTAATGGTTCTATTCAAGTTGAACGTCAGAAATTGACATGGTTTAATCCCACTGTGTCTCATCATGATCCTCGCATGTCTCAGAGTGAGATGGAAGTGCGAAGAATACTTGATCTTCAGCAAGTAACAGACTCTATGCCTGACTCCTTTGTTGATATCGCTAAAGTGACGAGATTGAATATACCTGCTACAAATGTTCCTACAAGGTTGGAAATCCCGAAGAAGGGATTAGTTAGTGGCAACACAGGGCAAGGAGGCGTTCCTCTTGCTCATGTAAAAGGTGTTGCATCGGCTTCGACTCCCACCAGGAAAAGGGAGAGACCAAGAAAATTCACAGATGATCATCCGGTTAAAAGGCAGGCCATCGAAGCACAAAACGATCCATTCACCATCAACATTATGAATCCTTCACATAAGATTATTTCTGACTACAATTATGTCCTTGAATCACAATTGGAATCTCTGGGGGACTCTCCAAAACCTCTTGTGTCAGAGAGCAAAGAAATCTCGATTAGAACAAGTGATGAGCGTGTGACGACCCGAATCAGAATTAGCACGTTAATCGGCTTAATCCGCGAGTTTACGAGTAATCACAGTTTATCGTAAATTGATTGAATTGGCGGTTCGGTTCACGACTTAATTATCAGGCGAGAATTTGAGTTGAGTCTCTTTAGGAGAATTGTAGTACGCATGATTTTGAGTTCGTAAGTGGTTTCAGATAATTGTTTCGACTACCGAGGAATATGTTATAAATATTTGAAATCGTGTAATTACGTTGTGTTTATCCGTTTGAATTTGAGATATACGAAACGTGATTGTGATTCGATTTGGACCGTCGATCGTATCGAGCCACGAGTATAAATATCAGAAATAGTCGAAAACACTGTTTTGGGAAGTTTGACCGGCGTTGACCGAAGTTTGACTCGTTGACTTTCGTTGACCGGAGCTTCACCGCGTGAGACGAACTGCCACCGCCCGACCCAGATTTTCAGGCCACCTCCGGCCACAAAATTGGTATGGTTAGAATCCTCTCTTGATTTCCAATGGTTTAGAACTTGGATTTGTGTGATTTGATGAGGTTATGAGGGAGAACGAACTCGGTGAAGTTCATGGATTTTGCCGGATTCGGGTGGCCGGCTCCGACCACTTTTGGAGTCGGGTGTTTGGGGGGAAAGGTTCATCTCATCCTTGTGAAGCTTTTGGGTGAAGGAATTGTGATTTGGTTGAGGTTTGAAGCTCGCCGGAATCTCACTGGAATCCATGGATTCCGTGAGTTTCGAGCTCAATTCCGGCCGGTGGGCTTGGAATTGGGTCTCGGTGTAGAAGAGAAATGTGTTGGGCTTGAGGAGGATTTGTGATCTGGAAATTTTGGCCGGGATCCGTCACCATTGACTCCGCGCCACCAACGGCGGCAGCGGTCAACGGCGGCGCTCCGGCGAGGGAGTTAACTTTTTTGGAATTTGATGAGTTTTATGTCAGTTTGCTCGTAATCACACCTCGATCATCGCCTTGAGGTTTTCGAATTGATTTGATTATCGAATTATAAGTCGAGGGTTTATGTTGAGAGTTTGGGGAATTTCGAAGATTATTTTGTATTGAGTCATATGTTTCCGGAAATGGTTGGTTTCCGAGGTGTGGTACAGAGTAATGAATTATGATTTTGATCAGTTATATTTTGTGATTATTCAGGGGATCGAGATCGTACTTTGGGCGAGGGATCTTCCGCCGGATCTCGGGATTAGCGTGTTTGCGCGCTGTGCTTGTCTGTGAGTGGACATTTCTTTTCACTGATTAGTTGCGAGCCCTTATTACATGTTTTACAAGCATGAGCATGCATAAGAGATTATGATTTATACGAGCATGTGTTTTACGATTATGCATTTGCGAATACGCATCGACGAATATGCTTATACAATTATGTGTTACGTATATGCATTTACATTATGCTTTATACACTTGCATAGAACTATTTATGATTTGGTTTACACAGAGTACAGTCACAGTATATATTGTTGTATTAATACACTTGCGTCCCGGTTGATCCCCGATTATGTTTATGGGGGGAGGCTGTGACCCCTGATCCGAGGCCTTTACCGGGGGGGGGGGTGCAGACCTCTGACTTGAGGCCTTTCTGGCTTGAATCACATATGGGTCTGGGATCCCGTGATTCGGACTGTACTAGTGCGGACGTGTCCATGAGTGACCCCGTAGAGTTTTACGATGCATGCTCTGTACGCGTGAGGAGTTAGAGTCTCCCTCGTATACCATATCATATTCATTCATTTAGACTCGCGTATATTTTTATAACATATATTGTTCGGCGAAAGACATTTATTTTCGTCCACTCACTCTAACGGTTTATATGTCTTTCCCTGGGCTCTTTGTTTTCAATGCCCAGTTTACAGTTCAGATTCTGGTGTTGCACGTCGCTGTCGGAGGCTTAGTGTTCGAGCTACCTTTCTTTTTCAGCAGGTTTCTTGTTTTGCCTACTGTTGTATATTTATGTATATATACACTAAACTTCGCTCTAATAACCCTAATGTTATACTTTCATATGTTTTTCCCCGGATTTCTGTAAAGTACAATTTTACTTATTACGTTACATTATTGTTATGATATTGAGAAATCCGGATGGGATTGGTGCCCACGGTTTGGCTTTTGTGGCATAGGATGAAGTGTGTTTTCGGGTGCAGGTTAATGGTAATTCCGCGTTATAGTGAAACTCTGCCGAAATTTCTATGGTTTTTGAAAGTTCATGTTTTCAGAAGGGGTTTGATTCTGGTTTAGGAAACTAAATCGGAGTTGGGTCCTTTCAGCTTGGTATTAGAGCATTAGGTTTCAGGTTCTATAGACTTCTGTAGTTGTGATACTAAGGGTATTTGAGTATGTACAGCATGTCTGGAGCGATGACCTGACTGACCAGCGGTTACTCATCAATGCTTCGGGTGTTGTATATGTTCAAATGGTCTGAAGTCTCATGATTACGTTCCTTGTGCTTGTGACTAATACTTTTCTTGTATCATTAGGATGCCTCCTAGACGTGGTTCCCGTGTTAATAGGGATGTGGGTCCTGATGAGGATCGCCAGACGCATGACTTGCTGATGCGAGTGTTGCGTTTGGAGGAGCGTTTTGACCCTGTGGTCAAGGCTCGAACTGCTGGAGCGGCTGTTTTCTCGGGTTCAGCTGATCCAGATATTTTTGAGGCATGGTTGGTTCAGGTTGAACGAGTTTATGAGCGTCTACGTTTCACTCCTGTGCAGATGACAGTGGCAGCAGTTGGTTTACTTGAGTCTGATGTATACTTTTGGTGGGTTAGCACCGATAGAGTTCCAGTTGATACTCCGTGGACATTGTTCAGGGATTTGTTTATGCGGAGGTATTTCAACCAGGCTACACAACAGCGGAAGTATGAGGAGTTCACTAATTTGAGACAGGGCAATATGTCAACACTTGAGTACCGGGACAGATTTACCCGCTTATCTCGGTTTGCTCGTGACATGGTGACTAAAGAGGAAGCCAAGTGCCGTAGATTTGAGCTGGGCTTGAACCTGAACATCAAAGGGACACTGACTACGATGCCTCGGAACAACTTTGATGAGTTTATGAGTGCAGCACTTCGAGGCGAGGATATCTAGAAGGAAAGGCAGATGAGATTCCAGTCTCGACGATTTGAGGAGGGTGGACCGAGTCAGGGACCTTCTTAGAGGCTAAGTTCAGGCACTTCCGGATCGGCATCATCATCTGGCAGTGGACCATATAGACCACTGGGTAGTTCAGCTAGATAGAGGCAGAGATGGAGGAGGGATCGGCCGCAGAGACCACAGTCTAGTGGGGGTTCTAGCGGATCCAGCTATCCTCGATATACCGGTGACACTTTTGCTATACCGAGGGAGTATCCATTATGCAACTTCTGCAACAGGCATCATTATGGTCCTTGATAGCGAGGCACTACCAGTTGCTATCGATGTGGCCAGGAGGGTCATTATGCGAGGGAGTGTCTCCAGCAGGTGGGTGTTGGTGGACAGGCAGCTCAGAGTTCCGGAGGAGAGCGAGGTACCACTTCTGGGGCTTGACCAGTATAGTCTGCTGGCCAGGGCAGACAACAGAGTCACCCTCAGCATGGACGACCAGCTGAGCAGGCCAGGGTTCATGACATGTCATTGTGTGAGGGCAGAGCATCAGCGAAGGTTCTTATTAGTACGTTGCATGTTTTTGGTCTCCAGTACTTACTTTGCTAGATCCAGGTGCTACGCATTCATTCATATCATATAGACTGTCATCTTTAGCTACTATGCCTGCATCTTCACTTCCGGGGTTGTGGAGAGTGTTGTATCCGTCCGGTGAGGTTTTTAGTGATGGTTGGGTATATAGGGATTGTGAGATCTTTATTAGAGGTCATGGTTTAGCCGCGGATTTGTTATTGCTGGATATCGTCGACTTCATGTGATTTTGGGTATGGACTTCTGGGAGACACATTGGGCTATGTTCGATTGTCACAAGAAGGAGGTTGTGTTTCGACGTCCAGGGTTCCCAGAGATACTATTTCGCGGTGAGAAGAATACTTCATTGCCATGTGTGCTTTCAGCGATGAAGGCCGAGCGGATGATGAAGAAGGGTTGTGTTGCATACTTAGCTCATGTTGTGGATACTACGGCTGCTGTACCAGACATTGGTCATATTGAGGTTGTTTCCGAGTTTCCAAATGTGTTTCCGGAGGAGTTACCGGGTATTCCTCCAGTCCGGGAGATCGATTTCACCATTGAGCTTTTATCGGGCACTGGACCTATATCTCAGGCACCTTATCGTATGGCGCTAGCGGAGTTGAAAGAGTTACAGATTCAACTTCAAGAGTTGCTGGAGAAAAGTTTCATACGACCTAGTGTATCACCGTGGGGTGCTCCTGTACTGTTTGTGCGGAAGAAGGATGGTTCCATGCAGTTGTGTATTGATTACCGGAAGCTGAATCAAGTCACTGTGAAGAACAAGTATCCGTTGCCACGGATTGACGACTTGTTTGATCAGCTCAAGGGAGCTTCAGTCTTTTCGAAGATAGCGTGAAGATTTGCGAGATTCAGTTACCTAAACCGGAATCAAACCCTTTCGAAAATACGAACCAACAAAAAAATTTCAAAATTTCGGCAGAATTTCGTTACTAGCGTGGAATTACCATAACCTGCACGCGAAAATTAACACTTCGTCCTATGCCACAAAAAGCAAACCGTGGGCACCAATCCCATCCGGATTTCTCAACATCAATATAATCAACAACAGTAAATAAACTGTAATATGTATATATGTATATCCGTGAAAATCCGCACAACATGTATCAGAATGTATCAGAGCGACCTCTAAAGTAAAACATATACAATATGTACATCAGTAGGCGAAACAAGAACCTACTGAAAAAACACAGGTGACTCTGATCACTAGCCTCCAAACCGCTACGTGAAACACCAAACCTGAACTGCAAACTGGGCACGAAAACCGAAAAGCCCAGGGGAAAGACGATAAACACGTTAGAGTGAGTGGACGAAAATAAATGTCTTCCACCAATTAATATATATGTTATAAAAACATATGCGAGTCCAGGTATATAAAAACATAACATAGTACACGAGGTAAAACTCATACTCCTCCAGTGTACTGAGCATGCAAGTAAAATCCCACGGGGTCACTCATGGACACACACCGTGCTAGTACAGTCCGAATCACGAGGTCCTTGGTCCTCGTGATTCTAAGCCAGAAATGGCCTCGGTTCCGGGGAAACGCCCCTCACCGGTCAGGTCGGGATGACGACGTCCCTCCTGGTGGCCTACCATCGGGGATCAGCCGAGAGGCAAAGTGTATCGATACAACAACGTAACCAAGACTGTACTCTGTGAAAACCAAATCATAAACAATTCGATGCAAATGCATGAAACAATATAAAAGTGTATGCATATTCGTATACGTATATCCGTATAAACATATTCGTATAATCGTAAACACATGCTTATATAATCATAATCTCGTATGAAATCTCATGCTCGTAAAACCATAATCATGCTGCATGCTCAAGTTCATAAATCACATAAAAGACTCGCAAGATTTCCGTGAAAAGAAATTGTCCACTCACAGACTCTCGATATGCGCACACGCGCTACACTCGTGGTCCGGCGGAAGATCCCTCGCCTGAAGCACGATCACGATCCAGATCTCGATCTCGATCTCCTGATACATTCACAAAACATAACTGATCAATATCGTAATCCACAACACTGTACTGATGCACGGAAACCAACCGTTCCCGGAATTACGAAATGCAGTACAAAACGAATTACGGAATTCCTAAAATCCCAACTCGAAACCTCGACTGAAAATCGGCTAATCAAATCAACCCGGAAACCTCCATACGATAACCAGGGCGCGATTACGAGAAAAACGACAATAAAATTATCGAAATCTGAAAAGTTGACTTTTTGACCGCCGTTGACCGCCGCCGCCGGCAGCGGCGCGCCGTCAACGGTGGAATTCCGCGGCCAAAATCTCCAGTTTACAAGATCGTGACCATCCAAACACAATTCTCTTCTGCCACTAAGCTCAATTCCCACTCTAACCCTTCCAAAACCAAGCAAAACCGAGTATAATTTCTTACCGGAAAACCCAATCGGGTTTCAAGCAAACCACCACCAAAACTGAAACAAAACTTATAGAGAGCAACCTTGGGGCAAGGCGAGGTGAAACCCTCACCCCTTGGCCACCAATGGTCACCGGAAAACCCTCCACCGTTAAGGCCGAATTCCGGCAAGGTTACCCAAATCGGGTTCCACTAAAACCTCAACAATTCTCATCATACTATACATCATTCAACTCGAAATCATGCAAGGAATCTAACCATACCTTCCTCGAAGTCCAAGGTGGCCGGAATCCGGTCGCCGGAAATCAACTTCCCGTTTGGGAAACTTCCCCTTTCGGTCCTTTGGTCAGCTTTCCAAATATGGAAAGTCAACAGAGTTCAATTCGGTCAACGCCCCAAAATGAAGTTTTCGACTAACTCTCGACTATTTTTCGACTTTCCGATATTTATACTCGTCCCTCAGGTCGATCGACGGTCCGAAATGAAAATACGAAATGATTCGGATAAACATGAAACAATCGGATAAACTCGTCGGAACCCAAAACTTCAAATAATCATAAAATATTCCTCGGCTATCGGAAAAATCTTCCGAAACCACCCACGCGCTCGAAATCACGTACTCTACCATTTCCGTGAAGACACTCATCCCAAATTCTCGACCGAAAATAAAGTCGCGAATCGAATCGGCAAACCACATAATATCGTAAAACTGCGACTACAACCAAATCTTGAGAATCGTGCCAAACACACATCTGATTCTGGTTCGGGTCGTCACAAAAGACATGAAAATCGTTAAAGTGAGTGGACGAAAATAAATGTCTTTCGCCGAATAATATATATGTTATAAAAACATATCTGAGTCATATGCATGAAAATCAAATGGTACGTGAGGAGATGCTGGCTCCGATCCACGTACAAAGCATGCATGGAAAATCCCACGGGGTCACTCATGGACACATCCGTGCTAGTACAGTCCGAATCACGGGATCCCAGACCCACACGTGATTCTAGCCAGAAAGGCCTCGGTTCCGGGGTACTGCCCCACGCCGGTCAGTTCGGGGTACTACCTCTCCTGGTAGGCATCCATCGGGGATCAGCCGAGATGTAAGTGTATCGATACAACAACATATACTGAGACTGTACTATGTGTAAACCAAATCGTAAATAGGTCGATGCAAATGCATAAAGCAATATATAAATGCATATACGTAATATATAATGATATAAGCATAATCGTATAACACATGCTCATAATAAACATAATCTCATATGCCTTTTCATGCTCGTAAAACGTATATCATGACTCGCGATTAACAGTGAAAAGAAGTTGTCCACTCACAGGTGAGCAAAACGCGCACTCGCGCTAATCTCGTGGTCCGGTAGACGATCCCTCACCCGAAGCACGATCACGATCCCCTGAATAATCATAAAACATATCTGATCAAAATCATAGCCCACAACTCTGTACTTAACCACGGAAATCAACCGTTCCCGGAAACATATAAAACTGTATAAAATAATCGACTGAATTCTCGAAATCTCCACTCGAAACTCTCGACTGAAAATTCGATACCCAAATCAACTCGAAAACCTCAAGGCTATAATCGGGGCGCGATTACGAGAAAAATGACACTAAAATCATCGAAAACTGAAAAGTCAACTTTCTCGCTGGAGCGCCGCCGTTGACCGCCGCTCCCGGCGGCGGCGCGCCGTCAACGGAGAGTTTCTCCGGCGGGGAAGCTCCAGTTCTCAAGATCACATCAAGCCCAACCATTTCTTCAACTAGGACAACACCCAATTCCCACCGGAACCCCTCCAATTCAGCTCGAAATCAAATCGGTTCAAAACTCCGGCAACCGCCACGGGTTTACCAGAATCCACCTCCTCGTCCCAATTCAAACCTCTAGGAAGCATCCCTGGGGCAAGGGGAGTCGAAACCCTCACTCCCCCGCCACCGTAGCTCGCCGGAAGTCCACCCCCTGTCACCGGCGAACTCCGGCAACCTAACCCGATTCGAACTCAACCAATTTTCCATCAATTTCCATAATTCCAAACACAAAACTACTTAGAAATTCAAGAGGAAGAGAATTATACCCCTCACGTGGCCGGAGGTGGCCGAAAAATCCAAGTCGGCCGGCGAAAACCAAACGGGAAAGTTCTCCTTCACGGGTCAACGGTCAAACTGCCCAAAATGGAAAGTCAACGTCTGGTCAAACCTCAAATAGTGTTTTCAACAATTTTTCGACTATTTCTGATATTTATACTCGCGTCTCGGGACGATCAACGGTCCAAAATGGATAACCATTACGATTCGGATAAATACGAAACGAACGGATAAACTCGTCAATAAACCAAAACTTCAAATAATCATATTATATTCCTCGGTTATCGGAAAAATCATCCGGAACCGCGCACGAGCTCGAAATCACGTGCTCTACAACTCTCGTGAAAAAACTCAATTCAAATTCTAGACCGATATTTAAGTCGCGAACTAATCCGACAAATCACACAATTAACGATTAATCGCGATTACGCATAATCTCATGAATCGTACTGATTACTCTACTGATTTTGGTTCGGGTCATTACAACCATAGCCATATAAGCCTGTGTCCTGACTTTGTGTACACAAGTTGTGCACCCCTTAGTTAACCATTTTGAGCCTACATGTTTAAACTTTATGTCATCACCCACATATCTCTGACCTTGAACTTTAGAATAGTTATATCTTTACCCTTGTTCTAGGACTTGGTATAGCTATACACGAGACAGGTATGTGAAGACGACGACGATGTTGAAAGGTGATGCAAAGAAATAAGTGTGAGGTATCGACCTAGTGTTTCAAAAAAAAAAAATTCAGAAAAAGAAAGGACAAAGAGAAAGAACACAAACAAAAGAAAAAATGTGATGTCTAGCGTGATACCCTAGTTAACTGTTGATGCAAACAATGATGTGAAGGCCCAACAAGATGGAATTTGGCCACTAAAGTGAGAAAGTTCATGGTTGTACAGTTTGAAGAAGTCTCTTATTTGGTGCTCTACTAGGTTCTAGAATCATATTTGAATTTTGTATCCATTTATTCTTTAACCTATGAGCCAAGTCCCATTACAACCTTTGAAAGTCATTTTGATCCTCAAGATGGTAGCCTTTGATCTGTGGAGATTTGTCACGAGGGTAAGCATATGGTTTGGTCCATTTGACAAGTAATTGAGTTGAGTGGAAACCTTAGACATATTTTGAGTGAAACACTTATGAGAGCATATCTAAGTGAGGTTGAATCTTGACTTGTTTGTTGCATGATGTAATTCCTTTCACCATGATTATGTCTTCGTCCTACATATTACATGTGTGTTATATATTGAAATTAACTCTCGAAACTTTATGGAAGATGAATGTGGAGTCATACTAATCTTGGTGTTACAATTGTGGTAGATCACGGAGACAATTTGTTAAGGGCTTTAGAGTCATGTAGTTAGAGTATGTTGAGTTGTTTTTAAAGTTTTGGTTTAGTGTATTGCTTGAGGACTAGAAATGTCTAAGTGTGGGGTATTTTGATAGTCACATATTTATGCGTCTATTCGGTATTTAATTGTTTACTATATTTATTTTATTGTTATAAATCGAGTGACTTAATTATGTTTATTGTTTTAATAGGTTTTGTGGAGAAATAAAGGAAAAATAAACAAAAGAAGGATTCCTAGCTCAATACGGAGAGGAGAAGGAGTTATGTGCAATTATAGAAGCCTATTCCAACGTGGACTCTAGGAGAGCTATTGGAGGAAGTATATAAGCCTATTTTAGGTTTTAGAAAGGGGGGAATCAGATTTTAGAGGAGAATTTCGTGCAAGGAAGGGAGCAGTCACAAGAGTAGTCCAAATCGTCTCGGTTCGACCGATCGAAGAATATCTCGACCCGTCGAATTCTGGCCGTTCAGAGCTTTTCTTCATCTAGTTTGTTTGTTTCAACTCTATGATTTGTTTTTATTCTTTATTTATGACTTTTAGTAGCTGAACTCATTGTTAATGGGTTGCTTGAATCCCCGTATATGAAGTCTTTCTAATGCATACATGTTCTTTGAATGAGGTTTCTTTCTCTGAATGATTCACCGTATGAATTCGTGTATGTTTGCTTTGGTGGCCAACTTAGTGTGCATGCTAGGATTCTAGTTTCATGAGATACGGGGGACTGAAGATAATTTCTTTCACCAGATTCTCTACAGTGATACACTGATTTTACTGTCAGAAGATTGAAGTCCATAGGTCTAGCAGGACACGCCTATAGTGTACTTGTGAACCTTTGTAGATTCTCAAACCTTTTCTAGAGTTTAATGCTTTCTTCTTTGTAAACCTTGGGGGTCCATGACTATGGGTTCAATAGAGGGATAGATGTAAGGGAGGTCCATGACAAACCTGCATAGGCATAAGGATTAGATAATAGTATGTAGTTGTAACGATCAACTCTTCCTAGGAACTTTCATTCATTGGATATGTGCATTAGGTTAAGTATGTGTTAGGAAGATGGAATGGCGGTGGTGGATTGCATTCCTCTTAACTCTTTAATCATATAGTTTAATTCATTTGCATTCATTAGCATTTTTACTTTCAGCATTTATTTTCTGCATTAGCTGTAGTTTAGCCGATTTAGTTAGGTATCCAAAACTATTCCAAATACCCTAAAATTTTGTGTGGTAGTCCACCTCTGTGTCTAGTGTATTGTGTCCAACTTTCGTAGCATTTGAGTCAGTCTAGGTTAGGTTCGTAGTATCATTAGTGTACTGTATTCGAGTCTATCAGTATTTCAGTTTTGTGTTAGGATTTAGTGTCACCAACTCTTCATGTTCGATAACCCTTATAAGTGATTATTACATTGATATATCTTGGTTGAAATAAGGTATCTTTGAATAGGTGTTTACCCAGCCTATCAAATTTGTATATGCAAGTTATATGAAAATTGATCTAACCTAATTATATAATAAATATTAGATGTGTACACACCCTCTATGGGTGTAAAACTATTATGCAACTAAATAAATAATTTTCTTTTTACACTTAAAAATGGAAAGAAAAAGAAATCCTATTCCAAAAAAAAAAAATTGGAAAACATCCTTTCAAAAAAAAAGGAAAACATTATTAAAAAAAAGCGTTGGTGTGTGTGAGATAAGATCGATGGTGGTTTCAATTATACAAGGAAGTTAACTCCCTGCAGTCTAGCATTTTTTTCTTTCTATTTTGTGTTTTGTTGTGATTTTACTATTTAATTCTTGACAATTAAAAGTTTATTAAAGTAAACGTTTAAGGAAATAATATTCTTGATATCCCGGTGTGTGTTTTGTTTTAATTAGCATAGAAGTAGATATTCTCTCAATCCCTAATTTATAGGGATATTGATTGTAACAGATTGTAATACTTATTTAAGACCATCTATCAATGAATAAAGTGCAGTTTTAGATCTTATATTCTACGTATCTATTTTCTCATTCAACAGATTATCAGCAATTCTTGAGTTGATAGTCATCACCACCAAAGAAAACAAATACCCTAACTCTAAACACGAAAACCTCCACCGCCGGCCTCCTCCCTTGACAAAATCATCACCACCGCCGATCACCATCGCCGGAGCTCTCCACCCTATTTTCGTGGATTTTTTCTTCTTCAAACTTTCCTTAAAGTTTTCATACTGAGCATAACACCCTCGAGGTAAATTAACTAACCTTTTTCGATTTAGAATTAGGTTTCAAAACTTAATTACCACAATATCCTAGATCTAGGTCTAGATTTATGTTGAATTTTCATACCGTGATTTACTTTTTATGCCCTAGTTCCTATGGATTAAGACATGTTAATAAAAAGTTGATAATAGTGATGGTCCTGGGAGAGTCACGATTATTAGTGAATATCACATATAATTATGATTTCACATTAAAAAAAATGGAAGTCGATATTTGTGACTAATTGTGAAAGTCACAGTTTGGTGTGGTATGAAGCCACCGATTTTGCATCAATTTTTGTGACCATACATCATTGATCACGTTTCTTATTCCCTAAATTTGATATTAGTGATTGTGGTTCTTTCGATCCGATAATAATTATATCTCTTATCTTTTATAGATGACTGAGCCGGTAAGGCCCGAATTTCACATCATTGATCCACAAGGAGCAGAATACTATCGTTGGTATCAGATGTTAAGAATACTCTTCCTAGTAAAAATCTTTCTGATACTATCCAACCACCACCACCACCTAGAGATAACGTTGAGACACCAACTCCAGCTCGCAAAGCTCAAGCCCGCATGTTTTTGAGGCGGCATATATTTCTAGTTCTGAAAAAGCAGTATTTGCTAAAGAATGGTCCCGTGGATTTTTGGGTGACTTTACGAGAAAGATTAAATAATGTGCATGATGCACGTGGATATTTGGGTGACTTTACGAGAAAGATTAAATAATGTGCATGATGCACAACTTCTAGAACTGCAAGAAAGATGTGATTCAATCCGGTTATTGGATTATCCAAAGATTGATGAATTCAATCAAGGTATGTTGGAGCTACAATCCGAGTTGAGTGTTTGTTGCGTGGTAAGGACCGATCAAGCTATGATCAAGAAATCTTTGAACACTTTCCCTAATTCTATGGACATGCTTTCACATCAATATCAGATTGATTTTGAGTAAGGTAGGATAACATCTTTCAGTGATCTCATGAACATTCTAGCAAAGAAAGAAAGGCATCATGAAATTCTTCTCAACAACAATGTCAGGCCCGTTGGAACAAAGAAGGCTCATGAGACTTATAACATTGGTGGGAAGATAAATAATGATAAAAAGAATGGTCGTTCTGAGCCTTACAATACTCATGGTGGTAAAGAAGGACATGGCAGAGGTCATGGTATAGAGGAGGACAAAGTTGGAATTTGACTTGGACTCGCCAAGACAATAGCCAAAACAACTCCAACAAGAATCACTCCAATTACGGTCCTAGGAATTGTGGAAAGTCTTCAAATTTTGCTTCTTCTTCTTACTTGTCACTTTGCTATAGGTGTGGTTCTACCAAGCACATGCACAAACAATGTCATGCACCCAAGGATGTTCAAAATACCTACAAAAGGTGCAAACATTTTTTGGCACATGAGACCAACTGCACCGAAGACTATGAGATGGAAGATTGCGGTGAGACCTATCTTATTATAGCAGCTGACGCAAAAGTAAGTCTAGAGACTACAGTTTTTGACTAGTCTATATATTAGGCTCATAATTCTGCTATGTAATCAAGTTTACTTTATTTTGATTTGTTGTAGTCGGTTTTGTTTGCAATAAGACGATCTTTTGATGTAAGTTTTGATGTTGGCAAAATAATAATAAAATTATCTTTTGGTAATTGAAAGTGTTAAGAATGGTTATTAAACTTTATTATGCATGAATGGTTCGAATTATATAATAGCATATAGTAATATGACACTAAAATACCATAAAAATTGAGACAAAAAGACAGGATGGTTTTGATTATGGGAATTTTTGACCCGTCCAAGGTTTACCTTGACTTGTCAAAGAAAACCTACTGGATTGGTTTTGACATTATTTCGACCCGTCAAAATTTTTTGCACTATTTCTTTTGACCCTTTGAAAGATGGTCCTTAGTCATATATTTTGCACCTTCAACTTGTGGAAGGCATGCCACTGTCACCAAAATTGTCCAAATTTGATCCGTCGATGGAAAATTTTGACCCGTCGAAAAAGATGTCGGAAATTCATATTGGTTTTAGGTTTTCTTCAACCCGTTGAAACATTCTTCTCGACCCGTCGAAGAGATCTCCCTGGACATAACTTTCCTGATTTTTGACCCGCTGAAAATTATATTCGACCTGTCAAAAATCGGTATCGGAATTCATATTGTTTTTAGGTTTATTTTGACCCATCAAATGGATTTCTTGACTCATCGAAAATTTAACCCAGAATTGGTGTTTTTGATGGGTTTTTCATCGATTTTATAAAAAAATAAAGGCTCAGAAAAAAAATATCGCAATTTTCCTTTGGGCCTAACAACCAGTACCTACTACTACGCCTGAAAATCTACATCATATGTGGTTTTACATAGATTTTTTCATGCCATGAAAAGAAATGTACAATGGTGATTTCGACATATCAGATGATGTTTTACATTGGTTTTTGGATGTTGTTATGATCAACACTCTAATCAAACCTTGTTAAGTTTTGAAAATAATTTGTACCAACGGTTTTTAAAAGGAACAATATTATGAGAATGGAAAAGAGTTTTGTGTGCAATCTCCATAAAATGCTGCCAACGGCGTAATCTAGAGAGGTTTATGAGGATTTAAAATAGTTTATATCTTACTACGGTTGAAATCATTTAATCCAATGCAGTTATTCATACTACTGTATGTGACTCTGCCTCATATAATATTTTTCATTATGATGATTCATATATTGAGAAATTCTCATTGTCATTGGTTCTTAAGAGCAAACAAGCATGTGGGAATACCTAAAATCATCGATTTATATGGGGGGACTGAGATTACTCTACTTAGTCTAGGCTTGATCTCAAAGACGAGTACAACACTTTCCCACCAGATGCCTTTATGGCAAAATCTAATGTATATCGCTCGGTTTGCAAAGCTTGTCCATTGCCTATAATACTGTTTACAAGCATGATCTTCTTTTACTGTAGACACAAGTTCCATTCCTTCATAGATTCCAAGAATATATTTATGGATAAATCAAACTGATATGCGGACTATGTTATGGTTTTGGTAGATGCATTAACGCATTAGTCACACGTCGCTTTGCTATCCACATGGTATGCTGCATTTACAAAACTCCTAACACAAATTATTAAGCTTCAGCTCACCACCCGGACAATCCAATCAGGTTAATTAGATTGGATAATGCAACAAAGTTTACATTAAAATCTTTTTGATGATTACTGCATGACAATTGAGATTGAAGTTGAATATCCCGTCCCTCAAGTTCATTCACAAAATGGTTTAAGATAGACAAAACTCAAGCGGTGACAGCTCGTGGCCAGAGCTTTGGTAATGTATATTAATTTATCAACATCTGCTTGGGAATATGCAGTGTTACATGCAGCTATGCTTATTCGCTTGAGACCCGTAACATGCCAATCATTCAATGCGTACCAGTTGGTAACTAGGTATGAGCCTAACATTTCACATCTACGCATCTTTGGTTGCATAGTATATGTGTCAATTATGCCTCCACATCGTACTACAATGGGTTCTCAACAACTTTTAAGTATCTGTGTTGGTTGTGAATCTCCAACGATTTTTTGCTATTTATAACCTTTGACAGGAAATCTCTTTACTATTGATTTTATAGTAAGTCACTTTGATGAGACATACTTCCCGCCGTTAGGGGGAGATATAAATGGTTTCATTCTGGTTAAACATCGAAAATTGACGTGGTATGTCTCCACTATGCCTCATCATGATCCCCGCACATCTCAATGTGAGATTGAAGTGCAATGTATTCTCGATCTTCAGAAAGTAGCATAATCGATACCTGACTCCTTTATTGTTATCGTGAAAGTGACAAGATCTGTTATACCTGTTGTAAATCCTGCAATGTTGAAAATCCTTGAAATTGGGCAAGTTAATGCAACACTCAAGCAATGTAGGGTTTCTCCTGCCTATAGTGGGGTTGTAACATCGATCAAAATCCACTGTTGAGCTTTCGGTGAAATGGCAAGCCATCAAGGCACAACCATTAATCATTAATACATGAGATTGTTTCTGACTGCAATTGTGTCGAGAAGTCGACATTGACAAGCACTCGGGGACGTCTCAAAATCAATGACGATGTCAGTAAACAAAGAAATCTCACCAAGTTAAACAAATGCTAGCGGTATTATGGATGGTTCTTTTATGATCGTTGATGAAGCAATTACTTATTCTGTCGCTCAGAAATTGACGACGATTAAGTGAAACCTTGTTTAGTTACGGATTGTCAATGTAGAGAAAAATTGACCAATATAAAAAGTTACAATTTATGCTGAACTAGACTCTCTTACAAAAGGCAAGTTTTTGGTTAGGTAATGTTATAACCACTAAATGGTAAGCTGGTTAGACACAAATGAGTCTCTGTTTGGAAGCACAATGAGAAGAACTTGTAGCACAAAGATTTTCTCAACGCTCTAATATTGATTATGAGGAGATGTATTCTCTCGTTATGGACATCATTAATTTTCGCTACCTTATCAGTTTGGTAATGTTCGAAAATACTGAGTACGCAGGTTATGGATGTGGTTACAGCATATCTTCTTGAGGATATTAATTCAGAGATATACATGAGAGTGTCAATTGGCATGGATCCACCCAATTCAAGTAACTCTAAAACCATGGAGTGCTTATGTGATCATATTGAGACGTTCACTACTCTAAGTGACTACTTTATTGGGAAGGGATACAAGAATGATAAGTTATTCGCATGTGTGTTCATTACATGAATGAGTTGTTTGAAATGATAGACCTTGGTAGGACTCGATTTTGTCTCGGTTTAGAGATGGAACATCGAGTTGTTGGAATATTTATTCACCAGTCTGCTTATGTCTAAATCAGGCAATGGACAAAGTATACCCTCTTAGCAAATCAAATGTTGTTTGCAGTCTGGAACCCAAAAGGATCTATTTCATCTGAATGATGATGTTGAGGAACTTTTGGAGCTATGATTACATATCTTTGTACGGTTAGAGCTTGGTTATATATATTTTGGTGCACACATACAGATATTGCCTCCCGATCTGCGCCTACGCAAAGTCATTGGAATGGTGAAAAACACACCTTCAGGTAATTGAAGGGATCTATTGACTTGGACTTGTTCTTTTACTACAAAGAAAACAGAGAGAAGCTTGAAATTCGAGGAAAATGGATGGTTGAATCGCAGCATATAAGTCCTATGATTTTTGACCCGTCGAATAGATCTTTCGACCAGTCAAAAGTTGCACCGTGGATGGACCCGAAGGTATCAATCAACATGTTAAGAGGATTTCTCGACCCATCGAAGTATGCACCCCGGATCGACCCAAAGCTATCATTCAACCTGTCGATTGAAAAGTTTCGACCCGTCGAATTCCCCTCTGGTTGTGAGCACTGTATCTCAATTCAGTGCGGTCCCCCTACTCAAAGACACATTATGATGTCTTGGTTGGTTTTTCTAATATTGGGTACGTATCTCTCTGATCCACATAAAGAACGTTCCAAACAGGTTATGTATTCATTATGGGGAACACTGCGATTTCTTGGAGATCAATTAAACAAACCCTTGTTGCTATTTCCTAAAATGATTCTGAGATCATTGTTTCGCATGAAGCGGTTAATGCGTGTGTCTGTCTTAGGTATGTAATACACCATATTCAAGGGTCTAGTGGATTACCTTATACTACGACAGTACCAAATTTGAGGATAATGCAGCTTGCATTAAATAAATGAAGTTGAGTTACATTAAAGGTGGTCATACTAAACACTTTTCACTGAAATACTCCTATAATCAGTAACAGCAACAACTATTGAATATTCGTGTGAACCAGATTGCTTCGGTGAGTAATGTTGCAGACTTGTTCACCAAGCCTTTACCAAAATCTACATTTGTAAAACATGTAAGACGTATTGGAATGTGAAGGTTATCTGAACTCCAAGGTTGAGTTACTAATCAGGGGGAGTTCACTTCGTAGACATCATGAGGAGTCTACATCACATGTGGTCGATTATGTAGTTGATGTGTTGTACTCTTTTTTTTCTTATATCAAGATTTTGTTTTTACCCAAGAGGTTTTTTTGTTTGTTTGACAAGGCTTTTAGCGAGGCAACAGGTTATGAATCATCCATTAGGATCGCAACACAAGAGGGAGTGATTAAGGAAATAATATTCCTGGTATCCCGGTGTACTTGTGTATTGTCCTAATTACCATAGAAGGAGATATTTCTCAATCTCTGATTTATAAGGATATTGATTGTAACAAATTCTAATGTCTATTTAAGTCATCTATCAATGAATAAAGTACAGTTTCAGATCATATTTTCTGCGTATTTATTTTCTCCTTTAACAGTAAATAAATATTTAAAGGGTGTTTTGGTAATACAAAACAGTTATGGTTACAAATGAGTGTTTTCTTAATAATAGTGTAGATATCAATCTAAGTAATGTAAGTATTGACGGGTTGACCTATTTCTTAAACGAAAACATGTTAAATTTTTTACCAGTGCATATTCAAATGAATGAAGGATTTTATTTTTGTTTAGCAAAAACTTAAAATAGTCACTTAAGTTTAGTGTATTCAACACTTTGCATTGGTCACTTAACTTATGAAATTATAACTTTAGTCACTCAAGTTTGTCAAAAATGTATACTTTGGCCACTCAACTTCTGAAAGTATAACTTTTGTCACTCCTTTCACTAGGGTTGGGAATCATGGAATGGGACACGTTAGATCAATTACCCCGAACGGGATGAGACATGATTGTGTATATTAAAAGTCTATCCCAAATGTTCCGAAACCTAAACAGAACGGGATGAGTCCAATTTAAAATGAACATTTAATAGAGTATGTAAAAACAAAAATTCGAATGAGGCAGAACAATATCGTTTCACTTAATGTTTAATTAAAAGTCTTAAAACTATAAGTTTAATAAACTGAAAATGGGAGAACCCTAGCTCTCACAAACACGCCTCAACTTTACCAAAATAAATAGTTTCTTGTCTGGTGGCCCTGACGTTAGTGTTGGCCTCAGAACTCGCTGATGCTTTGTGGGCGTGGCCGGATGGGATCGTGTGGCCTGGTGGTCGATGAATAGAGGGTGCAGTCTGAGTTCAACTGAGGAGGAGAAGGCTCTCATTGTTGGTTTGGGTAATTGCGAGGTGTGGAACGGAGAAGAATAATGGCGGGGTTTGGTGGCACGTGGTTGGCCGGAGTGTACTTGCTTGTTCCCTTTCTTTTCTAATTATGTGTCTTCGACGAGGTGCAACGTCCCCTAGAGTCATGAAGCATGGCAGTTCGTCAACTTGTTAGCTCGGCGTCGAGTGTTGCTCACTTTAATTTTGGGTGCAGGAAAGAAAATGGGTTTATATTTGGATCTGACTCAGATATACCTGATTCAGCTCCAGTCTGAGTGACCGGCAATGGACGGTGGCGCGGAGGAGGGTTGGTGTCTGAAGGTGGTGTGATCTGTGTTGGACAAGGTATGGGCTTTCTGCCTCCAAAATGTTGGGCTGCAGTGTAGTCGGGCTAAAGTTTTTATCCTTAGCCCAATATGTTTTTTTAGTAGGTTTTTACCTCAATATTTTTTTATTATTTTTACTTATGTTTATGACCAAAATAAAACCCTATTTGATATGGGTAGGGAAGGTTGGACGATCACATATGGATTTGTTCGTATGTGCACTTTTAATGCTTTGTCTGTCCTAGTGATGGTGTGGGCCGTTTTCAAATGGTCGCATCCTCTTAGTGGCAAGATGAAATGTAGTGCCGACGACTCTTTTGTCGTTCAACATCATAGTTGGGAAGTTGTTCCATTTGTAATAAATGTCACCTTAGTCATGTTATCTTCTTATTACTGTGTCGTCACAATGGTAAACCAGATAGAGTAGCCGATGTGGCACTATCTGCTAATTGGTGCGTGTTTGAAGGCATAGGAGTTATAAGTGGTTTTGTAATTATCCGAGATGCTCTGTTTAAACTTATTGTAATACGAAGTTTCATTAATGAATGTTTGAGAGTTGCCGCGCCGCCCTTATTTAAAAAAGAGAGTAGTAAAACTACAAGAAATTTTATTTCATGTTTAATTAATACATTTTATTCATATTACAAGTAATGTAATATTTTGATCGTCACAAAATAATTTTATTTTTGGTCGAATATTACTAATTACTTGATAGTTTAATATGTCAACTTTTAATAAAATAAATAAAATAAATAATAAAATATACAAAATATATTATGCGGGACGGGATGAATCTGTCAGGATTTCAAAATCAAGACCTGATCCTGTCCATAAAAAACGGGACGAGTCGGGACACTCACTCCTTCTCGGGTTCGGAAATTGCGAAATTCGTGGTCATCCCTACCTTTCACCCTATAAAATTGAGTAACCAAAATTATTATTTCAAAAATCGAGTGATCAATGTGTTTCATTTGCTAAACTTGAGTCAAATTGTAAAATACACCAAATTTAAGTGAACATTTATAGATTTTGGCCTTTTTATTTTTATTATTATTTTGTACTTTTTTACAAATTTTTATTTTTTTTGTTTGTTTTTGTCTTTGTAAATCTTGAGTCGTGTTAGAAAGTGAAGATGCCCACCCTAATTCAAGATTTACGTTCTGTCTAGGTTGAAAAAGGGAAGATGCTTTCGTAAGGATGATTTTCACCGCTCTCCTCTCTCACGAAGGACCCCATCTGAATGGTCATCAAATTTTTTCCTCTTCTCCAAGGCCGAGTCAATTCCATTATCTTCTTCTTTCATATGTATCATGCATGTATGTACTAGCTAGAGATCCCAATCCTCAGCATCTTTCTTTGGGACCCCAATCTCTGTTCCTCACATAAGTAGCAAAGGATTTTTGGCCCACGCAATACCCAAGAGGACACAGCACACGGTATTCCTCTCTTTCCCCTTCCTTCCTCTTCTCAATCGTGGTTTGTATCATATATCGTACGGACATCTGCAAACACTGTACAACCCTAAAAATATCCTCCTCCTCCTCCTTCTCCTCCATATATATTTCTTCTGTACTGTACTGAATTAACTTGCATGAAAGATAACATCTTTGCTTAGGCTAAGCGATTGAGTTCCACCAAGAAAGCGATCAGACAGGAATCCATGGCCTTCATTGGACTTGGAAGTCGTATATCATATGCTTCTTGACTCGTGTTCTGTATAGCTAGCTAGCATGCAGATGGATTTTATTTAATAATCATGTGGGAACCTTCCCCCCACCCCCCGGGGGCCTAATTATTGTTATATTTTCGTTTCTTTAATCTAATTATCATGTTTTGCTTGGCACCAAGAAGCTAATCCACACTTCACCATCAGATTTGAGGGTGCAATTTGGAGTGCAATGAGGCCTGAATATATAGACTGTTACGGTGGAAGAAAGAACGTTGATGGGTCGTTTGACCCTAACGACCGTTTTCTCTTATATTATAATCGAGTAAGGACTGAATTTTATTCTTTTATACATTCGATGAAATGATTTAAAGAAGTATTCTATCCAAGTTTTTTTGCGTTAATATAATTCAAAAAATAATTTTGACGTCATTTTTGACATCATCGCAGATTCACTGTTGTGGTAAAGCGAAGGAGGACAACCATTAGTCAACAGTTACTTTCATGTCTTCGACCATGGATTCTTGGAGAAGGAAGAAGTGACTTAAAGGCGCGCAGCGAAATTCATAAACATCTCCATCTCTAGGAGACATTGATAGACGCCCATTTGACAGAAAAAAAGGTAACTCAATTTTTTGAACTAAGCTAGAAGAAGAACCTCTCAATGTGAAAAGGATCAAGACAGAAAGGGATGTATACACAATATAAAAGCAAAGAAAATGGATCCCAGGAAATAAAATACATTAGATATCTTATAGATTAACCTATAAGATATCAATTTTTGTGTCCCGATCAACCTAGCTTGAACTTCAACATTTGAAAAAAGAAAAGAAAAAAAGAAGTTGAATTCCATATATGCAATCATACTGCTTCAAAAACTTGCATATTTAGGAAACCCAATTCCATTTATCAAGTTATTATATATATATATATATATATTAAAAAACATGCTTTTAGTGAATGCCATGCTGGTGTGACAGGACCCAAATGGTAAAAAGCTGATACACTTGAACATGAGTACTCTTTCTAGTTTGCTTCTCTTTTTACATAGCGGTACTTCCCAGTTTTGCACCACACATTGAATTATATTCTTACATGCAATATATATATATATACATATAATTCACAAATATATATACATATAATTGAATGAAGAACAACTGAATCAAAGAAATAAGATGTGAAAAAGAATAAAAGATATTGAAAAACAATGTAACTCACCATGCCGGCCTTATTCTGTAATTCTTGCTACGTACTGTATTTCATGCACAGATGATGCTTGAACATAAGCTCCATTGGATAGAAGATGATCACAATATAAGAAAAATCCATGTTCTTCGTATAATCGGACACATGTACAAAAAATCGAAAAAAGAAAAGGAGAAGAAAAATCCTACAGATCGAATCCCACACACACCTGTAGTAGTAATAACCATTAACCGTTACCAGAAGAAGCCTTAATTTCCAAGCAAGCCCGGCCCTCTCTCACGTTCATCAAACCGACACACTTCTGGTGATGGGTAACGAGATTTCAGTCTCGATCGAGTTAGCTGTAATAGCTAATTAAGAGCTGAAGATGAAGCTAATACATACGTGCGTACTTAAAGGGTCTGTCCAAATGCTACAGCGAGTCTCTGAAGATCCTTGGTGTACATTTCTGATGAAGCTTGTAAATTACTGGCTTGCTGAGGCCAGCTTGTGGTGGCTGCACTAGTACTACTTGACCCATTGTTTGTCATGAAGTAGTGAGTTTCTGGTTTAATCTCAGTACTGTTGTACTGAGAGGATTGGCTCATGTTGTGCATAGTGTTGGCTCCCATCAGAAATGGACTGTGTAGATACTCGGACCATTTGTTGATCTCTTCTACGTCGATGTCAGCTTTCGCGGTAACTTCTGGCAGTAAGCCCCATGAGAAAGCTGCTGCGGTGTTGTCGAACCCGCCATTGTTACTGTAGCCGGCACTGGTCTGGTCCCATGAGACAGTTGAAGAATTATCAGAGGGAAGACTAATGGAGGGCTTCACACGTGTGCCGAAAAGCGAGCTACTTGACATGGAAGGAAGAAGAGTTGCTGGGGCACTCATGCTTGTACTGAACTCGGACACCATTTGAGGATCAGAGTCGTTGGACCTGGAGTTTTGGTTGAGGAAGCTGAAAGTTTGGTTTGGATTTACTGCATTGAGCCCCATGGCGTCTGTGGACGAAGAACCGAAATTCGACTGGCCTTGGTGATGATGAAAGGAGAAGTACCCGACAAAATCAGACGGCCTACAATTGGCGGTGGTGGAGCCTTCATGTGAGGTACAAGCAGCTCTGTCTATGAAGAACTCTTGAGTGTTGTTGCTGTTGTTGTTCATCACTTTAGTACTTGAAGACGAAACTTCAACTGGGCACCTGTGGTTTTCGGGCTGCTTCGGAGCCTCGACCAGATCGAGTTCATTGGAACCCACAGAGGCTTTCTGCTGCTCATTGCTTTTGTAGTTTGTTGGGGACAGCTGGTTTCTGTGATCGTTTTGATCAGACTCTGCTGAGATTGGTTTGTGTGTGTTGGGGTCAATGCCTCTTTGCCTCAGCTTCTTCTTAATGCAGGAGTTCCATAGATTCTTAATCTCATTGTCTGTCCTTCCTGGTAGTTGAGCTGCAATCTGAGACCACCTATTATAGAAACAAATTAAACCTCATTAACTATCTCAAAAACCCAGAAGATGAATCATACTCACAATAAGCACTACTCAGAAAAAATTATAAGATATATACCTGTTGCCAAGAACTGCATGAAGCTCAATTATCAAATTCTCTTCTTGCTGTGAGAACGGACCTCTCTTCAAATCAGGCCTCAGGTAATTTATCCATCTAAGCCTGCAGCTCTTTCCACACCTTTGTAGACCTGGAAATCATATACGTACGGTACGTTAATCATATGTCACATAATTAAAGATTGTAACTTTGTTCTTGAACAGTGTTTTAAAGTGAAGAGCTTTAAACCTGCAAGCTTAGGGACTGAGCTCCAACAGCCATGACCATGTTTAGTAATGTAATTGAGAAGCTTCTCGTCTTCTTCAGGAGACCAGAGGCCTTTCCTAAGCTTCTGTTTGTAGCAACATGAATGCCTCCCCATGTGGAATCTCAGTTACTCAGCTCCAAACCCACCTGTGCAAATTGCAATGCTGGCACAGACTTTGTATCGGCAAACAAACAGGGAGGATATCAGAGGCTTATGACACTGTTGTATTCTTAGGAAGTGTTGGAACTTCTGAAGAGAGAGAGAGAGAGAGAGAGAGAGATGATAAGGAGGTTATGAAAATGAAATGGCAGCCTGGTGGGGAATCAAATTAATAGGGGAGGGAGAGTCTCAGTCATGAGAGTGATTGGAGATTGAAGTTTTTGGGTTTATAATTTCATTTTCTTGAGCTGGGTTCCTCTGCTTTCCCAGCAGGGTCCAAGTCAGCTCCATCTAAGGTGGGGTCTACCGGCATCGGAGGGTTAAGGTGCACCGAGGCGATGAATGGTTTTAGAAATTTAGAGGTGTAATGTGGGATGATGGAGCTACAATTATTTGACTTGGATATGTCTTAGTCTCCATATCTAAAGTTTGAGGATCAAGAAGTAGGCTACAATTCTAGGGCATTTCTTGAAAGATGTATGATCCATCCATGGAAATTGAAATGAATTCATTGTTGGATTTGAAGAGCGTGGAAATGTGTAAAGTTTGTAGGTGAGGATTTTAAATGAACCAGTCCAAATTAACATAGTGTCAAAAATTGACATTGTATTGAGCATTAAGTAATACTCTATTCCACCAAAACTCTATCCCAAATGTTCTCAACACAAAAACAGCAATACCTTTTGGGGGAAGGGAAGATTTCTGAGGCAAAGAAATACCCATGACTAGTAATGTTTTCTAACGTAGAATACACGCTAACAAATACTTGATAACTAAAGCTCTCTACATTCTACATTTGCTCTATGTAAATGTTATTCTAAGAGATAGTTTGATATTACATCATATAATCAGAATTTAATGGATGGTCATTGCCGATGTAAGAGTGCAAGTGAAGACAACTGATGAAGTCTTTTGAAGAGACCAAAGTAAAATCAACTAAGAAAAGAAAAGCAAACTAGTATGCACGCTTTTACTTCTTAGTTCACATAAAGTAGAATTCATATATTTGCCACCTAATGACTATAATTCGACTATACACCACATTTTGGTATATACATTTATGTTGAACTCCATTTGTACACTCTTTATTGAACAACATTTTTGTTTGATACTTTGGATTTTACCGACTCCGGACTCCCTTTTTCTCTTAGCTTTTTAGGTAATTTTTGGAAATCCATGATTACTCAGAAAAGTTCCATAATAGATGCAAGAACGTCTTCAAGAAATTGGTGTGTGCTTTCTCTTAGAGGATCTGCAACGGCAAGGAATTTTGCTGGAAATAGAACCTTTATGGGTCCCACTTGAAATAGCACGTCCTGGCCGGAAAAAATTTGTAGTGTGCTTTTCTTCCCTGGCGACCGATTGTTAACCTCTAGAAATTCCTTGGAGACGATCGGAAATCAATCGTTGGAGAGAACGCGTCCCCTGGTGGAGCCCACGCATGTAGGTGATGCCATGTCGCGTGATTTTTTTAAAACCTGGCACGTGTATTACATGCGCCGTAATAAGTGAATTTTTTTTATCCGGAAATTACGGCACTGAGCTGCCAACGGTCTTCTCCATCTGGGCCGTCTATTTTGATTCGAAATCTTAATTCGACGGCCCAGATTTGAATAAAACGGCTATTTTGGTAAAAACGACTCTTTGACTGGCAAAAATCAAATATTTCAATAAAAATCACTAAAAAATTGCAAAATAAATCTAATTTTTTTTGAAATAACCCCTTACAATTTTTCTATAAATAACTACCTTCATTTCATTCACACCTCACACCAATTTGTGCACAACAAATTTATCATTCTCCTCCCTCTCTTCTCTCAATCCTTTTAGTTTTTACAAAAGAAGTCTACCAATTGGCTTCTTTCCAAATATGTACAATTGTGCATTATCTTATTATCGTTAAAGGGTGTGCCCTATCTCCTTCAATAAACAAAATGTCGATAAATTGTGGAAAAAAATTTATGTCGATTACCAACAAAATTAGGAGATGGCTCATGGTGAATCGAGGGCAGAGTCTAGGACCCAAAATGCACTTCTCGTTTTTCTAAGTTGAAGCCAAACTTGACACAATGGAAAACTTCGCTTACATCCGCAAAAAAGAATCTGGAATCCGGCGGAAATTTGCAAGATGAGGTGATGATTTATTTATATTGGTCCTCTCAATTTTATTTTATTTTATGAAATAAAAAATGTCAAGTTCATTTTATTTGATATTATTGTAGTTAAGAAAAGTTCAAACACTTTATGTATCAAAAAAGAAGAAAGAGTTTACGAATTTTGATTGTTGGGAAACGGTCAAGAATAATCCATGTTTTAGACCCGTCGAAACTAGTACTCCTCCTTCTTACCATTCCAACTTCGAAGCTACTCCTCTCATTAGTGAATTTCCTCATACCGTCAACTTGAGTGAGGATGAGGTGATTCCAACACCACAAAGCAACCTTAAAGGTACCTCGAGTCCGGCTAGACCTTAAGGAGTGAAGGCGGCCAAGGAAGCAAAAAGAAGGGGAAAAAAAGTCATGACACCTACAAATGAGGTTGGAGATGAGACTTTGAAAAATATTGCGGCTAATCAAAAAAAAATCACCAATTGACAAAAGCCAAGTGATGAAAAGCAATGAATCATTGATGAGAAAAACTACAAATTGAAGGCCTTAAAGGAAGAAACAAAGATTATGTCAATGAATTTGGAGGCTATGAGCTCAATGTCAAATAGGTACTTCATGAAGAGGAAAGCGGAAATACTTAAGCAAGTAGATGACAATGAAGAAGAAAATAGCGATGCAAGCTTTACAAATTATTATCACCCGCGCCCACTTGATTTTAGTGATTAGTTTAGTTTATCTTAATAATAAATCTATGTTTGGCATGTCATGATGTAATTTAAAATTTCAAGAAATAAAAACACACTTTATTTATTTAGATAAACTTCAGACACATTATATTTAAACATAATAAATTACACTCAAACAACATAAAATACAAACACACAAAAGACAACCACACAAAATGCAAACACACAAAAGGCAAACACACAAAATTAAAACACGTTATTTAGAGTTGTTCACCGATTTCAAGAAACCAGTTGTGCTTCACTAAGTTCTTTTGAAGCTTTTCATGGAGATAAACTGATTGGAGATCGACGAGATAGTCGCTAAACCGTTTTTGATGTTGATCGCTTCCAACTATCTCAAAAGGAATTCGGTTACCATATTGATCCACCGGCCCATTATAAACTATGAAAGCACTAGCTGGGTTTTGTAGATCTTCTTCTTCATTCTCTTCAAAATCGTCCTCCAGAAATTCTTCTTCAACAATCATGTTATGCATTACACTACCAGGGTAATCACTATAGCCGACGATTTTTTAAAAGTTATAGCTGACGAGTTTTTTTTTTCGTCCGCTATAGTACTATAGCCGACGAATTTTTTTTTTGCCGAAATAAAAAATTCGTCGGTTATAGTACTATAGCCGATGACATTTTATAAAAAACTCTTCAGCTATACTATTACCGACGGGTTTTAGCCAACAGATTATAGCCGACGACTTTCTAAATATCGTCGGCTATAGTACTATAGCCGACGACTTTTTTATTTTGGCAAAAAAAAAATCGTCGGCTATAGTTTTTAAAAAATCGTCGGCTATAGTGATTACGCTGGTAGTGTTATGATGCAAGCCAACATGATCATTTTCAATGTTGATGTGTGACGACACATAACTGAATGAAAAATAATTGTCGAACGAGATTGCAAGATGCCAAAACGCCTCTCCACATATTTTGCGATATGCCTCTTGTTTCTTTGCGAACAGTTTCTGTTGTAGATTCTGGGATTGGAAATTATTTTGATATACATGGAATACCTCGGATATATTTCATCAACTAGATAATAAGTGTTATGTTACGTCATACCATTGGGTTTATAAGTCGATTGTGGGCTTCTTCCGGCCAAGAGCTCATCGAAGATATCTGAGTGATTGAGCACATTAATATCATTTTGTGCTCCAGGCACCTCGAAGAAATTGTGTCATATCCATGTGTCATATAACGCTACCGTCTCTAAGATTATTGTGGGACAAGTCTTCTGCCCTGAGTATGACCCATACCAAGCTGTTGGACAGTTCTTCCATTCCCAGTGCATGTAGCCTTACCCCAACATTCATAGAGCACCGATCATCTTTTGTTGGGGAAGAAGTTCATGCAATCCAGTGGCATCTGCTCTTTGATTCCAAAATGGGTCATGGTTGTAGAGTTTTGTCATGATCAGGTTGAACAAGTTCGTGCTCATTCGGAACCTCTGGCGAAAATCTTGCTTGTTGAAAACAGGGCATTTAATGAAGTAATCTTCCATCATATTATGTCCCCTTGCTTCTCTCTGCCTTGGTTCATTTGGACGGCGGTTAGGTGGCTCATCATCAAATGCTACAGCTATCATGACTGCATCAGTGACGAAAGAATTAGCAATTGCGGCAGCTTGCTGACATTGTTGTTGTCTCTTCCTGGAAGAGTCATCGAAATTGAAAGGATTCATCTTATTGATGAGGGAATGTGAAGAAGTGTTTGAAGAAATGTGTTTATGGGTAGAATATCAAGTGACTTGTAGATGATGTGAGTATACAATGAGCTATAGATAATATTTTTATAGTCAATTTTATGTAATCTGATGTTTGAAAATGAATACACGTGTCACATCTTCATTGGTCAGAAATCTTTATCAATAATTTAGACGACAACGACACGTGGATGTGACACGTGTCACCTCATGTCTGGTTGAAAATCTTACCGAAAATTTTCATCAATAATTTAGATGATAACAACACACGGAAGTGACACGTGTCACATTATGACTGGTCGGAAATTTTATCAGAAATTTGAATCAATTATTAAGACAATAATGAGACATGTCTTGTTATTGGATGAAAATATTACTAAAAAATAAAAAATTAAATATTTATAATTAATGAATAGTAATAATTTTTTTTTTATCTTTTGTACCGTTGCAAAAAAATAAAATAAAATTTCATATTCGATGAATAATAATTACACTTCGTCGAATAAAAATTTCTAAGTCAATAAAAATTCATAAACAGATCGGGATGTTCTTATAAAATAAAATGATGCAAATTCTGCCAACTACTTCTTTGTTTTCTGTTGTTTTTATATTAATCGTCGTCCGTTTTCATTCGATCTTCTGACTCCATGCAGAGCAAGTTGTATGACTCTGTGCAATGCTAAGTTGCCAAGTAAAGCTAGCTAGCTATAGGCAGATGAAAAAGAAGTAATTGCTAATTACAGGTATATTCTTTTCTAAACTTAAATATGATAGTAATGACAATAGTATAGCTGTCCATAATTATTTAGTTGATTGTATATTTTGATAGATGAATGAGGACAAATGGAATGCATTATTAGTTCTAAGTCACTGGCTTTGTGAGTCTTAACAACTAAATGCATCAGATGAGCTCTAAAAGTCATCACTTATACATTGAAGCGAATGGGGCTACACAATTCTGTATTAGTCTGAGTGTATGGAAAAGAAGAAAACAGAAGAATAACACACCTTCTAATATTTCTTCGAAATAATGAATCTAATAATGCAATAACGTTATTGAAGTGATTAAGCGACAATTCGTAGATGATGATTTTGCACAATTAGCATCATATACATTGTTGACTCATTCTCTAATAACTTAAACATCCGAGAATGGTATTTGTATGCGAAGTGCTTGTTTATCCGACTCTCGACTTCATCTTTCTCCCAACATATGCCTAGCCAGGCCTTTCAACCTGTTTTTATTAAAAAAAAACATGTCAGTGCTAAATGCAAACTATGTTTTAATTTTGTGAGGTGAACTATAGTTTACGTTTACATAAGAGTTAATTTTGTCGGTGCTAATGCTTTATGGTTATGGATGAAAAATTATTCTATTTGCTAGGTAAAGTCAGAGACGGATTCAGGATTTTAAAAGAGGGTGAGCTATATAAAATTGTGCAATGCACAATTTTCTTTGGAAAGTTCATGAGACTAGAATACACAATTTAGACAACGAAATGATTTAATATTTTTGTTATAAAAAATAAAAAAAACATACATCGAAGGAATTTTTTTTAACTCATATGCGTCTTTGACTACTACTACATCAAAAACGAAAACATTAACTCATGCAACAACCACTAAACAGATATGGGCCAAAATTAACATTCAATGATTTTATATCATGAGAAATCACTCCAAAAAAAAGTTGAAGCTATAAAAGAACATAAAAATAGAGGAAAACAAATGTAGAGAGCACCAGATAGTGCAATGGTGGAGAAAGAAAACTCCTATATGAGGGAGAAAAATGGAAGAAGATTGAGTAATCGAGACTGCAGAGACGAGAAAATTATAAGAAGATGCATGATGGATAAAAGATTAATTATAAATATAGATAAAAAAATTATTTTTAAAAATATCCCAAAAATCTGGAGTCCACCTTGCCCTTCACTTCACTTGCATCCGCCCGGCAAAGCCTAAACTCCCCTAAAGTATGTATATGCATGGGATACAGACATCCAAACTGGTAAAATATCTTGCTCATTGTAAACAAACATATTCTCCTTAACTAAACACATTCTTGTTTTGAAGAAGATGAAGAGGTTATATGAATAATACCTGTCCACTTGTTCTTTGTATTATGAAGCTTCCCTTGACCTTAGCAATGTCTGAATTCAGACATCCACTAGCTAGCTATCTTTCTGGTGTTTATATTTGCAAGTATTAATTTAATTAAACAAGACCCCATAAGAAGATGCTGGTAATCTCCATTCCTCATCATGAAGGTAACCATATGAGCTGTTCTCTGAATAAGTCAACTATAATTGTTACATGTTTATTCCCCTGGCTTGTTCTGTTTTCTTGCTTATCCCAAATCCACATAGTTTAATCATCTGTCGGCTTAAGTTTGCTGTCATTTCTGGGTTCTTTTTACCTTTCTTTAATCATCTCTTTGCATGATGGAAATTTGGTGCTACCGGTGCTAGTATGGGTGCATGGTTTAGTTTACTTCTTAGTTTAATACTTCCTCCTCCTCTTTTTTTTTTAATTTTATCCTTTTTGACTCTCTTTAGCGGAGAATTAATGAATCTATGTCATCTGTCTTCAAATGATTGGAAGGTGTTAAAACAATTCTTTTTTTCTTTTTCTCTTCTACATTTACCTTTGATTGGAGATACGAACCCATGGATATCCGCCTGATTCAAACCTAATTTTTAAGGCAAGTAACGAGTATCGAGTATTTATTGACCTGAATCCGACCTGAATAATAGGGAGTTCGGGTTGGATACAGATATGCATTTACCGAACCCGGATCTGACCTGCCTATTTTTAAAATGAAGTTTATAATATTTATGATTTATATCTATTTTTATATATTTTATATAGAATAGTATATATATAATCCTATTTTTTATATATATTTTATTTTATTTCTTTTTTATTCGAGTAAACGGGTCAAATTCGGGTATTATATATCCGATGAATTGGAGACGGGTGAAAATCCAAACTAAAATTTTTCGAAATCGAAATTCGGTTACCTAAAACTCGACCCCGACCCGACCAGTTCCCATCCCTAGCCTTGGTCTAAATGAAGCGGCAGCCTATTGGTTAGCTACCTTAACTGACAACGTTTATTTGTGATTTTCTACTAACTTCTACATATTTCCTATGTGTTCACGTATAAAGCTGTTTTCTAGCGCACCCAAAAGTTCTTTCCGCTTTCACCGTTACTTAGATGTCATGAGTTCAAATTTTACTGGCATGATGTGACCAGTGAGGTGATGAGTTCCTTGTGTCGCCCTGTTGAAAAGAAAATGGGAAAAACTTGTTTACCTTGCTTGGTCTGCATTTGAGACTAAATTTGTTAGCTGCAGATCAGAATATTTTTGTTGAGTCGCGTGGCCAGAGTTTTCGTCCAACAAATGTTATTTTTTTAATATGAAAGACATATGACATGTATATTTTTATTTTCAACAAAGTTATTCACGTGAATAATAATTGTGAATTCATAATTCAAACATCATATAGAAATCTATTTTATTTTTTATTTAACTTACTAAACGAAACGATAAAATAAAAAAATAAATTATAGCTATCAATCAAATAATAAATATTGTAAAGTTAAAATTTTATTAAATCATTGATTCAATATATGACAAATATAACAGAATTTAAGAATTTATTTGATCAATTAAGACAAAATAGTTAACACAAATTAATGTTTTTTTTAATATTCAGCAGTGTCCCATGGTTTTATTGTTTGAATTTTTAATAATTAAATAAAAATATGTCTTTGATTAATAATAATTCAAAACTTGAGTGTCATTAGACGCCCCTCATCCTATAATGACTACGTCACCGCGCGTTCTTGTTCTTGGTCCAATTAGCAACTCTAATGCCTCAAGAACCACACATTGGAGCTTTTTTCCTTGATTCATGTTGATATTAAACAAGATAATGTCTGCATTATAGCACAGTGCAAATGTCATCAATTAAGGACAAGAGCGATGCAGAAGGGAGTTGGCTCTTAAACACTAGTAATCATGGCCAGACAAAGCTTGGGACAGATCTAATTCGAAGTCACTTCGCGAAATTAATGTATAGACTTGTATAATATTACAGCTAGCTGATTGAACTGGGAATGGCTACATAAGCTTGAATATTTTCGAGAAGTAACAATGTATAAGGCAAAATATTGGTCCCAACTAGTTTATCACTTTCAAGAAGAACACATCCAAAATGAAATTGCATGGAAATAGAGTTGTGGGTTTTTGTTCATCAGTAATTGATTTTCCCCAGCTCTCCTCCCTAATTTAAGCTGTAGCTAGCAGACCAGCAGAAATTGATTTGACAATGTTAACATACATGTATTTATTTGGTACTGTTCTCTGGTTATTTCCTTGGTTCATTTCCTTGGTTCTTAAAAAGAAAAAAATAAAATATTTTTTTTTGCATCAGTTGATTTGTGTTAGCTGCTCGCTTTACAGAAAAAGTTTCCACTGAGGTTCAATCAGACTTATGGTTCACATATTCTTCCGTGGAAAGAAGAAAGTCTTATCAAAACTTAATTAGTTCTCTGTATCTTAAGGCATAGTGTGAGACTCTGAGCTATCATCATGTGGGAGGTTTTTGATAAACTATTATTAGTACCACTTTAATGCATTCATCATTTAAGCAACTCCAAATTACAACAACATCTCAAGTAAAGAGAAGGCACGATGCAACAGGCCGATATCGATGGGGAAATTTGTAAAACGAAAATTCATGAAGAAAAAAGGCACGAAGGATCATAACGAAGAAAAAGTTCTTGACATGGAGGGAGACATAATCTATATGCTCTTGAACATTGGAGGTGACCCTTTTTTCGTTACCCTTGAGCCATCTTTTCATGAGCTAATTCATACGAAAATCGACAAATAATTAACTGCAAAGAGCAACTAATTGATATTAGAGCGAGTCACACTTCTAGTATATTTAAGCGATGTATATTCTGTAATTATATAGGAATCTGTAATTGATTAGGTGGAAAGTAATTTCTTACTTTAGTTGTAAGTATGTTTGTATATATACCTAATTTGAGATTGATCAATATATCAGAAAATTCTCCGAATACTTGTGTTCTCTTTGACTTGGTACCAGAGCCTAAGTTGATCCTGGCAATTTAACCTAACCTGAATTCCACTGCTTAACCTGAACCTGAATCCTTGTTCGACGCGTCGAAAGCAACCTCAACTCGTCGAAATCTGACGATCTAAACTAGTTCTTTTGGCAATTTTGATTATCTCATCTGACATTTGAACCTATTTGCGATGGATCTTAAAATCTTTGAACAACCTAAAATTACTCGTGAACAATTGATGACTTTTCAGACTAGGAACACAGGATGTGGAGTACAACTGGATGACACAAATTACCAGTTATGACGAAGATTGATGAAGATACATCTTGATGGTGTGGGAAAGTGACCGTATGTGGCGGGTACTCTACCGCGACCTACAGATGCTGGCAAAGAACAAACTTTGTGGGATACTGCGAACTTCAATACGATGATGACTCTCCTGAAATCTATGACAAGACCTGTTATGATGTTGTTCTTTGGCTATTCATCTCCAAAGACCATCTGGGATGCTATTGCAACCGCATATTATGATGAGAATGATTTTTCCATAGTACATGAGTTGACTTGCCAAACCTTTGTAACTACCCATAATGGTCAACCTCTTGTAAAGTACTACACAAACCTGAAAGTTATTTGGCAAGAACTGGATGAAAGGGATCCAAATCCTATGATGTGTGATCTTGATATTGCTACACACAACATGACCACTGAAAAAATGCGTGTTCACATCTTTCTAAAAGGGCTGGATTTGAGATTTTCTACTTCTTAAGGAGAGCTACTGCGAAAAGCCACACCACCAACTTTGTAATAAGCATATGCCTATGTTTGTAAAGATGAGTCCAATCAACCCAAGGAGCTCTACACTGAGGTATCATGCCTCACAGTGCAATCAAAACCTCAAAAAGGTTGGAAGTCCAAGAACCAAGACAATCAACTGCAGATTCAACCTTCTCGTGGACCAGATCTAAGTAAGGTGTAATGCTTCTATTGTAAGGAGTTTAGACACTACAAGAAGGAATGTCCTCAGAAATCAGGTCAAGGTCTCACCTATGCCAAGAATCGTAGTAGCAAGGTTACAGTTCAACTGGTTGAAGAACCTAATTTCTATGGAGTAGAGGGACAAGATCTTACTACAGGTATTTGCTCTCATGAGAGAAGAGGTAAAATTAGTATTACATTAAAAGTCTCTAGCTTTACTGGTGGTGATACATGGATAATTTATTCTGGTGCGTCTGATCATATAACCTTTGATAAATCATAATTTTTGAGTTTGTCTTCATCTGCCATACCTGAAGTGTGTAATTCAAATGATGTGTCTTTCCCGGTTTTACGAATTTGGTCAATTCAAGTTACTTTAACCATTATGTTACATAATATCCTCTATATTCTTTCTCTATCTCATCACCTATTATTTATTTCTGAATTAAAATCACAAAACAAAAACTCTTTCAAGAATACTAGAATTAGACAAATGAACATTACTACATACCTTAGGTGATGATAGACCAGGCGAGTTCATTGAGGGAGAGGGAGAGGCTAGACTTGCATGTACATCTTCAAGAACTAGTTGCTGATTACTGACTAATTCTCCTTCTTTCAACGTGTCAGACATTTGTTCGGCATGTTGAACACTTTCAGAACTTGGAACAGTCTTATATGTCTAGGAATTTTCAACCCAGACATAAGCACTTGTTGACCCGTTGAAGCAGTTCATCGACTCGTCGAACAAAGTGCTTGAACCAGGCAGAAGGTGGTTTTAGACCCGTTGAGGAGGAACCTCGACCCGTTGAAAATTATGTTCTGGATCAGACAGAAGGTGGTTTTTGACCTGTCTAGGAGGAACCTTAACCCATCAAAAATTGTGTACCAGATCAGGTAGAAGGTGTTTTTAGACCCGCCCGTCAAAAATTCCCAAATAGATAGACTATTCCTAGTTCTGAAAGTGTTCAACATGTCGAACAAGTGTCCGACATGTTGAAAGGAGAAGAATTAGTTAGTAATCAACAACCAATTCTTGAATATGTACATGCAAGTCCAGTCTCTTCCTCTCCATCAACGATCTCACCTGGTCTGTCATCACCTGAGGTATGTAGTAGTGTTTCTTTTTCTAGTTCTAGTGTTCCTGAAAGAGTTTTGGCTGCTAGGTCAACCTGTGGTCAACCTTCCAAAAAATATGAACCTCTCTTGCCAGCTAAAGCTAAGTATCCTGTAGCTAATTATGTATCAACTCATAGATTGTCTAAGCCCTATGTAGCATTTGTGAATCAATTGTCTGCTATGTCTCTTCCTAGTAAAGTGCAAGATGCAATCAAGGAGGAGAAGTGGGCAAAAGAAATGGAGGTTGAGATGGATACTCTCAACAAAAATGGTACTTGGGACTTAGTACCATTACCAACTGGAAAGAAGATTGTTGGGTGTAGATAGATTTATACTGTGAAACATAATGCAGATGGCTCAGTTGTAGGTATAAGGCAAGGTTGGTTGCAAAAGGATACACTAAAAAATATGGAGTGAATTATGATGAGACGTTTGTACTAGTGACAAAGATCAATACTATTTGAGTCCTCATGTCATTGGCAGCTAATATGGATTGACTCTTGCAACAGTTTGATTTGAAGAATGTATTTCTTCATGAAGATTTGAATGAAGAGATTTACATGGATCTTCCTTCAGGATATGATACTTCTATAAGTGAGAAGGTGGTATGTAGCTTAAAGAAGTCCTTATATGGATTGAAACAATCAACAAGAGCTTGGTTTGGAAGGTTCACAGCTTTCATAAAGAAGATCGGGTATAGGCAAAGAAATTCATATCACACTTTGTTCCTAAAGCATCGACAGGGTAAGCTGACAGTTTTGACTATTTATGTGGATGATATGGTCGTGACAAGTGATGACTCTGATGAGATCAAGAAATTACAAGTTCAGTTGTCTTCTGAATTTGAGATGAAAGACCTTGGGAACTTAAAGTATTTCTTGGGTATTGATGTGCCTCAGAACAAGGACTGCATTATGTTGAGTCAAAGGAAATATGTTCTAGATCTGTTAGCAGAGGCAGGTATGCTTGACTGTAAACTGGTCGATACACCCAATGAATAGAATCATCGAATTGCAGAATATCCTGATCAAGTTCTCACAGACAAGTCCCGGTATCAGAGGTTAGTTGGAAGATTAATTTACTTGTCACACACTAGACCTGATCTTGCTTATGTTGTTAGTGTGGTAAGTTAATATATGCATTATCCAAGTGAAGATCATATGAATGTTGTGATACGGATTTTGAGGTACTTGAAGTCTGCTCTTGATAAAGGTCTTATGTTCCGCAAACATGGAGATTTGGGGACTAGTGGTTACACTGATGCAGATTGGGCAGGGAACATCACCGATCGGTGTTCTACTTCTAGCTACTTCACATTTGTTGGTGGAAATCTGGTTACTTGGAGAAACAAGAAACATAATGTGGTGACTCGTTCTAGTGCAGAAGCTGATTATAGAGGTATGGCTCAATGAGTTTGTGAGTTATTGTGGCTAAAATATTTGTTGAGGGATTTGAGTTTCAAGCAGAAACAACCAATGCCTCTTTATTGTGACAACACTGCTGCAGTTGAAATTGCACATAACCCTGTTCAGTATGATCGGACGAAGCATGTAGAGATAGATAGACATTTCATCAAGGAGAAGCTAGATGAAATGTCTAGAGCAGTTAGCTCTGTTTATTACATTCCCATTTGTTCGTTCAGAGGAGCAGTTAGCTGATATCTTTACCAAAACAGTGTCGTCTAGAGCCTTCAGTGACTAACTTGACAAATTGGACATTATAAACCTGTATGCTCCAACTTGAGGAGGAGTATTGGAGTGAGTCACACTCCTCGTATATTTAGAAAGTGTATATTCTGTAATTATGTAGTAATCTGTAATTCATTAGGTGTAAAATAGTTTCCTACTTTAATTGTAAATGTATTTGTATATATATCTAATTTGAGATTGATCAATATATCAAAAAAAATTATGATATTTTCTTTTTAAAAGAAAATTTTAAGTACAGATATTTATGTCAGACTAAACATTCAAATCAAGATAATTTAACAACCATCCTCTTCATTGGGTCAACAATGACTGCAGCCTAATACCAATTTTGAATTTTTGCTGGTTTTCTTGTAAGCTTATGCATGTTTTCTTTTAATCAAGATTACGAATGAGATAACCACCATTTTAGTAGTTTTCCCCAAATTTATGCCTAAGAGTGCTTACAACAGTTGTGAAGGAAAATAACTTGTGGGAAACACTCCACATTGTGTTGCTGGAGATGGATGAATCGAGTGGTAGAGCCTAGAAAGCTTACGAGTGAGATGACCTTAATGTTTCTACTCAATTGGCCCATTAGTCCTAGTTAGAAACATAAGCACATGGCTTTCTCATGAGATTTAGTTAAATCACAACTAAACTTAATTATCCTGTCACAGGAGTGATGATGATGATGATGATAGAAAGCATGAAGCATCAGCATCATTAACCGTGACGTTTGCTTAAAATGCCGAATCTAGAAGCTTAAGAATCATTATAAGTCTAATTTCCACTGTTAATTCCCCATTAGCAACACATAATGATGTAGGGAAAGAGTTGTACGTAGCATTCAAACAGTGTCGATCGAAAAGAGGCAGACTGGCAGAGCGAGGACGCTAGCTAAGTGTAAATTGCAGTGTTGATTGACTTTGATTCAATATGAAGGAAACATTATAAGCTAAACTGTTGGAAGTCATTTATTTAATCCCATCAATTATCAAAAAAGCTTTTGTCTGGTTGAAATGCTCTCACCTTGTACCCCATTCTTGAAATAATTACATATTTTGCTTTTGCTTTATAGCGGGAAATGATACTCAACTTTCTTGCCCTCATTGCCATTATTACTTTGTAATATGGGCCTTAAACCAACTGTTCTAGATTCTAATGGAAATTATGCTTTCATAAAAATTTAATCTTCTCAGCTCTCAATCAGTTTGCTTTTGACAAGTGTCGTTCCAATCCCATTGGTGCTTTGCTTAAACAGGTTTCTATTATAGGAGTCTAATCAACATGATAATGAAAAGATAAAGCGCAGTTAGGAGGTCCATGACAGACACTTCAGTATCTTAGTCGACCACGTACGGTGCGCGCGCGCGCGCGTGTGTATATATATATATATATATATCAAGATTCATGACCCTATTCGTAACTCATCTATCTCAATTCTACATCTCATTCTCAACCACAACCAGAATGACTACTCGAGGTCCCTCGACGACCAACATTAATCACTTACACGTGCATAGATGTATGAACTCCGTATTCTCTCCATTTTCGATATGGAAAAGAGATTTTTACGGAGTTAGGGCTTCCTCTCCTATTCGCTCGTAAAAATTTGGAAACTCTGTCGGTGGCCATGAAGGTCTTGGCGTGGAATTGTTGCAGCCTCAACAATGAGGGAGTGGTGCAAGCTCTCCGGCTTCTCATCCAGAAGCATCAACCGATGATTATTTTTCTCTGCGAAAATAAAATCTCCGACTGGGACTATATGTGTGCCTTGCGATTGAAGTTAGGGTATTTAAACTATGAAGCAGTTTGAAATACGGGGCGAGACGGCGGAGTGGGGCAGTCTAGTGGTCTCGCTATGTTCTAGAAGAATGATATCCATGTCGACTTTAAGTCTAAGTCTTGGAACCACATCGACGTTGAGATTGGTTCGGGAAGTGAGACTAATGCTCGATGGAGGCTCATGGGTTTCTACGTGAATCCAGTCATGTCGGGAAGACATCGGTCTTGGTCTCTTCTAAAGGCGTTGGCCGATGAATCTTCCCTCTCTTGGATTGTAATTGGGGACTGCAACGAGTTAGTGTCCCTCATGAAGAAGACTGGGATGTGATCTAGACCTGAGAGGCAAATGTAAGCTTTTTGTGATACGTTAACCCACTGTGATTTGGGAGACCTAAGGAATTAGGGCTCCCAGTATACTTGGAAGGGCAAAGGAATACGTGAAAGGCTTGATAGAGCAGTAGGGACCTTGACATGGACCGAGTTATTTCCTGCTGCTAGGGTTCGAGTCTTGGATCCTGTACAAGGTGACCATGTACCATTGTTGTTGGGAGTATATGAAATAGAATCTCATATTGGTCACTTTCGAAAGTCCAGATTCAGATTCAAAAGTTTCTGGACTCAACATGAGGCTTGCAAAGGTGTTGTCAAAGCGGGCTTGTATTGACAGGTTCTTGGCAGGTCTCTCTTCATAGCATTTGGAAAAATCAGGGAGACTAGGCAGGCATTGTCTGCGTTGCAAAGAACTACCTTTGGTCACCGTAAGAAGAAGATAGTGGAGATTCGTTCAAAGCTTGCAGTGTTACTTGACATTGGGGAGGGGGAAGAGGCAGAGTTGGAAAGCTTTACTTTGTCGAAAAGATTACAGGAACTATTGTTAGAAGAGAGCAATTATTGGAAGCAGAGATCGAAGGTGCAATGAATGAGAGAAGGTGATAGCAACACACCTTAGTTCCATCATAAATTGTCGAATAGAAGGGTAAAGAATAGAATTATGGGGTTGTTTAACAGTGCGGGGGTATGGTATTCATCGGCCTTTGGTATTGAGCATACAGTGGTGAATTACTTTGCTAATATATTTGCTTCTGAAAGTGTGGTCAAAGAGGAAATGAGACGGTTGGTATCAGTGGTGCAACTGAGAGTTACACAAGAAATGAATGAGAGTTTGGGTATGCTGTACACGACAGAGGAGATAAGGAAGGCTCTCTTCCAAATGTACTCAACCAAATCACAAGGACCAGATGGTATGCCGGCATTATGTTATCAGAAGTATTGGGATGTGGTTGGAGGTGATGTAGTGTCCGCCGCACAGAGCTTCTTGCATTCTAGTATTTTATTGGGGGAGGTGAATTACACTTATGTCTAGCTTATTTTGAAGGTCCCTAACCCTTCGTTGACAACTGAGCTGAGACCTATAGCCTTGTGTAATGTAATCTACAAAATATGTTCCAAGACTATAGCTAATCGGCTAAAACGATTGCTTTTAGAAATTATTTCTCCTTTCCAAAGTGCATTTATCCCGGGGAGATTGAATACGGATGATACCCTAATTGCTAATGAGGTCTCTCATCACATACATACCTGGCAATCTAGTACATAACCAGTAATGTCCTTGAAATTGGACATGAGCAAAACCTATGAAAATAATGGAGTGGAGTTTCCTGGAAGCTGTACTGCAGATATTGGGGTTTCAAGAATGTTGCATAAAGACCATTATGCAATGTGTTACTACAGTGCGATATTTTTTTTTGGTAAATAGGGAGCTGAAAGGAAATATCTCACTGTCAAGGGGTCTGAGGCAAGGTGATCCTTTATCACCTTATCTATTTATACTTTGTGCTGAAGTGTTTTCTTCGTTACTTGATAATAAGGCGCAGGAAGGTTCTTTGAAAGGGATCCAGGTTGCACCACAGCCCCCACTATTCATCATCTTCTTTTTGCCGATAACGGTCTTCTTTTCGGTCAAGCAACAGTGGAGGAAAGTGGTCATATACAAGAGGTTATCCAGGATTATGAGAAGGCCTTGGGACAGAGGGTGAATTTTGATAAAAGCAACATTGTTTTTAGCAAGAAGACTCTGGAATACTTACAAGAGCAAATAGCGAGAGATTCGGGGGTTGCAGTTATCCCCAAGCATGACAAATATCTAGGGATGTCGACTTACCTTGGAAGTAAAAGAACAACAACCTTTACATTTTTAAAGGAAAGATTAAGTAAGAAATTGGAGGGATGGCAAGAGAAACTTCTTAGTGGAGCCGGAAAAGAGCTATTAATTAGGGTGGTGGCTCAAGCACTATCGGTCTACACCATGAATTTCTTCCTCCTCCCCAAAGAGTTCTGTGATACACATGCGCAAAGTTTTGGTGGGGAAGTAAGGATGAAAATAAGAAGATTCACTGGTTCTCCTAGGAGAAGCTTTGTTTACCAAAGGAAGATGGAGGCATGGGGTTCAAAAATTTGTACACTCATAACTTAGCTCTTTTAGTGAAACAAGCTTGGTGGATAATTAAGTTTCCTAATTCACTAGTGGCTTGACTTCTAAAAGCCAGGTACTTGCTAGGTTTGCTTTATTGTCAAATTTTGATTTCAGCTGGTATGAGGAGTTTTTGTCAGACTTCTTAGCCTTATGTAATACTTGTTCGATTATGAATGAAAGGTTGCACAGTTTGTTTTAAAAAATGTATGAACTCCGTATCAATAGGAAACTATAGATAGTGCTTGAATCTTATTATCCTGTTACGGAAATTGCATTCCTTTCGTCATGACTAACTGAATATACCGATAGAAAAGTAAACAAATCAAAATACAAACCATAAGAGTACACATAGGTTTAACGAGGTTAGGAGAAATTCATGCCTACATGCCGAGAGATACCGTTCTTCACTAGGAGAATAATATTTGTAGAAAATACAATTGAGCTATATACCCTAACCCAAAACCCGTATTCCCTTGTACATCCACTCATAGAATTCCCAATAACTCTCCCTCTTCTAGAGAGTTATACTCACCCTCTACATCTCTACTCTTTTACCCAAGAGATATACACTCTATGATGACACTCCTTAGTTTACAACCCATAACACCTATCTATAGGCACACCAGTTTATAATCCAACTTCTTGTAGGTAAACTAAAATCATCATGTAAAAGGGAAAGATATCTTTGATATAAAACCATGTCCAATTAGAAGATACTCTCCTAATTAATTCTCATCAAATCTGTCATATCCAACATATTACATAAGGTCACAAGGTTGTAGGTGATCTAAAGTGCAATTTGAAGATCATCTTTAGTAAAACCTCTATATAGTCATATTGTTGGGCCGAGAAAAATTTATTCTTATAAAGAGGTTATTCCTTAATAGAGGTTTAGTTAAAAATTAGATCACATTTGTTGCCTAAATATAAATAAAATAACTTATCCATGATAACAACCATAAAGCATAAATTTGAGGTCAAACATACTAGCAAGCTCAAATATGTTATATTAACTATGAAACATAGATCATCACATCAAATTGCTTGCTATAGAAATGTATTTTGATTTTTCTTAAATCACATTATGTTTTATTAGTAGTGACAATTATTACAATATGGAGGCACATCTTCTATGTATGGGACAAAAAAAATTTGTAACTTATTACAATGTGGAGATTATTCCTAATTATAACTGGTTCCTAGTTGGGACTGAGATTTTTTATCCCTATAAAGAAGTTATTCCTATATAGAGTATTCTTAAATCGAGGTTTTACTGTAAAGTGTTTGAAACGAGAAACTCTACAATGTGCGGAACACAAATATATAAGAGAGTAATCTACGGTCTAGTTTCTCTAGTGCACTATTTATATATCTAAAGTTCAAAATAATTAAGATTGTGACAAGCATCCTGCACATTATAAGTGCACTCATTTAAAACCTATAGAACACTATCTTCAAGCACAAATAGCCCTTGCACACCATAATAATAGACAAAGAAAAAAGGCCTAAAACCCTCCAGGCCATCTTGGACCTGCCTTGGTCATCTCCCCAATTTTGAAAGTAAAGCCTCATGAGTTATGAAGTCTGCCATCTAATTAAGAGGCCCATATAAAATACCCATCCACATGAAATGAAATTGATGAAGCTGTCCATATAATATGCTCTTTGAGGCTTGAGCAAGAAGAGAGATGGAGCCATGGAGGAGACTCTGTCCATTTGCTTTGGTATTGGCATCAACATGCATGGTGAATTGGTGATGGTGGGTTCAGTTGTCAGCCAAATGGGTCTCAAACTTTTACTACTTTTTCCTCTCTTTTTCTTTCCTTTTACTTTCTTTTGGTGAATGCAGGTTAGCAGAAAAGATGTAGCTTTAAGTTCAATCTAAGGATTTTCGAAGTTTAATAGAAGAATTCCAGGACGTAAACAAAGGTTCTTGGTAATAGCTTTCAGGCAGGCTACCAGCAGTCCAGCACTAAAGAAACTACAAGGTTCTTCAGTTTCTTTCTTTCTTTCTCTTATGTGTATGAGAAATTCATTGATAGAAAAGGAAAAATACTTGTAAATATGCTGATATATAATAGTCTCTCAAAATGAGCGTTACATTAATTCGATTGTATTAAAAGTTCAACAAAAAAGAAGTGAGAATGAGCAAATAATATGAGTTTATTTATTGGAACCTCTCAATTTGCTCAATTGACATCTTCTTGTTTTCTATTAAATAATTACATAAGTATCATTGTACAAAATGACAGATAGAGACATAAAATAAAATTTTAATTAACTATTTCATTAAATCTCTAGATTTAACTTCTTCTTTTTTAATTGTTAATAAATTCTATATTAGTACGATATTATTTTCTTCCTCCATTATTCAAATGATCACACAATGATCATACAAACCTACGAAACTGATAAGTCATTTCAAAGTTTTTTTTAATGATAGCTCTACGAACTTTATGGTACTCTAATTGAATTTTGGATTGTGGTAGTATAGTATTTGTCTTTAATATATAGTTTGGTGTAACCTCTGTTTGACTTTTCTTTTCCTTACAATCAAATAAAGTAATGTATTATAAATAAAGTAATGTATTATGAATGATTATTTGTAATATTTAGAGAATAAATATGTTTAAGATCGATCTTTGTATTCTTACATTATAAAAATATATAATTTTACTTCAAAATAATTCAAGATCGGTTATAATTTTATTGTTCAATTATGTGATAAGTGTTTTGTTCAAAACAAAAAAAAATCGAAGATGTGGTGAGAAAATAAGAGGTATAGTGAGAAATTTAATGAGTTATATATGAATTACACTAACAAGATTAAAATGAGTATTTTATGAGAGGTTTGTGAGCAATTTTATAAAATCAAAATAAAAGTGGAGATGTGAAGAGTAAAGAAGTATAATGAACAAAATTAGAAGTCAATAGAAATTTTCAATAATAAACCATCCACTTGTCGGTTTTTCGGGGCAACATAGACGGTGGATCGCAAAAAAAGTTCATGATTAACTTTCGGTTTGCAATTTTAAGAACAAATAAAGCAAGAAGAATCTAAAACTTCACACGGTGAGGATTGTGTAATGTGTACTAGGCCCCAACACAAAAACCCTTGAGAGATCGAGCCTCGTTGGGATCCAATGCACTCTCCATGGCCCAACATTTGACACTCGAAAATTTCCAGACCGTTGAAAGTTGAAACTCAGAAGGGCACTGTTCTATTTTGGCTTCTTAAAAAAAAATGCAAAAATTAAATTCATGTCACAACAAAGGGTACTTCTCTGCTGGTGGTTCCCGTCCGATTCCAACCCCAGTGTAGTCGTCACTCTGTACTTTTATAACGTACGTAGTTTTTTTCTGTGGATAAACAAAAGCAACTGGGCACTCCCCTGATCCTAATCATTGCTACTGTGCCAGACCATATGATGCTGCCCTCTCCTTGTTGACACCCTGTTTTTCTTGTCTCTCTGACTGTGGTATCTGTTCATCATCATCTTCTTCCCAACCCTCACTCACTCACTCACTCACTTGGTCTGTTTTTTTTTTCAGGTTGTTGCCATTTATATCTCTTTCTTTTGCACTTTCGTTTTAAAAAGTTATAGTCTAAACTACTTGGAAACTGGAGTGATCGGATTACCTTGAAGTTGAACTCTCATGGCTACTGAAACCGTTGCATCGTCTCCGATTTCGATCACTGATGATGAGGTTAGTTACTTTGATCTATCTACTTCACTCCGATTGCTCCGTTAAGTGTTTAACCTCACTGATCAAATATATATGGTCAATTTCTTTACTGGAATTCAAAGTAAAGATGATCCATGCACACTGTAGCACTTGCTGTGTTTCCTCAACTTTACTGTTTAATTCATTTCTTTCGAGTCTGGACCAAGGTAGTTAGATTCTATCAATACCTATTTGGGATTAGTTTTGCATATGAATGAAACTTGATCATAATCTTTAAGGTAGTATGAAACAGAATGAACAGATATAAAACCGAAATTGATCGACCCTTTTGCTAGTTAGGCTCTGATAGTCGAAGAATGCTTAACTAGATGAGCAATCTTGGTAGTTGATTCTTGTCAAATTTATCTGTACAGTACATCTGTAAATGAACATCGTAGTATACTCAACATTAACAGCTTAGATGGTAGTGAATTTCGTCATTGTTGATTGGTTTTACTATGTGAATTTTATTCCTGAATGGATCTTATCATCTTTGACTACAGAAAGTAGAAAAGGAGGTAAATGGGGAGAAGAAGGCTGATGAACAAGATAGTGTTTCTTTAACCAAGGAAAGCGGAGATGAAATACTCAAAACCGATCAGGATTCAACAAGTCTAGAAACACCACCAAAATCTGAAGCTGTTGATCATGAGAAGATTGAACCTCCTGTTGTAGAGGCTGAGAAAATTGTTGAAGCACCTGTTTCAGATGTACCAGTTGTGCATGAAACAAAAGTGGAAAGTGACCCTATTCCTGATACTCCAGAGCAAGTGGTTGATGCTGTCAAGATCCCGGATGAGATTCACAGTTCAACCAAGTCTGTGGAAAGAGAAGCGCCAAAAGAACCTGCTGTAGACATTATAGAGGAGGGGCTTGTGGAGCAACCAAAGATAGCTGAAGCCATTGTCAAACCAGAGGAAGCTTTGGAGGTTACTTCTGAAAAAGGATCGGTGGAAACAGTCCCAGAAGAGATTAAAGACTCAATACTGGAGTCTCTAGGAGTACAGAAGTCAGAACCGGCTATTTCTGAAGTGGAGGAAAAGGCTTTTGAGCCATCTGAACTTACTTCAGAAGTTGAGGGGAAGCTTGAGGAGGTTGAAATTGAGAAAAGTGTACAGGATGAAACGGGGAAAGATGAAGGGTCTGCAGCTGATAAGGTTGACCCTATTCCATTTCTGGAGGAAATAAAAGCTGAAACTTATGAAACTGGTACTTTAGAAGTAGATGAAGCACCAAAACAATTTGAAGTTACAGAAGAAGAGAAGACAGTTGTTGAAGTTGGGCCTGAGAAAACTGTGCAGGAGGATTTAATAAAAGATGAAGGGGCTTCAGTCGATAAATATGAGGATTCTCAGGAGGAGTGGCAGACTGATAAAGAAGTTGTACTTACTAAAGATGGAGAAGATTATTCTCTACCAGAGGCCACAGAAACGGTTGCTGCTGAGGACCAAAAGAAGAAATTAGATGGGCTTGATGTGGTTGAGAAGATACCAGAAGAGGAAGCAGTGGAGCCTGAGAAGGTTGGGGAAGAGATTGTGGATACTAAGGAATATGAGAAGGATAATGCTGTAACTGAAGATTCAACTGAGCCAATTAAAGAAGAGGAAAATGAAGGAGCAAATGGGATTGCTTTAGTTGAGAGGCTAGGAGATGAGGCATCAATAGAAGTTGGAACAGAAGAAAATGTGGCGAAGCTGGAGACTGAAGAGAAAGAAACAAGTTATGTGGGAACTGATGGATCACCTCCAACTGAAGAATGTGAAAAGAAAGAACTAAGTAGACTTGATGCAGTTGCGAAGCTCGAAGAAGAGGAAGCAGCAGTGAAAGTCGAGAAGGTTGAGGAAACGGCTGTGGAAACAAAAGAATATGAAAATGATATAGCCGTAGCTGATGGCTCAACAGAATATATTAAAGAGGATAAAGAGGAAGGATCAAATGGGATCAATGTAGTTGAGAAGCTAGAAGAAGAGTCATCAGTAAAGGTTGGAGAAGAGAATGCGGAGACGCTGGAGATTGAAAAGAAGGAAACGAGTGATGAGGTAACTGAGGAATCAACTCAACCAATTGAAGAGTATGAAAAGATAGAATCAAGTGAGCTTAATTTGGTTGAGAAGCTCGAACAAGAGCCAGCAGTGGAAGTCGGAAAGGTTGGAGAAGAGAACGTAGAATTAAGTGGGGCTGATGTAACCGACAACTTAGCTGATGAGACAGTGGTAAAGTTGGAGGAGGTTGGAGAACAGAATGTGGTTAAAATTACTGAAACTGAAGAAGTTGAAAAGAAAAATGAGAGAAGTGAGAATCCAAGTCAACCAAATCTAGAGGATCAAAAGAAAAAATTAAGCAGGGTTGAAGTGATTGAGAAGCTAGCAGAAGATGCACCTGTTGAAAGTGAAAAGGTTGCAGAAGAGACTGAATCAAAGAATGCAAAATTTGAAGATTGTGAAAACAAAAATGTGATTGATGAGGTCTCGAGTCTACAAGATCAAGTAGATGTTAACAGCTCCAATGTTACTCCATCTGAAGTTATCGAGAAATCATTTGAGGGAGCAGGGAAAGATGTTGAACCTGCAGCAGAGAATCAAAAGGCTGAACACATAATAGATGAGACTCCAGGTACAATTGTAACCTCTAATGATGAAAGTGTAAAAGAAAAGCAGGATCAAGTCACTTCATTGGACACTGAACCACTTGAAGAATCCAAGCCATTTGAGCCAAAAGTGAAAGGCGAGGAAGCAGTTGAACTGGAGAAAGTTGTTGAGGATGTTGCAAAATCTGAACGAAACGTAGAGCTTCCTGCGAAGGATGATGGTGCAACAAAGCCCTCCGAGGACCTGCCAAAAGAAGTTCCGGCTAAAACCTCTCAAAAACACTCTAATAAAATTTTAGCAAAGGTAAAGCAGACTCTCGTGAAGGCAAAGAGAGTTATTACCGGGAAATCTCCAAGCTCCCCTGCCTCCACAATCAAGGATGATATTGAAGTCAAATAACAGGATGCAATCATAAATCTGCAGATATATTGATCTTCTTGTGGTATCGCTCATTCTTGGGATTCTTTTGCTGTTGTGATTTGTTGGTTTTACTGCTCACTCTCTGGTCTTGCCTTGTGTGCTGATGGTTAAAGGGTGTGTGTATATAAAAGATATAGGCAAATCAGTATTGTAAATTGGTGGGCATATTGTTAGTTGTCTAGCCCCTGTGATCACCGTGTGTGTTCTGTTACTAGAATGTCGAATTTGTTTGTCAGTTATCTGTTTGTCACCTGGAAAGTTTATTATTGTGAAATACTGAAATTCATATTAAGATTTTGCCTGTATCTGTGTTTGCAAAATGGAAAATGAGCATGGAACCCTGACTCATAGTCTAAGACTAATTAGTTGTATCTGTGTAAAGGAAAATTCTGCATTTATTTACTGAAAATCTAATTTCAAAAAAGTGCCACGGGTCAAATAATAATTGGCTAATTTTTTCAGACTTAACTAAGCTTACCATAGGGTCAGCTTATGTGATTCGTGTCTCTATCTCTCTAGCCCAGTAACAGACGACCTTCTCCGCCATCCTGACCTCGCCCTAGCTCCCCTCATCTCCCTCTTCACACCAAAGCCTCTCGTCGTTGAGCTCTCTTCGCCGCCCGAATGTTCAACCACCAAGCTTCCCCGTCACTCGTCGTCGCCGCATCCGAGGTTAAGCAATTCGATATCACCAACGGTGGGTGTAGCTTTGATCTCCTCCAACTTGAGTTGAGGAGGAGAGTGCCAGCGCGACAAAGAGGGATATGGAATTGCCTGTGTAAGTGGTGTAATCCACCACAACTAACTCATTGTAAGCTCAATCTCCAAACCATTTATCATGCAACACATGTTATCATTTTGAAAAATAGCCCTAGGGTGCTTAGACCATGGGTGCACACCAGCCTGATCCCTGTAAAATGGAAAATTAGTTGTATCTGTATGTCTTTTTTAGATCAAGTATTTGTATTTGTATCTATGTCTGATTACTGTTTCCCCCTGAGTTTTTATTGAAGTTCACTTATTTGACAACTGAAAAATAGTCTTATTACTGTATCATTTTTGGAATTGACTCATATGAACATGGTTCATGTTGAACTGGGATAAATTTGGATGAAAATTTTCATTTGTACCCCTGAAGTGAAAGAAGAAGAGCTGATAGCACCTGATGTCAGAATTTTCATGCTCTTCCTCTTCCTTTGCATGTGGCCTTGGAAGTTTTCTCATATTTTGTAGGCTACGTACTTTATACATGCATGTCTTTTAGTTTTCTTTTCTGCATGTAAATTTGTTGCTTTGTTCACTATGCCTATCATCTCAGGCGGCATGGCCAATATAAATAGGACGGAGGACTGATCGAAAAACACAGAGGGAGAAGAATACATCTCCTGTGTTTGTACGAAATTTCTCAGATAAAATAAAAACTTCCTTTGTTCATGTACCTTGTCCAATCCATATGCATATATGAATATCAACTCAATATCAAGCATAATTCAAGCAATCTTTCCAAGTCCACGTACGTAGCTCTATAACAATCAACATCAAACCCTACTCCAGTTTTCTAGCAAAAATTTAGAAGAGAAGATTGTACATACTGTACTAGCAAACAGAGGTTGGTTTTCCATAAAAACTTCTTTTGTCCATATACCTTGTCCAATTCATATGCATATATCACTATAAACTCAATATCAAGTATAATTCAAGCAATCTTTCCAAGTCCACATATGTAGCTCTATAGCAATCAACATCAAACCGTACTCCAGTTTTTCAGCAGAAGTTTAGAAGAGAAGATTGTACGTACTGTACTAACACATAGATGTTGGTTTTCTAAGCTTTACGTTTTTTAGTTTCTTTAGGTAGGCTTCTAGTCTAATATAGGGAAACACTAAACATAATTATATTATTATACAGCTAAACTGTCAATTGTATTATTCTTGAGAAATTGTTGTTATGCTCACATACTGCCGGGTTGATTGCTAGAAATTGGTCAGGCGACCTCTGAATCTAAAAATCGTTGTCTCTGCTCCTCATAGGCTCTTGAGTAGGCTTTCTTAAGCAGTTTTAAATTTTTGTCCATGTTCAAGACTTAATATTTAGTGATGGTTGGTTCAACCATAACACCTATCCCCTCAATTATGGTATTAGAGCTTAGTTTAGCTCTATAATAGTATAGTTATATTAGTGAAGTACCTTGAAGACAGAAGCCTTAATTACAACCAGTGAAGGAAAACCAAAACAAAAAATTGAGTTTTAATTTGTGTGATCGACTACCTCAACCTATAAATTAGTGAACATCAAAGAAGAAAAATCACTTTAGATCAAAATAGTTTAATTTGTTATTTTCCACAGAAAAAATCATAAGCATATTTTACATACTGAGGATAATCCATTAGTAAATAGTGTAATAGACAATTTAATTAGCCAAGCGAAAAATATAAAAGTAGAAAAAATAAGCATAGCAGCACCATACAACAAGTTTTAGAGTATTTTCAGAAAATTTCTCTACAAATAATTAGACAGAGTTTAAGTATTATTTCATCTCAATTTGAAGATAATAATAAAAATATACAAAGGTTTCCTAGTAGAAAGGATATTAAAAGTCTTGTAGACATAATCGATAGCAAGCCAAAGCAATTAGAGTTACAGTCTCTAGAAATTGTAGAAAACCTGAAATTAGAAGTACAAAAAAATCTAGTTAGTACAAAAAGAATTAACATAGCAAGTAGAAAAATTACATAGCAAGATTGATAAATTATTAGTTTAATGACCGATAGTAATAAATATTTAGAAGCACTAAAAGAAGTAAAATAAACGAAGAACCAATAGGATTTTTAGACGTCACACCTAGTGTACCAAGTAATAATATTCCTATTAGATAAAATAATATCATTATCCAGATAATTGTAAACTTAGCCAAAAAATTAGATAGAATAGAAGAACAAATAACAGAAATAAATAATATTATAAATAATTCACTTACATCCATACCACCACCCTTAATTAAGAAGTTAGAACAAATTTAGCATAAATAATCACACAAAGAAAGTTAGGATAAACCCTTTTGATAATACAAAATGTAACTTTTCAAACGAAAAGAAAAAGAAATAATTAGAACTGAGGATATTTACTATAATGAAGAAGAAACACAAGAATTTCTTAGAAATTGTTTCTTAAGATCACAAAGAAGTAAGCATACTTTGTATCAATTTGGAAGATTTGAAAATCGAAATAATATAGTAAGCAACATCAGTCAACATAAAATTAGTTGTATCGATAACGAAGTTACTTCAAATTTACTTTTTTTTTGAAGAACCACGCGTGAGACATCAGTTTTCATTAATAACGAGAAGTAGATACAAATACAACCATGACTGCTCACTGAAGGGCAACGTAAGAAAGAAGCCATAGTCTAGACAACCTAAGTGACTAGAATCACCTAACCTGCCCAAATATTTGTATTCTAGCAATAAACACCAAGACCAGTGACCAATGATGTAGCGGAACAAGGGGCGATAAGCAATACTACCACATGTTCAAATGTAAGTTCAGAAATTAAAATACAGAATTCCAAATGCGAAATTCAAAATACGAAAAAGTAAAAGCATACTCTGAAAATTTCAACGGAGCTAGATCTTCCTCCGGAGCCGCTTCCAACTTCGATTCCTGGATCCCAAATTCAAACCCAAAAGTCCAAACCAACCTGAAACAGAAGGATGTCCCAAGCTAGAACCCACACAAACTTACTTGACCCAAAATGAGACCTATGCCAACAATAACGTGAACCATCATGCCAAAGAGTTAAACAACGCAGCCCACACTCGAACCCAATCACAGATCCAATTCCCGGATGTAACTCCCCAAACTGCACCTCATTAGTTTAGGCTCATCACAGTGCCGCGAGTTTTTAAAAATTTAAGTTAAAACAAAATCAACTTAACACTTTAAAGAGTCGTAAGGCAAAAAGGTTAAAATAGTTCATAAAATTCGCAAAGCGGAAACGTTAATACTTTCAAATGGGGTGAACGCCATTAAAGATAAAGAATCTTTATCACTTAAATCCATTCGACTAACAATTTCATAATAAGTTTTGAAAAGTAAATACAACTCAAACTCAAATGGGAGATCACCAAGTTCAGAAACATAATAATAAAATAGTGAAAGAACAAAATACAAATCTGAAACTTGACAACTACCATCTAAACAAGGCACACAACATCTTTGGCACACCCAACTCCGTCCTCCTTTGTCCCATTTTCAGTGCACAGTACCTGCATACAAAGCTGTTGTAGGGGTGAGCTTGCATTCTCGCTACTCAACAAGACTATACCAAGCTAGGTTTGAAAACCATACTTAAAACATTTACATAAAAGTGATGGCCATCAATCAAGTATGTGAAAAACGTTATAGATATAGTAGAAGAAATCCACATCGGAAAAATCATAGTGATAATAGCAAACCTGATGACTGGTGCCTATGCCCAACTACCACCCTACCAGAGATCTAATCTCATCCAACAAGCAAGGTGTAGCGAGAATTTCCATTTATGCCGTATCACCTAAAGATAGTACCACAACACAAGGGATGTCAGACACTACTCCGTCTATACAACCCTTCAGGAGGTTTAGAGGATCGCAACCCAAGGTAGTCGCTATGCTCCACTCAATCTCAAGTCATCATTCACGATGTAACACAAATACATTGAAAACAGATTTTATCATAGTATATATCTACAATAGTATATACTTGAAAAACCACTAACAAGGAAAATCCACAATCCTTACCTGGATTGCCAAAGTTTTTCCTTACACATTGTCTGAGATCATCATTCATCCGATCTTTGTTTCTCTTGGTGTTCAAAGTCCTATTCTGACAAAACAATTCCCATCAATCACCAAATTCAAGCCTTAAAGATTAACCTTTTAATAGATATCCAATCTCTTCTTAAGGCTTGATACTAATTCACCAAACTGACCTCATTCAAGTCACTTTAGTTTCAAATGAAACATACTGATACTTAGAGAACTAAACAGCAACCAAGTTCCTCGTACAAGGGTCATATGAAACCTTAAAAGCAGCTTTGACAACTTAGTTTATATTTGGATAGCACAATATCCAAATGCACAATTAGCTCATTCCGAAATCAAACAAAACTTCAAAAGAAACATTTTCTCACCTTGAAGAAGACAAAGGCTAATTATATTCTTGTCTTGGCATTACAGTGATACATATTAATATTTCCACCAAGGAAAGTGGTCGAATCTCCAACTAATCAACTCCTTGGTTAAAAATACAGCCTCACCTTCATTCTAATCAAACATGCAACGAGATTCCTCATCAATTTGAAATGTATTTATACCAGATTATCAAGAATGAAGGAGGAAGACTCTCTTACCTCCATTTTCCTTACATGAATGATTAGAGACCACAAGAAAAGTATCACCAATGAGCTACACTTCTTTATTACTCAATTTCAATTAGAGAACAATCACCCAGAACTCAAGTTAGAGCAAAATTAGATTATACCAAAAATTGAAACTCTAAAGAACAGTAATCAGATTTAAATTGATTCAACACGATTGGACCGTTGGATTATCCCGAAATTTGAGTATGATGTTGATGACACAATTTCAAGAAACTTTCATGAAATCGAGTACCCTATTATGGAGATATTGACCGTGGAACGCAATGACGAAAATGATGGTGTGACTAACCTGTAGCTCGCTCTCTATCTCTCTCTCTCTCTCTCTCTCTCTCTCTCTCTCTCTCTCTCTCTCTCTCTCTCTCTCTCTCTCTCTCTCTCTCTCCCCTAGATCAGTCTGGGCCTTTATGTGCATTTTTCTCCAATGGGCCAGATGGCATGGTTATGTTCCAACACAAAGGATTAGCCTTCCCACTAATTATTATTAATTTATTTTTGTACTAACTTTCGATAGTCATAACAAAAAAATACATAAGAACATACTTCTATACTTGTACTTCAATTTCGGGTTATTAAAATTTTCCGGGTCTCACACCAGAGATCTTACAGGACCACGCCTCTCTCTTCCCATCGTCGACGCCGCCTAAATCTGCTGACAATATGCCATGTCATCCTCCACCAGCGAGCAGTGTAATCGTGCTCCCCGCGGCTACTCACTCTTGACTTTCCCCACCGTCGGCACCACCACTCCCTCCCAGGTGTAGATCAAACCTTGAACATAGCAGACCATGATTCATCGTTGCCCAAAGTTGTGCCACCATCCCAGAATGAACGAGGATGCCGACTGTGCCAGAGAAGACCTTGTACAAGGCTACATCAAATGGCAGACCACCACTTTAACCCAACGACAACAGCAAGCGTCGGGACAGGATTACCTCCATTACGATTCAACTAGTGGAATGGCAGGGGGTTCTGCACCACCATTTCGAAGAACAACGATGGCCTGGGGAGCACCGAATGGAACCGGGCACGGTTGAACTGCTCCAAGATCAGAGCTTACTAGTACGGCCGCTAGAGGTAGCTTCGAGGAAGCCTTAGTAGAGCTCTGCTATAGTTTTGCATTGAAACTAAATTTTCTACTTTAAATTTACTTAGTAATCAAGCAATAGAACAACTTAAAAAATTAAATTATTTTCAAATTCATATAGGAACTATATTAATTGGCATAATAAGATTAACTAGAGCACAAGTAGGAACGAAAGCCTTAGCGTATATCTGTGATGATAGATATGATAATCACCAACAAACAGCAATAGCAACAGTTGAAGTAGACCTTAGTACAAATTTGGCAATAATTGGTTGCATTCTGAATTTTGTAATGACAACTAACAAATTTAGTAAATATCTTAAGGTAAGCATTAGAAATAAAAATTATAATATGAAAGAAGATTTTAAAAATTTAAGTGTCAGCCTAATATATGTAGGAAAAGTGTCAGATAAGTTTAATTATAATTTTAATGTCAAATTTTAAAATTTAGTACAAACTTTTGGTAATAAACATGTCAACATGATAGAAGCATGACCAGTAGACAATAGTTTTCTAGAAGAAACACAATGGTTATTACCTAACTTACGAAGATAAAAAAAAATAGATAGCCAAATAATACACAAATTTCTGAAAATCATTTAGGAGAAGCATCAATTAGATTTACTAATTATAGACAAATTGAAAATATTTTTGATGATTTAGAAAGCGAAGCAGAAATACGTATGGTCTTAGACAATTTAGAAATAAATATGATCGAAAGCAATTTCGATACTATAGATGATAAGCTAATAAAAGATATAGATACTTTAGATGAAGAATAATATATAGAAAAAATATAAAACCTATGAATTAGGACTACATCGTTTGACTGACAATGAAATAAAGAAATAAATATTAGAAATAGGATTAGAAAAAACCTTAGGAGAAAAAGAATACAATTATATGTTAGTCGAAATAGAGTGTTTACCTGTAGAAGAGCAACAAAGTTCAACATGAGTCTCCGGTGTTCATGTAGAATCTTCAATAGGAAGATCTGAACAACAATACATTAGGCCAACTCATGAGTCTTTTCAAGAAAGAGATAATGCTCATAGTAATTATGAAGCAGCAAGACCTAGAAAAAAATAGGATCCCTTATTCATGAATAGAACATGTAAGTATAGCAGGAAATATACTAAACATAGATCGAGTAGACCCTCAGGATTGGGAAAAAAATAATAGAAAGATGGGAAAAATGATGTGTACATGCTGCAATAATGTTAAATTTTTGTAATACAAATGATATGTTAGATTACTTTGAACACACTTTAGATGACATGGTATTTGATTTCTTTTAATCTTGGAAAGCTAAAAATCTAGAAAAATATTAAGCAACAAAAATAGAATTTAATATAGATACTTTTGTTAAACTTATTAAGTATGAATTTTTAGATCATAATAGATTAGTTGGAAAAATGAAAAAGAGCAAATTAGAGCAATAAGAAACTTAGAACAGCTACAAATCTATGATTTACAGTATATAGGAGAATATACTTCCGATTTCTTTAAGTATTTAGGTAGAACAGGTAGAATTAATGATATTAATCTACTTAATACCTATATGACTAAACTTAAAGGATCTATAGGAGAAAAAATATGGAAAGAGTGACAAAATCACCCTAGAAAAAATGATATAGCCATAGGACCTAGAACACAACATGTATATGATATACTAAAAGCATCTCAAAGAACTCTTGTAAACTAACAAAAATCTCTATTTTAGAGAAGAAAACACACTTTTTCAGCTCCGACAGCTCTTGTATAGCTTCTTGTATTATACATAAAATGGAAAAAATCGATAGAGAATCCCTATATCTATAAAACAACTCTTGTAAACTAACAAAAATCTCTATTTTAGAGAAAAAAACACAATTTTTCAGCTCCAACAACTCTTGCATAGCTTCTTGTATTCTACATAAAATGGGAAAAATCTATAGAGAATCCCTATATCTATAGAAAACTTCAAACTTATATCCATCTATAAATCTCTAAAATTTATTGCTTACCTACATAATTCACTCTCTCTCCTAAAAAACATGAATAAAAAACATCACTTTTTTCCTCTTTCCTAAAATTTATTGACTTAATTTAAGAAATATTTCTAAGACTCATTAGATTATAGAGAAAAACATTTAATTTTGAAGAACATAATAGAGGAGCTATTGGAGTTGAGCCCATAATATTTTAGAGATTTTGTGTCTTGCTCTTGTATAATAGAGATTTTTTTTAAGGATAACGCGTGAGACGTCAGTTCTTATTTAAAAGAAAATGTAGACACCTGTGACACCCTGTCCCGGTTTTTTTTTTTTTTATAATTTCTTTAAGGTTAATCGAGAAAAGTAGTTTGTTTTGCACCATCGGTAATTATTGAGAGATTTTTAGTTGATTTTTTTATCAGATTGTCGAAATTGGTTGACTTCAGGTGGAAGTCGTAGAAATTGTCAAGACGGTTTTGTAGACGCGAAGACCGAAAACAACGTTAAGACAAGAAAGTCATGATTAACAGTAGTTTATCGAAATTGTAACAGTCGTAAATGGACAAGTATAAATAGGACTTTCCATTATGGGGAATTATATTGAGGAAAGTCGTAGAGTTTATTAAGACGAGTTCGTAGCCACGTCAAGTGTTTAATCAGAGTTACGACAAAGAAATTACGGTCAACGAAAGTTTTTAATGATTTACGGAGTTCGTTAGTCACGAGTATAAATAAGACTTTCCCAAATTGGAAAGTCATAAAACTTACCATTTCGGGCAATCGGGTTTGACCTGCGTTGACCAAGCTCCAGCCACCCAAAATTGTCGCTGGAGTCGGCAGAGACGGTGTGGTGGATTTCGGCCATGAAATTGGGTGGAAATGAAAGGTCTCAACCTCCTCTTTTGATTGATGGCATCATTTATGATGATTGAAGGCCAAGTTAGAAGATTTTTTGAGGATGAAATCCTATGTTTTTTGGGTTAAATCAGTCACCATCACTGGCGACACCTCCGGCGACAATTGAGGTATGTTTTGAATCCTTGTAATGTGTGGAATTTATTGGGTGTTGAGATTTTGGGTTTGCAGGTGTGATTGAAGTGAAACGACGTGATTTCCAAATGGAAATCACCGTCGATGGTGGTAGCAGTTAATGGCAACGATAGGTGACAAGGGGTTGGGGGTTTTGTTTCCCACCCTCGTGGGAGTCTAATGCAATCGGCCTCGAGCTCTGACGTGGTTCGACGGCGCCGAAATTGGGATTTGAAATTTTTCGGCCAATTAGGTTTCGGGCTGGTTTTGGACCGGTTTCCGGCCGAATTGGCTGTGACTGTAGTTGAAAAAATTGTTGGGCTTGTTGAGAGGAATGATTTGGTATTCTGGTCGTCGGGAAAAGTCATCGGCCCTGCCTTGCCGCCACTGGTGGTTCCCGACGAAGATGTTTTGACAAAAGTTGTATATCGTTTTACTCGTAATCACGTACCAGATGTAACAAAGAAATTATTGAATTGATTTGGACATTATAAATTAGGACGTGTGGTTAATCATATATTATTTAAAAGAATTTACGATATTATTAAACTGTTGAACCAATTGTCGATTCGACCTCAAGTTGGATAACATTAGAGAATTGTATTGCGACTTTCAAAAAGATTAAAGATGTAGAAATTAGAATTGAGATTAAGCTTGTGAGAAGTTCGGAAAGCACGATATTCGAGAATGCGATGTTCTTAACGGTATTGCTCTTTAGGTGAACGATCTCAGTTATTCAATATTATTCTTGACAATTAGTTGTTAAATATGAATCGTTGTTTTAGAATGACGTATTAGCAGCTAGTGGAAGACATATAGAAATGCCTACTGACAGGCTTTGGCTTGGTTGAAGTCACGGCATAGTACTGTGAGTGGACATTTTATTTTCATTGTTGTTTTGTGAGTCTTCAGTTATGCATTTGCAGTTATGCATTTTTTAGTTATACAGTTTACAGTTATGCATTTACGATTATGCATTTGCATTTAGAGGCACATATGATTTGGTTTTACACAGAGCATAGTACAGTTGATGCATCAATGCATTGCTTCTCGGTTGATCCTCGAGATACTTCGGGAGGGCCAGGGACATGAACCGAGGATTTATAGAGCACCCAGGAGGGCCAGGGACCTGACCTGGGCAGTATTAGGGCTTGAGGTCGGTTGACGCAAGTCGTAGCCTCCACATATTTTATAGTACCCTGGAGTACCTAGATGATCATATTTTTAGACTCGCATAATTATATATATATTATAGCGAAAGACATATTATTTATAGTTTTCAGTTTAAAGTGAAATATTTCTTTCGTCCACTCACTCTAACAATTTTATTATTTTATGTGCCTTTCCCTGGGCTTTTCGGTTTAAATTCCCTTAGCTTGCAGAGTTCGTTTGAGGTTGTGCTCACACGTAATTCTTGGCATAGCAATACCTACCGTAGGATTCAAGGTTTATCCTGCGAGTTAGTATTTATTTTACATAGACAGTTTAATTTGTCTAGCTTCTCTGATGTTGAAATCCGTTGTATATCTTTTATATTTTAATAGTGAATCAATATGTGAGAAATTTCTTTATTTCGTGACATTTGAATTTTGGGTCTCCATTTCGGTTTTCTATTAGTGATTAGTAACTAAGGTTAGCAGAGTCGTTAGGGCTTAATTCCAGTTTAGGCAACTAAATCGGGATCGGGTCATTTCAGTTGGTATTAGAGCATTAGGTTATAGGTTTTGTAAACTGTACTTAATTTCTTCTATTGTCGTGTTCGATTATGCTCAACACCTCAGGAGTGATGGCTCGACTGCAGCGGATCCCCATCGAATGCTCACGATATTGAACGTCATCGAATACATGACAAATGTGACCGAGTATGAACTTCAGCCTATGAGTCAGTGTGCCCTTGTCGCTATGCCTTGCGTGCGCTGACCTCGATCAGATTTATGGAAGTGTTCAGTCATTTCTCCATCTTAAGCATAACGTAATGAAACGATTAGATATAATTGAGTTCCTAGGGAATGCAAGTTCAGTGAGCAGACATATGCCAACGTTAGGATTGCATTGGGACTGTGGAGTCAAGTATTGGACTAGTTTCCTCACGTTGTTTGAGTAGTATGGTGAGCTTCATGTATCCACCGCCCATCTTTTGCTTGTGTCTATTCTATGATGGTACCAGCCGGATACTTCACTACCATGGTTGTATACCATGTGTCTTCATTCAGGTTTCGGTTTTCTTTTTCGATGCATGCATAGAGAATTTGTAGATATTGATCATCTGTGTTGTTTCTTAGTTCTTACAATTACAAATTGAGCAGTACTACACACTTGTTATCAGGTCTAATGAGTGGCACTATGAGAATTCTGTGACAGTAGTGTGTCTAGTTATCAACTCGTAGCATCGACTCGAATGTTAATCGAGATATGAGGTTGCTCTATAATGAAAAATACAATATGTAGTAGTCTTATAGTCGTTTTTCCTCAGCTATGTGGTATCAACAATCCTTTTTCCTGTGCTCGTTTCATCTTTTCCTTCCTTCGAGATTTGTTTGGGCGATATGAGTCATGGGTATTATTACTGTTGTAAATGAGGTGTTTATGATGATAACTACGGAAAGTAAGGTTTCCTTAGGAATGAACTTAATGACCGGATTGCGTGGATGAACATACTTCAGACTTCAGAGTCATTAACCCTCGAGTTGGTGATTGCAACGATTTTAGTAATTTTTGTAGCTTCAACATGAAGTGCTTTGGGTTAATGTGTTTTCTTTCCCATTGAAAAAATATGCAGTGCCATAGTTTTGGATGATGCGAATGGAGTAGCAAAGATATGGTGTAATCGTGAAATTGAAGATGAAATTTATTGCAGAGCTCAAGTTGATTCTATGATTTTTTTGGGGAACATGGGTTTTATCAAGAGTAAGTTTTATCTAACTCTAGCACGAAGCGACCTAACAGTCAGATCTCTCTTCCAGTCAACCTTTATCAGTGTTTCAGATATCGTTATGAGGCTTCCTTCTCTTGATTCAATTTTCGTTGGGTTTGTTGCCTACAAGTACTAGTTTAAGAGAATAAATTTTTTTTCTCTCCATGTAGCTTTATCACTGGGTTCAGTGATGCACTTCATGTCGTGGTTGATGTCGGAGGTAAGGAGTAACTACATTATGCCTTAGTCAGTTTGTACGTGGAAATGTTATTATGGATTATGTTACCGTTCCATAACCTCATAATTGCATCGCAATCTCGCAATGATTTCAGTAGACAATATCGTTGGAATGCATACTTATTTCATTTCAGACATTCGATTTCTTTGTTAACGCTTTTTCATGGAGCAAATTTGTAGTGCTCGAGGTAGATTGTTGCCTCAGACTATGTGAAATTTGATTAAATCACCACTGGTCACCTCGATGTGTAGAGAGTTTCTTATTAACGTAAGCAGTGGAGATTTATTCACTATCTTGTGATTCTACTAATTTAATTTAGTTAGTCATGCTTAACCTTAAGTTTCTCTACACCAATCTCTTCATGATCAGGTCGTGTTCATTTTTATCCTGAACACACTTTCCTCTATAAAGATATCTTTTGTGATGTGTAGCAAGGTCAGAAATATAATTTTTCTTGTTTTGAATCAAGAGGGTTCGCGAGGACGAAGACATTGATATCGAGGTTCTGGATCAGAGTTGTGCGTTTTATGCTTGTACACTTAGGAAACACTAAGTTTGATAATCAACAAGGAATTGTGTACATCATAAGCACATGTTGAAATTAGAAAAACATGAGTATGACTTGATTCGATATTTGTTGCACAATCTTCTGATTCACGCTAGACTGGATAGAGGAGCATCATGCAGGTGACCAAGCATTCATCACTTGTAGGAGCATATATGAGAATATTACACGAAAACACAAACATTCCACCAGTTTTATATTTGTGTTTAATGAAGATGTGGTGTATCGGCTTGATATGGTATAAGTCTTATCATTGATTTCTACCACAGAGTTGTCATGTTTCTTAAGTTTCATAGCATTCTCATTCTCTGATTAGTTTTATTGGTTAAGCATCCAATGTCTAGGAAATCACAAATTTTGGTAGTTATATAATGAGTATAATGGCATAAATTCAGCTATTCAATTCGAGAGCGAGTCTGGGTATGTAAATTAGCGCCTCTTTGTTTTTACCACCTTGAGTGGACAATTATTTTAAGCAAAAGCGTATCTATTTCCAACGAATTTTTTGACATTGGATAATATTCCTTATGCTATATGTGAGTCTTGTTATGAGCTAGTGATGCTCAACTTTCAGTGTCGTTTGGTTTACAGATTCAAATATTTCAGTGTGATTGGAGAGTATAGATAGACTCGTTGGGGTCCACCCATATTATTGGGTGTAGCGGAAGCAAAGGTCAAGTAATCCCTTATGAGCCTCGTCACATTATGGTTATCGTTACTGGATTGTGAGTTTTGGGACTCAACTTACTCATCGCAAACATATGAATAGCTTGTCAACATTACTTAGACTTGAGATGGGATATTGAGTTCATATTTCCAGATTTGACAGTGAATTGAGTTCATATGACTCTGTGGAGTCCGCCAGTAGTTTTGGGCGTATTAGAGGCAAATTTCAGACGAGTTCTTATGGGCCTCTCTACATTATAGTTATTGATATTTGAGTTAGTCTTTACAGTATATCGAATTGGTGTTATTTGAAGCATGTAGAATTTTAGTATTGCAATCCTAGTAAATCATGATTTCAGATGAGTATCTGTGGTTTATGTCATAGTGTTATGTATATTGATTATGAGAAATATGGATGGGAATCGGTGCCCATGGTTTGTTTGTGGGATTTGATATTGGAAGTGTTCTCTTTGTGCAGGTTTTTGGTTTCCTTAATTTTTAGGGGAAACTATGCCCAATTTTCAGTAGAATTTTCGAGAATTAGGGAATTGAGAAAGGTTAGAATGTTCCTGAGATCGGTCAGATACTCACTTATGTTATGACTTTAGAATGGTTAGTCTGGGTCCTTAACTTGATACCTTTGTGGAGGGACACAAATAATTTTATGTGCGTGTCCGCGGAGGGACACCTCAGTTAAGTTTTGGTGCAGGGTTGTGGTGATGATCAGGGAGCCACTACAGGAGTTAGAGTCACACCACCATTCATACAATATCTTATTAGGATCGTAGCTAGGGGATGTCTGGCTGGACTAACCAAATATACGAATTACCTTAGTAGAACTTGCCATTAGGGTTGGCATGGTTACTTGATGTTTCCAGGTATTTATGTTACAAAGATTGGATAAGGACGCTCTCATGTATTAGGCTTGTATTGAGTAGTCGATTTAGACTCGAGATTAGAAGAGGCAAACTTTATAGCAAGATGATAGTATGCTGACAATTTTGTGGACAATTCTCATAACTGTGGATGTTACTTACAAGCCGAATGAACTCATACAGGAGTTGTAGTCGTTGGTGTTTTACTAGTATATGCATAAATTTTGAGGACGAAATTTTCTTAAGCGGGATAGATTGTGACACCCCATCCCGGTTTTTTTTATGATTTATTTAAGGTTAATCGAGAAAGGTAGTTTATTTTTTCACTATTGCTAATTATTGAGAGCTTTTTAGTTGAATTTTTATCAGATTATCGAAGTTGGTTGATTTCGGGGGGAAGTCGTAGAAATTGTCAACACGATTTCGTAGACGTGAAGAATGCCGAAAACAGAATTGTGACAAGAAAGTTATGATTAGCAGAAGTTTATCAAAAATGTAATAGTCGTAAATAGACAAGTATAAATAGGACTTTCCATTATGGGGAATTATATTGAGGAAAGTCGTAGAGTTTATTGAGACGAGTTCGTAGCCATGTCAAGTGTTTAAATCGGAGTTACGACAAAGAAATTACGGTCAACAAAAGTTTTTAACGATTTACGGAGTTCGTTAGTCGCGAGTATAAATAAGACTTTCCCAAATTGGAAAGTCATAAAACTTACCATTTTGGGCAATCGGGTTTGACCGAGCTCCAGCGGCTCAAAATCACCACCGGAGTCAACGGAGACGGTGCGGCAGATTCTTGCCACCTCCGACATTGGGTGGAAATGGAAGGTCTCGACCTCCGCTTTTGATTGATGGCATCATTTATGTCGATTGAAGGCCGAGTTGGAAGAATTTGGGGGATGAAACCTAGATTTTTCAGGTTAAATCAGTCATCGTCGCCGGCGACACCTGTGGTGATGATTGAGGTAGTTTTGAATCCGTGTGATGTGTGGAATTTATTGGATGTTGAGATTTTGGGTTTGTAGGTGTGAATTGAAGTGAAACGACGTGATTTTCGAACGGAAATCAGCACCGAATCGCCATCGATGGTGGCAGCGGTTAACGACGACGATATGTGACAAGGGGTTGGGGGTTTTGTTGCCCATCCTCGTGGGAGTCTAACCCGACTGGCCTCAAGCTCCAAAATGGCTTGATGGCGCCAGAATCGGGATTTGAAATTTTCCGACCAATTAGGTTTAGGGCCGATTTTGGATCGGTTTTCGGCCGAATTGGCTGTGACCGTAGTTGAACAAATTGTTGAGCTTGTTGAGAGGAAGGGTTTGGTTTTCAGGTCACTTGTGGTTCACGGCGGTGCTTCGGCAAAGATGAATTTCGACAAAAGTTGTATACCATTTTACTTGTAATCACATACCGAATGTAACAAAGAAGTTATTGAATTGATTTAGATATTCTAAATTAGGATTGTGGTAATCAGATATTATTTAAACGATTTTACGATATTATTAAACTATTGGATCAATTGTCGATTTGACCTCGAGTTGCATAACATTCGAGTCTAATTGTATTGCGACTTTAAAAAAGATTAAAGATATAGATATTAGAATTGAGATTAAGCTTGTGAGAAGTTCAGAAAGCACGATATTTGAGAATGTGATGTTCTCGACGGTATTCCTCGTGAGGTGAACGACCTTGGTTATGGAATATTATTCTTGACGATTAGTTGTTAAATATGAATCGTTGTTTCAAGACGACATATTAGCAGCTAGTGGTAAACGTATAGAAATACCTATTGACAGGCTTTGGCTTGGTGGAAGTCACGGCACGGTACTGTGAGTGGACACTTTATTTTCATTGTTGTTTTGCGAGTCTTCAGTTATGCATTTTTCAGTTATACAGTTTATAGTTATGCATGTACAATTATGCATTTGTATTTGGTGGCACATATGATTTGGTTTTACACAAAGCATAGTACAGTTGATGTATCGATGCACTGCTTCTCGCCTGATTCCCGAGACACTCCGGGAGGGCTAGGGACATGATTCGAGGATTTATAGAGCACCCAAGAGAACCAGAGACCTGACCTGTGTAGTATTAGGGTACCCAGGAATACCTGAATGTTCATATTTTTAGACTCGCATCATTTTATGTATATTATAGTGAAAGGCATATTATTTATAGTTTTTAGTTTAAAGTGAAATATGACTTTCGTCCACTCACTCTAACAGTATTATTATTTTATGTGCCTGTCCTTGGGCTTTTTGGTTTAAATTGCCTAGTTTGCAGAGTTCGTTTGAGGTCGCGGACGCACATAGTTCCTGGCATAGCAGTACCTACCGTAGGATCTAAAGTTGATCATGCGAGTTAGTATTTTATTTTACATAGACAGTTTAATTTGTCTAGCTGCTCTGATGTCGAAATTCGTTGTATATCTTTTATATTTTAATAGTGAACCAATATGTGGGAAATTTCTTTATTTCGTGACAGATGAATTTTGGGTCTCCACTTCGGTTTTCAATTAGTGAGTAGTAACTAAGGTTAACCGGATCGTTAGATCTTAATTCTAGTTTAGGCAACTAAATCGGGATCAGGTTCTTTTACCACCATTACAACTATGACTGCTCATTGAAGGACAACGTAAGAAAGAAGTCATAGTGTAGGCAACCTAAGTGACCGAAATCACCTAACCTGTCCAAATAACCGTGTCCTATCAATAAGCACCAGAACCAGTAACCAATGACGTAGCGGAACATGAGACGATAAGCAATACATACCCCACATTCAACTTTAAGTTTGCAAAAATAAAATACATAAACTAAAATGAAAAAAATAAATAATCTTTTAGCAGACAAAGCCCACAGCCACAGAAATACTGCTCGCGGTGTAAACAGCTTCTTGGATCCCAAATGAATTGGACCAAAAACCTCCACGAACCTCCACTAATTTCTTGGCCTAACCAACCCATGACATAGCCTAAGCCCAACATGAGCCCAAATATTTGAGGGGTTGACCAACAGCCAAGGACTATGACGACTGCTCCTCTCCATCTCTGGTTGACTACCCATTATCGATACCAATTGGAAGCAGCCACCATAATTGATACTTAGGTCGACCTCGTCGCACACCCACGACCCAACTGTCATAAGGATATCCACCCTTAGGAGCCACCATCCTCGCACCACCGCCCAAGCGCTTGCGGTCACCAGAAAGAAATATGTCAGTTGCGCCCTATCGGAATAAGTAGAGTTTGCACCCCCACCATCCCAAAATAAACTTGGAGGCCATCATCTCCAAGGGAATTCCAAAGAATGCTCGTTGATAGCCATAAATTTTTGGGATGTGAAGAAGGGACATCGTTGAACATGGGTTGGGAGGGAAGGAGCCTCAACAGAGACCACCACACTCCGGGTTCCCGACGTCGAAAGCAATGCCGCAAAAACATCTTGCCAAGAGCAAGAATCTGTTCCAAACCAGCAACCGAGGGGGTGGCTGGGTTTCAACCCTAACAGAGCCTCCCGAAACTAACTCATGCTCTAGAGATTTTATACATTGTTGAAGATGCTCTAAGAGAAGAATGTAGTAAAATAAAAGCAAAAAGGCATATTAGAAAATAATTTTACATGAGCTATAAAAATATAGATTTATCTAAACAATATGGATGTCATATAAAAGATAAGTTTAATAGTAAGATCAAACAATATGGATGTCATATAAAAGAGTTTATAGGAAAAAAATATAAACATTATAAGCAACATAGAAGGTATGATATACAACCTTCTAAGACCTTTAGAAAAAGAAAATATATTCCTAAGTTTTTTTAGAAAAAGAACTACTAAACCTTGGATAAGAAAATATAAAATACTAAATGATAAAACCACTTGTAAGTGTTACTTTTGTGGTGAAGTAGGACACATTAGACCTAAATGTCTAAAATTAGGAAAATAGACTAGAGTGAAAATATAATTATCTGAGCAATTTAGAAGAAGATGAAGACTTAGAGTCAATCTACAGTTTAGATAATCTTAACGGCAATAAAAGCATTTATAGCATAACTATGTTATCCAAATCCGAGTGTAGTAAGTGTAAGAAAGTATTATCAAAAAAATATTATATGAATAAGATAATATTTTGTAAACCTTGTTATAATAGTAGAACCTTAGAAACAGAAGTAAATTCAGTCGAAGAAAAAGAAATTGATAGGATACAAAATTTTGATGCAGAAAAACATAAGATTAATACCTTAATAACTATTAATTGCGAATTAGAATTAGCTGAAGATTATAAGATTCAAACAATAATTATGATAGATACATGTAGTACTAAAAACGCAATAAGAGAAGAATTAGTACTTATTTAGTATATGCAAAAATTAGCTAAAACAGTTAAATTATGTCAATGTGATTCCAGAATTGTACATTTACTTGTATAACAATTGTGAAGCAGCCATTGGATTGTTCACATGTACTGTTGCATATTTCCCTTTTGGTCATTTTGTGCTGGCCGCATGAAGCCTGCAACCCTTTCTCTCTCTCAATCTATTGTGATCACTGTTTTGGATAGGTATCTACCCAAAATCTAACGCTCTCTCATTTTGCTCTCAGCTCTCTCTCTCTCTCTCTCTCTCTCTCTCTCCCTCTCCCTCTCTCCCTCTCTCTTTCTCTCTCTTGTTTCGTTGTAGCTCCCTCACCCAGATATTGTTGATCTATTCTTGATTTGATATCGCACCCTTGTCATCTACAAATTCTTGATTGGCTATCTTTATAATCGATCTCAGACATCCTTAGAGGTTAATGTTCCTTGCCTTCGATCAAAACCCTCTTTGTCAATCTCACATTTCACAAAGGTAAGCATGATTGGCCCTTTTCAATTTCGTCATTCAATTTTATTTTTCTGGGTCCATGATTGCTAATTGACTACATGGGTTCGATTAAAAATCCATTACACAAAAACTGGGTTTATGATACTGAATCCATATATGGGTTCGTGATGCAAATGTTTTTTAACTAATCGATAATAAAGTTTTTTTTTTGGCATGGGATATGAAGTGGGCTCATTGATTATAAAGCCGCTGGTGGGATAAACTTTGATCCACCACTTTAATCGATTACATGGGATCATTGTTTTGCGCATGGGATATGAAGTGGGTTCATTGATTGTTTAATTGATTTACCCACTTTTTGTTATTGGCATGGGATATGTGAAGTGGTGGATCAAGGTTTTCTTAGCTATATGAATTTCTTTGTTGTATGATGACTTCTAGATTGTAATAGGACAGCTGAGTTGTTTTACGTTTGTTTTCTTGCCTAGAGTTTATTTCTTGATAAAGTTGAAAGTTTTATTATCCTATTTTAAGTCTAGACATCAAACACTGAACTTTGGAAGATTTAATTTAAGATTTTTTGTTTGATTCTAGTGATTCTGGGTTTGAAAGATTATGGGTTTGGTTTTTGAAGGAGATTTAAGTGGATTCAACAAGGAAATTGAAGGTATGAATTTTTCGAAGATTTATGTGCTACTGGTTCATTACATTTTCCTCGATCGTTCTTTTAGTTTTGATATGTTGCCTGCTGTTATAATTCGTATGCATGTGTAATTCCACAAGGGTACTGAAACCCATGAACATTGGAAATAAATTTTGAAAGAAAGTTGTGAGTTATGATAATGAAATGGAGAGGTGGAAGGTTTTGGGATTAGAGTTTCATCAGAAGCTTATGTGACAATGGTGCTTTTGTGACTAATTATATCCTTCAATATGTTTGTTAGGTGCTCAAGTTATAGAATTGGTGCTCAAACTATAGGATTTGTTTGATCTCATTCATGTATATAGGGTAAGTTCTCTATTAGATGATTGTTTAGAATTCTTTTTAGATTTTTACTCTCTTTTTATCGACTTGGGTTTCGTTGTGTATCTACCAACTACTTTGATGGTAGCAACAAAATTTGTGTATGCCTACAACTACACTACAAAGCCTAATTCAAATGGGATTTTAGATTCTTCAACTTGATATGTGATTTGTATTGTTGTTGTGATAGTGTAATAGGTAAGAAATACGAAGATCAGTGTTTGATTCTACCGATTCTACGTTTAGAAGATTGGGGTTTGCTTTTACTGATTCTGTGCTTAGTTTTTGAAGGAGATTGAAGTAGATTCAACGACAAGGAAATTGAAGGTATGCATTTTTGGGAGATTTTGCTGTGTGGATATATTTTAAGGTTTTAGTTTTGGTTTTATTAAGCGTGGATATTAAAAACAAACTCACTTTGTAGAAATATACGGAGCATCATTTGAAGTGATTGCTTAGAGCAGGAAAAAATGGCAATTACCACACTGATCTTCCTTTCAAAAGCTCACATGCCTTGCCAATTTTATTTTTTTGTTACTATTTCTTTTCTAAGCCTTTTCTTATTGAAGCCAGGAAAGAGGCCAGACCAAATTGCTTTGAACTTAAATTAAAATATATTAAAGCTCTAGAGTTTTACGCTAAGTCTCTTATTTTCTTTGATGCCGATTTCTCAGTGAGTTATATTGTCTTTTGTTATCGATTTCTTGCCGATTTGATATTATGTATGTCATATCCTTTCTAGGTAGATATTGAAGCATAAATATATCTTGATTAAGATGAACATCAAGTTAAACAAATGTATGCATATATTATAAAGTCGCTAAGAAAGTTATAATTGCGAAAGACTATAAAGTTAAAAAAACGTAATGCAGTTTCATTTTTAATTTGTTGGGGATGCTATATTTCTTTTTAATTCTTATTGATTTGGTGTAAATGAATTTGTTGGTGTTATTTTGTCTTTGAGTTTGCAAATGATGATTACTTTCAAGTACGTCGGTAGGTTTAGATCAGATTTTACCTTGGATGTTTTACCATAACGTTATTGGAGCCACTACTTTTTTTCTTTTCATGGAAGGGAAGGCTGCAACTCCTGCAATATCAAAAGTTTTGGAGTCTATATTTGTGTGTTGAGAAGTTCTTAACCCTGTTTATTTTTAGTTTAATTGACTTATTCTTCTTCTTTTTTCGTTAGTAGTCATCATTCTCTTGGGTGAAGTGTTGAAATTTTTGAGGATAAATTTTGTGGTTTTATCAGGGAGTAAAAGTGATATGCAGAACAAAAGAGCCCGAGGAGCAACAAGCTAGAAGGTGAGCTATACTTTATGCTCTAAACCACTTTAATGCTACCTCTATATATTGTTTTCTTTTGATTGTATTGTTATGTCTTGCATTTAAAGTTTCCATGATTCTACGTTTTAAGTTGGTTCTCAGATATATATATATTCATTGAAATGACTTAGATTTTATGTTTTTTTTCTTAAACTCAATGAGACATGGTTGTCAAGTTTCTTTTACAAACCTTGCAATACTTCTAGATATATTTTGAAAGCACTAAGCCACCAAGTTTGTAGCTCATGTCCAAAGTAACACATTATTGTTGCAAGATAACATGCCTCTTATGTTTAGAAGTATGACACTTCAAAATGATGATTATGTGATTCCAAATATCAACATTCAATAATTTTATGTTCAAAAGAGGAAAGAGGTAATAATCGATGACCGTATATCTTGCATTAGGTAGCCGTATAACTTGATACTTGGTTGATGTTTTCCTGGTTCGAAAAGACTAACGGTGTGTTAGCAATTATATTTCTGCATAAGCTTTGTTTTCTGAGTTATAGTGTCAAAGTTTGTAATTTGTTTTATGTAACATGGACTAAATGTTTGGCATTGATCTAAAACAGGTTGCTTCCCATTTCAACTAGGCTTTCTTATAGCTTGGGGAAAGTGTGTTGAGGAGTTCTTGGAAAGAGGCTCTAACACTACCGCTAACCAGGATACTACATAACTCAGTCTTTCATTAGATGCATGTCAAGTAGAACTAGGTGTATCAAATATATAATACGAATTTTGCTGGCAGAGCTCCTACATATTCGTCAATATTTACTTTGGTGGCTTTGTTATCATCGATCTCTCAATCTAGCCCTTTCTCTTGCGATCTCTTATCTCTTCTGATCAGGTTGGTGTTGCAGGCGCCCCCCCCCCCCCCCCCCCCCCCCCCCCCCCCCCCCCCAGATAGATGCTTGAATTAGTTATGATTCATATTCATTGAAAAAGAACTATTTTTCCAATTTTATGAACTCATTTTTCTTCATATCTCCTTGCGTTCTATTTTATTTTCTGGAATAAGATTTCAAATAACGGTGGAAATATCAGTGGCAATGTGAATCGATGTCTTCCTAGACCAGAAAAGAGTAGGCTTGCCAAACATCTTAGTCTAGATGCATGCATATTTGCCAATTGTGAGATATTAAGCTATTTCTATTTTATGGAACATTGTAAAATTATCTATAAAATGATTAATTCAGTGTGATTAATAGAAGTTACAAAATCTGTCATCTAAGTATTCTGCTTTCTTGCTTTTTCTCATAGTTGGAGAAGTGCAACAGAATTCTGTCAAGCTTGATGACATTGATTAACTTGGAGACTTAAATTTATATCTTGGGATTTGATTATGGTGAGCACCTCCCATCCACCACTAGCCTGCATCTATGTGTGTGTGGCCACAGAAAGGGTATCCCTCGAAGAATTTATCAAGGTCAGCTCTCAGTTTATCGGATGTGATTTGTATGTCATCGTCTATTCTGCTTCTTCCTGATTTCAATTTATTTTCTTAGTCTATACCGTAGTTGGTTGGTTATTTTTTTGATAGGTCATTTTTTGTTTTGTGTTGTTTGTTGATAAATCGATTTGATTTGTTTGATTGAATAGATTTCAGTTATTTTGCTTTGATTTTGTTTGTGAATTTGCTGGGATGCGAGATTCTGATCCATGTGAATTTGTCTGGTAGTTTTGGGTAATGGAATAGGTTAGTTAGGTGGTCTCAAGATGTACATATATAATGATTGATTATCCTCGTTTCCCTATGTAGTAAACCTACGGCATAAATAGTGTTTAGATAGTAAACCAAAACGGTGAGGTATCCATGTTTTTTTCTTACTCTTTCTTTAAAGTGGTCCTGCGTATAAAAGAGAAACACAATAAAATAAATATGCCTTGATGTATTGTATTTTGTTTAGTTCATAATTGATTAATGGTAATCAAATGTTCTACTAAGTTCTTATATCTATATGTTTATCTTTGTAGGACTAGATAAAGTTATAATCTTTCTGTTAAAATGCATATTGGGTATTCTCAAGAGAGCTAATTGGGAGTGGTTATGTGAACTGAGAAGGGCAATGTGTGTGTTTGCATTTGAGAAATTGGTAGATAGTATTTGCTACGAGAATGTAAGCTTTCTAGTAGTCGAAGACTTTGTTGATGATTTTTGTGTGGTTTGTTTTTCAGGTAAAGGGAGAGGTTTTTCATACAGATAACAAATGAGTATTAACTGATTGCATAGTCTGCATCTGCCTACCTAATTATCTTCTACGGTAAGTTTTGCATATCTCAATCGCAACCTAGATACTAATAAAGCTGAGATCTTTGAGCAAATTGGTGTTGAAGTTTGTTTGTGTGTGTGTGTTAGCAATAATAAATAGCAGGTGAGAAATGACTTGCAAAAAGATCCAAGAGTACGACTCAAAGAGATTGTCGCAGGAAATTGCCTCTCAAATCTGCCCAAGTCAGTCTTTTTTTTTTTATCTCTGTTTGATTTAGAATGCTCTAGCATTTTAGATCTTAAAGATTCTTCGAAACTATTGTGTAAATGTCAATCTAATCCGACCACAATGAAATTAAATAATAAAAGCTTTTGGGTTGTTAAAGATCAGAACTTTAGACAATTATCAGATCACATATTAAAATGTTGCAAAACATATATTTGTTGTGGGTTGTTGCTTATTGTTTGTCTATTTTTGGCTCGATCTTTAGGTGACTGAATCAATTGAATTTAATGAGCTACTTGAGAAGGACACTTGGCTATCTACCTCCAAATTAGTTGTCAAGCCTAACATGTTGTTCGGAAAGTGTGGAAAGAGTGGTTTGGTTGCTGCGTTTCACCTCCTTGATCAAATTATCATCACAGTTTATATCAATAGTGGTAAAATCGCCCCAAGGGGTAGGCAGTCACCTAGTATTGAACTTTTCATCGTAAACTCTTTCAAAACAACTAAACTCAAAATGATTAAATTTGAAAAACTGAATTCAACCAAAGTTATACTAATATTATAAACATGTTACAACTTGCATGAAAATTACATATACTTAAAAAATTATGACTGGATCACCAGGATACATATCACATGATATAAACAGAAGATACAAATTGATGATAGAGTTGTCTGATTTGCAAACAATGTTGTTGAACAAAGTAAAGTTAGTCCCAGAGTAGTCTAATCAGTTCTATACAAAAGCTCTAGCTTCTTTATACACTGTTAGTACAAAAAAAAAACAGAAAATAACAGTGATATTAGCTGCAGTTCTAAGCAAAGGCTACAAGGGAGGATTGTTGTATTGAAGTATATGAGATAAAATAAATAGTATGGCCATATTCGCAACCAATCTAATTCGAAGTAAGTACCTCTTTGCCTAGATGCTCCTTCACGAAAGTGACAACTTCAACAAAATCTAGGTTCAAGGCAACCAAACCACTCTTTGCCTTGAACCTAGATTTTGTTGAAGTTGTCACTTTTGTGAAGGAGCTGATAATACATTAGTGGATATTTTAACCAGACTTATTTATTAAACATGTATGCAGCCTTTTCGACTCTCTTCGAGTAATAATCAAGCAAAAAGTGGTAATCCACCGCTAATGGCAGCCAGACCAGCAACAATTACTCACTCATATTGTCACACCCCAAATTTTTAATACATATATTACCATTAATAAACCAAAACTCGAAACTCACTCTAAATACCTTAATTCTTTTTTTTTGTATGTTTACAACCCGAAACCAATCAATGTCAATAATGACTCAAATGTTGAATCATATATATTACATTCCATATATTTAGAAATTCAAATCGAATAGTCAACAAATACATTATCCAGTGGAAGCAAAATAAATAAATACAAAATCTATAACAAATCACCACCACAACAATACTAAGAAGCTTTACCTAGTTGCAAGTCACAACTAACCTACAAGATTAACCCTTACACCATTAAATAGTGCACCGGATTGAAAATAACAAATTCGGTAAGCTTTTGCAAGCCCGTATGAGTAAGTCAATTTAACATATCACTTAATATTTAAATTCTACCATATGCTTCAATATAATCCAAGTTAAATCAAATTTCATTTTGAGACATCAGAAAACCACGGTTTGAAGTTTAAGTTAATCTCCTGCATGAAAATTAGTTCAAATGATTTCCTTAGACAAAATAACTCACTAAACTCAATATCACATAGCATTTCAGACTCATGACTCTTACATCAATCCCAAACACAAAGAATCACAACATCTTTCTTTCTCTCACAGATCATAACACGACTCATAGCAACATAAGAACTCACGACAAATAAAACAAGACAACTGAACCATGCACTCAAGGACCATAAAGAAGAATGTACTCAAGACTCCTTTTAAACAACAACAACAACAACAACAACATTCATGTGGTAGACAAACTAGAGCTCTAACTGATCAGATCTACCGACTTCATAACCACTGTCATTTGTGACCTCACAGCCCGGACACAAGTAACCGACACTCATGACCTCACAGCCCCGAACATGAGTGACAACGTCTCAACAACTACACTCATAACTTCACATCACGGAAACGAGTGACACCAGCTCAACTGACGACACTCATGACCTCACAACACGGAACATAAGTGACAAACAACTCAAGATCACATTTGTAACCTCACATCCCGGATACAAGTAACAACACATCAACGACTCTTGACAACACCTCAAAATTACACTCATAACCTCACATCACGGATACGAATGTCAACACCTTAACTGACTCTAGCAACTACACATTACAGTTACTAATGACACACCTCAAATCAATCACACCAAGACATCTAAAAATGGAAACACAAGACCCAATACACTAAAGACATTACACCAAATAAACCCACTATAAGAATGTCATCATAAAACCAAAACGGGTTTTTCACTTACCTATGAACTGTAGACAATTAAGTTCATAACTTTAAAAATAATTTCTTTTCGATGATCATTCTTTCCACAACAAAACTCACACTCCACTAAATAAGTCAAGTGAACTTCATTCACAACATAAACACAGTGAGATTACTCACCTTTAGTCCAGCTGCTTCTTCTAACACACTCCAATCAAACAAAAACAGTAATGCAACGAAACTCGTCATGTCAATCACCTGTCGAATCCCAAACCACCCACAACGTCCAGTCTGCTTGTCGTCCTAACCAAAAAGGAGAAAAAAGGCGATGATGAGCACTGCCCAGTGGATAAGTTTTGTCACCGTTGAGCTTCTTTCCCCTCTTCTCCACCTTACACAGCCCACAACCTCTTCTAATCTCTCGCTCTCTCTTATGCCACCCACAAACTCTTTTTGGTCTCTATCTATCTGGTTTCTTTTTCTTTGTAAACCAACGGAAGGCCGAACCCCCTAGCTTAATTAGGTTTCCTTTCTTTCTTTCTCTTTTTCCTCTTCAGTTTGTAAATAAACAATGGACGCACGAGATAAATCATTGAGCCTACCATATCAACTAATAACAATTGGGCCTAAACCTTAATTCTCTAATAATTCTAACTAGAATTAAAAAATCTTGTTTATAATTATAATTATACATTTTCCTCCAAATTTGTTTGTTTCGACTAACCCTTCTCTAACATCGAAAATATCTATTCGAACTTACTACTGAATCCCACCAAATAAGAGAAAATAACCCATTACTCGAAGATAACTGAAATTCACTTGAAAAGAATAACCAATAGAAATTTTGAATTATTACACATATAATAGTATTCAAGTTCAAGAAATCCATGAACCGTACCTCAGGTTTATTAGCTCATCACTATTATCTACTAAGCAAAAAGTTTTATTAAACAACTTTTGGAACATTAGGATACCAATCCTTGGCATGAGGATAGGACAGAAAAAAATAGTAAGAGCTTTAAAGCAAGAATTTTTCAGCAATAGAATAGATAAAAAAAATAGTAACAGGAGAATACCATAAACTTCAGGCACATTATGCTAGAGTTCATTCACAACTTGATAGTCTTCATGAACAACATAATATTGATAAATTACAATATGGTAGCCTACAAGAGGAGCATAATATAATAACTGAGTATTTTCGTAGATTAAACCTAAATCATCAAATAATGATAGAATATTTATATGATATTGATAAAGATTTCTCTGCATCTTTGTTAAAAGCACAAACCAAAAATTCATACTTTTTACAAGCTTTAGCAAAAGAGACATTTTTTTCACCTTCCTGATGATGTGAAAGACAATATATTACAGTTATGGCATGATCAAGATCTTTCTTTATAAATATCTATCCAAAACTTTTTATTCGGCCTCATTTCTAATCCTCAGTTAGGCATAAGAGTACTTTATTTTTCTAGACTAAACAATGAAATTGAAAAAACCAAATATCATATCTTACTAGCTAGCATAAATATGGAGGAATTTGAAGAAATATACTTAGAGCATAATGGTAGTAGAATTTTAGTTACCCCTGGTTTATTAATAGACCGTGAGTTTCTTGTCTATTTTTCTGTTAAAAGCAAGAATCATGTCAGTTATTTGTCTCACTAACTTAGGTTTGGCATAGAACATTATATAGCAATATGGGGAATAGAAGAAGCAAGAAATGTTACTATAAAGTAGAATTCACTAGTATTCTATCAGCACCAAGTCGTACTAGTATGTACTCTGATAGAGGAAGACATCTTATCCTTCTATCTCGCCAAAATTATAGAGAGCTTCCAAAATTATCAGAAATCCCCATAACAATACTAAGTTTAGATGATATCCATAAGTTTAGGGCAGTAAAATTGATCACAGAAGAATACTGGAATGGCAGTGATCTACACTTAGTCTATCAAACCAGCACGATAAATATGTATACCAGTGAGATATATGAAGCTCTTCCAGAGCAGGTGACAGATACAAAACACCATGAGTGAAACTACCATTGAAACATATAAAGAACTTAAAAGAGAAAAACAAAAATTAGCAGAAGCCTAGAGAATGGAGAGAGAATTTTGGGAAGTAGCTATGAGAGAAACATAACAGTTAGAAGAAGAAGAAGCCATAAGACAAGAGGATTACTTCCTGGAGAGAATAGATGGCGTAGAACATAATATTGACAATGTGGTGGAACTATGATTCAAATATGAAGCAAGATTATGATAAGAGAGAAAATGGATAGACAAAGCAGAAGAAGCATCAGAGAAGCAAGAGACGGAAAGTGGAAGAAAATGTAGAAACAAAAGAGCAAAAGGTGGATCAGAAAATAGAGATTAAGTTGATCAAAAAAAAGAAAAGAAGAAAAGAAGATAAGAAAGAAAGAAAGAAAGAAAGAAGAGGAAGAAAAAGAAAGAACGAAGAATTGCAGAAGACAGCGACCTTTCAGCAAGAAATAGCCAAATCTCATTGTAAATAGTAATAAAGATATTTTAGATTTTTTAGATCACTTTTACAGTAAAAAGACCTATTTTTCACCACAGTTCACACTAAACCTGTTCACAGAAGTAGCATCCATCAATTTCTCTAATTCATTATATATTTCTCAGTAACAAACAAAGAAGTTTCAGATTTTTGATTACCTGGGGAACCCCCACCCCCAACAGTTTTAAAACTCAAACCTATTCTTTGCAAGTGATACATTATTCAACAATCATCAACACAAAAATAATAAATATATATATCTTATATACACGTAGTTTTCATCAAGTGCGAAACTTCACACTGAAACTTCAGTGTGAAGTTACATTTTACAAAAAATTGATAATATAATTCGATCATTGAAGTCAATAATCTTTTAAATAACCATATAAGAATTGAGCATGCAAAATTTCAACCCAATCGGAGATCGTTTAGCCATTTATCACCACATTCAAATTTTGAGCTAAATCGGATAATCTGTAAACATTGTTAAACAATGTCACGATCAAATAGTTAAAACATCTCCAATTGAGCTAAAATTTTGCATGCCCGATCCTTGCATGGGTATCTAAAAAATTATTGACTTCAATGATCGAATTACGTTTTCGATTTAGTGTAACGTAACTTCACACCAAAGTTTCAGTGCGAAACTTCACAGTTGATAAAAACTGTATATACATGAAAGTCAAGGAACCAAAAGAATCATCAAATACCCCATATTATTGGCTAACTTGTTGTAGGATATTCGATGTATCTAGTTATGGTGGAGATCACAGAATATGACAGTGTATCTTATCTAGAGATGTAATAAGATTACTTTCCTGTTTGTACCTCTTGTACTCTCCTATATAAAGGAGTTGTTTCTTCATTAATAAAGTTACACAGTTTATTCCTCCAAACTACTTTTATATTTTATCGTATTTCCTAAAACACGTTATCAGCACAAGACTCTAGCCCTGTGAATTGATCTCAAAGTAGAAGAATATTGTTCTGGAGAAAACAAGAGAAGAAGAAGATTGTTCTATAATAATCTCAAGTAAGTAATCTATGAACACAACTTCAATTCAAATTCAAAATAACCTACTGTTTTGGGAAATTTAGATTTTTTCCGTAAGAATTTCGAGATAGCATCTTATCCCTCATTTCTACACCGCACATTTCTTAAAGGTGGGAATTTGAAACAAAAAGATTTCCTTAGAATGAAGAGAGTTCCTAGATGAACTAAGAGCATTCATCGTGAACAAAGAAAGTTCACAAAATCGATTGAACAAAAAGTATTCATAAAAGCATCGATTAAAACGAACAAAGAGAGTTCGTAAGACCATATACATTAAAGTAAAAGTCTAATCCAAATATTATATTGAAAAATAAATTAGTTGTTGAGAAAGTCTCTTACGACTGTTAAACTAATATGCCCACCAACTTCGTTGGTATGCCTCTCGTTTGGGGGCTTTACTCTGGCAAGTGAATCAATCGATGAAGTTACATCAACAAAACTCAATTGGAAGACAGGTCTTCTATCAAAACGTCAGGATCTTATTCTCATGAAGGTGGCCTACATGGAAAAAGAAACCTCTGTCAACATAGTGCATGTGTGGGTGACGGTAGTCAGGTGAATGTTTTGCAACATATAGGTTTAGGGTGTCGTCCGGTCAACCGTACGCAGTGGTCAAACCTAGAGGCCAAGGGACATACAAACCCTATCATATGTTGGGCTTGAGGTGACTTGGGTTGTTGGGCCCATTCTTGGTCTAGGAGAGAGGCTTGGATATCTCAACAAGTTTGCTGGGACTTTTGATAATTGTATATTTATGAAAATTTATTGTGCTTAAATTATCTCCAATATTTAGTTCAATTATTTTAGTCTCAGCAATATTAACTTACTTTATTGTTTTATTATCTTCTGTTTTCTCATGGTGTTTGATATGCAAAACTGCATTGACATGATGCTCCTAGATCTAAAAGAGAAGTGGAATAACATCTGGTTTTCCGACTTCAAGCAAATTGCATCAATTAACTATGAGATGCTAAAACTTATATCTATGCTCTAATTATGCAGAATGCAATTAAAGAGTGAGAGTTGAACGAGAAAAACTTCTACACCTTCCATCATTATAGCAATCACAATATCGAAACAATATTGATTGTAATTCGATGCTCAACGAATCACGACATTCAAATAGCCTATTAACCTTATGATGATAAGGAAAAGCTTATGCTCGTGAATAATCATAATTCAAGGAAAGATGGGAACTAAGAGAGTTCTCAATGCAAATTATGAAGCTCACCAAAGAACGGGGCGCAAGGAGCGAAACCCTTAAGTCAAGGAAATTTTGATGAGACAGTTTTTGGTCTCTACAACCGCTCACACAAGGAAGGACGCCGTAAGTTGGCGCATGAAGGTCATGATCGATGACCATGATAGAGGAAGCGCTGGCCATGGATGCCATGGTGACCAAGGAAGTCATGGAGGCTGAGGTACCAATGCCAAAAGAGGCAAGGATAAGACGCACAATGTTTCTCGAATCAAAAGAGTTGTTTATTCTCAAGATGTTTGAGAAGATAGATTTCGGAAATTTTAGGTCAATAGGTGTTGAATACCATTGATAGGTAAAATATGTGAGGAATCCACGGATTTCCAAGATCATCAATTTGAACTATCCAATCCGAATCTACTTGATCCTAGAACACATCAGTTTTCAGAACTGTTTTCTGCGTACTATTGTAAAAATTATTCGACCTAGAAACAGGTCTCGAAAAATTATGACAATTTTCAGAAGTGTTTATATATGTGTCTAGTTTGGACATGCAAAATTTCTTTACATTCTGAAACACCAATAATTCGGCAGAAAATCAAAAAGAAAGTTTGCTCAGATTTTGCGAATTTTAAGATCAAATAAACAATGAAACATAAGATGGAGATAAAGCTAATGCGAATCTCAACATAGTACACTTCAAAATTGGCAGAGAGTTGATTGAAGAGATATTGAATTTTGACTAGAGCTTTATGTTGTCCATGTATAAAGACGTGTGTGCCTAAGTGTTATGTTTTGACAATGTTGGTCAATTACTTTGGATTAGTAAACTTTGATGTATTCTCGTTGACATTATTAATAAAAAGCATTGTATTGGCTTATGAATAATAGGCCTGTCTATATATTTTTTTGTATTATATACATGCTTTATGGTTGGTACAAACCTATCGTCTACTAGGGCTCACCTTAGTAACTTATGATGTCTAGAAAAAGAGATTTCGATAAAGGTATTTGAGCGGATTTTATGTCCCACCTACAATGATCTCTCTTCACCTGGTCATAAGTGAAAAGAGCTACCCAAAAAACTTTAGATGTCCTAGCAAACTTGCAAATTAGTCCATGTAACAATTGGGATAACTAAGAGTGCTCTAAATCTCTGAAAACGCAGAAAAACATAATCCGCAGCACTAACAGCCAGCTTTGATAACAAACTGAGAATTTATTAGAAAGAATCAGAATATGGGTAGTATATGTCTGAAAAGATACAGATGTCTAGTCTTCAGAAACTACCTCCGGATTGTCGATAGCTAATTTCTAGAAAAAGTTGTGCCAATTTTACTGGACAAAGGCCAGAAACAGGGTATAATAGAATCTGCTCTGCAGATCAGTCGACTTCGACGACAAACTGAGATTTTCCTGGAATAAACCAATATATGGATGACATATGGTTGAAAAGTTACGGACCTCTAGTTTTCAGAACTATGTCCGGCTCATTGATATCTATTTTATAGAAAAGGTTATGCTCGTTTTACAAGACAGAGGTCAGAAGCTGACATAACACAATCGACTGTGTATATCACTTGGCTTTGACATAAAAATGGGATTAACTCAGAAAGATCCAGCATATGAGTAATATATGCTTAGAATTCTACGGATATCTAGTTTTCAGAACTTCATCCAAAATGTCAAAAACTATTTTTTAGACAAAGTTATGTCTGTTTAAGTACACGGAGGTCAGCTAGACCCAAGGAAGGCCAAAACTTGAGGAAAACCCGAGGAAAACCTTCGATGGATCAAAGTTGTACCTCGATGGATTGAAAAAACTACCGAGGAAGCCCTTCGATGGATCGAAGGGATATCCCCAGAAAACCAAATTTGGAGTTATTTTTTTATTTTTCCTCATGCAAGACTTGTTTCTTTGCAAGTATTTCTCCCGAGTACTTTGAATGTCTCATTGAAGAGGGGGAATTACATATACTATGTTATGACATAGAAAACTTATATCGACTTTGTGCCTTATCGATTATGTTTCTATATTATGAGAATGGACATGGGTCTTCTCATCATTTATGCTAACAATTTTCAAGTGAGAATGGACATGAGTTCCTTTGCATTATCTCTAATGATTGCGGTATGATTCAAAAATTAGAGAAACTTATGTGTCAGCTAGATGGGCTATGTAAGACAACTAAAAGAGAGTTGTAGAATCAAATCATGTCATGAGAGATGACTTAAGGGATTCAGACACATATAGGCTTTAATACGACAAATTGGGACACCCAAGTCGTGATATGATGATCCGGATTTTGAGAAAGTCAATCGAACATCCCTTCTTTCGAGTGAAAGGAAGCAAGAACTATAGATGGTTCATAAGAGATTGGAGTTGGGCACCATTCAGTGGTGGCTCCATCGTCCAAACGTCAATTAGTGATCGACGCCTCTTCCCCCAAGAGGAGAAAACTAGACACCGAGGATGGCATGCTAGTCTCCTATTCTGCTTATCGAGTTCATGGAAACTCCAAGCCTCAACCCAAATCCTCATTGGTTATTTTCAAAGGCTTATCACTCGTTATTGCAAAGTCCACTCATTCATGAGATTATGATTGAGATCATCCTATGCCAATGACACATATGTTCTCAGTAGTAGAATCTAAGGTGATTCTCTATAACGATTTAACCAACTAGCGGACCACTAAGATGTTTTGTGGTGTTGGTTATAATGCAAACACATTGGTCACGTGTCGTGCCATCGTCTACTCATAATGCTGCTCAAACTTCTAGTTTGGATCATATGACTGCGGGCTCACTACCCGAATCATCCCATTGATAGTCTATTCGACTTAATAATGCTAGAGAGTTTACATCGAAGAAGTTTCGATGACTTATATTGCACATCATTGAGATTTGATATTGGTATCATAATCTCATGCAAAAACTCAAATGGTCTCGCGAAAAATGACTACGATGGTAGCTTGGACATTGGTGATACGCACCAATAATTTCTGCTTTGGGTTATGCAATATCACAGTGCAACTACACTACATTGTCTACAATACACCATCGCTCAATCTTGTTTTGCGCAGCTAGTAATTGTGTGCGAAGATAATATCTCGCACTTACGCATATATGTGCCAAAATTGCTATGCCACAGCACATTATGATGGGTCAATCGAGATGCATGAATACATATGTTAGACACGAGTCTTCAACTGGAATCCGTTATAAGAACCTTGACAGGCGATCTCTTTACCGCTAGTTTTGCGGATTTCACTTTGATGAGACAATCATCCCGTCGTTAGGGGGAGATAAGAACAAGCATGTTCAAATAGGAATGACAAGAAGGGTCGTGTCCTCACTATGTCTCATCATGATCCCCAAACGTTAGAACGTAACAGATTCGATGCTTGATGCATTTCTAGTATCGTGAAAGTGACGAGATCACATATACTTACTGCAAACATGCCTGTAAGGATTTATGTCCTTATTTAAGAGGACATGTCGTCACAAAAAAGAAGTTAGTTATGGCGCTGCCACCATAGAATGTGACATGGTGATGTCACAAAGTGGCATAGTGTCGTCATAGGCCATAAGTTCCGCTGGAGAGCGTAGGAGACCCAAATGTTGGATAAATACTCGTTCAAGGAAGGGAGTGAGTTTGGCACAATATGATCCATTGACCATTGATACTCAACTCCATCATATGGTTATCATTGAGGGACGCCTTAATGTTAAAACCAATTACTCATAATATAGAGATCTCTACAAAGTATAAATTACACTAGTATACATGAGAGCATGGAATTTTGAGACCCATCGAACATATCTACATTGAAACTCCCGAACGTAGTAGCAATTGGCCTACATGGAAAGAAGCGATCCAGATTGAATTATGTTCACTAACAAAGAGAAAGATCGTTGGGTTGGTGATGTCGACACACTCAAGTGTAAAGCCTATCGAAATGGGTCTTTGTTAGAAAGCGTGATGAGAATAAAGAGATTATACTCGCCTCATGGTGCAAGGCTTCTCACAACGCTCTGGAATCGACTACGATGAGATAAATTCTCTCATAATGGATGTCATTACACTCCACTACCTTGTCAGTTTGGTAGTTTCCGAAAGACTTGACATGCAGCTTATAAACGTGGTCATGGTGTATCTCTATGGGAATCTAGAATAAGAAATAGATATGAATGTCTCAGATGGACTTCATTTACCTAAATCAAGTAGCTCTAGACCACAAAGCGCGTTTGCAATGAGATTGAAACGTTCACTAAGTGACTAGATTGGAAAGGGATATGCCCATGCATGTTCATTTATAGGACAAGTTCAGGATTTGCAAAGTGTTTGAAATCTGAATTTGAGATGAAAGATCTTTGAAAGACACGGTTTTGTCTCGAATAAAGGAGTCACAGCTAGTGATGGAAACTTGAGCACCGTAATGATGAGATTTTCCATCATCGGCTTATACTCTAAGATATGTTGCACTTTATGATGATAAAGTGAAGTCTATGTGTACTCTCATGATCTGCTATAGTCTTAACCCTTAGAGGGATCCATTTTCATCCAAGGGATGATGATGAAGACGTGTTAGAGGTTAAAGTGCCTAATCTAAGTGCAAGAGTGTACTTAGCATAATACACAAGACTTAGCTCTTCATTCTTATTGAACTTAATAGCTAGATGTAGCTATGCACCCACGCAATGCCATTGGAATGGTTTAAAGACAATCTTTTAGTATCAAAAAGTATGAAAGATATGCGCTTAATCTATTCCTACAGAGAGGCCATAAAGAGAGTGATGTTGGAAGTAAGGGCACCACAAAGAGAGTGGCGTTGATTTCCCTTCACCCCATACACCAACAATCGTTGTGATGTGTTGGCAAGTTTTGTTGAAGTTGGATATCTCGCTGATCCACACAAAAGTTGTTCCCATGATGGTTACGTCTTTACCATGGGTAACACTGTGATATCTTGAAGTCTAGAGAGCAAACTCTTGTCGCTACATCTTCGAACCATGTTGAGATTATTGATCTAACATGAAGTTGTTATGGAGTGCATATGGTTGAGATCTATAAGTGGACATATCGAAGATCAAGTGCTTTATAAATCACCATTGATGAACCTACATGCATTATGAGGATAATGTTGCTTACATCAAGATGATGAAGCTAGATTACATGTAGGGCGACAACACCAAATATATATCGCATAAGTTATTCTATAGTTAGAAAACAACAGCAATTTCTCAAAGTTATGGTTGACCAAGTTTGATTTGAGAATAATATGGCAGACTTTCTAGGTCATCGGCCAAATTCCACATTTGAGAAGCATGTGTAGAGCATAGGGTTGGTCAGCTTATTCAGCTCATTAAACCATGTTTTTATCCCACTGGATTTTTATTACTTAGCAAAGTTTAATGAGGCAACATGGTTATGTGTCATATCATCATCTGCGATGCTCTGCACTCTTTTTACTTGGCGAAACCAATTTTCTCATGCAAAGGTTTTTGGCTCGGCAAAGTTTTTGATGAGGCATCAATGAAGCAAATAAAGAAGTGTCACCACCATGCACCGGCACAAGGGGGAGCGTTGTAGGATATTTGATGTACCTAACTATGGTGGAGATCACAGAATATGACAATTTATCTTATCCAGAGATATAATTGGATTACTTTCTTATTTGTACCTTTTGTACTCTCCTATATAAAGGAATTGTTTTTTCATTAATAAAGTTACACAATATATTGCTTCAAACTACTTCTATACTTTATCGTATTTCCTAAAACACAACTATACTTTATCGTATTTCCAAAAACACAACTATATTTATCATAATGCTGCAGAGAAACAACAATGTGCTGTAAAACCCCTAATCATTTCATTGATTCAAACAATTGTTATGAATATGTCCAAACACAAATCGGATACATATTTGCGGTATATTGAGCTCTTTAGACATTGCATTATCTCACCAGTTACAAAGTGAATGTACAAAGTGCTAGAAGGAACTTCAAGTCTTCTCAAGGTACAAATATCTGTGAAATATGGATTGTACTCTCTCGAAATGAGAACTCAGGTGGTTATTGTGAAGGCTAAGCATCATTGACTCAGCGGTACCTTTTGCATGTACTTTAACTTGTATCTACCTTGATCAGAAGCAAGCAAATGATTCTTTCAAAATGCTGCTACAAGGATTTCTCTCCTCCACCACGGATATAATAACTGTTTGTTAGTCATGACCTGAATATACAAATTGAGATAAGTTCATATTGATTTAAAAACGAAGTGTGCACTGAAAAAGGGAGAATCAATGCGTAGAGAAAGCAATATCCACTCACTAGCTGCTCAGCTAAGCACAGGATCTTTTCCGTTTGTAGATCTGTTAGCTCCTGCTCTGCTGGTACAAACATCGGACACTTGAATATTATTTTGCACAAATGCCGGCTGTGCAAGTTTCTCGTTTGTTGTCTGGTAATACAAAAGAGAATGTAAGGTTCAATTTGCACAACAGGAATCTAAGAGCAGAAGTGCAGACTCAATTAAATAAACAATAAAAATTTGAAATGGTGAAACAATAAAAATTTGAAACGGTGAAGCACTGAAATTGAATGTTAAGCAGAAGCATATCGATTTTTTTTATTTCGAGTCAATGTATATCAACAATGTAAATCCTACATTTGTTTGATTCATTCTAATGACTTCTCCAAGGGCACTGCAAGCCTTAATGTTGAAAGGAACATCGAAGGCAGAAAGATGGCTGGTCAACATCCATATTCCTTCATAAATGAATAGAGTTAGATATCAATTAGCATGTTTATAACCATGTCTAGATATAGTCTAGCTGTTGAGATTATAAAAACCTATGTCAAAGTTTTCTATCTCAGTTTATAAAGCCTAGGGACATCTCCACCTATGACCAATTGATATTGGGTCAGATGTGCATACTTTAAATCTAAGGATGCCAATGGAGTGATATGCATGCGGCATCAGATTAATAACCAAATTCTATCACATAAAATCAGCACATAAATTTCCTTCACTCCACGGTAAATGCACAAACCTGATTAGACTTTTGATTCATGGAGCTAGTGGCGTTGGTGTTTTGCATCACTTGAAAGTTCATGTTCTGCACTGAATTCTTTGAACCAGAAGTTCGATATGATTCCATATTTTCTACATGACCTCCTGCACCACGAGCACTCGGTCCTGCAGCTGACTTCATAAAGGATCCTCCTGATAGGGGCATTATAGGTGCACGTTGGATCGGCATGGGAACTCCTTGACCAGGAAGCCCAAACATTTGAAGGTTAGATCCTATCATCCCGTTGAACACAGTATGCCCTGACATTGGTGAAGCAGGGAAATGTGCACCTTGCATAGGAGGCACCTGAAGCATAGAATAACTAGAAGTACCACAATTTATGTCAGGCAAACCCATTCCAAAACCCATTCCCAATCCCAATCCCATTCCAACGCCCATGTGAGAGAAATGAGCCATGCGGGGTGCCTGCATGTGTTGCATTCCTGGTGGTAACATCATTTGTGGCATATACAAACCAGCTCCCATCGACATCATCTGTATGGAGATTGAAAAAGGAAATGGAAAAAGAAAAAAGATCATTACAATTGATAACTCTTGGACAGTAAAATGCAATAGCATAAAATGCAGAGGAAGTGAAAGTCAGAGAGTCTGTTTACCTGTACTTGGATTTGAAGTGTCTTCAAATACTCAATGGCCTCATCAAGCATTGAAGCTTTGTCAACCTTGCATAGCCAAATTACAGAAAACATTAACTTATTTTAAACGCCCATGACACTTCACCCATTCAATATGAGCAACCAAATATCTAACATAACAGGATTTTCCAGATATAAGATGAGCTAGTTTCAGATTCTTATGTATAGGCTTTTGCAGACATAACATATGCCAGTTCAAAAAATTCAGTTCCAAAATTGACTATATCAGATCCTTGATTTAACACAAAACATAGAAACCAATCAGACATCATAAATGTCTAGGACGACTTGGCAAGACTAAATCTAGCAGCATAAAGACCAAAAGAGTACCCACCTTATTGCAATTAGGTATGAGTTCTTGTAGTGCACGCATCTTTTCATTTATTCTATCTCTTCGTCTCTGTTCACACTCCAAATCAAGCAGTCAGATGAATACATCTTAAAAACAGCACATTGACATGGATATATCATGTTATGTGTTAAGATTGCTATTAATGCCTTGCTTTCCTTACCCTTTCTGATAAATTATGCACTTCTGCTGCTCTGCTTCTCTTGGAACCCATACCTCGACCATGAGCTACCTTTTTCACACCCACAGATTCTTCATCTACATCCTGCAGGAGGTTTTCATAGTTTATATAAGGGAACGAAAAGAGAAAAAGAACTCCATGAAATAGTTACACCAAGATTTACACTTACTTCACTATGGCATTCAGAGTCATCAGTATCACGAGATTTTCTCTTCAACACTCGAGTTGGATCATCTGAAGCTCTCTCCACGCTATTGCCTGAGCAAACAGAAGAAGCAACCACAGGCTCTATAGCTTTTTCACCATCTGGAAGTCCCCTAGTTCCGCTTTCACAAGGCATATGATTGAAATTTGTGTCACAATTTGTAGAGGCATCCTCTTGATATGCAGCCTTAGACTGTTCAGCAACACGTGGTTCCTCAACACGCTTAGCTGCTGTTGGTTTCATATCAGCTCCAGAGGGCGCTGTGGTATCTTGGCACCGTGAATTTGAGTCCTTCAGTAAACCGCAGCTTGATTCAATCAGTATTGCCTCAGGAGGATTGCTACTAGTTGTAGCTGAAACCTTATCCTTATTTCCATTTTTTACCATCCTTAAGGCACTCGAGCCAGCAATTGCACCAGTATCCTGAAGATTACCTTTCGCAAGAGTAGCTGGTCGTGAAAAATAGGAAAAGTTCACTATGGTTGACTTATTATTACTAAGAGTTGGTGGAGTTTGCTTCTGCATTATCATGCCTGGAAAGCCACCTGCAGGTGAAACCTGAACTGAATTTTTGTCAACAGTAGGATGGGAGACACTACTTGGACTAACACCAACAATATCCGAAGGCCTTGATCTGTGAGATGGAATTGATGCTTGGGATTGCTGTGATGTCACCTGGTACAAATGACTAGTATTAGTTCTGGGTCTTACTGAAGAAAGTTTTGACATATTCCTCTGTCCCAAGGGAACACCTCCATGAGTAGAACTGGTGTTGGACTCCCTAAACATCTGATCAGAATTACTCCATTTATGGACTGATGCGAGATTTCCATTGGTGGAAATCTCATTTGCAGTGACACTAGATATTTCAGGCATAAAGTCATGACTATATTCATGTTGCAGAGGTTCATCAAGGGCATAATTCAACCAAGGCAACATGTCATCATCGTCACTCAAACCCATTTCAATAGATGGCACCGGCAATGGAATTTCATGCACAACAGAGTCCACTGACCCAAATTTCCCCATCTTCCCAGTGGTTCCGTTTCCTACATCTCTATCTCGATACCTGACAGTCTGAGATGGTAAGTTGTTGTTACTAGTAGGACTCTTCCTACCTCTATTGGCCTGACCTTGCATCATAATCTGCCCATTTTCCCATACCAGTTCAACAAAATCACTCATAGGTCTGCATTAAAATCACACAGAGAAAATGAAAACCAAAACAAAAACAAAGCCAAAGCCAAAATATCAAATGAGAAAACAGAACACAATACAATGAGTCAATGACATGAATCAAAACAGGTAAAGCTGCAGACTGTAACAACTAGGATGAACAGAACTCACTCAAAATCTTGATTTGAATCACTCCTCCAATTGGCCATTCGATATAGCTCCGATAAAGGCACGGTGGAAACTGGACTGGTTTGTATGTTATTCAGATATGACCCACAGCTTCAACAACATGGACATTATAGCTAAGCTTCAAAACACAGTAGTTTTGATTGTGAGTGCTGGGTTCAAACTGCCAAGGACCATTAGAGAAAGAAAATTAGATGCTCTGTATATAAATGGAAATGGCAACAGTGGTTGGGAGACGTAAAAGCCCAACCAAAACCCCACTATAAGACAATCCCAGTACAACTTATGGTGGGAAAAAAGATATCATATTCCTTCAACAATTATAAATTTACAGGAGTAAAATCTTTCTTATAATACTACAGTCTATCAGCAAGATAAAATATAAGAACTCCAAACCTGTTTTAATTTTATAAAAAGTGAGCAGTCAAAGTAATTCTTTAATGGCTCCAAAGATCCCACATAACCTCTAAATTAAGCCTCATCTCAGTTAAAAGTTAGTTCTTTTCACTTTGATAATCATTAAACAAAAAAACCCAGAAACCAGATTACATTTCCTTTAAACTAATCACCAAATCCTAAACAAGCACACCTTCAATTTTCGACTCGAAAGATTAAAGGGAACTATTGAACAATGAAGAACAACCCAGAATCCACAGTACCCAAAACACATATAGAAACTGATCACACACAATTAATAATTTCAAATAGAAAGAATTAAAGAAAGAATCAACAAAACGCCAAAATGTACAAAAAGAAACAAACTTTGGGGCAAATCACTGCCTCCTCGAACTAGTCAAGTTTTGTTAATCCACATGGTAAATGATTACAAAGCTCAATACAGTAAGTGAGCTCGAACAAAGAGAAGAGAGAACCCATTTTCATTTCAGAGAGAAAGAGATAGAAGCAATACAAGTTGACGCAGAACACGGCGAAAGGCTAGGCAGACTTGGAGGGAAGGAGGGACCAGTAATGCAGAGAGATGTTGAGGCAAAAAAAAAAAAATTGAAGCTTTAACACATACACACAGAGAAGTTGAGCTGAAAAAACCAACTGTGGCTTTTTAACCATGGTCAAATCTTCTTCAACCTTGGTCAATCTTCTTATTCTTTTTTTTTTTTGTTACAATCTTCTTATTCTTTTTACCTACTTCATTTCCCTTTGCTTAATTTCATTATTATTATTACAAGAGATTAGTCCACATAATCTTTCCGCGTGTAAATCACGCGGAAGCTGCAGGGCAAATGCCCCAGATAATAAAGGGTTGGTGCTAGTTGGGATAGGAATGTAGGACTCGAATAGGCTGTTTTTTCATGTTGAGATAGGTGCATTTGGTGTCCCTATTCTCTGTACTCGAATAGTGCATGATATCCTCTGGGGAATTATATATGTTATCTTATAACATTGGAAGTGGATTTGGGTTATGTAATTGTGCGACTTTATGTTCGGAATTCATAATGCAAAACAACAACATCATTATCACATATACATGAATGATCCATCTTTATGATGTGTTTTTGGCATGGTCCTCTTTTTTCAAGTTCAAGTTATAAAATTGTCATCATGCATGGTTGGAAAATATGGATTAAGGCATTAACAAGTCATTGGAATCATTTAGCATTAGTGTTTCTTGGAAGAAGTACTTTCAAAAGGAAGCATATTTCATGTGCATATTCCAAAGCTAGCATTACTTTCTAAAAAATTATTTTCAGGTGTTATAAGTGATTTCTTAAATTTTCTCAAAATACTTTGTATTATATCTAATTACCTTGAAATTAATAGAAGTACTTTTTCTAGATTGCAAGCACTTTTAAAAGTCATACCAAACAAGCATATTGACTTGCTCATGCTAGCTCTTTAAAATCTACTTCCCCCTCATATCTGGAGAGCCTTTCATACTTCTTCTCTAAAAGCTAAGTTGATTCTTTTGCAATTTCTTAATTATCTGTGACCGACACAAGTGAGGTTATTGGTAATAAGAGCATCCCCAACATTAAAGTCAAATTCAATAGTTATATTTGTCAAAAAGCAAAACCGTAGCAAAAAAGTAGGAATTGAAGAGAAAGAAAACAATTTTTAGTTAAAATCTCTCCTAAATATGACTAGAATTTTTAACAAAAAATTATATTTAACTTATTTTTAGGATATCTGTTGAAATATTATGATGAAAATTAGTTAAATTTAACTTTATATTTAAATTAACAAAAATATTGGAGATGTTCTAACAAGAATTCCAATATAGAGAAATTTTAGATTGGTAGAAAAATATGAGTCTAATTAATCAGACCAATCATTTCTATGATAATCTTTGTACGCGTCGGCGGCAACAAAACATGCTCAAATAATGTATTTATATATAGATTAGAAACGTACTTAGGAGATCATCCTCAATCTAGCTCGGAAAACAATGAACCAAAGATTGTCAATCAAAATCAAATCCCCCAAGTAGAATCTGAGGTCATCTCACGTACACAAATGAATAATTGAGTGGAAATCGTCTTACTTGTGCTTCATTTAGCCAAGGCAAAGAAAATGTCGCAGCTGGCCTTCCAATAGATTCATTGAATCATGTTAGGATTTTTCAGTAGGTGTGTGATGTATAATAAAGCCAGCAATCAGGAGACACCTAAATCAGACTTTATAATAAGTAGGATCCACCGAGTTATAAAGTTAATGCAACAAAACAAAGTGATGCGATAATATGTAAGTGTTAAAGAAATTATACTTAGGAATAGAGATTTCAGTAATTTTTGATTATTTGAGAATATTAATTGTAATTTATATATTTAAAGTTTTTTATTAATGAATAAACAGTTTATAATTTTATTTATTACATATCTGTCTATTTTTTAATGTGTTATCAGTACATTCTGAATTGATAACGAATCATTACCACAGAGTAAGAAGAAGAAAAAACTTAAATCCTGAACACCTAAAAATTCACCACCAACCACCACCATCACCGACCACCATCACTGTTACCATCGTCGAAACTTGACTTGGCATAAAAATCATGACGCCAACTCCAACAAGAACCAGTCAGATTCCAAAAATGAAGGAAATTCTTCACACTACTCCATCTGACAAGTATCCATGTTTTAAATGTGGCTCTACTAAGAATATGCACAAGTAATGTCATGCAAGTAAGAAAATCCAGAACATCTACAAGAGGCACAAACAATATTTAGCACAAGACCCTAACTTAACTTTGTTGGGGGAGACTATGAGATGGAAAAAGATGTTGATGTCAATCTCATTGTAGCAGACAACAAGAAAGAGAGTCTTGAGACTTCTTATTTTGATTAAGTCTATGTATTGGATTGTTATTCCTGCTATGTAATCTTTCAAGTTTAGTTTTTGACTTGTTTAATCATGTTTTTGAGACTTTGTTTTTAGTCGTTTTGGAATAAGACATCTTTGATCTAATTTAGTTGGCAAGTAATAAAATTTCTCTATTTATCAGTTTTATGAAAGTGTTGAAAATTTTATTTTACCTTATAATGCATAAATGGTTCGTGATATACAATATTCCATGGCACTATGACATCAATAAACAAAAAAAAAGGAAGTTTTGTTTTTAGACGTTTCCACTCATAGAGAGCAATCCTCAACCCATCGAACTAATCACCCTGAAACTTTTTGGCATGTATTTTGACCCGTTAAAATTTTTGCCATGTATTTCTTTGACCTGTCGAAGATGGTCACTCAGACCCGTTGAGCCAGGTAACCTGAACTCGAACTTGAACAATTTTGACTCGTCAAAAATTCCTTTGACTCATCGAGGTTCGTAGACAGAAACGATGTTGTTTTGATGTTGTTTGTACATCAGTTTTGCTTTGCCATGTCAAGCGCTCTATAAGGGTCACAATCCATTGAAAAATATTTAACTATTCACTTAGAGTGTTTGCCATATCTTGAGTTCAAAAATTGATTAATATACATTCTTTTGTAGATGTTTGAATGCGAGATTGAGTGTTTTGTAGCTAGTGATACTACGTACCCATACTATTCTGCAGAATAAGCAATTGTTTATGGATCTTATGCCATTTAGTTCCTCGATGGCAACCATAATTCGTTCAACACCGGTTATACAAGGGTGTGGTTCAACACAATTCTTATTGCCACATGACACTCGAATTTACGTCACTAATGCCTTATACGCGCCAAAGACCAATTGAACCTTACTAAGTTTTAAGAACATTAGTGTCAACGATTTTCATTTAGAAATATACTGTGAGAATGGAAAATATTTTATGTGTAACCTCCATAGAATATGGCAGAAAGCTCATTCTAGAGAAGTTTATGAGCATTCACAGTGGTTTATATCTTACTACAATTCGGATCATTGAATCCAATGCAGTAAATCACACTACTGTGTATGACACTGCCTCATATAAGCTTCGGTATTATCGTCTGAGTCACCAAGGTTGCGATATGATTATCAAGATATTGAAAAATTCACATTGTCATCCATATTTTAGAGCAAAGAAGTATGTATGAATACCAAAAATCATCGATTTAGATGGATGGGAAAATATGACTCCTCTCAGTCTAGGCACGATCTCAAAGAAGAGTACATCACCATCCCAGCCATCTAGTATTGAGGTGTTGTGCGTTATCCCACTAGATTCCTTCGTGGCAATCTTTGATGCACACCGCTCGTTTTGCAAAGGTTGTTCATTAGCAAAGTTACATACATGACATTCTTTTGTTGTAGACACAACTAAGAACATTCCATTCTTACAACGAATCCAATGTGACATTTGTGAACCTATGAAACCTGAATGCAGACCATTTAAATACTTTATGATTTTGGTAGATGCATCGACGCATTGGTCAACGTTGCTTTATTATCTACAAAGAATGTTGCATTTGCAAAACTCCTACCTCAGATCATTAAGCTCCGGGCTCACCACCTGAATCAACCAATCAAGTCTATTTGATTAAATAATGCATGAGAGCTCACATCAAAGTCTTATGATGATTATTGCTTGTGTGTTAGGATTAATGTTGAACATATCATTCCTCATGTTCATTCACAAAAAGGTCTTGTAGAAGCACATATCAAGTGGTTACAACTTGTGGCATGGGCTTTGGTGATGCACGCCTGTCTCTGCATGAGGCTATGCAATTTTACATGCAATTGTGCTTATTCGTTTCAGACTTGTTGCCTATCAACCATTAAGTGTGTACCAGTTGGTAACTGGATATGAGCTTGATCTTTCACACTTACGCATCTTTGGTTGCGCGGTATACGTGCTTATTACGCCTCTACTGCGTATAAAATGGGTTCTCAGAGACAATTAGGTATCTATGTTGGTTATGAAACTCCAAAGATTATCCGCTAGTTAGAACCTTTAACATGAGATCTATTTACTGCAAGATTTGCAGATTGTCACTTTAATGAAACAGACTTCCCGCCATTAGAGGGAGATCAAGAGGAATGATTCTATTCCAATTGAACATCAGGAATTAACGTGGTCAAATCCCACTATGCCTCATCATGATCCCTGCACATCTCAGAGTGAGATAAAAGTGCAAGGCATTCTCGATCCTCAAAATGTGAGAAATTCGATGTCTGACTCTTTTACTGATAACACGAAAGTGACGAAATTATATATATCTGCTGCAAGTGTTCCTACAAGGTTGGAAGTCCCTAGAATTGGGCAAGTTAACGCCACTTCTGGTCAGGGCAATGTCCTTGATGCCCACAGTGGGACTGTGGCGCCAATTTCAGATACCACCCGTAAGAGGGAGACACCAAGAAAATCCACAGATAAGCTGCAAGTAAAAAGGCCGGCTATTCAGGCACAAAATGATCCATGTGTCATCAACACTGTGAATCATTCACATGAGATAGTTTATGACCACAGTTATGTCCTAGAATCACAATTGGAAAACTGGAGAATGTTTCAGTGTCAATAATGATGTCAAAGAACATAGAAATCTCAATACAAGTGCACACGTTATTAAGATCTTCCATGTTAGTTGATGATGCATTTGCATATTTCATCGCTCAGGAAATCGACGATGAAATAAAACCTCACTTTGTTGCGGATTGGATCAACGTGTAGCAGATTGGCCAAAATGGAAAGATGTAATACAGGCTGAACTAAAATCTCTTATAAAAAAGCAAGTTTTTAATCCGGTAGTGCTATGTCCACCGAATGTTAAGCTAGTTGGACATAAATGAGTCTTAATTATGAAGCGCAATGAAAAGAATTATGTCTTGCTATATAAAGATAGACTAGTAACGCAAGGATTTTCTCAACGCTATGATATTTATTATGAGGAGACGTATTCTCTGGTGAAGAATATGATTACTTTCTGTTATCTAGTCAGTTTGGTAGTGTCCGAAAAACTGAGTATGTAGCTCGTGAATGTGGTTACAACATATCTCTATGGGAATCTTGATTTAGATATATACATAGAAGTGCAAGACGGCATAGTTTTACCCAAATCAAGTAACTCTAAACCATAGAGTGCTCAAGTGATAAGATTGAGACGTTCACTATATGCATTGAAGCAATCCGATCAGATGTAGTACACACATTTAAGTGATGATAAATAAAAAATCACCCTCAAAGATAACCCTATTCATGAGCAAATATATGAATATAGTAAATGACAAATAAGGGTCATTACCCGCAAAGGATTGGTGAAACTGAGACTCAAGAACTCAAAAAATAAAAAAGATGCAAAAGCCAGAAACCTGGCAAACTCGACTATTGGACACAAACAGATTTACAAACAGTACTTACATTACCCCAAAAATCACGAAAAATTTAACACAAAACACTAGACTCAGGCTTAGTTTGGGATTGAGGTGAAAATATTGAACTTTTGAAAAATACAGTTTAGAAAAGACAACCATTAACTTGCTTATTTCTAACTGTAGTTTTTGCACTTAAAAAATAAAAATAAGCAGTTTTTCTTATTTTGCCAAACATTCATTCTATCAAAATAGTTGATAATAAGATGATTTAATCCTAAAAACTCAACCGCAAATGAGGCCTCAATGGCGGACTACCACACAAAAACTGAGGGTGTTCAGAGTTGATTTGGTTGCCAAAATAATTCGGCCAAGCTACATCTAATGTAGAAAAAGATAAATTTCAGAAAGTAAATTGTTAAAGAAATCAAATAGAGATGAATGTTAGGAACTTCTCTCCACCCTAAATATGCTTGATCTACCCCAAACCCAACTTTAACAACAATGAATGAATGTTCCCATGCATGAGATATAATTAAGTCAAATACATATTACACTCTTTTACTTGGCATGTTATCCGGATTGAGTACCTGACTTAACGTGATCTTAAATTAGGAGATAAGGTACTATGACGGGTTATGATCTACCTAACCTAAGTCATTAGGATCTGTAGAGTGACCGAGAAACAACAAGATTTCAAGAGCTACTATGATGAGTACTCTTACATCACCAAGGAATAGCTTCACATAAGAGCTTGTTTTATCTCTATAGAATATGTAATGATATGATGATCATGTACACATCCAAGACAATTGATCTTATCACATGCATCTAAGTTAGCCATCGAAGAGGCATATAATAGAAATCATTAATGATTAAATAGTGAAGTATAACTCATTCAAAAGTTGTCATCACAAGGGGTTTACAATCGAAACATATCGAGGGCTTCGATCAGCTCCTAACTAGGGAAGTTTAACTACTCATAGTTGAAAGAATACAATAGAAAAATATGATGGAGAATGAAGAATAAACCAAAAACTCTAGAATTCTCGTCTTGCAATTCCAACGGATCAAGAGCCAAGTCTCGACGGGTCGAGTAATGACGATTGGGACTTCCTTGGCAACAACGTTCTTCTCTTCTAAGACTTCTCTCTCTAAAAATCAGAAACCCCCTCTTGCATCCATAAATTTGGCTTATATAAGTATGATCTAGGGCCTCTCCTCATCAAATTAGGGTTGAGTCATCATCTCTTGGACTATCCACGTCACCAATACTTATTCCAATAGAATTCTCCTTTTATTGCTCTTTTTTGTATTTTCCTCCAAATAACCTAAATAAACAAAAACATAATTAATTAATAAAAACTAAACAAATAAATAAAGTATTTTCAGAATAATTAAGCACAAGAGAGTTGCATATTTATGCAACTATCAAAATACCTCACACTTAACTTTTGCTAGTTCTCGAGCAAAACACTAAACTAAGACTCTGAAAAGACTTAATAGTTACATAAATTACAAAACTTTAACGGCCTTAAGATTTTGTCTCAGCAATCTTCTTAATATTGCAACACCAAGTTCACATGATAGTTCAATTCAATCCATAAAAATTTGGAAGGTTAATATCAATGCATGGAACACATATAATATGTAAGACGAAGACATAATCATGATAAATATAAAGCTGTAGCATGCCATGAACAAGTCAAGATTCAACCTCACAAATGTATGCTCTCATAAGTGTTTCTCTCAAAGTATATCTAAAGTTTTCACTCAACTCAATTACTTATCAAATGAACCAAACTATATGCTCAACTCTTCTGACTAATCTCCACATATCAAAGGCTGCCCATCTTGGGGATCCAAAAGGTCTTTCAAAGGTTGTAATGGGGCTAGGCTCATGGGTTTATAGAACAAGGATATGGAGTTCAAAGAAAATAATTCCTAAAACCTAGTAAAGTACATAGAATAATAGACTTTTCTCGCATTTTGCAACCATTGAATTCTCTCCATATATGTCACTATTGTGACCGAATTTCATCTTGTTGGGCATGCACTTCATTCTTTTCATCAATAGGTAAACTGAGTATCAAGGTAGCACTCACAAAAGAACAAAAAAAAAATTCTTTGTACACCGATTTTTTTAAAAACAGTTAGCTTAATACCCCACACTTATTCCTTTGCATCATCTTCACAAACTTTCACCTTGATTTTCATGTATATGTCTCATGTATAGCTCTACTAAGTCCTAAAACAAATGTAGAGATATAACTAATCTAAGATTCAAGATTAGGAATATGCAGGTGATGTGGTTAACTAAGGGGTGCACATCTTGTGCACACAAAATATGGGACACATGTTACATATGGCCATAGTGGTAGATCCTAAGTGCCTTTATCACTTCCTCATTCAAGACATATATTGACTATAAACTTTAAAAAGCACAAGAACAAGTTCTAGTAATCTCTAGAGTCTATCAACTTAATCTGCAATAAGTAATTGACACTCAATCAAACAAAGCATGTATATCACATTTAGGCTCAATCGCTCACAGTTAAATAAATCTCAACAATGTCCAAGCATGCTCATAGATTTGTACCATGTTAACTTGTTTCTACATCCACTACACATTGGCATGCACCATACATCAAGATTAACCAAAGAAACTCAAATAACTTAGTCACATGTTTCACTTTTAGTAACAAATTCGGAAGATATAATCACATTATGGACTAGTTAAGGGCTCCGAAGACTAAAAAAGAAAAATCAAAATACTATTTTTGCATTGCTTTTCTAGACACTTTTTATTTTTGTATTTTATTTTTCATATAAGACACCAAAACACACAAGAAAAACTCAAAAATTCCAAAAACTGATGCAGAAATCCTTCCGCAACGAACTAGTCATCGAAAAAGACCTATTCATCTTTGACGGGTCGAGAGAACTTCTCAACGGGTTGAAAGACACCTATTGTCTCATTCTGTACCTCTTTTCGATGGGTCGAGAAAAATTATCGACGGATCGAGACTTTGATAACGAAAAGTCAAGAAAAACCTAAAAAAAACCTAAAATGAATTCAACGGGTCGAACAGAGCTTCGGGATAACTCCAAAGTGACTCCATAATTCAAAAAACTTGACTCTAAATGAAAAATTTATACATAGACGCCAATAATATGATATAAATCCCTACTCCACACTTGAAATTTACATTTTCCTCAATGTAAAACAGAATTAAAGCATGCAACACATCAAACAAGCATGGAATGGAATACATAACACATCACAAAACACATTAAACATGGAGAAAAATAACAAAGGAGAAGAGTTAAGAATGCAAATCTGGTTTCCAAGTTTCTCCATCAACATGGGTTGCTTCCTAACCAGTGCTAAGTTTAGCGTCTTCAACCAGACGGTGCAAACCAGATTTAATCCTCCGGTGAAGGATCTTGGAGGGGTAATTCCTCCACATCTCCCATCACTGGCTCATAGAATGGCTTGAGCCTATGGCCATTCATTTTGAATGTAGTGTCATTCCTTGGATTTTGATGTTCAACTGCACCATGAGCAAACACATTGAGTACAATAAAAGGTCCACTCCACCTAGGTCGAAGCTTACTTGGAAATAACCGTAGGCGCGAATTGAATAGCAAAACCTTTTGTCCCACAATAAAAAAACTTTCCCTTAATCATCTTATCATGAAATGTCTAGGTTTTCTCCTTGTAAATTCAACTAGACTTATAGGCATTGTTTCTTATCTCATCAAGCTCATTCAGTTGTAACTTCCTATGAACACCTGTAGCATCAATGTCAAAATTGAACTATTTAATAGCCCAATATGCCTTGTATTCAAGCTCCACCGGAAGATGACATCATTTCCCATAAACCATCTGATAAAGAGACATCCCAACCGGTGTCTTGTATGTTGTTATATATGCCCACAACGCCTCATCCGAGCGTTGACTCTAATCTTTACGGGTTGGTCTAGCAGTCTTCTCCAGAGTTTGCTTGGTTTCCCTGTTGGATACTTCTACTTGCCCACTTGTCTGAGGATGATAAGGTGTTGCCGCCTTATGATGAACATTGAATTTCTAGAGCAAAGCTGCAAAAAACTTGTTACAAAAGTGGGAACCTTCATCACTGATGATGTACTTGGGAGTGCCAAATCTAACAAACAGTGATTTCAAGAACTTTAAGACAACAGTAGCATCGTTAGTCAGAGTGGCCACTGCCTCCACCCACTTTGAAACATAATCAACAACAAGTTGAATGTAAACATTTCGCTGAGAGATAGGAAAATGACTCATAAATTCAAACCCCACACATAAAAAATCTCAACAACTAAAATTGGGTGTTGGGGGATTTGATCTCTAGGACCTAAGTTACCTGTGAGCTTACACCTCTCACATGACTTATGGAATTCATGTGCATCTTTGAACAAAGTTGGCCAAAAGAAACCACTCTCAATTACCTTCATTGCAGTCTTCTTTCCAGCAAAGTGGCCTCCACTTACATGTGAGTGACAAAAGGATAGAATGGATTGAAACTCAGTTTCAGGCACACACCTTCTTATCAATAAATCTGGACAATGTTTCCATAGATAAGGATCATCCCACACGTAGTGCTTAGCTGTCTTCACCAACTTGTCCTTTTGAGCTCTACTGTAATCACTTGTTATTTTTCCTGACATAAGATAGTTAACAATATCCGCATACCAAGACTCAGAAATATTAAGAGCAAAAAATTTCTCACCCAAAATGCTATCACACAGAGGCAATGAGTCATCCTCTGCATTGGATCTATAAGTGATCAGGCTCAGGTGATCTGCCACCACATTCTCAGTGTCTTTCTTGTCTTTGATTTCAATATCAAACTCTTGAAGTAGCAGCATTAATCTAATCAACATGGGCTTTGCATCCTATTTAGTCATCAAGTATCGCAAAGCAGCATAGTCAGAGAAGATAATCACTTTAGGTGCTTGTATGGTGGGCACAGTTGTCAGAAGCTCCTTGAGCTTGTTGAATGCCTTCAAGCACTCATCTGTGAAGTTGAAAGCTATATCTTTCTAGAGTAATGCACACAATGGTCTGGATATCTTGAAAAAATTCTTGATAAATCTACTATAAAATCATGCATGTCCAAGAAAAGATCTCACCTCATTCATAGTTGAAGGAGGGGGTAAAGTACGCACATTATCAACCTTATCTTTACCAACCTCAATGCCCCTAGCAGATACCACATGACCCAAAACTATACTTTATTCTACCATAAAGTGACACTTTTTCTAATTCAAAACAAGGTTAGTCTCCACACAATGTTTCAAAACCATAGATAAATGATGCAGATACATGTCAAAAGAGTCACCAAAAATAGAAAAATCATACATGAATACCCCAATGATTTTCTCAACCATGTCTGAAAATATGTTCATCATGCATCTATGAAACGTCGATGGTGCATTGCACAAACCTAAGGGCTTCTGTCTATTGGCAAATGTGCCAAATGGACATGTGAAGGTGGTCTTCTCTTGATCATCTCGATGGATGGAAATCTAGTTGTAATCCAAATAACCATCCAAGAAGCAATAGAAAGCATGACATCTAAGACGCTCTAACATCTAATTAATAAAAGGTAAGGGGAAGTGATCATTACGTGTGGCTGCATTTAGTTTGCAGTAATCAATGCAAACTCTCCATCTAATTTGAGTTCTTTGTGGCACTATCACATTCTCATCATTTTTCACAACTGTGATACCAGAACGCTTTAGAACAACCTGCACAGGACTAACCCATTTACTGTTAGAAATAGCATATATGATACCTGCGTCCCTTAGCTTAATTACTTTCTTCTTCATAACATCCATCATTAGAGGTTTAAGCTTTCGTTGAGCTCCCCTTGTGGGCTTAGCTCCCTCCTGACGATATATTCTATGAGTGCAAAAAGTATGAAATATGCCCTTGATATCTGCTATGGTCCAACCAATTGCTTCTTTGTATTCCTTAAGAACAATTAGCAATTTCTCTTCTTGCAATTGGGTTAGCTTTGACAAAATAATAACTGACAAAGTGTCACTGATTTCCAAGAATGCATACTTCAAATGCTTAGGTAATGACTTAAGTTCAAGTTCAGGGGCTACTTCAATGAAAGAGCGGAGAGTCTTATCAAAGACCGGTAGTGGAATGGGTTTGGAACCTTTACCTATTGGCACAAATGGTTTGGACTCCAGTTAAACAATCTCTTCATAAAATTCATCCTCCATGGCCAAGTCTTGAAAAGACTCAATCCTTAGACACCCATCATCCTCACACCACATTCTTGAAGGTTGGTACTCAAGTTTGGCCTCAAGCTCGTCCAACTCTTCTCTGATCCGATAAGTTTTAACGGGTCGAGGGTTTCGTTTAACCTGTTGAACAGTGGCTGCTGGAATGGTTTCAACACTAACTTCTATGGCTAACTTCAAAGCATGTTCTTCCATTCATTATTGGATATATTCCTGCATGAAACTATCAAACACATAAATTTAATAACAAGAATAATCACTAGCATTACCCAAATGCTTCATGGCTTCAAAAATATTGAAGTGAATCTTCCTTTCATCAACCCCCATGGTGAGAGTTCTCTCATAACAATTAATCTTTGTTTGGGTTGTCCTGAAGAATGAATGACCTAAAATTAATGGAATCTCATAGGGCATTGGTTCTCTTTCCATCTCCAAGATGAAGAAGTTCACTGGGAAGATCAAGTCACATACCTGCACTAAAACATCCTCAACAACACCTAATGGGTAGCAGCTAGATCTATCAGCTAATTTAAAAGTTAACAATGTGGATTGTAATTGTTGTGACAGGTTCAATTTGTTATAAATATAATAGGGCATCAAATTAATAGAAACACCTAAATCCAATAAAATATTAGGAACCAACAATGAAACGCTCTGGATCCTCCATCTTGGGGGGGGAGGGGGTGTAGCTTTCTTTGTAGCACAACAGACATTTTCTCGCTCAAAGCTACCATCTCAGCTGGCATATACTTTCTCTTAGTTGTACAAAGTTCCTTGAGAAACTTTGCGTATTGTAGAATTTTCTTAAGTGATTCAAGTAGAGGAATATTCACTTGAACCTTTCTGAAGATTTCCAAGATGTCATTGGCCTTGTCCTCCACCTCTTGCTTTCTCAACCTATTAGGAAACGGAACTGGAATGTCAGTAGAAGAAGACAGTTTAGAAGATACCTGCCTAATTTTTGTAGTGGTCTAAACGTTGGCTCCACGTTCATTCTCGATGTGTCGAGTTGGGGTTTCTGGAATGTTCTTCGATGGGTCGAGATTTTTCTATCGATGGGTCGATTACATTGAAAGGACCCAACCCCGATTTAGTTGCCTAAACCGAAATTAGGCCCTAACGACATCACAACTTACAAATTTTGCCAGAGTTTACTCAATAAAACATACAAACCAAAAACCTGCAAGAAAATTACAATTCACAAATAAATTCCCAGACACACCGTGTACCACTATTGTCCATCCGAATTTCTCAAAATCCATATATATAATAACACTCAAGGTTTACAAGAAATCCAGAAAATATTCAGGAGTATAACTCAAACTGAACAACACTACACAAGTATTCAGAGCGACTTCTAATAACAAAATATACAAGACTAGCAGGTTACACCAGGAACCTACTAGAAGGAAAGTGTGATTTGAACTCTAGGCCTCCTGCGATGAAGTGCAACCACGGGAAAGATACTGCAATCTGGGCGGCAAAAACCGAAAAACCCAGAGAAAAGCATATAAATAATAAAACTGTTAGAGTGAGTGGACGTAAATCATAATATGCCGAATAAATAAATCCAACATGCATTTCACAATAAATGCACATAAAATCATGCGAGTCAAAACAACAAGCCCATGTCAAGTGCTCATAAAGACATAACTCTCCTGGCTACTGTGTGTGTGGAGGCAGTAACTTGAGTACATTTCCCTCAAAGTTACAATACGCCCGGGTCAAGTGCTCATAAAGACGTAACTCTCCCGGATACTGTGAAACACGGGTCAAGTGCTCATATAGACGTAACCCTCCCGGAGCATCTCGGGGATTAGCCGAGAGGCCATAGCATCGATGCATCATATATCCATACTCAGTGTAGAAACAAATCACATGTGCCTCTAAATCAATGTATGCTCATAAAATGCATAATCATAAATGCATAACATAAAAGCATAATCGTAAAGCATACTCATAAACTCGCAAATCCACTGTGGAAATCAAAGTATGAAAATCAACGTGGGATAAAATGTCCACTCATAAATAACAGCTAGCCCTGAGGCCCAGCGGAAGATCCTTCGCCAAAAACTTGATCTTGATCATCTGAATAACATGGATACGATCAATACATATTCGATTTCAACATACGGAGCAAATACTTCAAGAACCCTGCGTTCTCGAAAAGCGTATCGCTCGAAATATCAACGAGGATAACAAAATTCCTAAAATACACCCAAACAACCCTCGTCCCAAATTAACACACTCAAATCAACTCGAAAACCTCACGACTACAATCGGGGTGCGATTACGAGCAAAACGACATAAAAATCTCCAAAACCACAAAAGTCAACCCCTCGCCGGAGCTCCGCTGTTGACCATCGCCGCCGCCGCCAGCGGGGCGTAAACGGTGACCAACTCTGACGAACCATACATCAAATTGACCCTCTCCTAAAGCCCAACCAAACCCCCAAAACCATAAATCCAAACAATAACCACCGTGGCTGGAATTTCCCTTGAAATTCCAAGGCCGAATCCAATTCCAGCAACCACCACGGGCTACCCCAAAAACTCCTCCTTATCCCAAATTAATCACCCTGAAATCTTCAAGAGGTTGAGAGGAACCAAACCCCCAACCAACCCGACACTAAAACTCGCCGGAAACCGCCACCCAATTCTGGCGAAATCCACGAACTTCACCGAGTTCGAACTCCCTCAAAACTCTACCAAATCTCACAAATGAATAAATGAATCAATAGGAAATCACAAGGGCTTTCTATCCATACCAAGAACACGGCCAGAAGTGGTCGGAATTGACGGGTCAGACGGCGGCAATGAAACGGGTCGGTGGAGGAAAACGTGTCAACTCGGTCAACTCGGTTCAAATGTATGATTTTCCAATTTTTACGACTATTCGATATTTATACGTCGCGAACCGACCAAACCCACTACTCGGATGACTCCAACACAATCGAATAAGTATGACTAACTCAACTTCAAATATTCATTTTATATTCTCTGATTACCTGAAAAATCCTCTGAAAAATCCTCTGAAACCTCCTACGAGCTCGAAATCAAATCTTCAACAATTTCCGCGAATGAACTCAAACCAAATTCTTGCCCGATAATTTAGTCGTTAACAAACCACATATGTACAATCTACTCGCGATAATCACGTGTCGTGCTGATAATCACATACTCAAGGTTCGGGTTGTTACATACATGCTTCTTTCTAATTTTGGAACAACTTTCTACAGGTTGAGACTTTGTTCTCGATGGGTCGAATGATTGCTACTGTGAGTCCTTGGACTATGTCTCGACAGGTTGAGAGTTTTGTTCGACCCATCGAGCTAGAGATGTTGGAAAGTTCCTAACAGGTTGTCAAATACAATTTTCTCTATCACATGTTCCTCCAACGTTTTTGACCTCTTTTTAGGCTCTGGAACTAGCCCCAAAACCTTCCCACTCTTCAATTACATAGCATTCACCTTACGCTCATTCCTTGGGTTAGGTTTTGTTTTGCTTGGAAGTGCTCCAAAGTTTTGTTGAGTCAACAATTGATGCACTTGACTCATCTGACGCTCAAGGAGTTCAATTGATTTCCCATGTTTTCGAGTTGTTGCCTTGATCTCGTTATGGAAAACACTCAATTCTTGGTGAGAGGCACTATTCTCCTCCCTATCTTTCTTGTTGTCAAACATCATTTGTTGAATCAATGCCTCTAAAGTTGAAGTACATGTTGATGTTTGAGGTGGTAGAGCTTGATATTGTTGTTGTGCTTGCCTCTAGCCATATTGTTGTTCATCCTCTCTAGGTTGTCTTGGTGGAATTCTGGTGGGTTAGATAGAGGGTTAAGCACATTGTTGCTCATATAGATGAGAAGTGGATGATATCTATTTCCTCCATAAATATTGGAAGGCCTTCCAACAAAATTTGCATCCTCTTCTTCCCCTTCTGCTTTAAACTTTGGGCAATCTTCTACTAAATAATCTGTAGCTGAACATAAAGTACAGACTACCTGAGCTGCAATAACTGTTGTCTTCTTATTAACTTTCAAGGCACTGGCAATCAAGGCTATATCGTTCTCCATAGAACTCAACCTCTTTTTCATGGCTCTATCTATTATAACTACATTTAAAGACCTTCTACTTGCTCCTATTGTTCTATCTCTACACTAAAACTTCCTTGAATTCTCAGATTGGTTCTCCACAACTTCCTTGGTTTCAGTTCCAGCCATATTTCACCAATTTCCCACACAAGCATAGTCAAATTTTGATCTGTTAAAAGAATCAAGTCCTTCATAAAATAACTCCATCTGGGTGTTAAGATCAAATTTATGATGAGGAAATTGTTGAAGTATGACTGCAGGCTTCATGTAATTCATCTCCATCTCCATCTTTTTGCCTGAATGTACTGATCTGCTCCTTCAGATATTTGGTGCAAGATGTTGAGTAGAATGCCTTCATGAAAGCAACACCCATCTTTTCCCATGTATCAATCGAATGATGAGGCAATGAGTTGAACCATGCTTTTGCTTGCTCCTTGAGTGAGAATGAAAAGAGAATAAGCTTAACAACATCTTCATCTACAGTTGTTGACTACTGAATCCTGTACAATGCTGTAAACTTATTGATATGGTCATGAGGGACTTCAGAAGGAGTGCCTCTAAAGTGTGGTAGGTTCAAGATGAGAGATGGAGGAATTGCGTAAGCCCCCAAATTCTCTAGTAGCACAACTGGTGAGGCTGCAACACATGTACGCGGAACAAATGACTCTTTAAGTTTCTGGTTGTTAGCCATTGGTGGTGGTGATGACGGTGGTGGTGAGATATGCGGTTCTTCCTATTACTCAACCTCTGACTTAGAATGGTGTTCAGGCTCAGACTCTTTACCACCACTGCTACTTGCATTCACTTGTTGTCTCTGTTGTCTCCAATTTTGTCTTGTTGATCTCTCAATCTCTAGATCAAGTAACAGTGGTTCAGAGCTTGTAGACTAACGTGTACGCATACACAAAGCTCATGCACAAAATAAATAATGTAAGACTAGAAATAAAAAAGAAAACTAAACAACACAAAACTAAAAACAAAAGACACAATTAAGACTTAGAATTAAACAATCTTCGGTGACACAACGCCAAAATTTGATAGGTGAAAAACTACGTTCAAAGATAACCCTATTTGTGAGCAAATATATCAATACAGTAAATCAAAAATATGGGTCATTACCTACAAAGGATTGGTGAAACTAAGACTCTAGAACCCAAGAAACACAAAAGATGCAAAAGTCATAAACCTGGTAGACTCGACCACTAGACACAAACTATTTTACGAACAGTACTTATACTAATCCAAAAATCACAACAATTAACACAAGATACTAGACTCAGTGGGGGATTACAATACAAAAATTGAGAGTGATCGAAGTTGAATTGTTTGCCAAAATAATTCGGCCAAGTTACAGCTAATACAGAAAAATATAAATTTCAGAAAAATAAATTGTTCAAAAAATTAAATAGAGATGAATGTTAGAAACTTCTCTCCCACTTTCATGCACAAGTTTGGCTTATATAGGTATGATCTTGGGCCTCTCCTCATCAACTTAAGGTTGAGTCATTGCCACTTGGACTATCCACGTCACCAATCCTTATTCCAATAGAATTCTCCTTTCATTAATCTTTTTTGTATTTTCCTCTAAATAGCCTAAATAAACAAAAACATAATTAATTATTGAAAATTAAATAAATAAATCAAGTATTTTGTTGAGCTAAATACAACAAAGTTTCAATAACACTAAGATATGAAACCTCAATTCCCAAAAGTTCCTCATAATCATATTTCAGACGAACTCAGTGCACACGCCTAGACATTGCCTTCTCAGTGAACTTATTAGCTAGATTTAACTTTGTGCTTATCCAACGTCATTAGAATGGAGTAAAACACATCTTCAGGTACTTGAAGAGATCCATTGACTTGCACTTATTCTTTCTCTACAAAGAAATAAGAGAAAAACTAGAAATTCCAATGAAAGGAATGCCAGCAACACAGCTTTCTGATTCTGGAATTTTTGACCCGTTGAGACCGTCTCTCGACCCGGCGAAGTAGACTCCCTGGATGGATCATCCGAAGTCTCTCAACCCGTCGAAGGATGAGATAGCTTCTGACACTTCTCCTTATTGTAGTGTAGTCCCCTATTCCGAGACATCGAATGACGTGTTTGTAGGATTTGGTGATGTCGGGTATCTCTTTGATTCGTACAGAGGACGTTCTCAAACTTGTTATGTTTTCACAATTGGGAACACGGCGATATCTTGAAGATCTACAAAGCAAACATTTGTTGCTACTTCCTCGAATCATTATGAAATCAAAACTATGCATCAACTTGTTAAAGAGTGTGTTTGACTTCGGTTAATAATACACCATATTCGATGGTCTAGTGAATTAACATTTACTACGACTGCACAAACCTGCATCTTTAAAGATAATGCAGCTTGCATTGAGCAAATGAGGTTAGATTTCATTAAAGGTGGCAATACAAAACACATTTCGCCAAAATTCTTCTACAATCAGCAGCAACAACAGTTCTCTAATACACATGTGAGCCAGATTGGTTATACGAATAATGTTGTGGACTTGTTCACTAAATCACTTCCAAAATCTACTTTTGAGAAACATGTGAAGCGCATTGGAATGCGACGTTTATCTGAACTTTAAGATTGAGTTACCAATTAGGGGAAGTCATTTTAGTAGACATCTTGGTGAGTCTATATCACATGTAGTATCATCGGTAGGTGATGCGTTGTACACTTTTTTTCTATGACCAAACTTTTGGTTTGCCCATAAAATTTTTGTTTGCTTGACAATGTTATTTAGTGAGACAACAAGTTATGCATCATATACATTAGGAGCTCGACACAAGGGGGAGTGTTTAATAAAATTTACTTTCTATTGGTATGTGTATTGTTCTAATTAGATTAGAAATAGAGATTATAATAATTTTTTAATTATTCGAAAACATTAATTATATTGATTATAATGTACGTATTTAAAAAAATTATTAATAAATAAAGATGTGTAGTTAAAGTTTTCTTCTCTCTATTTTACCAGTTACTTGGACTATCCAGATAAATCTAGTTTTATCAAGCTCATTGTGATTCGGACTGATCAGAAAGGACCAACTGATAGGATGTGTCTGCCGTGTATGAAGAGGACGGTTTGTCCTCTAATAATCCTAGCTTTTCATATAGAATTGTAGATGACAGGAAAACACTGCTCTAAATACTATGTCATAATCAATAGGGGCCGGTTTAGGGGGGTTTGGGAGGATTCATTTTCCACCACCAAAACGTAGACGTGGAACCTTATTGAACAAGCTTAGGTACGTATACGTGGACCTTCAAGCACCAGTAACTGATTTGGCACCATCAACCGTGGACCCTGGTTTTTCCCGGACGAGCATTTTCGATCGATCCCACTCTCCCAGGCCCTCCCCCTCCCTCCCTAGCCAGCTCAACTACTGTTTAATCTGATTTTTGGTTGGTTGGTGGGTGGTGCACCGTTATGAAACTAATCATAGACCTAGAGATCGATCCAGATATGATATGGTTTGTACTGATCTGGAGGCTGTGGTTTAGCAGAAATTGATTTCTCACAGGCTATAAGGTGTGAGCTTCACGTGCGTGCGTGTATGAGCTTCACGTGAGTCTGTTTTGGTATCCAGTTAGGCTTGTGAATTGGGTGAATTTTGATCCAGACCTATTTTAGACCCGTACTTACTAGACGATTTGAATCTAATTTTTGAACTCGTTGATCCGTTTGTGGCTCGGATCCGTTAACTCGTTTATTTAACGGATCAAATCCGAATCACGAGCGATTTTCGATCCGTTTATGATCCGTCTTGTTTATTTTTTTAACTTATTAAATATAATTTATTTTTATTTAGATATATAAAATATTTTTAATCTAAAACTCTCCCTTTTAGAAATAAAATATAAATATCTTTAGCAAAGTTATATAAAATTATTTATAAAATTAAAATATTAAAAACTCAAAATGATTTGTTTCTTGTCAAGTTCATTGATATAAATGGAGATTTTTTTTTATTTTGGTTTCTCTATTTTGTTTTAATGAAATATTTTAGTTATGTAAAGAGATCATGTGAGAAATTTGTAATAATTAACATATTGATAAAAGAAATAAATATAATAATTAGTACATTGAAAAACGGGTCCGGATCCGCTCTGTTGACTCATTGATCCGCCGGATCCGGATTTCATTATTAAAGATCCGTCGGATAAACGGGACAAGTCGGGTCTAATTTTTTCTCTCCTTAAACAAATGCGGGTCTAGGTTGATTTGGTCCAAATCCGTCCAATTGATAGGCCTATATCCAACAACATGCAAGGTTGTTTTATTGCCCACTGCCAATTAACCTCTCTGGCTCTATGATTTTTTGCAAGGCATTGTTCTCTGATTCTCCTCGTGTCCTGTCATACAAGGATGCACAGTGTGTCCAGCTTTAGCACCAAGCACAGTGACAGTCCCAACCAGAAACTTATGAGAATGATTTGATCGACCAGACTCACAACAATAAACCCAGCAAGAACATGCATAAATGCCTCGCGCGCGCGCGCGTGTATTTATATATAATATCTGATTTATAGCTTGGTCTTCAATTTTGCAATTTTGCATTGTAATGAAGATAAATACATAGCTTGATAGCTAGTTAGGTACTTTTTATGTGTGTTCGGAATTCACAGTATATATATCTACGTACGTTCAAGATGTTAGTTCATCGATGAACTTTATTATTAGTACATTTATAAATCGTATCTCTTGTGATTTCATCAGCTGGATCTTGATTATTATTTAACTGCACTTAGGATTGAGCATGGGACAACCTTAAAACACAGATTAAGTTAATATCCAGAACAGTACTTTGATTTTAAACAAAACCTTTAGATGCATAAACAATGTGAAAATGCCAAGACGGGTACGTTTCTGCCTAAACATGTTGGGAATGGTTTGAAAATCGAAGTAACTAAACTAATGGAGGAGAAGAGACTCAAAGAGACAAAGATACTAAGCCTGTAAAGAAAAACACAGCGTGATATGCAAAGATGTGACTACTAGAATATAGGACAATAGAGACACATATATATGTGGCTAATAAGGAGGTGACAAATAAAATTAGTGATTATTAAGCCTTGAAAAAAAAGTTGTTACAAATATGTTATTTGTGGTCAATAGGAGGATAACAATTCACATTTTTGGTAGCAAGAATAAGTATAGTGGTGACAAAAATGGATATATTAGTGGTCAGGAAACTTCCACTCAGGTACTTAGGTATACCTAAATGGAAGCTTTTTTTCAGTTATATGACATTTCCGCCAATTTTTTGATCATATTTTACTATCTCTATTATCTAACTACTGGGTTTATATGAGTAGATCATTCCTGTAAATTTTCAGCCAAAATGGTGATCGTTAAGGTATCGAACTTGTTCAAATCAATGGACGGATCAAATCTGTCAAACCTAAACCGTTTATACTTATGAACTTCAATTATAGTTTTGAATACCTTAACGATCACCATTTTGGCTGAAAATTTACAAGCTTGATCTACATATTAGGACTTAAAATCTGAACGGTAGCGATGATAAAATATAATCAAAAAGTTGACGTAATGTCATATACCTGAAAATGCTTCCACTAAAGTATACCTAAGTAGAAGCTTTGCGTATGTAAAAGAATAAATTGACTCCATTATTCTATTTTCGAAGAGAATTGTTTGCGGCTTTTGTTAAGTATATATTGTAATAGTATATATTGTAATAGTGTGTGAGAAGGAGGCTAAGAAGGAGATAATATAAACAAACATGTACAAAATAAGTAGTGGCTGGCCCTTCATGGGATGAAAGCAAGAGGCTCAAATAATTTAACGGATTCATATACTGTTGTCTGCGGAGGCATAAATAAAAATTTATAAAATATGAATGGAGCTGAAACATGGCTCATGATTTATCACTACCAGTTTCTTTAGGAGTTTTCTAGCTGCTGCATGCCCCAATTGTCCGTGCTTCCCTCTGCAATCTGCACATGATCACCAGACCCATCTAAAATCTGCGCGCACACACATGCACATATATTCATGATTGCTCATATATATTTATGTCAATGAAGGAATGAACTGAATTTAGAGAGAGGCACAGAGCATTCCCAGACTGCCAGGGTGCTCTAAATAAAGACCAGCCTGTTTTTCTTGTATTCTTTCGCTTCTGGCTAGCTTTCTTTGGTGTCACCAATATTATCCAAGTTACTTGGTCCTGCTATTCATAAAAAAGGGTTCCCAATATTGGTGACACCAAAGAAAGCTAGCCAGAAGCTTAATTTAGCAAAACCATAGTACGTACTAATTAATTGTACTTGTAGTTGGCTAGCTCCTGCCTCCTGTGTATTTCAGCATCTTGTCTTCATCTCCAGACAATGGTAACTTACTCTGCGCTCCGGTGCTGATATACATGACATTCAACACCGTGAATTATTGAAAGATAAAATGGAATTCTCAGCCACACAACTACATGGACATTCGCCTAGCTAGATTCATAGTGACGACAACAATCATATCACACATATAGAGCGCAAAGCCGCAAACTAGCTAGTTGCAGCCGGCTTTTGAGGTTTCATGATCATTTGTGCATATCCAATAGTAACTAAATCCAAGTAATCAGTCTTCTACATTACAGGAAACCTTCAGAACTAGGCTTGATTCAAAAAATAAAGCCAGAAATGGAGTTATCATCTATGGTATGTTGTATTGTTTTTTACTGTACGTGATTGCAAAAACTCTTGAAGAACGAACGGAAATCAAGAAATAACACTATTTGTTTTATAAGAAGGTATAATCTGTTACAGACTTGCATGTTTAGCTGTGCAGTTCTTCAGTCCAACTAGCCAAATTCTGATAATAAGATTCAACAGTGGTTATTGACTTCCTCTTTTTTAATAAAAATATTATACTTACCTAGAAAGAAAATTCCAATGAAAGCTCATCATATATATAATAGTGACTAATCCCATGCTGCATTGTTATATTCTGACAGTTGGCTTCTATCAGACTTTTGGTACGTTATGATCTAAAATCAGACATAAAAAGTTATGCACAATTGAGCTGGAAATGAAAAAGGATGCAAAACTGAAAATAAACATAGAGAAAAACAAATCCAGCGGCTAGCTTGCTTCAAGTGTTTCACTCTATATACGAGAAATTCTACAATGTGCGGAACATAAATATGTAAGGAAGTAATATACGATATAATTTCTCCCATACGCTATTCATTTAAATCTTATACGGTTAAAATTGTGACAAGTGTACAGAACACACCGAGCACTATGAAGAAACTCAAATTGCACAAATTGGTAAGCATTATGCGACAAATCTCAAAATAAGTGAATAACAGAAGAGGATCCCCTCCTGCTAAGGCCCATAACCCCCTCAACATCACCACAAAAAGACAGAACCCAGTATCCAGTCAGTCCAGAAACCTCTGGCGAAGCCCAACTTAAAACTCGCCCAAACCAAAGCCCAATAGGCTAGGTAGTATCCCCCCATCCAGCCCAGCTATCCCCACTCGCCACTGCACAACGACCAGCGCCGCGACCAAGAACGGTGAGAACTTGAGAAAGTGAAGAAACAAAGCCACCCAAACCTGTCATGGAGTCTATCGCAACAAAAAACGTCACACATGGAATGATGGAAGTTGGTCAAGTCTTGTGCTTGAAGACAGTGTTGGACCTCGAAAAGTCTAATAAACTGAGAAGGATGGTTACGTCACGTGTATGGTCCGCGCCCGTTGGGAGTTGGGACTCTCTACATGTTTTAAAGCCTCCATCACCGCCGTTGTTTCAGCAACCAGTGGCAACCTACGAACCGTCCGATATCTCTGCCAACCAGCTTGTTACTCTACATTCGCCATGTCATCATTGTCATGTTCGTTCTTCAGGTTTCCGAGCTAAATTAACTCCCGTCTTCCATTACAATTTCAATCTTAAATTGAAGTATTAATTTGTAGAACATTATGAGTATCCATATATCGATCGTAGGTAGGTACTCAAACTTCTTTATCACCCTCAACAAAAAGGATTACATACACTAATACCCCTGCTAGGTAGAATAATTACGGTATATTTGGATGAGAGTAAAATTTCTGAAATTAAATTAAATTTCAACAATTTCAAAATTCATCATAGAAATTTAATTATGACAAAAATTTTAAATTTTTATCAGTAAGTTGAGGAAATTGTAAAATGACATCTATTTTTGAGGGAATTGAAACAAGAATTTGGCTCTCAAATTTCTTTGATTTAAAATTATGGAAATTATAAAATCTTCAATAAGCTTATCCAAACACATAAATTTAAACGATGAAATTTTAAATTGCTGGAATTCAATTAAATTTTAGAGATTTTACTCTCATCTAAGCATACTATAAAAGTTTGAAATTCTTGTCATAATTAAATTTCTAAATGAAGAACTCTAAACACTATAATTCACAAATTATGAAATTTAAAATGATGAAATCTAATTTCTTTCAATTAGGAATTTCAACCGAAATTAAAAATAAGTCATCCAACACATCATTAAAGTTTTTCGTTTAATTGATAACCCACACGGACCCATAAAACGTAACTAATAGTCCTCGATCAAATTAAACTCGCTACACTCTAGCTGTTTGTGTGAAGATCAGGAACTAGAGATCTAGAATGTACAGAAAATTATGTCATGGAAGCAAAGCGTCCTAGCTTGAGCAGAATCCATGCATTGAAGAAATACGTAGCAGCCTAGCTCGTACGTACTGTTTCTACCGGATTACGCGGGACGTAATCTAGCAGAAGCAAGTACGAGTACTCCTCCTTCTTCCTCCGTCCGAACGCTCGGGCTGTTCGGATGATCGGGCACTTATTCTCCTGTCTGGTCTTCGGGCGTACGGGTATGCGTGCTCGGGTACGGCTGTTAGAAGAATACAACGACAAACAGACAGTCAGGGGTCAAGACGGGGTGGCCTGCTTTCAACGCTCCGATGCCTAAGTTAGAAGATGTATTGGATATAACAGTCACGCGAGCATGTAAAGAAACAGGTTGGAATGAACTGAATTGAATTGAATGCCTTGGATTGAATTCGATACCGTTACCTGTAATAAATACCTTACATATATAGGTGGTTGAGCTTGGTGCTTAACGGTGTTCTTCGATGTGGGACTGGTCTGGTTCTGTTGGTGTGATCCGAACATTCGAGTATGCGCCCACGGGCGCATGTGCGCTCAGATGGGGTCGGTCTTGTGAGTGAAGTTGTAGCCTTGCTGGTGGTCTTTCGGGTGGTCGGGTAGGTGTTGTTCGCCTGCTTAAGTGGATAAGTATATTTAATCGGACAACTAATGATGCTATACTAACAAGTCCCCTAAGTCCCCAAGTCAAAGAGAACTTTCTTGACTGGGGAGTTGAAAAAGGGTTCGTGCGATTAAACAAAATACTTATCCGATTGAGCAGTGGTGTATGATCCTGTAACCCCCAAGTCCCCCAACTCTCCGATCAAGGAAGGGCTCGCATGACGGAGTGGGTACCTGCGCGCGCCCGCGCACCTGTTCCTATAATCTGGGCCCGGCCTCCAAACGGATCTTGCTAGTTTGGAGCCGCGCGCCCGTGGAGTGTTGCTTGGTAACCACAAATAGGTGCAATATAGGTATGCAAATGTGTGAATGTATGGTATGGTGCGTGAATGTATGGTATGATGTGTGAATGTATGCAGATGTTTTTCGTAACGCCAGCGTTGGGATGCCGTTGTGTACCGCGTACGTCAACGGGGATGTCGTTGCGTACGGTGTAGCGTCAACGGTGGGATCAAGACCGCGACGTACAATTAACGCGCATAGAGGGGACGGACCGCATGCCCGTGTCGTTCTTCGGTCTTAGCGCGCGCAAAGAGGGCTATTTCCCATGCCTCTGCCGCCTAATCCGGCTTGCCGTCGCGCCCGGGGAGGGCGGGCCATTGCCCGGGACGCTCATCGGTCTCGGAGCGCGCAAGGAGAGGACGGACCCCACACCCCTGCCGGTCCGAGTCGGCGAGTCGATCATTAACGTTACACTCACGGAGGGGAAGAACCCCACTCCCGTGCTGCCCATCGGCTTAGCATGCCCAGAGAGGAGTCGGCCCCATGCCTCTGCCAATGACAGCCGGCTTGCCTTCGCGCCCCCCGGGGAGGGCGGACCATTGCCCGGGACGCTCATCGGTCTCGGAGCGCGCAAGGAGAGAACGGACCCCACACCCCTGCTGGTCCGAGTCGGCGAGTTGATCGGTAACGTTGCGCTCACAGAGGGGACGGACCCCACACCCGTGCCACCCATCGGTCTCAGCGTGCGCAAAGAGGGGAAGGGCCCCATGCCTCTGCCACCTGATCCGGCTTGCTTTCTAACGTTACGTGTACGGAGGGGAAGAACCCCATGCCCGTACGTCGCAAGTTCTTCATTCGGCGTGCGTCCGAAAGGGAACTCAGACGTTCACCCTCTTTCGGGGTGCCCGAATGGTGTTCATACTAACCTGGTGGTGTGATGCTAGCTTTTGGTGTTTTGCGAGCGTATGGTCGTGCGGGGGGTGTGCGCTAGTCCGAATGGAGGGAGACGTGACGTGTCTTGCCTTGGGCGTGGTGGTGCTCTGACGAGGCGCTTTGAGGTGACATTCCTTTTGACTGCTCATTGGGAACCGTTGTGTAATAAATGTTAGCCGTCGTAATTAATGCTGGCGTGCCATGGGCATTAAATGCTGATGACGTAGTAACTGCTCGAAGCTCATGCGTTAGACACGTGAGAGCGTGGGGCGTTGCATGGATGACACATGTCGAGCTGTGGGAGACCATGCTAGGGTTTGAAATCAAGGCGGGAAGCTGAAGAGTTTGCGCGGTTACTAAGGAGGGTAAGTAAACCGCCCTGGGGCCACGTGTCGCAATCCGACGGTTGACATGCGAAAATGGACGGCTGGCGTTCGTTCGCGTAATCAGTCGGATCAGTATAAATAGGTGCCACAATCAGACTGTTCTCCTTTATCACTTTCATATTTTACCGAAACGCTGCCAAATTCACACTACAATCTGCTTCTCTGATCTTCTGTGTTTGTGTTCTTCTCTTGCCGGAATCTTCGCTCGACGTGCAACTTCTCAGTCTACAATCTTCGATTTGGTGAGGCTCTCGTCCTTTCTGTTTTGGTTTTTTTGTCGTTTTTGTGTTTGTTGCGTTCCCTGTTTTGTGTTCTGGGTTTGGTTTTGGCGTTTTCTGGGTTTTTAGCCTTAAGAACGAGGCGTGTTCTTGGGGTGAGCCTGGTTTGATTTTGGTTTGGGGTGGGTTTTAGGTGTTTTGGTGTTTCTGGTAGGTGTGTTTTTTTCTAAGTGTGGGTTCGCGTGCGTGCGTCTAGGGATGGAGCCGATAGAGATATCAAGCGGGCAATCGCGTGAGCGGATGTACGTACCGGGGGTGGGGTGGTTAAGTTGTGGGTCGAGTACGTCGTCGTATGAGTCTGTGCTGAGTGTAGCGCCTCTGCGTTACCTCCCTAACACTTCTTCTGTGGTGCAGCCAATGGATCCCAAGCAAGCGCTCGCATCCGCAGGGTTGGGGAGCTCATCGGGGGCGTCAGACGCGTCTTCGTCCGGTTCTGGACCATGGGGTGAGAGGGATGTGCAACAGGAGTCCGTTCTCCAGTTCGTGGAAGGGGGCCGCGTCTACTGGGTGCTGCCGGACGGGACGCCAGTCCAGGAGCCAGAGCGTGCGCCATCCGTCAAGGAGATGGCAAGGTGGGCGCGCGAATACCATATTCCGAGCTCCGTGCGCCTGAGGATCCCCGGTAAGGGAGACATGTTCACCCGCCCTCCGCTCGGTCACGTCTGCCTGAGCGAGTTCCACTTGAAGGCCGGGATCAAGCTGCCTTTGCACCCTTTCTTCCAGTATATGCTTGCGCTGCTCAGGATCTCTCTCGGCCAATGCGGGCCCACGCTCACCCGCACGCTCATGGCTATATTCAACATCTTCCGGGTGAGCGAGATGGATCAGCCAACGCGGGCGGAGTTCCTCCACTTCTTCCGCCTGCGATACTCTACGCGCCAGAGGGACTCGGGGACCTTCACGGTGGAGCCTCGCGTGAAGTGGTGGCTGGTGGACCCGCCCAGCTCATCAACCTCCTGGCGCACGATAAACTGCTTGGTGGGTGGAGACTGGGAGTTCGGCGCCTTCCCGCCCGAGTATGCCGCCAACGCCGACCAGATAGACCGAGTCCCTTAATTCTTTCATACGCTCGACACGAACGAGTATCCGCTCACGCCTGTGGAGGAGGCCAGGATAGCTCGCCTCAAGTTCGTGTTCGACTCCGCGCCCGAGTCAAGATACTTCTGGGCCGCGTGCCACTGGGATCTCATCGAACGCACGCGTCTCGCCAGACCGCCTGGTCTGTGGGCTTTGTAGTTTACTGCTAAGAGTAGGAGTAGAATTGACTAATGTTTGCTTCTGTTGCTGACCTTCCATTTATGTACTCTGCAGCTAAGATGACAAAATCCAAGGCGACGGACAAGGATGACACGCTCAAGGGCCGGATGGCTGCGTTGCTGGTCACTGCCAAGAAGGTTCGCAAGGTGGCGGATGACGGGCGTGGCGGACTCGTCTTGGGGGACAGTACCCAGCCCAAGATTCCGATTCCCAACGTGGCTGACTTCGCCCAGCCCATCCGTGGGCCACAAACGGATGCTCCCCACCCGCCCCCAAGCAATGCCATTGGTTCCAAGGCTCAGATCCGAGCGGATCGCGATCAGCACCAACGCGAGAAAGAACAACGGCAGGTGGAGCGTGATCAGCGCCGGACCGATCAGGATGACCACCGGGACAGGCGGGAGTCTGTACGTACGCCTCAGTCTTCGAGTCGTGCCCCCGTCACGCCTCGGTCTTCAGATCCACCTTCAAGTCCTCCACAATTCTCCAGGCGGGGGGGGGGGGGGGGGGGGGTGGTGATGAGCCTCTGGCGAAGCGGCCACGGACGGATGGCCCTGGGGTTCAGCATTCCTTCTGCGAGCCCTTCCTCGCCGCCGTCAGTACAGCGGTTCAGGCCTGTGGTGCGCTGCTGCCTCCAAATGGTGGGTTCATGCAGGATGATATCGACCGGGCCTACAACGCCTGTGCGACCATGCAGCACCAGCTCTACAGGTGGCGCCAGAAGGAGGCGAATGATCGGCAGGCGGAGGTGCTGAAGAGGGAGCTGCGTGAGCTGACCGAGGCGAATAGAAGGCTGCAGCACGGGCTTTCTAAGTTCGATGAGGTGGCGGACCGCCAGCGTCGCCAAATCCAGAAGGCTACCGAGCGGGATAGCGCTTTAGCCGCGGTGGAGGAGGCAAACGCCGAGGCAGCCAGCCGGCTGGCGGAGATGGAGTCCCGCCTGATGGAGGCCGAGCGCCAGATGTGGACCGAGGAGCGCTTTCGCCAGGCCCAGGCAGAGGCGGTTGCTGTCTTCAAGAATTCTTTGGAGTTTTTGGAGTTGGTGGCCACTGAAGCTGACAGCCAGGTGGCCGAGTTCCAGGAAGCGGTGACGCCCTTCCTGGACTTAGAGCGCTACCGCGCCCATCTGGAGGGGGAGGCTAGTGGGGCGTCCGTCCAGCCGGAGCAGGAGCAGCCGGAGGCGGGGGCTCGGGAGGCTGCTGGCGGGGTCGATGGGGCGGTAGAGTATGTTTTTTCTTTTCCTTGTAATAGTGTAGGTTTTGCTTTGTAACGGTAGTGTAGGGCTTTTGTAACAGGCCTTGTGCCTTTTTATAAATATAATGAAGTATCTTTTCCTTCCGCGCGTGCGTGTGCCTTCTATTTTTTTGTTGTTGTTTTTTTTGGCATCTTTTGAATGACTCGCACGAGCATGCGCCTTCCCCTTTGTTTTTGAATGGAATTTAACCAAGTGTTACATTCATGTGGACAGCCTATCCCCAGTCCCCCAAGTATCGGGTGGGCGGGGTAAGGACAAACGAACGCAATAACATAATGAACTAAAAAATGGATCAAGTTCATCACAACCAAAATTTAATGAAAATATTTCCTCAAATGTTGGATGTTCCATGGGTGCCGTAGTCGTTGTCCTTGCATGTCTCTTAGGTAAAAGGTGCTGGCGCTTATCACCTCGTCGACGACGTACGGGCCTTTCCACAACGGGCGGAGTGTTTTGACCTTTTGCTGGATTGCCTTCATCACTCAGTCCCCTAGTTGGATTGGCCGAGCCCGAATGCGCTGGTTGAAAAATCGGGCGATCCTTTGTTTGTTCGCGGCGTTGTGGAGATGCGCTGTGTCCCTCCGTTCTTCCAGCAGATCGTTGTTGAGGTGTAGCCCTTCGCCGTTCGTTCGTGGATCGTACCCCTCGATTCGCGGGCTCTGGTGAGTGATCTCCAAGGGAAGCACAGCTTCCGTACCGAACGTTAGGCTGAACGGGGTTTCGCCCGTGGCTGCATTGGCGGTCGTTCGGATGGACCATAGAATCTCTGGAATGACCTCGGGCCAGCGCCCGTATCTCACATCCCTGGGTTCGATGTCTTCAATTTTCTTCTTGATGCCAGCCTTGATGATCTTGTTGGCTGCCTCTACCTGCCCGTTCGTCTGAGGGTGCGCTGGTGATGCGAACACGAGGTCTGTTCCTTGCCTCTTGCAGAAGGCTATGAGTCGGGGGTTGTTGAATTATGGCCCATTGTCTGTGATGATGCTGATCGGCGTCCCGTAACGACAGAAGAGGAAACGCCAGAGGAAGCGCTCCACCTTCTCCGTGGTGATCTTCGCCATTGGTTGGGCCTCGATGAATTTGGTGTGGTAGTCAATGATGACGATCAGATATCTGTATTGCCCCTTCGACTTTGGGAGTTCTCCGATTAGGTCCAGTCCCCACTATGCGAACGGAATGGGTGACAGGAGGATGGACAGTGGGACGGCGGGCGTGTGGTGGTGATGTGCGTGAAAATGGCACTGGCGGCACTTGCTGGTCAGCGCTGTAGCGTCTGCGTGGATGGTGGGCCACCAGAATCCACACCGAAGGGCTTTGTGTGCGACCGATCTGGCGCCCGCATAATGGCTGCACGTGCCCGAATGGATTTCCTTCAAGATCGAGTTGCCCTTTGTTGGAGTGACGCACTTGAGGCTCGCCCAAGTCCTCCCCTGTCAATACAGTGCTCCATCCCGCACGCTGAAGTTGGCCGCCCGTGCGACAATGGTCCTGGCCTCCCGCTTGTCTTCCGGTAGCTCCCCCCTTGCTTTGTAAGCGATGAGCACGTCCATGTAGCTGTGCTCGTGCGGTTCGATTGCCAGGACCTGCTCTGCTCCCGAGATGCTCGGCCGTCGCAGCACTTCGACGATCCGCTGCCCTAGTCCCGTGTGCACGGGTGCCGTGGCCAATCGGGCGAGCCTATCCGCCTTCGCGTTGAACCCTCTGTGTATATGGTTGATGTTGACGTATTTGAATCCATTGATCAGCGTCTTCACGTACCTCAGATAGGCGATCATGGACTCCCCCTTTGCTTGGAATTCTCCTCCGACCTGGCTCACCACCAGTTGTGAGTCACTGAACACGTTGAGGTCGGGCGCCTCCGAGTTCTTGGCCAACTGTAGGCCCGTAATGAGCGCCTCATACTCAGTCTCGTTGTTAGTTGTCTTGAATTCGAACTTGAGGGTGCACTCCGCGTTTACCCCTCCCGGCCCGGTCAGGATGATCCCGGCGCCGCTCACCTTCTTCGTGCACGAACCGTCAACGTAGAAGTTCCACTCCGACAATGGTCCTTCCTTGACCTCCGGTTTGTCGGACGCCTCCACCGTCAGGCCGTCGCATGCGCCGATTGGCTTCGCCTCTGCTTCTGTGTACTCGGCGATGAAGTCTGCCACTGCCTGTCCCTTGATGGCCGTTCGGGGCTTGTACTGGACATCGAATTTACTTAGCTCGACTGCCCACTTCGCCAGGCGACCACTGTGATCGGGCGATTGGAGTATCTGGCGCAGGGGCACGTTGGTGAGAACATGGATGCTGTGCGCCTGGAAGTATGGCCTCAACCGTCGGGCGGCGGTGACGAGCGCAAGAGCCATCTTCTCGATTGTCGGGTATCGGGTTTCAGCGCCCGTCATGCCCTTTCCTGAGAAGAAAACAGGCAACTCCATGCAGTCCTCCCTGCGGACGAGGGCAGAACTGACAGCTGTGAGCGAGGCAGCCAGGTAAATGTACAATATTTCCCCTCGGATGGGTCTGGAGAGGAGCGGGATGGAAGCCAAATATTCCTTGATCTGAAGGAAAGATGTCTCGCACTCGGGCGTCCACGCAACCTCACGCTTGTCCGTTGTTCAGAGAGCTTTGAAGAATGGGGCACATCTGTCCGAGTAGCGAGAAATGAACCGGTTCAGTGATGCGAGCTTGCCCGTGAGGCTCTGCAGGTCTGCCTTCTTGACTGGTGGCTTCATGTCGATGATCGATTTTACCTTGGCGAGTGCGGCTTTGATTCCTCGCTGGCTAACGATATATCCAAGGAATTTGTTGTAGGTCACCCCGAACGTGCACTTGGCCGGGTTCAACCTCATGCCGTTTCCGATGAGGACGTCGAGCACAGTCCCCAAGTTCTGGACGTGGTCGACCGCCTGAACGCTCTTCACCAAGATGTCGTCCACGTATACGTCCACAATGTTGCCAATCAGGCCATGAAACATCGCGTTCATGAGCCTCTGGTACGTGGAGCCAGCGTTTTTCAACCCGAATGGCATGACGACGTAGCAATATAATCCCTTGTCTGTGACAAACGTCGTCGCCTCCTGATCTTCGGGATCCATGAAGATCTGGTTATAGCCCGAGTATGCGTCCATTATGGATAGGAGCTCGTGCCCAGCCGTCGCGTCCACCAACTGATCGATCCTCGGTAGAGGGAAGCTGTCCTTGGGGCACGCCTTGTTGAGATCACTGTAATCGATGCACATCCTCCACTTCTTGTTGCCCTTCTGCACCATCACAGCGTTGGAGATCCATTTCGGATACTCCACCTTGCGGATGAACCCGATGCCTAGCAGTCGGTCCACATCCTCGTGCATCGCCGCATAATGTTCCGCTTTGTATGCTCGCCTCTTTTGTTTTATCGCCCGGGCGCCGGCGCTGACGCTCAGCTTGTGGGATATGATGCTCGTGTTGATCCCGGGCATGTCCTTGTATGACCATGCGAACACCTCATGCTTCTCCTTCAGCAGCGCGATCAGCCGCTCGGCTATCGCGGGAGCCAACGATGCTCCAACCTGGACCGTCCTCTCCGGGTGCTCGGAAGACAGCTGAATCGCCATCAGCTGCTCGCGCTCGGGAACGGGCGATACCGCCATCAGCCCGTCGCGCGGATCGTCAGGTACCTCCGTTCCTGGCGTCGGCTCCAAGGTGAGGACCTCCTGCCTGTCCCGGGGTTTCGCCGCCTCCTCATAGTTGTATCCCCTGACGTACCCGATCCCATGCTCGGTTGGGAATCGTCCCAAAAGAAAGTGTCCCGCAATGATCATCTTCAACTTATTGATTCCTGGCCTCTCGAGTATGGCGTTGTATGGGGAGGGGGTGTCCATGACAATGAAGTCTGTCCGGACCTTGCTGTGTGGGGAGTCGGATGCGCCGATTCTGACCCAGATATTGTCACTCCCAATCAGGTATGATGTTTCACCCGTGAAGCTAGCGACACACTCATGATCCTGCGTCATCTTGTGGGCGGGCCTGCCGAGTGCGGTGTACGCGTCTAGGTAGATCACGTTCACGGACGTCCCACTGTCCACCAGCACCCTCTTCATGAGGAAACGATCGATGATCGCATCGATCACGAACGGTAGGGTGCTGTCCTTCGGGCTACCTTCCTCATCTTCCGCCGTGAAGCTAATGGCGGGTGCCTCCCGTCATCCTGCCTTCTACGCTCGTCCCGCCCCGATCGTCAGCACTTCCCTGCTCGAGCGATCGGGCGACGATGTTCCCTCCTTGCGTTTTCCCCCGGATATTGTACTGATAGTCCCACGGGTCTCGATATTTGCCTCGCGCTGTCGCTCTTCCGCCCTGGTAGGGGTGACCCGATCGTCCCTCCTCATGTCCTCAAGGGCCTTCTTCAACATGATGCAGCTGTTGGTACGGTGGGTGGCGGCGTTGTGGTACTCACACCAGATCCTCGGGATTCGGCCGACCGGGGCCATTGCTTTCGACATGTTGTTTGGCGGCGGTATCCGACGTCGGTGCAGGCGGAGCAGTTGCTCGTTTGACTGCTGGTCAACCGCATAGACCTCTTGTCTCGTCGGTTGGTACCGTGGTGCTGGGGGTAGGCGGGCTCCCTGTGGCGCCGGTCCCCTCGCCTGGTTGTAGCGGTTGTTGTGGTAGTTGCGGGAGGATGGCCTTTGGTGGTTCTGTTCCTGCGCGTCCCGGTTCCTCTTGTACCCCCCAACTGGCTCCCCTCCGTCGTCCGAGGGTCGCCATGGTTGGGCGTTCCCCTCCGGTCTGTTGGTGCTAGACTCGGAGGTGGACCCGTACACTCGCGTTTCCACGAGTGCCTTTTGTACAATTAGGTCCATAATCTCGTCATAGTCGAGGTACTCCTTCCTCACCAGCTTCTCTACGAACGGGGTGGCGAGCATGTTATCCATCAGGGCCACCTTGGCCACTAGTTTATCGAGGTCCCTGCACGTGCTCGCAAGCGTCCTCCACTGGTTTATATAGCTCGACAGGCTCTCGTCCATCCCCTGGCGGACTTTGAGGAGGATGCCCGTGGTGTTGTACTTTCCTTGGAGCCTGTACCACTTCTGGAAGCTCTCCGCCAGCTCGAGGAACGAGTGTATGAAGCCTGGCGGGATCTCGTAGAACCAGCTCCGTGCTTCCTCCGTCAGCGTTTCCTGGAATAGGAAACACAGAGTTGGGTCCGAATATCGGGTTCCGTCCGTGGTGGACCGAAACTCGTCGATGTGCGCGCGGGGATCCCCACTCCCGTCGAACCGGGTTATCTTCGTTGTCTTCGCGTGGGGGTCTCTTCCCCTCTCCAGTATGTGCGTCGAGAATGGGCTGACCCGGGGGGCGAACGTCCCGCCTTGCCCGGCCAGTTTGTCCTTCCGTAGGCGTGACACCTCCTCCGCCAATTCTTCCATCCTCTGAAGGATCAGGACGTTGTTTGTCTGAGGCATCGATTCTTCCACTGGCGTGGGTGCGCGGGCTGCCCGGGCGTCGGCCCTGTCGATCGAGTGTCGTTCTTCGCTGGTGGTTTCTTGGGTCCCCTCATGCTGCTCCTGTTGCCGGATGATGAGTGCGCCCAGTCGCTCCTTCAGCCTCTGCCAGATCTGGCGCTCTTCCGCCCTCTCGAGTGCTGCCTCTCGTAATTCCTGGACTAGGCTGTTTACGCGCTCTTCGCTATCGCTGCCCCTGCCAAGTTCCAGTGCCTGTCGCTCCTGCGCGCCGGGCGATGTTCCTCCAACGGGTGGGACGCCGACGTTAGTCTCCTGGGTACGCATGTGGGCTTTTGCTAGTGGTATTTATACGAGGTTTGCAATTTGTAAGCTTCCCACAGACGCGCCAACTGTTTCTACCAGATTACGCGGGACGTAATCTAGCAGAAGCAAGTACGAGTACTCCTCCTTCTTCCTCCATCCGAACGCTCGGGCTGTTCAGATGATCGGGCGCTTCTTCTCCTGTCGGGTCTTCGGGCGTACGGGTATGCGTGCTCAGGTACGGCTGTTAGAAGAATACAACGACAAACAGACAGTTAGGGGTCAAGACGGGGTGACCCGTCTTCAACGCTCTGATGCCTAAGTTAGAAGATGTATTGGATATAACAGTCACGCGAGCGTGTATAGAAGCAGGTTGGAATGAACTGAATTGAATTGAATGCCTTGGATTGAATTCGATACCGTTACCTGTAATAAATACCTTACATATATAGGTGGTTGAGCTTGGTGCTTGACGGTGTTCTTCGATGTGGGACTGGTCTGGTTCTGTTGGTGTGATCCGAACATTCGGGTATGCGCCCCACGGGCGCGTGCGCGCTCGGATGGGGTCGGTCTTGTGAGTGAAGTTGTAGCCTTGCTGGTGGTCTTTCGGGTGGTCGGGTAGGTGTTGTTCGCCTGCTTAAGTGGATAAGTATATTTAATCGGACAACTAATGATGCTATACTAACACGTACGTACACTTCTGTCGTCATTCGATCAATTCTAGCTGCCACACTTGTTTTGTGATCTTCTTTTTTGTTCGAGCAAAAAAAAAGGGAAGAATGTAACTAAACTATAGCTAGAAGCAACTCATCAACAAGGTCCGATCCGTCGTGAAAAGTTGTCTTCTATCATTTAGTACGTACTAAATGTTGAAGGGAATAAAGCCAATTTAATTCCAAGCTAGCTGGCTGTTTGGATATAGTACTTACATATTTGCTGCAATGCATGACATCACAAAACGTTAGGTCTGGATAACACATGACTTAGGTGCGTGAGAGAGATAAAGAGGTGTCTCGGTCCGAGCTAGTCGTTTACAACTAATTTGATTATTGAATAATATGAGCTCGATCAGCTTTCAGTCGCCATGCACAGGGGTTGCATCAATGGAGCACCTAAGCAATTGGATCAGTTACAAGAAATTTAAAGGAGCTAGGAAGAAAGGTGAAGATGGCATCAGACTTGCAAATCCAGTGCATGTTCTTCCATTATGAAACCTAGCTGTATGATTCTTGATTCTTCTTCCTTTTTTAAGTGGCTACGTGGGGAGAGAGGCTGCTAGGCTGTTTAGATACTCCTCCAGTCGATCGAGTGAGATGTACTCACCGGAGGGAGACTGGAGAGAAGCCTAGGTTTAAAAGCGCGTATACGATACTGTATTTGTATTTGTATTCACCCAATGGCCATCCTCCACGTGGTTCCTTGTCACTCTCCTCTCGGGTCTGTGTTATATAAATCCTATCCAACTCGCAGTTTTCAACACCAACACAAATTAATCACAAGAGAATAGCAGTTACCTAAACACACCAACAATTCTCCTTCTTCGTCTATCACCAGTCGAGCGAGCAAACATGCCGAGCGAAGGAACAGCCAACTTCATCGATATCCTCATCGCTATCCTCTTGCCTCCTCTTGGGGTCTTCCTCAAGTTTGCCTGTGGGGTAAGAACTAATTAAGTAGCCAATTAACCATGGCCAACCACTCACACATGTATCTTTGATTTCTGTCTTTGTTTCTGTCAAACTGATCGCGAGAAAGCTTCGTAGGGTTTAATTTGATTACATCAGAGATTAATTTTACACGCACACCTTTGATTTATATATGTATCTATCTGTGTTTCGATAGAGGATTAATCATGTAAATAACTTCTGGCATGGGTTACCTTTTTTTATTTTGCAGGTGGAGTTCTGGATCTGTCTGTTGCTGACCATTTTTGGTTACATTCCTGGTATTATCTATGCCATCTATATCATCACCAAGTGAAGTATCTAGTCATATTTCGTTTTCTGTAAGTTATTTATTCTACAGAAACATGTAGATTAATTTATATATTAAAGAGTTTAATGATCATAATGGAGGACCCTTTTGGGTCCAAAGAAAAGTTTGGTTAATATTAGAGCTGGGTCTACATGACATGATGAGCTGCACTAAGTCATGTTTATTTACTTATAATTGTGATCTGTGTGTGGATTTTGACAAATACAGGAGAGCTAATCCTCACTTTTATTCCCTTTCTTGTGTTGTGTTTGGTTTGGACAGGTGGTACCGATAAAGATGTGGAAGGGCTCGATCGTAGGGTCTTCTTGTTTCTTCATTCAAATTAAGCTTGAATTGTTTGGTGTAGCCATTGAACATTTTCTGAATCTTGTAGTGTGTCTCATTAATTAATTTATTTTTCCTTTCTCAATGGTCAGCTAGCTTATTGAGTTCATTGTGTTCCTCACTTCCTCATATGTCTGTGCTGTAAAAGCATATATATTCGAGGCTTTGTAATTGAAGAAGGTAATATATTTGATTAAAAGGAGAGTGACATGTATGCATTATTCACCTGTTTGATTTTAGTGTTTTACTCATTTGATTTGAAACAATGGATATGCATGATTGTGACATTGTGTTCATATTCATGTACTTGCTTCTAAAAAAAATCTGATGATACACTGAGTTTTATGCGGCTCAGGCCTACTTTGAAGTGGACAAGGAAGTAACATATATAGTAACGATCTTGAACATCTTCAAGAGTCAATCATAATGTTAGAATATTGAAACTCTAATCATCATGTAAAACACAGCTAACATTAATATATATGCATATAGATGACCAAGACTTTAAAGTTCAACCCTTCAAATCAATCGTGGCGCCCATGTCTCTCATACGTGGGTGCTTGAAGAGTTGAAATGTTTGAAGATGGCATGGGAAGGGCATGGAAGATCGATGTGGGTAGGCTAGGTTGGAGTGTTGGACCTTAAAAAAATAAGAGAAGACGGTTACGTCACGTACGTGTGTGGTGGCTCATCTGAATGCGTCCCATCGGCGGGTTGGGGCTCTACGCATTTTGGAACCTCCATCGCCGCCGTTGTTCCAGCATGCGGTGGCAACCTAGCTTTGAGCCGTTAGCTTTCCTCTAACAGTCTGGCCGATTCCATCCCAATGCTGATTGTACTCATTACACGCCATTTTCGTGTTCCTGGGGAACATTGTTCCACTGGCACACCCAATTCTTTATTCTTACACAAACACAATGAAGTAAGTTTTCTTTTCAAAAAGAAAATAAAAAGAATTATTTAGCTAGTCGTTCTAATTCGTGTGCATGCAAAACAAGGTCCACGGATTCAGTGACACGGCCCCCAGAATTTTATTATATAAGGGACGTAATAAAAATAACTACAAAAATTCAAGGCATAAAATTAGAGACAATCATTTAAATAACTCTCGTACACATTTTATGTTATGCAAATTTAATAAGTGTTTATCAAAATTATTACAAATTATAGCAAAAATAACTATTATGAATAAATACTTAGAAATTTTGTTACTTTTATGTAATTTTGTTTCTTTTTTATACTATTTTTACGTGTGTTTCTTTTTCTTTTAATAACACCTCTTTAAAAAACTTATGCTACTACGATATTTTTATTTTATTTTTGAGGAAAACAACCGTCCGGAGGAGTCAGAGGATCATTTTATTAACGAATTAAATACGACTAAGGTCATAATGAAGGCATCTAGAATAGGCTCTGGAGCGGAAGTAAACCATTCATACAGAATGTTACAATAATAATACAAAAAATGTGTTCTACACTATTACATATACTAGCACTAATCGATAAGTCCATAGAGCTTGCAAAAGTAAACTGACTTGCATCTCAACGGGATCATGAAAATCTATGATAAATAGGGTTACACATAACCTTGAGCACGCAATTATGGTAGGTAGGTCAACCCTAATGGTTCTCGCTAACCACGTGAAAAGAAAATTAGCCATAAACAATAAAACCAAAGATATTACAAGATCATCACAAACTCTGGCCAAGAACGAGTCATCCTTAAGAGAGACACCCGGATCCCAAACAAAATCCCAGTGCAACAACAAGATAACCCGAACGACTCGAGGTAACTCCCTTAGATCTCAAATGCGGATCCAAAATCTAATAGAGGCACAAACAAGCAAAGCCCATCTTAATCACTCTGGTTCACTGAGAAGGGCCAAAGTATTGGCCTGGACTGTGTGAGCCCAATCCAATTTATACTGCCCCAAACTAGTCCGCCAATGTGACCCAAATTCCCGAGAAAACAGTGGCCATGGAATTCCACTGCCAACCGTGGTACTCCGAGATCCGCCGGCATCGACCCAAGAGAAATCGCCTCGCTTAACTCACAATAAGAGAATGAATATCTTCACCGAACATAAGAAGCCAAGCCTATCGAAATCAACTCGTTTCGCGACTAAAGACCTCAATCGGACGTCGGACCCATCGGATCCACACTATCCCGACATTCGCCATCTCTTAGATTGCAGACCATAAGTAACAACCTTCAGGCGAGCTCGTCTCGGACGGGACCTCCACCCGAACTCGTCTACAGCCACTGCACCACTCTTCGACTTGCTTACCTCCGGCATCGAGACCTTCGAACCAAAAGCAAACAAATCCCACAGGCTTTGAGTACAAAAAACTCGGAGAGAAAAGGGCCGTGGCATGACGCCACTAGAGAGCGCCCTTGGAGCGACATCGAGGAGGCCACACGTCGCATAAATCTCACGGCGAGTCAGAGAGTAGTAGCCATCATAAAGGTTTTGGTAAATTTTGCCTTTTATACTCTTTATTATCAGAATTAAACCTCTAATCTTATATAATTTATAAATTATTACTTAGATAGGGAATATATTAATAAAAATGTTGTATTAATTAGGGATTTCTCAATAAAAATACATGGCGGCCAAAATTTCAAGGTGGGCATCAGTCCCCCGACCTTTATTGGATCCGCCAGTGGATGGATTCATATATTTCTTCTAATGAGTTGTAACGTTTATTTTAATTAATAATTTTCATGTCCAAAATTTACTTGTCACGTTTTGGCTCTCCTACATATTCCCGACGTGTCTAATTAGCAATTAGCTTCAATCAACCTCTCCAACCTTCTCGATCATCATGGTCTAAATCTTAGCCACACAAACGAAATAGACAGCTGAAATTGGCTTATTTGGTAATACTCATACCGGAACATTAAGAGGAGATCCAAATTCTTTTTGTCGACCAATACGGTCCTTATACAATAGTCATGTTTTGATGGTCAATGAGTTCGTAGTCAGTTGTAGTTAATTATCGTTAGATCTGCATTTAACGGTTGATATTAAATTATTTTTCAACTATTTATCGTTAGATGCAGATCTAACGATAGTTGACTACAACTGACCACCAAAACAGGATAGACAGTCTTTTTTTTTGGTAATAGGATTTGAATTGGGGAGGAGGCTGCCCACCAACTCAGGAACATTATGAATCGCCTGCGGATTGCAGGAACCCAATTAACATTTGAGTTTCATGCCAATTCCACTTGAGAGTAGTGAGACCCCGCTAGCTCAAAATTTTCCACCTTGAAAGCTCGCAAGCATCTACAGTAGGGTCTCGTGATGACCCAAACTCTCTTAGATGAGACACTTTTATCAACGTCAGATGGGTCCTGCATTCGCAGGACAACAATACTCAGCAACCTACCGATATGGGCCGTCTTAGAAGTAAAGAAACAGAAGGAGTAATGTCAGATCGACACGTGTTGATTCATTTCCACCCGTTAATACAGGCTTAACCGACACGTGTTCATGCTTCTCACCCCATTTTAAACCCAGCTGTAGTAAGATTTCTCTTTCCTAATAAGGAATGGGAGACTAGCTGTTGATGTTTCTGTTTCCTCCTCCTAGATATTTATCGGGGGATGTTATCGTCTGCATCACATTCTCGGAAGCTCCAAAAGTCGGATTTACTCGAACGAAGCCCTTTACAGCTAGGGCGCTGAAACAAGCGCGTACAGTACACGATATACACGATACTCTTATTTATTGTAAGCACCAGCCTCCATTGGCTCCCACGTGTCTCCTCACAGAGCAAGGCACCACCAGCTCTCTCTCTCTCTCTCTATATATATAACCTTCCACTCTTCGAGACTATCTCACTGTTTCCTTCACCAGACACTACCACATAATGACTCATTGCCGGCGACTTAAAAGTCGCCGGCAATGTTTTTTAACATTACCAACGATTTTTTAACATTGCCGGCGACTTAAGTCGCCGGTAATGTCTTTTTTTTTTTTTTTTTTAGACATTGCCGGCGACATAAATGTATGTCGCCGGCAATGTCTCGATGATAATAACATTGCCGGCGACTTAATTTATGTCGCCGGTAATGTCTTCTTCTTTTTTTTTTTTTTTTACATTACCGGCGACAAAAATGTATGTCACCGGCAATGTCTTTTCCGGCAAGACATTACCGGCGACTTACATTTATGTAGCCGGTAATGTTAAAAAAAAAAAAAAAGACATTACCGGCGATTTTTCCGGCAAAAATCGCCGGTAATGTCCAAAAACATTGCCGGCAACATAAAAGTCGCCGGCAATGGGAAGAAATGTTGTAGTGAGAGCAGTTCTCCAGCAACCAACCTCTTCTTCGATCTTCTTCTTCGATCGTGTTCTTAGTTATTACTCTCTTTCAAGTATGGGTACAGCAACCTTCATCGACATCATCATCGCCATCCTCTTGCCTCCTCTTGGGGTCTTCCTTGAGTTTGGCTGCGGGGTAAGTAGCTAGCTAGCTAGCCATGCATGCCTGATGCCAGCCACACTTAGTTGTGTATCTTTTGATTTATTTTATGTATATGTGTTTCATGACGATCACACAGATCGAATTGTGTGATAAAGCTTCGTACGTAGGGTTGATATGTATTGTTGTGAATGACTTTTGCAGGTGGAGTTCTGGATCTGTCTCATACTGACTCTTTTTGGTTATCTCCCTGGGATTATATATGCTATCTGGGTCATCACCAAGTGAAGTAGCTAAGCTTCATTTTCTGTAAGTGTCATCTTTTTGTTAATTGAGTACATCTTAATTAATTTTTTTCAACTTTAAGTCATTTTAATGGAAAATGATAATCATGGTAGAGATAATTCATATGTAAGTATAACTTGTAATCATAAATCATTAAAGGAGAAACTTTGCCAGTTTAAAAGAACAAAAAAGTATATATACCCCTTGGCAAGTAAATGCACTTTAGTTTTACAATTGAGGGCATCCACATCAACCTTTTCTAAAATCGAAGAATGAAAATATCTATAAATAAATACCGATGTGGTTTATGTGTTTTTTTTTAACCAAGACAAGAGAACTGTATCTTCATTTTGATCCCTATGTTTTGCGTTGACAGGTGTTGGGAACAGATGTGAAGTGCACATAAGGCTTGAAGTTTTCACCATTGGATTGGATAGCACTAGTTTGGTGTTGGCCAAATGATGTAGTGTGTCATTTCTTCTCTGTGTTGAGTTCATTGTGTTTCCCCACCCATGTCTATGTGTTGCAAAAGGTGGGTTAAGTTAGGAAGTGTGTGGATTAATGTCTTTTTTAAACATTAATTTATTTAATGCTCAAAGTGGATTTGATTTCAATTTTATGGGATCCTTGTCCACCAACCGCTAGCTAGTAGGGAAGGCGGCCGGGTATCACTAGCTTCATCAAATAATATTGAATACGTTAGCAAAAAATAATAATTTAATACTCCATTTTAAGGCTGTCACATACTCCTTTTGTAGGAATCGTATTCCTTCTTAGAAATATAATATACGAAAAGAGGTAATTATATGGAATTTAGATGCAAACAGAAGAAATATTAGTAAAGCTGAAGGGTATGAGCGGTTTCATCGATACTCAAAAACAGGCCAAAAATACAACCCTGTCAAAGTATCTAACATATTCTTGATGCCAATTACCACGTGGCCTTTTCTCCATGATATATATATATATATAAACCTAGTTAGCTAGCCGCTGTTCCAGCCGACTCAATGTTATATATAGACACAAGATCGAGTAGTTTGACAGTTTGTTGGCGCCAAGGAAGGATATCAGGTAGCTTTCGTTTAACAAGACCATGTGTAACTTGCACGATAGTGATATATTATTATAGCGAGACGTCGGCAATGAGTAACAAACATAAATCATATATTTCATGAATATATCGATATTGCATACATGGCCAATGTTGATGTAGACAACACGTTCGTATATTTATAGCATACTGTACGTAGATGATCGATTTCCCTACCTATCTGTGGAAGGCAAAGACGTTCCTACAAATATTTCCCAGCACTATGTCTTAGAAATTATATATCGACATGCATGACATATATGTCGCTGAGAAAGCAAGTGTGACCATGACAGTGCTCAACTCAAATAGGGTTATGGGGTTTCAAAAAGAGCTAGCTAGGTCAATATCAACCTTTAAGATGTGTCAATATACAACATCAAACAATATTACACCACAGATATAGGAGCTGCCGAGCTGCCTCGGTCAATATCAACCAATTTATGCAGAACCAAACATTTGCAGAGGAACCAATGCAATTGCAAATAATTGTGGACGTACGCAATCCTAACTTCTGCCAATTTATGCAGAACCAAACATATGCAGAGGAACCAATGCAATTGCATATAATTGTGAAAGTTCGCAATCCTAACTTCAGTCATGACCACGGCTCGTCACAAATTGTTTTCTAGCTCTCAAGAAACACCACGCAAAACCAAGATGACTTCAATAACCAAAAATAATCAGAATGGGCATTGTTTAGAGCCCATCTTTTACAGTACAGATACAAGCTAGCTAGCTACTGGTCCTCAGCTCACTACACAATTCTGACATATTTATACTTGACAATTATTGGTCAATACAGAGTAATATCCAGTCTTTAACTTAGAATCCAGTTATATGGTCGCCTCTTCAAGTTAAATACACAGAAGGAACGAGCAACGTGGGTTGAACTCTTGCACTATAGACAATTTTTAGCTGAATGGCTGGCTTTCTAGATGATAGACCCACTGTTCTAGTGAGGAGAATATAGGGTTTCAAAGTTTGTTGGGGAAATATCTTGTCGCAGCTGTGTTATATACCAGTTCTGCAACATGATATCATGAGCCATGAGGCATCAACCTAATAGTCTGATATAAGCTACATGAACACATGCATTATTAAGTATAGTTCATATGAGAAAACTAGGAAATTAATTCCAGATGCTGATGCTCAAAGATTAACAATGAATTAAATGTTGCATAAGATATTATTCGTTATATAGTTGCTATCAATTGATGCCAATAAATGGATAATGAGCAGTAAAGTTCAAACAAAGCGCATATGGAATGTGAATATGGACACTGCATGATTCAGTTTTTAAACAGCAGTGAATCTTGTAATTTGATCAGATGCAACCTTTAGAATATAATTCATACTACATAAACAAAGAACATAAAACACCATTACTCGTAAAAATTCCATGGTAATGATCATTAGGTGTATAGATTTTGAAACTCGCATAAACTCGAGGAAAAAGCAGCTCAGTCAGTTACATTTTATAGTAAACCGGTGATTTACCACATAAGAGTTTTGAGTGAATACACCAAATCATTGAAACTGAAACCTTGAGGACTTGCCTCAGCTTACATAACCAGGAAATCAGCTACATAAAATGCATGGGGAGTTGCCTCTGTTTAAATCAGCTAATATATGCCCAAAGATTTGCAGTCTGCTTTGACACTTCTTGTACATGAACAGAGGACGGAGGAATTCGTCCCAAGTGACTCCAATCTTTGCTCTCATCCTTTGAACTGCCACTCTCTACGGCACATGGGGCAATGCGCTTGAGAAGTCTGAGAATTCACCCATTTTAGAATGCAATGGAGATGAAATGCATGGTTGCATGCACCCCAAACTGTAAGAAGAAACGATAGTTAATGAATAATTAAGATTAAGTTGTATGAGTACTGAACACACATATCAGACCACAAGGAAAAATGTGCTATGTCAAAGTCTGGGTGCAATAGTTGATGACCACTGCACTGTAGTCTTAATATATTGTTTACGTCTCCATTGTACCAGTAATGAATGCAGAAAACAAAAGATAGTACCTGTGGAATTGAACTCAAAATCAAGGGAAGCCTTGAATTTAATTTTTTTATTTGTCTTGTTTAAGAAAATGTGTATTTTTATCAAAAGGAATTAAAAAAAACAAGTGCTACCAAACAGACCAAAGATAAACAATAACAAAAGCAAAAAAACCTACGCTGAACCAAAGAATAAAGTCATTTCCCTCAAACTTTCTGCAATCATAGGGTTCAAATGAAGTCTCATATCCAACCCTTTACCTACCTAGCCTCATATTTTTTCTTTCAACTCTCATAAATGGTCAATAAAAGTATATGACTCTTTAAAACTCATCATGTGAATTATCTTTCTTGCATCATTAAATTATGATGAGAAGGTGATTAGGCAGAAAACTTGCCAATCTGACTTAAGGCAGTCAATAGAGGAAGGCCTGGAATTAAGCAAGGGTTCAATTAGGAGGCTAGCATCTCCTGTTGTTACCATCTCTTTCAGTATCAGATGTTTAATTTCTCATATAGGGACTTTAATATTAGAAGTCAAGCATGGTTTGATGCCTTCAGCAACAAAGCCAAGTAGATACTATCTCAAAAAATGATGGAAAGGCAGAATAGCCAACCTTAGCTAGAAGTAAAGTTGACCATATATACAAACAAATTGGTTGGCCTCACGAGTTAAAGACATCAGTACCTATGTTAGAAATAGGGGCCTCTTGCTGAACCTTACAATCTTTAGAGGTAGCCAACTCTAGCAGATTTATGCGGGCACCTTGAGGGATCAAACCCCAGATCCACATGGTAGCAAACCATGGGCCTGGCCATCCCACTAAACCCTCATCCATATGTATCTAAGTCATATTTAGATAGTTTAAGGGAGAAGACAAAGACAATTCAAATAGCGATGCTTGTAAACTAAACTGTACATACCACATTACGCAGTGATTATCATACAGACCATTGCAATGAGCTTATGCCATCAAAAGAATGAGTAACAAAGCCCATGGAATCATACTAGTCAAAGTGTGAAACAGGCATGAAAAAAATGTGCGCATAAGTCATTTGTCAGTTGTCACCAGCAGTTTATAGTTCAGTATGAAACTCTTCCCATGAATCTTTATAAATGACAAAAGATTAAGCAAAGGCTTCAAACCCATGATGACTCTTAGTGGGAAGTCATTCTCAGGGAGCTCAAGACTCTCGGTGAGGTTTTCTATGTGTTATAACGATATGTACTCCTTTACAGAGAATAAGGTTAAGCACCTGCATACTAAAGTTTCGCCATTCAAAAAGCTCAAGTACACAGCATGCACTTTGTCTCCTAAAAAGAACGAGTGATAATTCTGTGCCATGCTATCTGCTCTACTCCGTTTTGTCCATTCCCGAGGTTCTGTGAAACTACAGCAGCATATATGCCTTCTCATTTATTCTAAAACTAGTCTATACCAGAGATCTCTAACTTTCGACCATAAACATACATACACATTTACACCCTCCTTTCTTTGTCATTACATCAGATTAGAGTCTATCATAGGATTAGAAAGCTTGCAACTGGTCTTTGTTTTGTAATATCCAAAAATGTGGCCAATGAAGCATGAACATAGATCCATTTTTGCCCTTCTCTTCAGGTCAACACCAGAACAGTCCCAAAATATAAAATTAGAGAAGCACAAACTGCTTAGGTAATGAGCAATATAGTAGGCCATCTTCAGCCTAGACCTACTCTTCCAGTCCCAAAGTATAAATATTCCAAGCTGGTTGGGACATCACAAGATAGCTGGGATTCTATAACACATCGACCTAGCGTATGTCACGTATTTGTATCATATATATATGTATTGAGTAGAAGGAGAGAAAAACAAACCTAAGGTGGATGCTACTAACATAAAAGTTTACTGCATATGCTATAACCATAACATATCTTCCAATTCTAACACAGATAGGTGCAAGGACCTCAGAAGCCACAGTAGTAAAGTTTGCCATATGCAGATACTGATACCATGCAAGTCACTTCTCAAACAGCAAAGTCAAAATGAAATACGTTAACAGAATTATTTTCACTTACTTAATGGGCAATCATCCCCGGGGAGCTTACAATCAGGACAACAACCATCAAATGCCATCCTACAAATGCCACATGTTTCGTCCTGCGCATCCCATGTCCATGAAGCAACAGCATGCCACCTACAGGTAAAAGAGAACAGAGGAATTAAGTTCAAAGCTCAGAAGTATACCACATCTCTGGAATAGCATACCCAATCTTGAATATGCACTACAGCAATTCCTTAAGAGATGAGTAAGGGATAAGGAGGCATACTCTGTTTAATATCGCAGCCGATATCAAAGGGGAGGGGAGCAGGTCAAGAGAAAACTATTTATTCAAAATGCCTTGCAACAAGGAAATACCACAAATCACAAGACTCGTACCTTAACATTTAGGCACAACAGTAAGAAAACAGATCAAACTAAAGCATACACCAATCAGACCCAATAAAACAGCAAAAGAATAGTATGTTGGCCACTCGAGCCAAATCCATACCAATCCAATACCACCAAGGCAGAAAATCAGTCTACTAAGATTAAATGCAATGAAGTTAACATCAATAGGTGAACAACACAACACCAATACAAAACAAGATAGAAACAGGATACGCAAGATTTTGACTTTCATCCTTCCTCGGAAATCGTAGGCGTTGCTGGTGGTATATATCTCGATCTCGCCTTTCGGTCTTTGTACGTGCTGAGGCCCCGACTATCTCTATCAATGGGATCGATGACTCGATTTCGAGTTCTCGGTCGTCTGGGGCTCTGGGCTTGCTTGGGTCGGAGAGAGAGGTGTAGCTTTTGATCTCAGCCGTTTGTTCCATTCAATAACAAACAGACGGCTGTCGATCACTATCCCATTTCAATTCCGCAAAATTCGTTACCTCCCTGCAGTGCACACGCTCCACCGCAACTTCCTATTTCGTTAAGATTGTCCGATTTCTAAAGAATCATTTCATACGAACTCTTCTTTCACGTCGTCCAAAAAATCATTTCATACGAGCTCTTCTTTCACGTCGTCCAAAGTTTTGTACCGGTCATACTGAGCATAACACCAATTGAGGTAAACTTTTCTAAACCGTCAATCTATAGATCTAGGATTGTGATATTGATGTGTGAATATTATATATCAGTACCTAGTTCCTATGGATCTATATCTATAAAGTATAAGTGACGCTCCTGAGGGAGCCAAGATTTGGAAAAGAAAAGTAAAGTAAAAAAAGGAAAATCAATAATGTGTGACGGTTTGTCACGGTTGTTGGGTGTAGTTTTTAAGCAACCGTTTGTTGATAATCGATTTTGTTGACCATATATCATGAATCACATTCTTATCCATGAATCGTGGTTCTTCGATCGACACTAATCAAATCTCTTTGTCTTTTGTAGATGAGTTCAAACGAGTCGGTTAGTGAAAGGACCCAACTCCGATTCAGTTACCTAAACCGGAATCGAACCCTTTCTGAAAATACGAACCAACAAAAACCATTCAAAATTTCGGCAGAGTTTCGTTACTAACGTGGAATTGCATAAACCTGCACCCTGAAAATAACACTTCGTCCTATGCCACAAAAGTCAAACCGTGGGCACCAATCCCATCCGGATTTCTCAACATCATAATATAAGCAATAACAGTAAACATACTGTACTATATATAATATATCCGAGAAAATCCGTATAAACACGTATCATAATGTATCAGAGCGACCTCTAGTATAAATATATACAATATACACATCAGTAGGCGAAACAAGAACCTACTGGAAAACACAGGTAGCTCAGATCACTAACCTCCAACCATGACGTGAAACACCAAACCTGAACTGCAAACTGGGCACGGAAACCGAAAAGCCCAGGGGAAAGACATTAAAACCGTTAGAGTGAGTGGACGAAAATAAATGTCTTTCACCAGATAATATATGTTATAAAAACATATGCGAGTCGAAATATAAATAAAACAAATCAAATAGTATACGAGGAGACGCTGACTCCAACTCGTAAACAGAGCATGCATGGAAAATCTCACGGGGTCACTCATGGACATGTCTGTGCTAGTACAGTCAGAATCACAGAGTCTCTGACTTCCACGTGATTCATAGCCAGAAAGGCCTCGGTTCCGGGGTACTGCCCCTCGCCGGTCAGGTATGGGTACTGCCCCTCCTGGTGACCTACCATCGGGGATCAGCCGAGAGGCAAGTGTATCGATACAACAACGTAATTGAGACTGTACTCTGTGTAAATCAAATCATAAACAGTTCGATGCAAATGCATGAAACAACATATAAGTGTATGTATACTTGTATACGCATATCCGTATATGTATAATTGTAAAACACATGCTCATAATAAACGTAATCTCGTATGAAATCTCATGCTCGTAAAACCATGATCATACTGCATGCTCAAGTTCGTAAAACGTATATAAAAGACTCGCAATCAATCCGTGAAAAGAAATTGTCCACTCACAGACTCACGTAACGCGCACTCGCGCTAAACTCGTGGTCCGGCGGAAGATCCCTCGCCTGAAGCACGATCACGATCCAGATCTCGATCTCGATCTCCTGAATATTCACAAAACATAACTGATCAAAATCATAGTCCACAACTCTGTACTGAATCACTGAAACCAACATTTCCCGGAAATATAAAATGCAGTACAAAATGATTAACGAAATTCCCGAAATCTCCACTCGAAACCCTCGACTGAAAATCGGCTACCCAAATCAATCCGAAAACCTCTGAACGATAATCAGGGCGCGATTACGAGAAAAACGACATTAAAAACGTCGAAATCCAAAAAGTCAACTCCTCGCCGGAGCACCACCGTTGACCGCCGCCGCCGGCGGCGGCGCGACGTCAACCGTGACTTCCTCCAGCGAGGAAGCTCCAGAAATGGAGTTCTCCTCAAGCCCATCCTCTTCTACAACTACCACAAGTCTCGAATCTCAAGGGAACCGATCCAATTTCAGCTCCAAAAACCCAATCGGAAAACTCTCCGGCAACCCAATCGGGTTCCAACCAAACGTCCACCAATCCATAATTAAATCATACAGGTAGTATCCCTAGGCCAAGGGGAGCAAACCCCTTTAACCACCACCACCGTGGCTCGCCGGAACCACCCAAACCGTCTCCGACGAAAAATCCCAATCGGCCTCGATTCGAACCCCCTCCAAACCTCATCAATTTCCATCAATTTAAACACAGACCAACTCGAAATCACAAGGGGATTCGAGCCTTACCCTTCGTTTGGCCGGAGGTGGCCGGAAAATGGACGTCGGACGGTGAAGATCAAAACGGAAACTTTCCCTCTCTCGGTCAACGGTCAACTTTCCAGTTTTGGAAAGTCAAAGCTTGGTCAACGTCAGTCAAAGCCCAAATTGAGATTTTCGACTAATTCTTGACTATTCCCGATATTTATACTCGCGCCTCGGGTCGATCGACGATTCGAAATGGATAACCATCACGATTCGGATAAACACGAAACAATCGGATAAACTCGTCGAAAACTGAAACTTCAAATAATCGTATTATATTCCTTGGTTATCGGAAAAATATTCCAGAACCACCCACGAGCTCGAAATCACGTACTCTACAACTTCCGTGAAGACACTCAACTCAAATTCTCGGCCGAAAATATAGTCGCGAATAAAGTCGACGAACCACACAAATATCGTAAAGCTGCGACTAAACAGAATCTCGTGAATCATGCCGAATATTCAACTGATTCTGGTTCAAGTCGTCACAGTTAGGCCAGAATTCGACATCCTTGATCTACAAGGAAAGGAATACCACCGTCGGGTCTCTGATGTGGAAAATACATTCATCGGAAAGAGACTTACCAACACCATCAAACGCTCTAGGCCTGGACAAAATCTTATTCCACCCACAGATGAATCAAAAGCTCAAACTCTCATATTTTTGAGGCGTCATATTCATCCAACTCTTAAGAAGCAGTATTTGAAAAAGACTGTTCCCCTGGAATTGTGGGATGTTCTGAAGCAACCCTTCAATAATGTGCATGATGCACAGCTACCTGAGTTGACTGCAAGATGGAAAAATATCAGACTCCTGGATTTCCCAAAGATCCAAGATTACAATCAAGTAATGTTGGATCTGCAATCGGAGTTGAGTTTCTGTGGGGTGGAGAAGTTCGAGAACGACATGATTGAAAGGTCGTTGAACTTCTTCCCAACATCCATAGGCATCCTTGCTCATCAGTATTCGATCAAGTACGAACAAGGAAGGATTCTTACCTTCAGTGATCTCATTAATAGCCTAGCTAAAAAAAAGAGGCATCATGAGATCATCCTTAATAATAACTCAAGACCAGCTGATACTAAAAAGTCTGAGAGTTACCAAACTGGAAGAAAGGCCCGAAAAGAGAAAAATGTTGTTTGTTCAGAACCTTATGTGCGTAGAGAACATGCTCCATGTGGTGGGAGAGGAGGGTGTGGGCATGGCCAAAATATGACTTGGCATAAAGATCAGAACGTCACCTCCAACAAGAACCAAGTTGGTTCGGTTAATGATGGGAAACAGTATACACACTCTGGAAAATACACTTTTTTTAAATGTGGTTCAAACAAGCATATGCACAAGCAGTGTTGTGCTATTAAAGAGATGCAGAACATCTACGAGAGACACAAGAAGTACTTGGCTCAAGAGTCAAACTATGCTGGAGATATAGAGATGGAAGTTGACACCAATCTCGTTCTTGCAGAGGACAAGGAGAATGAACTAGCTACTCCGGATTTTGATTAAGCCTATATAAAGGCGGTTATCTATATGTATTCAAGTTTTTGGCTTTATTTTGTAGTCATTTTTTTTAGCATTTTGTCTTAGTTTTTGGATAAGAACATCTATGATGTATTTTTATTTGTTGGAAGTGATGAAAATTTCTCTATTTTTTTTATATATGAAAGTGTTGAGAATGTTTTCATACCAATTCAGAGTATGGTTCGATGTTTACAAATATATATGGCATAATGACACAAAGATACAGTAAAAACGAGACTAAAAAAGAGGAAGTTTTGATCGCAGGAATTTTTCGAACATTGTCTAATTTCAACTCGTCAAGGTCCATTCTCAACCCGTTGAAATTTTTTATCGGAAAATCGATATCTTTTTAGGTTTTTCTTGGATAGGTCGAAAAATACATCGACATGTCGAAAATGTGGTTCTGGACAACAGTTTCGACCCGTCGAATTCTAGGTATCGGAAATTCAAAATTCTATTTTGGGTTTTCTTTGACCCGTCAAGGGTGTTTCTCAACCCATCGAAGACTCTACCCAGATGTGGTGTTTTTAGATACGTTTTATATCGGTTTCATTGTAAAAAGGATGAAAAAAATTCGACCAACCTGGATTTCATCACCAGATGTGGTTTTACATCAGTTTATATCATGTCATATTAGCACTCAACAAGGGTCACACCCTTTTTCAAATCTTTAAGTGTCTACTTAAAGTGTTCGCCTGGTCTTTAGTTCAAAAACTTACTTATTTACATTGATTTTAAGCAGCACCTGCTCTCAAGACCTGGTTTGGTAATGTATACAAACGTACCGGTCTCTGCGTGGGGATATGCAATATTGCACGCAGCTATGCTTCTTCATTTTTGAATCGTAGCCCGACAACCATTCAATGCGTACCAGTTGGTAACTGGATACGAGCCTCATATTTCACATTTGCGCATTTTTGGTTGCACGGTATATGTGCCAATTGCGCCTGCTCAACGCACTAAAATGGGTCTTCAACGAAGATTGAGCGTTTATGTTGGCTATAAAGCTCCAACGACAGTCCGTTATCTTGAACCTTCGACAAGAGATCTCTTTAATGCTGGATTTGCAGATTGTCACTTTGATGAGACATACTTCCCGCCATTAGGGGGAGATAAGAATGGTTCCATTCCGGTTCAACGTCAGGCATTGACGCGGTTTGATCCCACTGTGTCTCATCATGATCTCCTCACGTCTCATAGTGAGATGGAAGTGAGAAGAATACTCGATCTTCAGTAAGTAGCAGACTCTATGCCTGACTCCTTTCCTGATAGCACTAAAGTGACAAGATCGGATATACCTGCTACAGATGTTCCTACAAGGATGGAAATCCCCGAAAAGGGATTGGTTAGTGGCAACACCTGGCAAGGAAGCATTCCTTCTGCTCTTGTGGAAGATGTTGCCTTGGCCTCGGCTCCCACCAGGAAAAGAGGGAGACCAAGAAAATCCACTGATAAGCCGCCGGTTACAAGGCGCCTTAAGGCACAAAATGATTCATTTATCATTAACATTGTGAATCCTTTACATGAGATTATCTCTAACTACAGTTATATCCTTGAATCACAATTGGCATGTCTAGGGGATGCTCCAGAACCTCTTGTGATGTCAAAGAACAAAGAAATCTCGCTTAGAACAAATTATGCTCAGGCGATTTAATATGGACAAGGCACACCTTGTTAGCATGCCAATGATTGTTCGCAGTCTGGACCCCAACAAAGATCAATTTCGTCCGCTAGATGACGATGAGGACATCTTGGGAGCTGAAATTTTATATCTTAGTGTTATTAGAGCTTTGTTGTATTTAGTTCAGTGCACACGTCTAGATATTATCTTCTCAGTGAATTTGTTGGCTAAATTTAGCTCTACGCCTACGCAATGTCATTGGAATGGAGTAAAATAAATCTTCAGGTACTTGAAGGGTTCCATTGACTTGGGTTTATTCTTCCCTTACAAGGAATACAGAGAGAAGCTTGAAAATCCTAGAAAATGGATTTTTGAATTGCAACATTCAAGTTTTGGGCATTTCAACCCATTGAGCATATCTCTTAATCCATCGAATGCAATGAGCAGTGATAACCCGAAGGGGTCTTTCGACCCATCGAAGAATGGCTTTGACCCGTCGAAGTCGATGCCCTGGATTGGACAGAACCATCTGTTCGACCCTTCAAGTGAGAATTTTTACCTGTCGAAACACCGGTTGATATGTTGGTCAGATTTACTGTAGTCCCCTATTTCGAAACACCGGTTACTACGAGCAGTTTTACTGTAGTCCCCTATTTCGAAACACCGGTTGATATGTTGGTCAGATTTGTTGATGTTGGGTACCTCTCTAACCGACACAAAGGTCGTTCACAAACTGGTTATATTTTCACTATGGGAAATACGACGATTTCTTGTAGATTAACTAAACAAACCTTTGTTGCTACTTCCTCTAATCATTTAGAAAATTTTTCTTTGCATGAAGCGGTTAGAGAATATGTCTAGTTTAGGTCAGTCATATGTCATATTCAAGGGTCTAGTGGACTATCATCTACTACGACGGCTCCCACTTGTATCTTTGAGGATAATGCAACATGCATCGAACATATGAAGTTGGGTTACATTTATGGTGACAATACAAAATATATATTGCCGAAATTGTTCTTTAATCAGCAACAATAGCAGTTGTTGAATATCCATGTGAATCAGGTTGGTTTAGCAAATAATGTTGCGGACTTGTTTACCAAGTTGCTACATAAATCTACATTTGTGAAACATATGAGATGCATTGGTATGCGCAGGTTATCTGAACTCCATAACTGAGTTTACAGTCATGAGGGGTTAAGTTTCTGTAGACATCAGAGGGAGTCTACATCACATGTAGTAGCTTTGTAGTTGATACGTTGTACTCTTTTTCCCTTAGGTCAAGCTTTTGTTTTACACATGAAGTTTTTGTTTGCTTGGCGAAGTTTTAGTGAGGCAACAAGTCATGCATCATTCTTCAGGCCAACGACACAAGGGGGAGTGTTTAAGAAGCTTTATTCTTAGTAATTCGTGATGTGTGTCATGTTCTATTTAGATATGGATTAGATTAGATAGAGATTCAGAGAATCCCTATTTTATAGGGACAGTTATTGTAACAGATTGTATCAGCCTATATTTAAGGCATTCTATCAATGAAAGAGTTACAGTTTTCAGTTTACATATTTTTCCTCTCAAACATTTACCTCTTTAGGACTGGATATTTTTTTTTATTTTATTCTTTCTGATTGTTGAAATTAAACTAGAGACGAGAATTTGATTTGACAAACCTCAGTCGGAACTTTGTGTCGTCATTTTGAGAAAAATACTTGGATCAAACTTAGTTTTGAATTGCTCCTATTTATTAAATTTTTTATTTGTGATTTTATAATCGAGATTACCTATCTTATAAACTATGGGTTCAAGATCAACTCATCCAAAAATAAATTAAAATAAAATCGTTTGGGTATCTAGTGTTATTAAATAAATAGATAGTTATTGTGAATTTTAACGTTATATTAACAACCGTCTATTTTTTTTGCAAAATTTAATGAGCGAACGATCTCCGATTTAATCAAATTCTTGCATACACGATCTTTACGAGATAAATTACATGCAAAGTAGTTTCGATTATAAAATCACAAACGAAAGTGATATAAATAGGAGTAATTTGAACGATGGTGTCCAAACTAACTTTGGACCCAAAAATGCTCCCCATTTTAAACAATCCGAGACAAATTTATTTCTTTTCTTTCTCTGTTTTTAGCTTATCAACAAAAATTAGAGTATCATCTCATGTTTCTTTTGATTCACTTATACAGTATTCGCGGTGTACGTATTGTAATCACATATATATCTTAGAAAATTAGATATAGAGCGAGGAACATATATAGAAGGGAAAATAAATAAAATCATATCAACCAGGAGATGATATATTACCTTGCATTTGATTTTCAAAGGTATATTGTAACAATAATGTCATTATAATGATTGAATGATATATAGTAGAACCTCGATTCAAGAATACTCCATATAGGAATAACTTTTTTATAGTGATAAAATATTTCGGTCCCAACTCGAGACCAATTTTAATAGGAATAAACTCCACATTGTAATAAGTTATAAGATTTTTTTGTCCCATATATAGAAATGTTACCTCTTTAAAGTAATAATTTCTAATAATTTTAAAATACAATTGTTCCAGAAGAAATATTCCTGATATCTCAGTGTGTGTTTTTTCCTAATTAGAATAAAAGTATATATGCTCTCAATCCCTGATTTATAGGGATATTGATTGTAACAGATTGTAATACATACTTAAGGTCATCTATCAATGAATAAAGTACAGTTTTCAAATCATATCTATTGTGTATCTATTTTCTTTTTAAACACATTATCAGCAGCTTTTGAGTTGATAGCCAACCTAAACCTCTAAACACTGCAACCTCCACCGTTGGATTCTCCATCACCGCCGGAGCACCATCACCATCGCAGAAAACGTTTCCCGTCGCCGAATTTTGTTCTTGCTTCAAGCTTCTTTTAGCGATGTTTTCATACTGATCATAACACTCTCAACGTAAATCGTCTATCCTTCTTCGATTTAGAATTAGGTTGCAAAAGTTAATTACCGCAACACCCTATATCTAGATCTAGATTTAGGTTGAATTTTTCATACCGTGATTTACTTTTTATATCCTAGATCCTATGGATTAATACATGTTATAAAAAGTTTGTTATTAGTGATGGTTCTGAGGGAGTCACGGTTATTAGTGAATATCACGGTTAATAATGATTTCACATTGGAAAAAGGAAAGTCGATCTTTGTGACTATTTGACAGTCATAATTTTCTAGGGAATGGTATGTAGCCACTAGTTTTGCATCAATTTTTGTGACCAAACATCATTGATCATGGTTCTTATTCCCTAAACTTGATATTAGTGATTGTGGTTCATTCGATCTGATACGAATTACATCTCTTGTCTTTTGTAAGATGACTGAGTCGACAAGGACATAACTTATCCTTGACATTCAAGAAGCATAATACCACAGATGGGTATCAAGCGTTAAGAATACTCTTCTTGGTAAACATCTCACTGATACCATCGAACCACTACCACATGGCACCGAAACCAATAAAGACACCCTAGCTCGAAAAGCTGAATCTCTCATGTTTCATAGGAGACATATTCATCCTGCTCTGAGGAAACAATACTTGTTAAAGGATGACCCCGCAGATTTCTGGACGACTTTGCAAGAACGGTTCAACAATATGCATGACGCATAAATTCCAGAGCTACAAAAAAAGTGGGATAGAATCTGGTTATTGGATTATCCTAAGATAAATGATTTTTATCAAGATGCTAGAGCTATAGTTAGAGCTTGTCATTTGTGGCGTTGTAAAGATCGACCAAGCTATGGTCAAGAAGTCTTTGAGCATCTTTCCTACTTCTATGGACACCCTTGCACATTAGTATCAGATTGATTATGAGCAAAGAAGACTTAGATCATTTAGTGATCTTATGAGTGTGCTGGCCAAGAATGTGAAGCATCGCGAGATCCTTCTCCATAACAATGCTAGCCCATCGGTATAAAGAAAGTCCATAAAACTTACAACACTGGTGGGTAAGCACGAAAGGATAAGGGGAAACAACGTTCTGAACCTTATCAAACTCGGGGTGGTAGAGGAAGACGTGGTAGAAGTCATGGTAGAGGAGGAAATAGTCGGCATTTAACTTGGACTCGCCATGACAATAACCAAAATAACTCTAATAAGAATCAATCCAATTCTGGTTCTATGAATGGTAGGCATTCTTCAAATTCTGCTTCTACTTCTCGCTTGTCTTTTTGTTATAGGTGTGGTTCTACCACACATATGCATAATCAATGCAAAGCACCAAAGGATACCTCTGAATGCCTACAAGATGTGTCACCAATACCAAGCAAAGGAAAAGGAGACACATTATGCTGACTATGAGATGTAAGATTGCAGTGAAGCCAATCTAATCGTAGCAGATATCCCCAAATCAAGCCTAGAGACTACAAACTTTGATTAGTCCATGTATTAGGCTTATGATTCTACTATGTAATCAAGTTTTGTTTATTTTGACTTGTTGTAGTTGGTTTTGATTGAATAAGACAATCTTTTGATGTAAGTTTGATGTTGACAAAGTAATAAAAAAAATTCATTTTGGTATTTGAAAGCATTAAGAATGGTTATTTTCATACATATTGCTTAATGGTTCAAATTATACATAGCTCTATGGCACTATGACACCAAAATATCATAAAAACGAGACAAAAAGTGGAGATGGTAACCCTGAAATTTTTTGACCCGTCGAAGAACACCCATCTGGATTGTTTTTTTTTACCCGTCGAAAATGTTTGCCCAAATTATTTTTCACCTTTGAAAATGGTCCTCGGTCCTCTATTTTTCACCTTCGACTAGTCAAACTATATTCTCGACCCAACGAAGACATGCTACTGTCTCCAAATTTTTCCAAATTCGACTCGTCAATGGAAAATTTTGACTCGTCGAAAAATATATCGAAAAATCGATATCGATTTTAGGTTTTATTTGACCATTTTAGCCATTTTCTCAACCCATCGAAGAGGTCCCCCTGGACATAATATTCATGATTTTCGATCCATTGAAAAATATACTCGACCAGTCAAAAACGGTATCGGAAAATAAGATTTAATTTTGGGTCTCTTCGACCTGTCGAAGATGGCACCCGGAATTGGTGTTTTTGATGTATTTTACATCCTTTTCCTTATGTCATATCAACACTCTATAAGGATTACAACTCTTTGGAAAATCTTTAAGTCTTTACTTAAAGTGTTCTACAAAGTCTTGACGACTAATTATTAAATCACATTCTTTTTTAGATGTTTGAAGGCAAGATCGAGTGTCTAGCAAATAGTGGTACTACTCATACTATACTGTGGAATAAATAATTATTTATAGATCTTGTGCCACACACATCATTAGTGACGTTCATGATTTCTTCAACGCCGGTTATACAAGGGTGTAGTTCAACACAATTTTTACTACCACATGGTACTAACATTTATATCACTAATGCATTATACGCGCCTAAGGCCAATCAAACCTTGCTAAGTTTTAAGGACATTAGAGCCAACAATTTACACTTGGAAACTCACTATGAGGATAGTAAAGATTTTTTATGTCCTCTGAGGAGTGCGGTAGAAAGTGCTTCTTAGAGAAATTAGAGGCAATTCGTTGTGGATTATATATTACTACGGTTCGTATCATTGAGTCTAATGAAGTAACTCTCACCACTGTGTGTGACTCGGTCTCATATCAGCTTTGACACTACAGACTAGAACATCTTGGTCGAGATATGATGATCAAAATCTTGAAAAACTCTTATGGTCATACGTTTTTTAGAGCAAAGAAGCATGTGGAAATACCAATTTCTTTTGATGGGATAGATGAGATTAACACTGTTAATCCAGTTTCGGCCTCCATACCAACTATAACACCTAGTGTTGGTCCACAAGATTCCTTAGTGGCAATCTCTGATGCTTTACCACTCATTTTGCAAAGATTTCTCATTAGTAAAGTTGAAGGCTAGACATTCATTTGCGGTTGATAACACTAAAAATATATCATTCTTACAGAGAATCCATGGTGACATCTATGGACCTATCAAACCAGAATATGAACCATTTAAATATTTTATGATTTTTATAGATGCATCAATGCGATGGTCACACATTGTTTTATTATCCATAAGGAATGTTTCATTTGCAAAACTCCTAGCACAAATTACTAAGCTTCAGGCTCACCACCTGGATAACCCAATCAAGTCTATTAGATTGGATAATGTAGGAGAATTTACATCAAAGATTTTTGATGACTACTGTATGTCAATTGGGATTGAAGTTGAACATCATATCCCTCATGTTTATTCACATAACGGTTTAGCAGAGGCACAAATCAAGCGGTTATAGCTTGTGGCTAGAGCAATGGTTATGCATACTAAATTGTCGGTATCTGCTTGAGGATATGCAATATTACATGCAACAATGCTTATTCGCTTGAGACCTGTAGCACGCAAACCATTCAGTGTGTATCAGTCGGTAACTAGATATGAGCTTAACATTTCACATCTACGCATTATTGGTTGTGCAGTGTATGTGCCAACTGCGCATCCACAACACACTAAAATGGGTCTTCAACATTGATTAGGCATATATGTTGATTATGAATCTCCAACTATTGTCTGTTAGTTAGAACCTTCAATAAGAGATCTCTTTACTAAAAGATTTGCAGATTGTCACTTTAAAAAAATATACTTTCCGATGTTAGAGAGAGATAAGAATGCCTCCATTTCGGTTGAATGTCAGCAATTAAAGTGGAATACTCCTTACACTATATTTCAAGAAGATCCATGCACATCTCAAAGTGAGGTTGAAGTGAAACATATACTTGACCTTTAAAAGATAGTAGACTTGATGCCTGACTCTTTTATTGATATTGCTAAAGTGACGAGATCAGACATTCCTGCTGCAAATGTTCCTGCAAGGTTGGAAGTTCCTAAAGAGTAGTATAACGCAACTCCAAGGTAGAGTAAAGTACTTCTTGCCCATGTGGATGGAGTAGCATAGGCCTAGGCTCCCACATTAAAGAGAGGAAGAACAAGAAAATACACAGATGAGCTGCCGACAAAAAAGTAGACAATCCAGGCACAAAATGATCATTTCATTATCAACATTGTGAATTCTACACATGAGATTATTCATGCCTACAGTTATGTCCTAAAATCACAAATTGCATCTATGGAGGATGCTTCAGACTCATATGTGATGTCAGGGAATGGTGAAGTCTCACTAACTAATAATGATGCACGCATTATTATGGATAAATCATCTAAGGTAGTTGATGATGCTTTTGCTTATTTCGTCACTCAGGAAATTATTAACAACGATGAAGTGGAACCTTGCTCGGTTGCTGAATGTCAGTAGAGAGAAGATTGGCCAAAATGGAAAAAGGCAATGCAAGTCAAACAAGAATCTCTAAAGAAAAGGCAAGTTTTCAATCAGGTAGTGCTATGCTCACTAAATGTGAAATCAATTGGACATAAATGGGTCTTTGCTCGAAAGCGTAATGAGAATAATATAGTCATGTGGTATAAAAGCTAGACTTGTGGTGAAAGAATTCTCTCAATGCCCTAGCATTAACTATGAGGAGACACATTCTTCGGTCATGGACATCATTACTTTCCGCTACCTTATAAGTTCGGTAGTGTCTGAAAAATTGAACATGCAACTGATGGATGTGGTGATAACATATCTCTATAGAAACCTTGATTCAAAGATATACATGAAAGTACCAGAAGGCGTGGTCATACCCAACTTAAGTAACTCTACACCATGGAGTGCTCATGTGATTAGATTGAAGCGTTCACTATATGGAATAAAACAATCTAGTAGAATGTGGTACACACGTCTAAGTGACTACTTGATTGGGAATGGATATAAGAACAATGATTTATGCCCATGTGTGCTCATTAAGATAACAAGTTCAGAATTTACCATAGTAGCGGTCAATGTTGATGATATGAATATCATTGGGTCTCTTGATGAAATCAATGAGATGGTCAACTACTTGAAAATCCGAGTTTGAGATGAAAGACCTTGGTAGGACTCAATTTTGTCTTGGTTAAGAGCTAGAACATCGAGTTGGTGAAATACTTATTCATCAGTCTGCTCATGTCCAAAAGATGCCTATGCTATTTAACATGGACAAAGCACACCCTCTTAGCACTCCAATGGTTGTTCACAGTCTAGAACCCAATAAGGATCCGTACCGTCAGAAAGTTGATGATGAGGAACTTTTGGGAGTTGAGGTATCATACCTTAATGTTATTGGAGGTTTGTTGTTTTTAGCTCAATGCACAAGACCAGATATTGTATTCTCAGTGAACTTGTTAGCTCGGTTTAGCTTTGCGCCAACACAAGGTCATTGGACTGGTGTAAAGCACATTTCCAGGTACTTGAAGGGTTCTATTGACTTGGGCTTGTTCTTTCTCTACAAATAGAATAGAGAAAAGCTTGAAATTCCTGGAAAAGGGATTGTTGAATCATAGCATTCAGATTCTGGGATTTTTGACCCGTCTAGTGGATCTCTCAACCCGTCGAATGGTACACTCTGGATCAATCAAAGCATGTCACTCGATCCGTCGAGTGAATTCTTCGACCCATTGAAAGAAGCTCCGGCTGCAAGCATTGTACCTTTATTCAATGTGGTCCCATACTCAGAGATGCCTTGTGATGTCTTGATTAGTTTTGTTGATGTTGGGTATCTTTTATGATCCACACAAAGGACGTTTCCAAATAGGTTATGTGTTCACCATGGAGAACATGATGATTTCTTGGAGATCAACAAAGCAAACTCTTCTTGCTACTTTCTCAAATTATTCTGAGATCATTGCTTTGCATGAAGCGATTAAGGAGTGTGTCTGGCTTATGTCAGTTATACACCACATTCAAGGATCTAGTGGATTACCTTCCACTATGATAGCACCAACTTGTATCTTTGAGGATAATGTGACTTGCATTGAACAAATGAAGTTGGGATATATCAAGAGTGATCACACGAAACACATTTTGCCAAAGTTTTTCTTCAATCAGCAACAACAACAGCTATTGAACATTCATGTGAATCAGGTTTCTTCAGCAGATAATGGTGCAAACTTGTGTACAAGTCACTACTCAAATCTACATTTGTAAAACATGTGAGACGCATTTTAATGCAAAGATGGTTTACAAGTCACTGCCCAAATATACTAATGAGAGCGAGTTCATTTCGTAGACATCAGGGGGAGTCTACATCACATATGGTCACTTATGTAGTTTATGTATTGTACTCTTTTTCCCTTCGACCGAACTTTTGTTTTTACCCAAGAGGTTTTTTGTTTGCTTGACAAGGTTTTTAATGAGGCAACATGTTATGCATCATACATTAGGATCGTGACACAAAGTGGAGTGTTCCAAGATAAATATTCCTAGTATCTCGGTATGTGTCTTGTCCTAATTAGAATAGAAGTGCATGTTCTCTCAATCTCTGATTTATAGGGATATTGATTGTAACGGATTGTAATACCTATTTAAGGCCATCTATCAATGAATAAAGTACAGTTTTTAGATTATATCTCTTACGTATATGTTTTCTTCTTCAACAATAACGTAATTTATGAAGAATTAAAATACTTTTTATAATATTTTGAGACAGTAATTTAAGTTTTATCATTGTTATCGCGTGTTAAAGTTTGAGTGTACGTAATAACTCATGATTATGCTTAATATGTTAGATTAGTTGTTGTTATAAATATATTATTTACTTCATGTTTATGATTTAGTTTTTGGATCGTAAATTTTGTTGAACCTCTATTAAAGAATAACTTTTGTATAGAAATAAATTATGTTCCCAACAATATAACTGTATAGTAGTTTTACTGTACATAAAACCTTGTGAATACTCTCAAATAGCTATTCATATAGAACTAGAACCAAAACATTGATATGGAATTAATGTCTTCAAACTTCTTTTTTGCTAAAAATCTCTGTCCCATGTACTGCATTGACTCGCTTTTGATGTTTTACCATTCATACTAATTTCCACTTTTCATACAATAAATTATTCCTTTTATTCCAGGTTATTCATTGAAATATACTTAATTCTCAAGAAGAATCAAATAAAAAATGAAGATATTATTAAATTTTGCATCCAAGGAAAACCATCACTAAATATGTAGCATTTCAACTAACATTTAATTTTTTATTTAAGAAATAAATATGCTAAAATTTATTAACCATAGCTCTCAATGACTTATATATCGAGAAGAGTCTCTTTAAGGCAAGAGCAAACCAGAAAACTAAGGCTATTCCTTCTTCCATAATTTGCTACATTTCCCACCTTTTCTTTCTAGCCATGACTAGAAAGAAGGTGAAGCTGGTCTACATCACTAATGACACTGCTAGAAAGGCGACATTCAAGAAAAAGAAGAAGAGACTTATGAAGAAGGTTAGTGAACTCACTACTCTTTGTGGTATTGAGGCTTGTGTTGTTGTCTACAACCTCTATAATTCCCAGCCAGCCATTTGGCCTTCCTCACTAGGAGTCCAACGCGTGCTTGCACAATTCAAGACTATGCCTATATTGGAGCAAAATAAAAAGATGGTCAATCAGGAGACTTTCTTGAGGTAAAGAGTGTATAAAGCTCAAGACAGCTCAAGAAGGATAACTGTGAAAAGGAGATTACTTGCTTGATGTTCCCAATTCTCTACAGAAAGTCCTTCCAGGGCTTGTCAATGGCTGACATGAATGACCTCGGCTGGGTCATTGAACAGTACCTGAAAGAGCTCCATCTTCGGATGAGGATTATCAAGGAGGAGGTTGCGAAAACCCAAATAATACAACAAATTCAGGGACCTCAAGTGATGCTACTTGCAGAGAGCAATACATAATGACTGCCATGATGAGAGGTGGATAGGGTAGCAACATCAACATGCCGATGAAGAGTGATGAAGAGGGAACTAACAGAAATGTGTCGCATGCAGCTTTTGATCAACATCTAATACACAACATGGAGATAATGCAACATCTCTGGATGAGTAAACACATAAGCAACATAATTCCTGGTTCGTGGACATGATGAACACACATCAAAATATGGGATATAATGAAGAGGAGATGATGCTTCCATATGGAGATCCTAGAAACAATATGATGTGGCCTAATCCTCATCCTTAAACATTTTCAGTTATGTTATGTTGTCTAATTTTTGTTTCAAGTGTTCTTTTGATTTTGGTACATGTATTTCTTCTATTCAAATGTGTAATTTAATTTATTTTCATTCGTAGACTTTATGTATTTCAATATTTACAACTTTATGCACTATTTTGTTTGAAAAATTACTCTTTTATGATTGAATAAATATTTGTTAGTCTTTAAATAATATTATTTGTCCATATAATTTATATATATGTATGTTTTGTGGGACTTAATTTCTGAGATTTTTTTGAATATGCAAAATAATACTTGCTAATAGAACAAATTAAAATTAATGGGTTCGATTTATAATGTCCCCTCTTTCTATTTATAGGTTCGATTTCGACGATGGAGCCTCGAGGAGGTCGAATCAATAGAGAAAAATTCTAGGGTTTTGGGATAAATTGGCCGCCATTGCCGGCGAGGTCTCCAGCAACAAACTAGGTATGGTTCGAATCGTCTTAGTGTCTGTATTATAGAATTGTTGTGATTTTGGTGCGTGTAGGTATCAGTTAGGAGAATCAAATCGATTTCTTTCAGAGTTTTGCAGACAAGTCGTCACCATCATAGAGGCGGTTGTCGGTGTTGGTTGCTAACGAAGGTTGAAGGGTTTTAACCCGCTCCTCTTTGCGAGTCAAGGGGTGGCTCAACGATAAAGTTTCGTTACCAGAGCCGATTGTCGGCGAAATTAAGTCAACAACTTTCGAGGCAGATTTCGGTTAGCTTTAGGCCAAATAAAGTATCAGTGTAAGGGAATTGTGATAGGCTTATCTTTGATTTGGGGTGCTAATCTCCACCGCCGGCGATGGTCACCGATGGCAGCTCGTCTGGCCAAAAAAAAGTTTTTAAAATTACTCTAGTTTTATATCGTTAGATTCATAACGACGCTACAAGCGTATTCATGAGGGTAATATTGTGTTTAGCCTTCGTCGTCCCAGTGAATGGGCGGTGGTGACGAACATCGCTACCAGTAGCGGTACGAGTAATAGAGAATTATGTGTACCTTGTATTGTTTGCCATAACCGTTTAGTCGAAAAGATTTTATACTCGATTCGTCGATATAAATTTGGAGATTGAGTAATAACTAAAGGTGTCTGAATAATTTGTCATTTTAACGATTTTCTCCTAGAGTTCGGTCGTCACAAAAATGTATCACACCTACTAGATTGCTCTATTGTGTCGAGCAGTATATTACAGATGCAAATTGCAAGTAGGCGCGAAGTTGCTAGCTAGTAGGTACACTAACCAGTTTTCTTTAGTAGGTAAAAAAGCCGAATGTCAAATGCTACTACTTATTCTATATATGAATTTAACTTTGATTTTTTTATTGTGAAATTAGTTTTGAATTTTAATATTCTCCTAGACCTTATAATCCACTATAGTTGTGACGCCCCGACCCTATTTGAGTATCATAAACTCGATAAATATATACGTAAATCGAGCAATTCACTCAATCTGAAATCAACTTCAACTAATCTAATCGAAGAACCTACTCTACAAATCCTTACGATGAAACGATCATAACGACAAATGGCATACCTAATTTCTCCATCGGCCGCACTGCCACTGATGACAACACTCGTCACCACCACCCACTCACTAGATTGACGAAGTCTAAATGTCGAATAATCCTCACCACTATGTTCGTATAGTCAATACAAACCTAACGACATATAACTCGATACATTTTTGAAAATATTTTTTCGGCCAAGCACCACTACTGGTGACCATCGCTGACAACGGAGATTAACATATCAAAAGAAAGCTCTCGTAGAACCCAACAATCTTTCTAACTACATCATCATCCAATTTGGCTGGAATAAGACCGAAAAGTCCCCCGAAAATCCAGAAAACTCAATCTCGTCGGGAAACCTTTCTGACGAGACAACAGTGCCATCAAGCCACGGCTAGGCTTGCAGTTGGTTCTAATCAAACCACTTGGGGGAGAAGAGTTGAAATCCCATGACCTCGCCACCTAATTTCTACTAGAAATGCCACTCACAGCGGAGACCGAATTTGAGCTCCTCGAAAATCGTTTGATTTCCATAGAAATAATCATGCAAACATCAATTACTCAATACAATCAAGACACAAAAATAAAACGATTCACACCCAAATTGTCGTGGAGAATCTCACTGGCGCCGGCGATGGATTAACAACAAAACCCTAAAACTTTACCATCCACAGAGTTTCAACGCCAAAGATGAGGCCATAAATGGAAAGAAGGAGACAAGGTCTTCCGAACACGACCAGAATTGCGGCCAACGGTGGCCGAAAGGCATCACACCGTCGTCATAGGTCTCAACGGTGAAAATCGCTGAGGGAGAGAGAGAAAATGGCTCGATCAACGCGTGAAATAGAAGGTCTGACTTTCCATTTTGGGAAACTCCTATTTATAATTGCACATTTACGATAATGTAATTTCGTCAAACTTGTTTTAATCTTAACTCTGTCTTTCGACATTTCTCGTGTCTACAACCTCGTCTCGACTATTACTACATCTTCTATCCGAAGTTAACCAACATCATCAATTCAATAAAATTCAACCGATGACGCTTGACATTTACTAATAGTGGAATCATTTTCGGGGCCTAGTAAATAAAATTTGGAAATATCGTAAAACTACGAGTAATTATACGCAAAAATCTAGGACATCACAATAGTACTCACGCCTAAACCTTATAGGACACTACAATCAAATCGAAATATATATGGATTCAAGTTTCACACGCTGGTAGTGTAGTGGTTGACAACCAGATATTACTCTCATAGGCTGAAAGATCAGGGGTTCAATTCCCCATAAAACTAATTTTCGGGTGGATTGAAACAATTTCTCCTTCCTATTCTTCTCTTCCTATTTTTGGGTACTTATGTTTTACTCATCTTGGTTTATATGTGTCAAATAAATTGTTAAGTTGTAGGATTGAGTGTGTCTTTCTTGGGTATAGTCCTAAACACAAAAGTTATTATTAACTTGATCTAAACATCAATAGTGTATATGTGACGACCCGAACCAGAATCAGATGCGTATTCGGCACGATTCTCGAGGTTGAGTTTAGTCGCAGTTTATCGTCGTAATTGTGGTTTGCCGATTCAATTCGCGACTTTGTTTTCGGTCGAGAATTTGAGTTGGGTGCCTTCACGGAAATTGTTGAGTACATGATTTCGAGCTCGTGGGCGGTTCCAGAAGATTTTTCCGATAACCGAGGAATATTTTATGATTATTTGAAGTTTTGGGTTCCGACGAGTTTATCCGTTTGTTTCGAGTTTATCCGAATCGTGATGGTTATCCATTTCGAATCGTCGATCGACCCGAGGGACGAGTATAAATATCGAAAAGTCGAAAAATAGTCGAGAATTAGTCGAAAACTTCATTCTGGGCTTTGACTGACGTTGACTTGCCTTGACTTTCCAAAACTGGAAAGTTGACCGTTGACCGAGTGAGGGAGAAGTTTCCCGTTTCGGCTTGCCGTCCGACGACCGAGAATCTGGCCACCAACGACTTCGGCGAGGGTATAGTTCGAATCCTTGTTCAATTTCGAGTTGATTCATACTTGAGTTTGTTGAAATTGGTTAGAATTTGTTTGGGTCCGAATTGGGGCCGATTTTGGTTAATCGCCGTTAATGGGTTGGGTGGTTCCGGCGAGCCACGGTGGTGGAGATGATGGGGGTACGACTCCCTTTGCCTCTCTGAATCTATTGGGGTGCATGGTTTAGGCTGTAGTTGAGGTTTTGAGGTGCTCCGATTTGGTTACCGGAATTGATTTTTCCGATTGGTTCGAGCTTGAATTGAGGGGGTTCTGTTTGGAATTGTGCTTAGGGGTAGAAGAGAAACTGGTTCAGCTCATCGAGACCATGGATTCTGGAGCTTCCCGCCGTGTGATTTCACGGTTGACGGTGCGCCGCCGTCGGCGGCGGCGGTCAACGGTGGTCAACGACGAGGAAAAAGTCAACTTTTCAGATTTCGATAATTTTAATGTCGTTTTTCTCGTAATCGCGCCCCGGTTATCGTCCAGAGGTTTTTGGGTCGATTTGGTTAGCCGATTTTCAGTCGAGATTTCAAGTTGGGATTTCGAGATTTCCGTAATTCATTTTGTACTGCATTTTGTATTTCCGGGAACGGTTGGTTTTCGTGCATCAGTACAGTGTTGTGGATTACGATATTGATCAGTTATGTTTTGTGAATATATTCAGGAGATCGGGATCGAGATCGTGATCGTGCTTCAGGCGAGGGATCTTCCGTCGGACCACGAGATTAGCGCGAGTGCGTGTTACGCGAGTCTGTGAGTAGACAATTTCTTTTCACGGAAATCTTGCGAGTCTTTTATTTATGATTTGTGAACTTGAGCATGCAGATTGATTATGATTTTACGAGCATGTGGTTTGTGATTATACTTATACGAATATACGTATACGAATATATACATATACGTACATATTATGTTTTAAGCATGTGCATAGAAAAGATTTATGATTTGGTTTACACAGAGTACAGTCTCAGTATATGTTGTGGTATCGATACACATTGGCTTCTCGGCTGATCCCCGAGTACGCTCCGGGGGGGACAGATATCCTGACCCGAGGCCTTTCTGGCTAGGAATCACGTGTGAGTCTGGGATCCCGTAATTCAGACAGTGCTATCGCGTGGTAGTCCATGAGTGATTCCGTAATTTTATATTGCATGCTCTGTACGCGTGAGGAGTTGGAGTCTCCCTCGTGTACCCGGACGCGTGAGGAGTTGGAGTCTCCCTCGTGTACCCGGATGCGTGAGGAGTTGGAGTCTCCCTCGTGTACCATTTCTTACTTATGCATTTGACTCGCATATGATTTTATACGTATATATTACTTGGTGAAAGACATTTATTTTCGTCCACTCACTCTAACGTGTTTATTGTCTTTCCCCTGGGCTTTTCGGTTTCCGTGCCCACTTTGCAGTTCAAGTTTGGTGTTTCACGTCGCGGTTTGGAGGCTAGTGATCAGAGTCACCTGTGTTTTCCAGTAGGTTCTTGTTTCGCCTACTGATGTACATATTGTATATGTTTTACTCTAGAGGTCGCTCTGATACATTCTGATACATGTTGTGCGGATTTTCACGGATATACATATATACATAGTACAGTTTATTTACTGTTGTTGATTATGTTGATGTTGAGAAATCGGGATGGGATTGGTGCCCACAGTTTGCTTTTTGTGGCATAGGATGAAGTGTATTTTCCACGTGCAGGTTATGGTAATTCCACGCTAGTAACGAAACTCTGCCGAAATTTTGAAAATTTTTGTTGGTTCGTATTTTCGAAAGGGTTTGATCTCGGTTTAGGTAACTGAATCGGGATTGGGTCCTTTCAGTATATGTCTTACGTCATGTTTTAGTTAACGAAACAAGTTCTCATTTAAGGGTTTATAGGTACACTCAACAAATAATTCTAATCCATTAGAAGTTATTCTTCCTTCAAAGTCCAGTGTCCTCTGCATCTCCGCATGCCTTCCTTCCAAGCCTAACTTTCTCTTATCTCGAGCCCAAGCCCACATGCCACATCCATATCCACCACAGACCCCACATTTGTTCTCTCTCAAGCCCCTAAGTCAGATTGACCCCTCCTTGGAGAAAAGTCCTAAGAGAAAAAATATTCAAAGTGCTACTTGACGTTTGTCAACTATATAACACATGGCGGGTAGGGAGGTTGAAATGTGTTGGATTGTCAATGGTCTACAATACAAAGCGGGAATTTAACTTACAAAATGCAAAGCGGGAATTTAACTTACTCTCATTTCTCAGCTTCTCCTCTAATTCTTTAATCACACTTACATCAATTACACACCTATAGGCAGCTTCAAGAAACAAACACATATAGGCAAATTCAAGAAACAAGCATCGAAAGGTCGAATATTCTGCTTCTGCTTCAGCCTTCAAGAACTAAATCCCATTTCTCTGATTCAACATCACCCAACTGAGGCATTTGTTCAAGAAGCACAGTTCTTTCCCTCTCTTGTTTCACCATGACCGGTGAAGAAGATTAAACATGTCGATCGACAAATGTAAATGGGTCAGGTGAGTTAGAACCCAAATTTTTCCCCAAAAAGATTTTTCTGGGTTTTTCGTTGTTGTTTTTGATTTCTCGTATGTAATGGCTTGCTCTAATTGTTCTTCAACTTGGCTTTGGATCTCTGGGACATCATAAAAGTTTCAATCTTTGATTTTTTTTTCTGAGTTTTTGAGTTCTAAGATTTTTCTTACTCTGCTTCATACTTTGGCCTTAAGTTTTAGGGTGTAGGATTTTTTATGAGGTATTGTCTGACTCATACATGTTAGGAGGCCGATGAGGAAATGACCTATGTCCAAAGTTTTTAATGCACGTAATACATAAGAAAATACAATATATAATAAAATCACTAATTATCAATTAATTCCACACTCATACGCTACGACACTTCTTATTTATTTAAATATTTAAAGATTATTAAAAATTAAAACAATAAACCAAAGTCTAAATATTTATGTTAATAATATTATAATTGTATGAAAATCACAAACTTATTCATGTGAACATAAAGTTTGGAATTACATTATATAATAAAATTGTTAAATTTTAATTTCATCTCGATCACACTTCTATAATAATATAATTATTATTTATTATGATTTAAAAAAATAAAAAATAAAACAACAAACCAAAGATTGAATGTTATTTTAATAATACTATTGCCGCATAAAAATCACTATTTTTTTTTTCTTCTTGGGAGAAATAAGTTTGGTAGGTCACATCTTTTCAAGTTCACTTTATGTGTGATAATTTTAGGTCCGAGGCTATTGTGCTTTAATTAATTGTGGGTTCAATTTGATAGTTGTCATACAGTTTCCTTTCATTTCGTTCTGTTCATGCTTTGTAATTAGGAATTGTTATGTAAGCTCAACATATTTAAGCTATTTAGGAATTATAAGGTGAAAGTTATTATATGTAGAAAGGAGAATTGGTGTCTTGAGAAGTTCAGATTATATTTAGAGGCTTAAACTGAATCATTAGGATTATGGTTTTGCAGGGTCTTGGACTGTTAGGGAGAATGAGATTCTTGTGAATACGGTGAAATGTTTGTTGACTAATCACTACGTATTAAACTGGATAGTTGTGGAGGATAAAATTGGCAGGAGACTTGTTGCTTGTAAACATGGATGGAACAATGTGGTTTGTCCCCAATCATGACACAGTCCCAGATCGAGGAGGATGACAGTAAGCTATTACACCATTTCGTGTCATTAGGTCCTTCAATGTTGACCACGGCCATTCAGCAATTCCATGTCTCTTCCGAAGTTGGAGATTATCGACCGCAACAGTAGTGCCATTCAAGACTCCTCCATTAATTTGTTGGGTGAGGAGCTCTTGGATGTGAAAGCAAGGAACCTTCTTACAAAAAAGGTAAAGTTCACATTGGTTTAAACTTTTTTAATGTTCAATTCGGGCATGAGTTCTTCTATCTTATGAAGATGGCCGGCTTAAGTTGCAATATTAATATGCATGAAAAAAGGTTTTTGAAGAGAAAATGAGAATTAGATCAAAGACTCTTCGATCAGTTGCAATATTCATATGTAGAAAAAAAGAGGCTTTTGAAGAGAAAATAGGAATAGATCAAAGACTTCAGAGTATAGTGAATTTCATGCATGATCTATGTATAACAATTAAAAGTTATAAAACTGTTGCCTCAAGTACTTCGGCTTCAACACCAAAATATATGTTTGAGGATATTGCCGAAGAATTAGAGAAACGTGTATGTTGCCTGTTGATGAACTTTGATTCATTGACTATGATTCTTAATTGATGCATTTTTTTCTTTTATTTTTGGAGTATATAGGTTAACAAACATTAAACCTAGAAATAATCTAGATAAGCTGAAATCCACTAGAGTTTGAGAAAAGTTCTCGTTTTTTATTAATAATATAAAAATAAGTCTAGCAGCCACAAATAAGTGCTTAAATACTGAAACAAAACCCTAGAGCGCTAACAAGAGGCATACTCGAACCCATAGGTTGAAAATAAAATAGAACTAAAAATTAATAAATTTTTTAAAAGGTCCAAAAACACAAAAATACGTTTTCCGAGGCCTAAACGGCCTCAGATCGCGAAATGTAACATAGTCCCCATAGAGCATGCTCCATTATGCTCCATGAGAATCTGTTTTATTTCGGCGTTCCCTTTCTAGAAAGGTATTATTCGCCTAAATCGGACACTATTTTTCAGACCTATATTTTACCGGTTTTGTCTTTCGTGCGAGCAACTCTTCTTCAATCTTCAATGCCATTTGTTCTACATCAATTTTAATTCATATTAAAATTAAAAACAGATCCAGGCCTACAATTGTATGAAGGATTCTCGTTCTTTGAAATGTATTGAACGGAATATTGGATTAGAAATATTTTAGATAATCAAACTCATAGTGATTGTTTGCTCTATTGTATATATTATACAGTTAGGTGTGTATTACTGAAACTTATAACCTGCATTGGACATAACTCTTTATCTCAAACTTTCGGACTTTCCTCTCACTATTTGATTATTATTGGAAGATAAACGTTGGTAGGATATTAGCCATTGCACACATGCTACGTATGTACATCACTTTTTGGAAAGAAAAAAAATAGTTATCAGGTGTGTTGTACAATTGTAAGCCCGGATCTCCTTTTTAGAAATATTAGCTAAAAGTGTCGGTTATTATCGTAGAAAGTGGAGCATTTGTTGTAGAGAGGAAGGAGAAGAGATTATAGAAATTCTGATTTTTTTCTTCTTCTAATTAGCAGTATATCTTTAAAATACTATACTTTTATTAACTAAAAAAAGATAAAATAGGAAGCAATGACAAAAAGAGAGAACGTATGTTCTCTTTATATGTTCTCTTTATAATAGCAAGTATAGAAAATGAACCAAGGGAGGTTTGGATTTGACATCTTTAAAAAAAAGTCACATGATTGTCTTGAGATATGTAAAAAAAGAGCTCCGTGAAAGTTGGAGCCTTTCTCTTCACAACATTCTTCGCGCAACACCCACTTTCTTTGCTCGCTATGGCTGATCGATCTATATCACGACGATTAGTGGCAATGTAGATCCATAATTATGTTTTAATTATGTCTCTAACTTCATGTTTGTTGCTTGTTTTTCATGAATAAAGTATCACCCTTATGATATTTCCCGTTCTTACTAGGAAATCATGGTTTGACTCGAAAATGCACTAAAAATGAGAATTACACACTTATTGAGAAGACATATACATTTTCGGAGTCACAAGAAAAGATTGAGCAATTTTAAGAAACGAAAAAAATAACTTCACCGGAAGTCGCTGAAAGTTACCCAGAGTTCGCCGGAATCTACCATGGCCGGCCGGACCACCTTGGATGGCCCAATCACCTTGAGTCCAGCCCAAAGGAGGCCCAATCCACCTATAAACCTAAGCCAAATCTGATTTGAAATGAAGAGAAGGAAGATGGACTACATGATGTCACACATTTCAGACTGTAGCCTTCCAAATCCCAAAAATGTGGATCATGGTTCCCTTGTTTGAAGCCAACATTTGGATCACCCCCTCATCATTTCTTATCATCTAAGGGTTGAAAATATCTCTCCCTAGCCATATATTTCGAGCTCCCCCATTCCACTCACACATTACCACATTTTACAACTTCATTTGCTACACACATTCTAGTTCGGTTAGCTCTTTTCTCTCTAGTTTCTCTCCATCTTGTCTCTAGAGTTCTTAGTCTAGTTCTCTAGAGAGAAGCTAGATTTATCTTCTAGCCTTCTTCCCTTCCACCCTCTATAAATTCAAGAGATATAGTCTTGCAAGCCTTGGCTGAACCTCTTCCACTCTCCCTCACCACTATCCCCCACTTCCTCATCATATCTTTGCCTTCAAGGTTTAAGTGACTCTCTAGAGCTTGAAGAAGTGGGAAATAATCCTTCTTTCTCTTGACTTCTTTGAGTCCTAGTGGTTGCCCTTTCCTCATATCACTACAAGAAAATTGCACCTAGACCACAGACCATTTCCGTCGTCTAGGTGCAGTTTTCCGTCGTCTAAGTACTTAGACGACGGAATCTCCGTCGTTCAAGGTCCGTGCTCCAAGTGCTGTCGTCCAAGAACCTGGACGACGGAGATTTAGTGATCCGTCGTCCAAGTTCACTTGGACCGCGGACATTATCCGTGGCCCAGGAAGACACCTGGACGACGGAAAATATAATTCTCCGTCGTCCAGGTGTCTTCCTGGGCCACGGACATTGCTCGTTTCTCCGTGGCCCAGGTGTTCACCTGGACGACGGAGAATTAGATTTTCCGTCGTCCAGGTGAACACCTGGGCCACGGATAATGCTAGCTTCTCCGTGGCCCAGGTGTTCACCTGGACGACGGAGAATTAGTTCTCCGTGGTCCAGGTGAACACCTGGGCCACGGAGAACGACAGGGTTTAGGGTTTAGGGGTTAGGGGTTAGGGGTTAGGGGTTTAGGGTTAGGTTTAGGGTTTTTCACCTGGACGACGGAGAACATAATCTCCGTCGTCCAAGTGAATATTTAATTTAAAAAAAATTGAAATTAAATATTATTAATTTAATTTATTATTAATTTAATTTAAATAATGAAAAATGCTAAAATTAATTAAATAAACTAAATTTTGAATATTACTTAATTATTAAATAATTAAATTAAATTAATTTGTACATACATGAATAATCTAAAAAACCCATAAATTAAAAATTAAAATATTGTTCGGAATATGGAAAGAAACGAGATAATAAACTACTAGCTAGCTAATACACTGGAGGAGCAGATGCGCCGCCGAGTTCTCCGCCTCCAGCCGGGTCGTTGTCGTCGGGGTGTGGGTTCGGAGGAGGTTGACATACTTCTCGATTTTGTTGCATGAGGGCGATGAGTTGGGCTATTTGTGCTTGTTGTTCGTCAAGTCTTTGCCGCATTGACTCATTCTCCTCTCGTGCCAGTCGAGCCTCTTGAATGGCTGCTTCGACGGCCGCAGCCTGACTCCTTCTCCGCTGCCCCGAACCTCCCGTAGATGATGAGCCGGAGGTCGTCGACAAATCTCGTACCACCCTAGGCCCAAAGTGCCTAACCTCCTTGCCAGCTCTACGACCGTAGACCTCATCCGCGATTGCAATTTGGCTCTCTAAGGATAGAGGAGGCAGGTCTTCCGGCGACACATCTGGGAACGCAAGCTGAGTGTTAGCCAACTCTTCATGCGCACGCTCTATCGCCCTTGCCTACAAAAGAATAATTAATTTATTATAATGAAATCATATTTAAATAATAATTACTATAATTAAAAGCACATATATATATATATCACTTACGCCGCATTGACTCGCTTCATTATCGAGCCCTGGCGTCACGTACGCGCTTACGCTTGCATCAAGATAAGGGTGTTTGGAGCCCTTATCCTTGTGCTCCTTGGCTATTTGAATAAACTGCTTGGCGTCGGTAGTATGGTGTTTCTCCTTCTTCCCCCGGTTGGCTTTGTTGACACCGGAGAATTTCTGTTACACAACATAATTAAATCATTAAAAAATGAATAACTACAATTTAAATAATTCAATTATCTTAATTAAAATAAAAAAATAAATTAATACCTTAAATTGTTCATCGGCAAAGTGGTTACACAACCACTCCCACTCATCTTCTCTCTCCCCTTGCAGCTCTACCGGGGGAGGCACGAGACCGACATCTTTGAAGTACTTATGGAGCTTGTACTTCCAATCTTTGTAGATGGAGTTGGCGGTTTGGTTGATATGCCTCAACATAGCCGGTGTCGGATCCACGTCAAATTGTTCCTATCAAAAATAAATAGAAAATTATAATCGTATATATTATGAAATTTTAACTAATATTAACAATATTATATAATAACTAAATTGGACGTATTACATACCGAAAGATCTTTGAAGACTTTCGCCTTCTCATGATCCGGCGCCTCCTTCCAAGTAGGGGCAGTGATACGAACCCGGTTACGGATGATTGACCCTATCCCATGCGCCGAGAGACTTGCTAGCTGAGCTGTGGGAGGGCCACCGGTGAATTCGTCGTACGGCAAGTCGATCTTTTTACCGGTCGCCTTGCAAATACGCTCCGCTTTGCCCCCTTTAACGAGTCCCCGAGTCCTTTTCGGTTCCGGGTCAGTGGGGCCCTCCTTTGCCTACGGCGGGCGCTGTACATGATTGATTCGGCGGTCGAGGACGCCTGAGTACTTCCCGTTGAACCGGTACCGGGTGTCGGAGATTGGAAGGGGTCGACGTCATCACCGCTCGAGATGAATGGGGGAGCGGGAATTTCCCCAGAGGGCGCTACGGACGGACCAGATGATCCGTCCGGATTGAGAGCGTCGTTGCCCTCCTGTTGAACCCAACCGACTTGGGCCGCCAACATTCGGAGCATCTCATCTTCTGCCTCCTGTTGGGCTTTCTTCTTGCCGGATGTCGTCTTTGGCGGAGCCATTTAAACCTAAGAGTACGGTGTTAAAATACCTACTTACCATAATAATTACAACTTAAAAATTTATGCTAATTAATTAAGTACGTTTAAGATTTAAATAGAGTACACTAGCTTGGCATTTTCGGTCGTTCAATGGACGTGCGACCCGCGCGATAAAGTGTAAATTTTCAATTAATCAGCCTTGGTTAAATCGAAAAACATGGCCAGTTAGGGATAGAGATAACGCGAGAGGCAGGACTAATTTCGACAAAAGTCTTTCTTAGTCCAAATCCTGTCATCAGTCATAACCCGTTTCTAGACACCATGTCCGACATTCGGCCAATTTTTCAAAAATTTACACTCCCTCAAGTCCTTTGCAAACTCCGCCCTCAACCTCGTGTCCATAACTTCACTTAGGTTATGGTGTACGGTGATGAAATCTACACATCACGAGGGGTTAAGGAGATAAGCTAGGAAAAGAGGCGCCATCTATTCCAAAGAGTGCGACTTAATAAACCAAGCCTATGTACTAAATTTAAATCGAACACGTACTACCATGCAATTTACTCGAAAATACACGTAATTGATTATCAATTAATTAAAACAATAAATAATTACAATAATGAATTATTATTTATCATGCATATAATAATAATTATTCATTTACCAATATAATTAATTATTATTAACAATAATAATTATTGCTATTATTTAATTTTAACTAACAAATATAAAATTATTACCAAATAATTAATGTATACTAATAATAATTATCCCAATATTAATAATAACAACTCATTAATGATTATAATTATAACTATTAATTATTTTAAACTAATTAATAAATTAAAACTATTTATTAATTAAATAATTAATTAATTAACAAAAATGTAAAAGAGGTAAAAAATAGAATTATTACCTCGTCGGAATGTCGCCGGAATATCGGAAGAGTTGAGTCGTCGGAGAGGAGGAACCACGCCGGAAAAAATGTCGTCGGAGCGTCGCCGGAGGAGGATCGCCGGAGGAGAGGAGAGGAGAGGAGAGGGAGAGGAGGAGATGGAATGATGAGAAAATGAGGGGGGGTGCAACTCTATTTATAGAGTTGCACCTAGACGACGGAGCACTATTTTCCGTCGTCTAAGTCCACCTGGACGACGGAAACAGTGTTTTCCGTCGTCTAGGTGGCGGTTTCAAAAAATTTCAATCGGTGCCAATTAATCGGCGGGACGTTCTGAACCGCCATGATTTTGGACTTAGACGACGGAGAATGAATTCTCCGTCGTCTAAGTGAAAATTCAAGCGGTTCCAAAACGGAAGCGATAAATTGAACCGCCATAAAAATTGGACTTGGACGACGGAGATGGTCAGTTTCCGTCGTCCAAGTGAAAATTACATGAAAAAAATAAACAAAATTTTTTTTGAACCGCCATGATTTTTGAACCTGGACGACGGAGATGGTCATTCTCCGTCCTCCAGGTGAACACCTGGACGACGGATATGGTCATTTTCCGTCGTTCAGGTGAACACCTGGACGACGGAAAATGACCATATCCGTCGTCCAGGTTCAAATTACGTAAAAAAAAAATTTAAAAATAATTCGCTAGGAATTTAGCGATCTGTCATTCGAGTGAAATAGTCGTACAATATCGATGAACGCATCGTATATATGAACAGTTAAATTTGAACCGCCGATTAATTTTACGTATTGAAACATGTTAAGTATCGACTAATCTTTACGACTTAAGTGTTCATGAGTAGACGCTCATTTGCAGCAGAGTATTAACGAAATTGAATTTGGACAAAACAACCGTTGGATATGTTCGTCGTAACATAATATATAATTGTCTTCAAAGGACCATAAAATAATAAGTTAGGGAAGGGTTTGATCGGCACAGTCAACCGCAAAACCGATAATTTCACAAACCGGAAACGTGGATACAAGGCATTTCGCAACTCCGATTTTCGAACCGTCGAAGCTCACACACCAAGAATTGTTTACTCTAAAGTCTTGATGAAAAGACTGTGCATTGGAAGAAGGTCTAGATGGTCGTTGTCTTAGAAAAAATAACGATATCTGCACCTGGACGACGGAAATGAGTGTTTCCGTCGTTCAGGTAATCACCTGGACGACGGATATTAAGTTATCCGTCGTCCAGGTTCTGACCTGGACGACGGAGAATTACGTTCTCCGTCATCCAGGTGTATAGACCCTGAATTCAGGGGTTAGGGCCTTATTGTTTAGGGTTTAGGGTTTGTGAACTTGGACGACGGAGAATTACCATATCCGTCACCCTAGTTTGTACCTGGACGACAGAGAATGACCATCTCCGTCGTCCAAGTTCTAAACCCCGAATTCAGGGGTTAGGGCCTTAGGGTTTACGGTTTAGGTCGTCCTCGGTCATTTGTGTGTCCGTTCAATTATTCTGATTCAAAAATATAATTAAAAAATTGATCGATCGATCCGATCTGCTAGATTTAGGGTCCAGGATTTAGGGTTTTATATGAGATTGAGATTTGGCGTGGCGCCAAAGGTGAAAATGGCGGGGGACCTAATATAAACGTGGACGGAATTCAGGTGTCCGTTCAATTATTTTGAATGACCATAAAAAAATTAAATAAATGATCGATCGATCCGATTTGCTAGATTTAGGGTCGAGGATTTAGGGAGATAGCCAAAATACCCAAAGGCGACAACCTGCAATTAATTTCTCTGTTGTCCAGGATATATAATTCGGATTAATTAATTACCGTAAATTAACCTGCATCGATCATATATATATTACAATAATTACAATAATTAATTACCAATTAATCTCCCTCGTCGTATGACCGTACTCTTCGTCATAATCATCATCATCCTCATCCCCGTTAGACGACGGCTCATCCTCGTCATCGAACTCAACATCGTCCGACGAATAACCTGAGTCCTCGTCCGCGTCCTCTTCCTGCTCGTCTTCTTCATCTACCTCATCGATAATCTCATCTTCAGTTAGATCTGTACAACCATCAGGCATGGGTAACCGTTCACCATCTTGAACCAGGTCCATTATATCGGAGCGGACCATAGAAATATTAGGCTCTTGATAGGCAGGAATGTCTCTTTCTGGTTCAGCAGCATCTTCAGTCGTCGTCGGTGTCCCTTCAATTGTCTCTGTATTCCATATTCCTCGGTGAGAGATATGGTTCACTATTTTCCACCCTTCACCGGCTTTCGGATCGTCGAGATAGAACACCTGCCGAACTAAGGTGGCCAGAGCGAAAGGCTCACCCTCATACCAGTGCGAGTTTGTATCGACTGATAATAGTCTCAGGTCTTCCTTTGTACGCTTGAACCATTTGCACTTGAATAGGAAAACGTTGACATCATTCCCGTAACATAGCTGAACCACGTATACAATAACCCCGTAATATAGATCATTGTCTTTCCCAACCGCTACCCCACTGTTTTGTGTTCTTCTTCCTTCGTCTCGGGCCAATGAATGGAACTTTACACCGTTCACAAAACATCCGGGATAAATATAGTGTTTAACCGGCTTCCCTGCTAGCAAGTGCTTTGGCCATGACCACCACCCTCCGTGGTTATCAGATTTTTGCAGATCAATCATCTGCGAAAATGGGCAAATTAATATAAGGGTTTACTTTCTACAAACATGAGCGATATGTATTTAAATAATTAATACCGAGTCGTACGTACGTACCCATTGGAAGAAATAATCAGGAAACTTCTTCTTAACCATTTTCTCAATCCACGCCGAACTCTTGTTTTGATTTAACGCCTGAAGCCTCTCTCTGTATGACAACATGTACGGCTCAACTTCGTCACAGTCTCGCAACACTACCCAATGTGCCTCAATAAGTTCTTCCCGTGTTAACGATTCCTTTAATACTCCTCTAACGGTCGGACGACATTGGTGACGACAGAAAGATTGATGCGGGCACTGCGATCGGAGGCAGTGGGAGGGGGTGGATCTTTGAGGTACCTGTTGCAGTAAGTAACACACTCATGCATTAGGTATGTCTCTGCTATGGAGCCATCCGGGGCCGACCTGTTTTTGACGAATGACTTATACTGTCCAAGCTGTCTACAAAATCAAACGTACACATTACATAAGTACATATAGCTAGCTAGTATATATATAATCTCCAGTGGAACAAATTAATTAATTAGTTGTACGTACCTTTCTTGAGGATACATCCAAGTGTACTGGACCGGACCAGAAATGAGCACCTGCTCGGGCAGGTGGATCATTAGGTGAATCATGATGTCAAAGAAAGCAGGGGGAAAATCCTCTCTAGTTTGCAAATGATGTGCATAATTTGTTGTTGCAATTCCACCACATCTGACTTCTTTAATTCTCTGGCGCATAACCTCTGCCACCACCTGCACAATGCTACTATTGGTTCTACGACGTCCCGAGGCAAGTATGGTCGAATTACCACTGGAATCAGACGTTGCAGCATAACGTGATAGTCATGTGTCTTTAGACCAACAAACTTGTGTTGCACCTCGTCCACTGCTCCAGTTATAGTAGCTGCATACGTAGCCGGATAACGAACGCCCTTAAACCAGTGAAATACAGAACGTCTAAGCGTCGGCTTCACTGTGTAAGGTGCATCTGGCATCTTGTTGTACACTCATTTCCTATCCCTCCTCAACCACAAGGGACGACGTAGATTCATTGATTCCAAATCTTTGCGCGCTTTGGGAGTATCTTTAGTCTTGAACTTAATACCGAGAATTGTTCCTACCACGCTGTCGCACACATTCTTTTCTATCTGCATCGCGTCCAAGTTGTTCCTCAGCTTCAACTTCGACCAGTAAGGGAGTTCAAAGAATATACTCTTGTGATCCCAATAGCTCAGATCATGTGGAGGAATTGGATTGTATTTCTTTACATCCGCGTCATTGCTCAACACACCAAAGTCGAAATAGCTCAACCTCTCTAAAATCTCTTCGCCCGACCAACTACGGGGTTTAGGATTGTTCTCTACCGTACCGTCGAAATGAGCTTCATCCTGTCGCCACGGGTGGTCGTGAGGAAGCCATCTACGGTGACCCAAGTAACACACATTCCCCGCGTGCCAACTAGAGTTCACGTCGTCCAAACATATAGGACATCCATTATATCCTTTTGTCCTGCAGGCTGCCAACATCCCATAAGCTGGAAAATCGCTGATCGTCCACATTACGGCAGCCCTCATCGTGAACATCGTGTCGGTGAATTTGTCATAAGTTGGGACTCCATTTTCCCACAACAGTTTCAGCTCGTCGATCAAATGTCTGAGGTAGACATCTAAGCACTTCGATGGAGATTTAGGACCTGGAATTAATACGGTAAGGAAATTAAATTCCTTGTTCATGCACATCCACGGAGGCAAGTTGTACGGCATCAGAATAACTGGCCAAGTGCTGACGGCGGAGCTATTACTTCCCCAAGGATTGAATCCGTCTGTAGATAGGCCGAGTCTAACATTTCTAACCTCTGAAGCAAAGTCTCCAAATTCTCTGTCGAAATGTTTGAAACCCTCCCCATCCGCGGCGTGTCGCAGGACATAGTTATCTATTCGCTTTTCTGCGTACCATCGCATCGCCTCTGCTGTGTGTAGAGACATGTACAGGCGCTGCAATCTGGGAATCAAGGGAAAATATCGAACAACTTTCACAGGAATTCTCTTTTTCGAACTCTTCCTATTCAACTGGAATCTGCACTGGCCACATACGGGACAATAGTCCAACTCTTTATACTCTTTGTAAAATAGCACACAATCATTCGGACATGCGTCAATTATCCTGTACTTTAGGCCGAGGCTGCTGAGGATATTTCTAACCTTATAATGAGATTTAGGAAGATTGTGATCATCAGGAAGCAACTTACATATTTGCTCCTGAATTTCGTCAAAAGCACTCACTGACATTTTGTGCTTCACTTTTATCTTCATTTGCTCCATCACATATTGCAACACATTCTCTCGACATCCAGGGAACACTGGGGTCTGCGCTTCAAGTAGTATCTGGTTGTACTTTTCCATCTCACTGGTGTCAGTGGCCAAGTTAGCTGCGGGAAATGTGTCATCATGCTCATAAGAGGTACTGTAACCTCCGTCTTGGTGTTGGTGTCCACCATGACTACATCCCGAAAACGCATCATGGACCAAATCTGCAGTTGGGTTGCAAGCTGGGGGTCCGGCATCACTGCCGCTGGATGAGGCACCATGGTAACTGTACCCTGAGCTGAAGTCTGCTGCGCTGAACTCTACTGCTTCACCATGCTCGCTCCATGTAGTGTAACTCCACATCATACCATTTTCGTACAGGTGTTGCACCATAACATTAACCTCCGCATACTGACAATTAAGACATTTCTGACACGGACACCTGAAACGTTTCTTTCCCTGACAATGTTCTATCGCAAAATTCACAAATTCGCTAATTCCATCCATATACCGGACATCACATCTATTCTTCAACTTCATCCAACTCTTGTCCATACTGCTACAAAATATTATAATTAATTAATTATTACATATATATATATTTGTCAATTAATTTACGCTTAATTATACGTACTCGATCTACATCGATCCATAAATTACGTACGTACGTAATTTAATCGATCTGTACATATATATATATAGCTAACATCAGCTAACATCCTTGCATGTATATATGTACGTACGTTTTCACTAAATATATATTAATTAATTAAGCAAATTTTAACTGCGTACGTACGTACCTGCTGGCCTTCTCGATATCTGTATGTTAATTAAGCTAACTAGCTAGTCAGCGGAGATCCCTTATCGATCCTGATTCTTCTCGGCCTAGCTTCTAACTAGCTAGCTAGCTCCCTAGCTTCTCCTTCTCCCTTCTCCTTCAATTCTTCTTCAAATGGAATGAAGAGATCGAGGAATGAATTGATTCAGTTTGGCATTGGGCTTATATATATATATAATGCTTCACTTAGACGACGGAGGTGTCGGTACGTCGTCTAAGTGGAAGTACGTTTCGTATACTCGGACGACGGCGTGTAGGTCCGTCCTCTAGGTAATCACCTGGACGACGGAGACGGAATTCTCCGTCGTCCAGGTGATCACCTGGAGGACGGAGAAGACTCCGAGGTCCAGGTGATTACCTGGACGACGGAGAATACCATCTCCGTCGTCCAGGTTATCACCTGGACCTCAGAAAAGACTCTGTGGTCCAGCTTACCACCTGGACGACGGAGATGATATTCTCCGTCGTCCAGGTGGTACTTGGACGACGGAGTCATTTCCGCAGTCCAGGTGTCACTTGGACCACGGAACAATTACGTTTCCGTGGTCTAAGTGATGTTTTCTTGTAGTGACAATTGGCGCTTGTGGCAGTTGATGGAGATCCTAGGGCAACATAGGAATAGGAGGGCGCCTCTTGAGGCATGGTGGTGAGGAAGTTTAGAGTCTTCGTTTATCTGTGTTCTTAAATGTAAATGGCATTTACCTTGTTTTGTTTCTTGTTTTCTATTCTGAGCTTAATGTTGGACTATAGTTAGTTTGCTAGGTAAATTTTGTCTAGCATAGCAATAATCCTATCTTGTTGGTGCCCTAAGGGGGCGTAATTGTATTTCGTTGATCCTTTCTGGCCTAATCTCAAGGTAATGTTAAAGTCTTTTGATAAAAAAAAGTCACATGACAATATAACTATCATTATGATATTTCATACTCTTTGGTTTGTAGGGTTCATCTTTAGCCAGAGGAACACAAACACCAGTGTTAACATTGCTATAGAAATCTTGAGAAAATATGAATACACCAAGTGCAATGAATAATTTGAATCACCGCAAGAAGGTAGATCTTTTGTGCTAGAGTTTTGCTGGTTAGGGCTCGATAATGGGCCAGGTTGGGCTGCCCAAGCCCAAACCCGTGGGGTTCGGGTAGGACCGGACCTTAGCGCAAATTCTTCAAAATTCGGGCTGGGATTTTCCAAAAATTTGAAGCCCACAGGCATTTTGGGCCCTGGCCCTTGTCGGGCCGGGCTTTTTTTGGTATTAAATGAAAATAATTAGAAATTAATAGTGTCTAATTATCAAATATATCAACAATTATATACCTTAAATAATATCTAAGCCTAAATAAATTGATAATTAGTATATAAATGAATGATATTAATATACATTAAAGAGTTTAGAGGTTTATATTAATGAAATAATCTATAATATATACAATGGATAGGCTAAACGGACTTGGCCCTACGGGCCGGACTTTTTTGAGCCCATAGAATTTGGGACCTTGGCCTGAGCATAGGGCCGGGCTTTTTTGGGCCTAAGTTCAGGCTAGGCCGAGCTTGAGCTTTTCGAACCTTGGGCTGCCTGCGTGCTTTTCGGGCCAAATGGTGACCCCTACATCACAGTTCAAAAGATCTTTTGAGCCTGAAAAGTTTTTTGATCTTTTGTGTACTGCCTACTCAAAAGATCTTTTGAACTGCGATGTAGGCAATACACAATGTATGTGACGTGATTAGAAGTGCAGAGATTCTCACAAGTATAATTACTTACTGTTTAATCTAATGACTACATATTGTGTTAGTGCTGCAAAGAAATTCATATTCCTTATATGGCAAGTGAGATTTTGTCCCTTCGAACTACTGACTGTACTGAGAGCAAATTGAAGCGTAAGATTCTGTGATTAGGAATTGTTGTTGGGAATTCACTTTGCAGAGTGTAAAGGTGAAGGATTTTGCTGATAAATATCTTGAGAGAGTTAGCTTTAAGCAATCAAATTGTCCTAGGCAGAACATGCACCATCAGAAGTACTCTGAGGGAATCTTGGACTAGTGCAAATCTTTTACTGATGTAGAAGGCCAGAGTCCAATACAGCTACAAGAAAGGCTTACAAAACTCACTCTCACCATCAAATTTAGGCTGGTATCACTAGACATTAGTGACTTGTCTCATTCTTCTTTTTTATGTCTCAAGTATCAACTTTCAGGGAGGGGAATGAAGCTCCAACGGAAAATAAGGACAATGTAATGGAAGACAAGGGAATGATCCCCTAATATATACTACTAAATTGGTACAATTCCTACCAGCAACTAATGAACAAAAAACATTTCAATTTTTCACTATATTCAATATGAAATCTTTTATTAATTCAAACAGTGCCAACATCATCTTTCTATTAGCATGTCATTAGCAGTTCGAGGGAAGAATATCGTCAAATACAGAACGATTTGCCTTACACAACCTGACTTTAATAGAACTTAATTTAATAGAAGAGACACAATGAGAACTTACAAATCAGCATGACAGCAACTTAATGAGATTCCAAAAGTGTTGATCACTTCTAAGGTCAGTCATGAAACTGAAAAACATGCAAGTTGTTCAAGTTGTTTGGTTGGTCGACTCTAATATAAGAGAGATTAGTTTTATGGCGCACAACAGATAACATGCATTGGTTCTGGTTGAAATACATCTATAGGTCTCCTGTTACTTAGGAGGGCTGCTCTAGTATATTTTTCTACATCATTGATTTCAATTTTATGTCTGCTAGCTAGCTAGCAGTACTGAGTTTTTGTAGAGTGGAGAGTGTAGACGCATCCAACACTTGCATGTTATCTTAGGCCTAAAAAGTGCTAAAATAAAAGAGTAAAGCTAAATAGTTAGACCCCTACAGGAAAAGATAGATTGAGAACAAAAGCATGTACCTTGTACAATAATTTGCGCAGAATTAACCACAACCCCTATTCGTGGAGCTGTTTGAGATTCCGAAAGTGTTGGAATTTCCTTACGCTTTAATTTCAATGGTATCTTGCTAGAAAAGTAACACAATAATTCAGTTTAAGCAAGAAGCTCAAGGAATTAGCTGCACTATCACTATTTGAGCTCTTCAAACTGAAACTACGTGAAGAACAAGCCAGGGACAGACATGTTGATCCACTGAACGTCCCCGGAAATGTTTATCTACTATGCAACTGTATGCTCTTGAAGGTAGTAATTTATGATGTAACTCAGAAATACTAAACCATATCATGCATGCCAAGCCGCTGCTGTAATGCAAAAGCCACACTGCATGCCATCAAATGTGTCATGCATGATTTTGTTGCAGTTTCTGAATCTATAACATGAAAATCAGATTTCCTTGAAAGCTTAAAACCATGATCTTAGTTGCATAAATGGGGATAGATTTTATGACGACGTACCTTAAATCTGTACTAATAGTTGCCAAATTGTTCATCGATCTCCGTGTTGCTGTCATTGAGCTTCTGCAGTTCTGTTTCATTTCACCTATGTTCAACTAGAACTTTTAAATATTGAAGACAAAACCATTTCAGCTATCTTTATGGTGTTTAGACTAACAGTTAATATAGTACGAGAGAGTATAGCTTAATTATAGTTTAATTTTATGATACTCAACAGTCATTTGAAGATGTGGAAGACCATGACCAGAAGCCAAAGAGTAGTGCTAGTCGAATGATCTATACTCGAGATAGTAACAAACAGCTTCATTAGATCAGAAACAACTATTTTATTTATAGTTCTTCACAAACTAGATACAACATTTTGAATTGAAAAACAGTATAACAAATTAGCTAGGCTATTTTCTTCTAGGCATTTCCTGCTGCTGGATTTACAGTTAAGGTTTGGCAATCTGATTCCGAGACTATGCTTCTGTGGATTCTGTCAATGAAAGCAGCAGCTTTGTTGTCAATTCCAGGCTCAGCTACCCATCTGCCTCTATCTTCCTCACTAGGCCACACCTTTCTTGCACTCAAATATGAATCATCCATCTCGTCGCTTCTGCGAGGCTTCCGGGACTTGAAGAAGCTGAAGAATGAGAAAGAAGACTTCTTGTGCCTGTTGTTACCTCCCATAACTCTTACACAAAATGAGCAAAAGAATGAAGAGATTGAATGTTGTATACTACTGTGTTTGCTGGTCTATGGTGGTAGTGAGGTTGTGTTATGTATTTATAGGGGAAGCTGCAAGGATCCGGAGGATTTAGAATTCTAAGGGACCCAATGAATGGTTGTGATCAAATGGGGGGATGATTATAACAGTATGATAACAGAAAATAAAATCGGAGAGCAAAGTAAGGAAGAGCATATTTCCTACGGTCCCCTGCTTTTAAATTGGCCTAAATAGCCATAATCAAAGTTCACTGTGCACTTCTTTGCAATTTCCTTACACTTTCTTCTCCTTCAAGCTACATCCAGTTGGCTCTTATGTGCAAGTAGTACAACAGAATCAATTTTTTACTTTCACCTTCCCACTTTGTGCCAATGAACGATGGTCACTCCAAATATGAACTGTGTTGCAGATAATTTACAGTATAACTGTAGTTAAGTTGTACACTTGTATCTGATTAGCTTCGCCCTAGCGTAAATTTCACGGTGTATTTTAATATACAGAAGTGAAGATGCTATCAAATGTTTTGACTGTACCAAAAAGTTAGTCTTCATAATTCGAAAGTTGATTAGATTTAAAATAACAGTCAAATTGGTATGATACTGTAAGCTTTTTCTATGGAAAATTATAACCACTTTTGCTTTTAACAAACATTAACGGATAAGGCCTACGAGAAATCATATACGCGAAAAGGAGTACCTAGCTAGTATATGATCTAAAGAATGCAGATGATATATTTACTGAAAAGATTCATTTTCCTTTAGACTAAACCTGTTCATGCATTGGTATGCAAGTTACAGTTCGATCAAAAGGCAGAAGCTTAGTTCCCCTTTTTGGTTCTTATTAGAATTCAAATGGCCTAGAATTGCAGAGAAGCCAAGCTTCCTTATCTAGCATAGTATGCAAGCTCTCTAGCTTTGAGGTATCTAAAAATTCTTTGCCTTTAATTGCTAAAGTTTGGCATGTTAATCTTATTTTCTATGATTAAGCACGGAACTTATATTCCCACATGCTTTATAAGCAACTAAACTAATGGTTTCTTGCTGTAACCAATTTGATTATTAATCAAACTTCATTGAAGAAAGAATCATGCTTCAATTTCAAAGTAACCAGCAAATTGTTGATGATCAAGGTGGACCTGCAAATTGTTATGTGATTAGCTCGTCGATGCGTATGTTAATTGTTGATTAAGCAAACAGATTAAACAATGAATTTGGCAAATGAATGATACTTAGAGAAGTTAGGCAGGATACGCTTAAAGCTAGAAGTCATTTTAGATAGGAAGGTAGAATATCATTGAGGGTTTGAAATATTTGTTGGAAGGAGTCTGCTAATTAAGATGAATGGTTTTTAAATTGCACCATGCATTTTGCTCAATAAGATCACCAGCACTCATTTTAATGTTGAAACTGTCTTCTATGTAGCATGGGAGGACAGTTTATCTTGGTTGATTTCAAAGAACCAAATTGATTCTAATGATCAGCATGGACTTGATCAATGACCTTAAATTGTTAGTTTGTTGACATATGTTCGATCATGTTGGCCTAATCTGGATTAAGCAAACAAATGGCTTGAGCAATGAGTTCTGCAAAAGAAGCGATACAAAGTTAGGCAACAATGAAGGACTTAGCTAGAGATAATCTTAGCAAATCAAAAAAAGTTGAAGAGTTGAGAGGTACCACTAGACAATTCAAGGAAAAAGCAAGTTTCTGTCAAGAATTAGTAGGTGATGGAGTATAGAGGGCAGAATTTTTCATGTTATAAGGTATATAGTTAAGGCACTGGATGGAATGAGTTAAGAGTTTCAGTTCAGTTCTCACCGCTCATTATTATAGCAGTTGCACTCAAAGCCAGTATACTCGATCTGCCTGGCATTGTTTTGCAAGCTTGTCTAGCTTAAGCTTAATCTCTCAGTCCTTACTTATATGAGATCTAGAATTTAATATGTCTTATTTTTTTCTTGAATTATATTAAAATTTAAAGAGCAATAGTGAACAACTAAATTTTACCTTTCAAAGAAGGAAAACAAAATGAAATTCACTCGCTAGGTAATATGAAATATCTAGACAAAGGCTAGGGATCTTTGGAATCGTTTGACATTGTTTGGGAGTTGTGCAGAGTAAAGAAGATGTTGAGAACTTCATACTCCGAAGTTACTTCGATTTTATTTTCTTTCAAACTTTGAATTTTTCGTACTTAAAAAAGAATCACATTATTGAGACCTAGACCTAGGCCTGACGCCAATCTACGTCGGCGGCAACGCCATGGCGGACTCTGTCACCACCGTACTTGGTCTGAGCCCTACCCCTCCAGCCCCCAACCTCCCTAAGCCGAACCAAAAGCCTACATTTGCCTCCATCCTCAACGCTCAACCTTCTTTTGATTTCGCTTTTGGCGACTTACCGAAACCAACTTTTGTTGATGGCGTGCCATTAGTGTCTATCGCTGCCACTCCCTATAACCGCAGGCTTGATCAATGTAAATCATTGTTGATTGGGAAGGTGGCTCTCCCTCCAAAGGCAGCCCCTTTATCAAGTCAAGATCTAGTGGCGCAGCTTAAACCTCATTGGGGTTCTGTTTCAAACTGGACAGTTGCGCCTTTGGGGAAGGGATTCTATGCGTTAAGGTTTCAGTCCGTAAGTGATATGCAGCGTGTGTGGTCCTCTGGTGTAGTCGCTCTCAAACGAGGTTCGTTGAGATTGATACAGTGAAGTTCGGAATTCAATCCTAATACGTATAGGAACACCTTTTCACAAGTTTGGGTGAGGTTTTGGGATTTAGGTCAAGATTTATGGGATCCCCATACCCTATTTGAGATTGCTAAAGCTGTTGGTGAGCCAATCCGGCCAGATTCCAGAACTCTGGATGGATCATTAGGGTTGTTTGCTCGTTTTCTTGTGGATGTTGACTTCTCGAAGCCTTTGATGTCTCAAGTTCAAGTGGCTAAGCCTACTAGAGTGTTGGTTTATGCCAAGATTGAATATGAATATGTTCCAGTTTGTTGTACTCGTTGCAATTTGGTAGGTCAAGCAGTGGAACAATGTAGAGTGCGTTGTGCTGATCCTGGCCCGGAGTTGATAACTTCTAGCTCTGCTCTGCCGAAATCGAATAACCATATACCTGCTGCTTCAGTTGAACAAAAGAATGAACAGAAGAATTTGAATGTGGTTCCTGGTCGTGGGAAAAGTAGGGGCCGACGACGGTGCTGGAAGCCAAAAAATCAAGGACCGATCATAGTGGTTGTTGCAAGGAGTCAGTCAGCCGATCCTGCGTTACAGACCATAGTTAATGAGGTGAAGATGGTGCTATTGAGTTTGGGTTTCACAATTGCTCGCTCTCTCGCGTGTCCCATGTGAAATGCACGTGAGGTGCATGAGTCGTGAGGTAGAAGTTTTTGGTTGGTTTCAAAGCGTACGTAAGAAGCTTTAATAGTCTTTGGTGAGGAGTAGAGTCCTTGGCAAGGAGCAGAGGCTTTGGAGGAGTAGGTTGGGTTGTTGGAGAGAGAGTTGTATAAAAACAGAGTATTGAGAGTTTAAGTGGGTGGTTTACTCTAGTAGTTTTTTAGGGCTTTGTTTTGTAATCCCCACTCTCTCTTTATAAACCTTCATTGATAGTGAAGTATTCTCCTGTTGCTTCGTGAACGTAGGCTATTGCCGAATCACGTATATCTTGTGTTCTTGTTCTTGTTCTTGTCTTCTTATCTTCTATGTGTTGCTTAGGTTGTTGCTGATTTCTATTCTGGTCCTCTTGGTATTGTGTTCATCTATTTTCTTGTTGGGTCATTTTGTGCTGTTTTCGCACAAGTGGTATCAGAGCACGGCTTCGATCTGGTTGAGATAGATGACAGATAATAGAGATGAGGATGTCAACCCATTTGGTGGAGCTGAGAGCTTGAAGGTGACTAGGACGACGGTTCATAATGGAAGATTCGAGGTGGAGAAAGTTGATGGTATAAACAATTTTGGGATGTGACAATGTGATGTAAGAGATATGTTGACACAACAAGAGTTGGATATTGCTTTGGAAGATAAGCCTCAGTCGATGTCGGATGCCGATTGGGACAAGATAAACAAGATGGCTTGTTCGTCGATTCGTTTGTGTCTTGCAAAACCCCAAAAGTTTGATGTGATGAGGGAAACAAAGGCTAAGGATTTGTGGCAGAAACTTGAAGACAACTACATGTCGAAAAGTGCCGAAAACCGTCTGCATATGAAGGGGAGGTTGTTCTACTTCAAGTATAAAGAAGGTACGAAGATGATATACCACCTTGATGCTTTTAATAAGCTAGTTGCAAACTTGTTTAATTTGGATGAAGATATCAAAAATGAAGATAAAGGTTTGATTTTGTTAAATTCCTTGCCTGAGTTATATGAGCATTTGATTATCATTTTGTTTCATGGGAAAGAGACTATTAAGTTTGAAGAAATGTCTAGTGCTTTGATGAATCATGAGATTAGGTATGCAGATAAGATGAGTAGTGCTTCTACATCAGATACTTTGGTAGTTAGAGGTAGAGCAGTTGAAAAAAAGGGTTTCGTCAACCGGAGAAAGTCTTATTCTCGCACAAGAGGAAATTCCTAGGGCAGAAGGAGTTTGGGAAGAAATGAATGTGCATTTTGTCGTGAAAAGGGTCATTGGAAGCATGAGTGTCCAAAGTTGCAAAATAAGAACAATGACCCTCATGCAAATGTATCTTCTACTGATGACGAAGCTGATTATGTTCTTACTATAGCTTCTAATTGTGTTGCATCAGTAGATGAACCTGATTCATGGTTATTGAATAGTGGCTGCTCCCAACACATGTGTGTAAATCAGGATTGGTTTGCTACTTTGGATACAAGTGTCATCAGAAGTGTGTTTATGGGTGATAACTTTGCACATGACAGGAAAGGAGTAGGAACAATCAAGTTGAAACTCCATATTGGTGTGGTTAGGGAACACTAATGTGTGGTATGTTCCTATGCTTGACAACAATCTAATTTCTTTGGGAGCCTTGGAAGTTAGTGGCTACAAGATTACTATAAAAAATGGTGTTACAAAGGTGATAAAAGGAGCTTTGGTGGTGATGAAAGGGAAAAGAAACCAAAATCTGTATATGCTGCAAAGTGAAACAGTGGTTGGTAATGTTGCTGCAGTTAGAGATTGTACAGATGATGCTACTAGATTGTGGCATATGAGACTTGGATATGCTGGTGAAAAAGCCTTGCAAGGTTTGGTGAAATAAGGGCTCTTGAAAGGAGCCAAAACTTGCAAGATTGACTTCTGTGAGTTTTGTATCTTGGGTAAACAACACAGAGTGAAGTTTGGAACTACTGTGCATCAAGCCAAAGAATGAGGTGTTGAGTAACATTTGTTGATGACTTTTCTAGAAGGTCTTGAGTTTACATAATGATACACAAGGATGAGGTGTTGAGTATCTTCCTTGATTGGAAGAAGATGGTAGAAAACCAAACTGGCAGGAAGGTAAAAGCTTTGAGGTCTAACAATGGTGGAGAGTATACATCTGATCCTTTTCATAGAGTCTGCAGAGAAGCAGGGATAGTGAGGCATTTCACTGTTCTAGGAACTCCACAGTAAAATGGAGTAGCTGAGAGACTCAATAGAACCTTGTTGGAAAATATAAGATCTATGTTGCAGCAATCTGGTTTGAGTAAAGCATTTTGAGCAGAGGCGGTTACTTATGTATGTCACCTTGTAAATCGCTTGTCATCCTCTACGATTAATGGTAAAACACCTATTGAGGTATGGTCAGGAAAACCTGCTGATGATTATGATCATTTGCATATTTTTGGTAGTCCTGTATATTTTCATGTGACTGAAACTAAACTCGATGCAAGGGCCAAGAAGGCTATATTTGTTGGTTTCAAGAGTAGTGTGAAAGGTCACAAGTTATGGTGTCCAGAATTGAAAAAGCTTCTGATCAACAGAGATGTTACCTTTGATGAAGCTAATATGCTTCACCCTAATGCCAAGGCTACAAATGAAGAAAATTAGAAGAGTGACAGAGATATCCAGTAGGTGGAGCTTGATAAAGTTGTTACTAAGGATGTCACCCTTGGCCAAGCTGAAGATAGAGAGTCTGGAAGTGAAGAAGAAAATGAAGTCCAGAATAATGGAGATGTGCATGACCAAGATGATATTGAGGCACATGTTAGAAGGCAGAGACAAGATCATGTATCTGATCCAGAATCCATTGCAGAAAGGAGACAAATGAGAGAAGTCAAGAAACCTACAAGGTTTAGCAATTGTGTTGCTTATGCCTTTCCCATTATTTGTGTTGAGATTCCATCAACTTTCAAAGAAGCTGTTGCAAGTCCAGAAAGCAGTGAATGGGATGAAGCAATGAAGGAAGAGATGAGATCCCTTGAGAAGAACAAGACTTAGGATCTAGTTTAGTTGCCTATTGGGAAGAGAGCTATTGGCTGCAAATGAGTTTATGCAAAGAAAGATACTACTGGAGACAGTAATAGCATAAGGTACAAGGCATGATTAGTTGCCAAATGGTACTCTCAAGAGGAAGGGATAGACTATAATGAAATTTTCTCTCCTGTTGTGAAGCATAATACTATCTGTGCGTTGCTAGCACTAGTAGCACAGTATAATCTTGAGTTGGTACAACTTGATGTGAAGACAGCCTTCTTACATGGAGAATTAGAGGAGAAAATTTATATGTCTCAGTTTGATGGTTTCAAAGAAGATGGAAGGGAGAACTTGGTGTGCAAGTTGAATAAATCTCTCTATGGTTTGAAGCAATCACCGCGACAATGGTACCTCAGATTTGATGAGTTTATAAAGAGGCAAAAGTACAGTCACAGTAGGTATGATCATTGTGTATATTTCAAGAAGTTGCATGATGGTTCATTTGTCTACTTTTCAATTTATGTAGATGATATGCTAATTGCTTCAAAGAATGTGATGGAGATTGAAAAGTTGAAAGAGCAAATGAAGAAGGAGTTTGAAATGAAGGATCTTGGTGAAGCCAAGAAGATCCTTGGGATGGAAATTACTTATAACAGGAAAGATGGTCTGGTGTGGCTAACTCAGAAACAATACATTGAGAAGCTACTGTAGAAATTTGGAGTTTGTAGTTCAACCAAGCCTATGAGTACTCCTTTAGCTAATCATTTCAAACTTAGTGCTCTGTTATGTCCCAAATCTGATGAAGAGAAGCAAGAGATGAAAAATATTCCATATGCTAATTTGATTGGAGGATTGATGTATGCTATGGTCTGTTCTAGACCTGATATTGCTCATGTTGTTGGTGTTATGAGTCGTTATATGCACAATCTAGGAAAAGAGCATTGGAATGCAGCTAAGTGAATACTTAGATATCTCCATGGGACTAGAGATGTTGGCCTATGCTTTGTGAAGTGTTCTGCAGATATTAATCTTCTTGTTGGTTACACTGATTCTGATTATGCTGGTGATTTGTATAAAAGGAGGTCTACTACAGGTTATTTGTTTACCATGGCAAATGGACCAATCAGTTGGAGGTCTATTTTGCAAGATACAGTGGTTTTATCTACCACAGAGGCATAGTACATGGCGCTTACTGAAGGTATTAAGGAAGCTTTGTGGTTATCTGGACTTATCAATGAGTTAGGCATATATCAGAAGAAGGTGGAGGTCCATTGTGATAGCCAAAGTGTCATTCACTTGGCTACGTACTAGATGTATCACTCACAGACCAAGCACATAGATGTGAGATTCCATTATGTGTGTGATATTGTCGAAAAGAAGAAGATTATTTTGAAGAAAGTTGGTACTGCAAACAATCCAGCTTATATGTTAACAAAGGTTGTCAGTGCTGCCAAGTTTGAGCATTGCTTAGACTTAGTACACATTCTTCATGCTTGAAGAATTTTTTTTGCGAAGCGGGAAGTTGGAGTGTAACATCGTGTGAACCTCAAGGTGGAGATTATTAAGTTTGGGCTTCACACTTGCTCGCTCTCTCGTGTGTCCCATATGAAATGCACCTGAGGTGCATGAGTCGTGAGTTAGAAGTTTTTGGTTGGTTTCAAAGCGTACGTAAGAAGTTTTGATAGTTTTTGGCGAGGAGCAGAGGCTTTGGCGAGTAGGTTGGGTTGTTGGAGAGAGAGTTGTATAAAAACAAAGTATTGAGAGTTTAAGTGGGTGGTTCTCTCTGGCAGTTTTTTAGGGATCTGTTTTGTAATCCTCACTCTCTCCTTGTAAACCTCCATTGATAGTGAAATATTCTCCCGTTACTCCGTGGACGTAGACTATTGTCGAACCACGTATATCTTGTGTTCTTATTCTTGTTTTCTTATCTTCTATGTGTTGCTTGGGTTGTTGCTGATTTCTATTCTGGTCCTCTTGATATTGTGTTCATCTATTTTCTTGTAGGGTCATTTGGTGCTGTTTTTACACAATAGGTGCAACAGGCCTCCTCTTTTGAGTGTGTGCCTCCTGGTTTTTCTAAACATGTGGTAGAGGAAGGCATTGTCTCGTCACCTTCTTTTGTCTCATTGGAGGTCAGTAGCCCAGTGCGCTCTAAAGGATCAGAAGATACAATTTCTGATACGGTGATCATGCCTGATTGGCCTTCAAGTAATGGCAGAGAAGAAGGGGAGTTTACTCCTTATGTCACCAAATGAGATAAGAAGTTGACTAAGCATGAGCCAGAGCCAAAGCTAGGGTCTTTATCCCGTAAGAGCATCCGCACCGGTGAGCAAATCTTGCTCAAGCAAATGGTGGACTCCACCACAAAAGCTTTGCTCAAGCAAAATTTTGCTCTTGCTCAAGCAAGAGCTCAAGCAAATTTTAGGACACAATATATGTCTTGTTTGAGAGCATCCGCACCGGTGAGCAAAATTTGCTCAAGCAAATGGTAGAGTCCACCACAAATTGCTTGCTCAAGCAAAATTTTGCTCTTGTTCAAGCAAGAGCTCAAGCAAAATTTGCTCTTGCTCTTGCTTGAACAAGAGCAAAATTTTGCTTGAGCAAGCAATTTGTGGTGGACTCCACCATTTGCTTGAGCAAATTTTGCTCACCGGTGCGGATGCTCTCAAACAAGACATATATTGTGTCCTAAAATTTGCTTGAGTTCTTGCTGATAGACCACAGAATTCAAATGATTCAAATTGAAGATAAAACAGTTAGTTGACTCAGTTTAGCTTGTATATTTGAATTGTAGATTCTGTTCAGTTTCGATAGAATAGCTTATGATGTAAATCTTATCATGTAAGCCTATATATATACAATAGTACAGAGCTTGATTCTTCAAGCTATTCAACACAAAACAAACTCTTTCATGGTATCAAGAGCCTACTAGTCTCACGACCAGTTTTTTTTTTTCGATCTCTTCACTCTCCAGCAAATTGAAATGGCCACCATCTCTTCCACCACTTCTTCCAACACCTCTTCCACCACCTCCTCAATGACCTCCAATCCTACTCCTTCTGTATCAAGTTTCATGACCATCAAACTTGACCGATCCAACTACGTTCTTTGGCTTGCTCAAATAGTTCCTGTACTTCGTAGCAAGGGACTTATGGGAATCATTGACGGATCTTCTCCTTGTCCTCCATGTTTCCTCAACGATAAAGATGGAAACCTTACTAATCAGATCAACCCAGAGTACGAACCATGGCTTCAACAAGATCAAATAATCCTTGGATGGATCAATTCATCTCTTACTCCTACTGTTCTCTCCACAGTTGCCAGATCCACCTCCTCTCGCGCAACTTGGAAATCTCTCGAAAAGAGGTTTGCTTCTCCTTCTCAGAATCGCATTCTCCAACTCCGTGGAGAACTCATGCGCACAACTCGTGGTTCATTATCCATCTCTGACTACCTGGACAAGATCAACTCCATTGCTGATCAACTTGCTTTGGCTGGCAGTCCCATAACTGAAGGGGACCTCCTCACTATTATAATGCACAATGTTGGATCCTAGTATGAGATGACAGTCAGTTCTGCTCAAGCCCGAGATACTCCGATAACATATGATGACCTCGAGGCTCTTCTTTTATCTGCTGAAAGAAGGTTCAATGAACAAGCTCAACCTGCTCTTGATAGCACTCCTACTGCCCTCTATGCAAACAAACCTCATGGTTCAGGTCGTGGTTTTCCTTTTGGTCGTCGTGGTGGTGCACGCGGACGTCCAAACACCTCTTCTCCCAATACATATTCTAATCGTAGCATGTCCTCCTCTCGTGCTCCTTCTCATGCTACCGGATCCATTCTTGGTCCTGCTCCTGGTAATTCACAGCCCTTTCAAACTAATCGTATTGTTTGTCAAATTTGTAACTGACCTGGACACTCGGCGATAGATTGTTTCAACCGCCTCAATCTTGCTTACGAAGGACGTGTTCCAAGCAAGAAACTCACTGCTTTGGCTGCAAATAATGGTGCTTCATCTTTCACATGGATCACTGACACAAGAGCTAATACTCACATAACTGGTGATGTGACCAACATTGCAAACCCAACGCCCTACAATGGACTTGATCATGTTGATGGTGCTGGTAAAAACTCTTTCTTATCTATTTCTCATATTGGCTCTTCGTATCTGAACTCTCCCACCTCATCTTTTCATCTTAATAATATTTTACATTGTCCTACTGCTTCCTACAATCTTCTTTCTGTTAACAAATTTGCCAATGATAACTCCTGTTACTTCATTTTCTATCCTACTTATTTTGTTGTGAAGGATCTCCGAACACAGAAGATGCTTTTTCGGGGGGAATGTGAGAACGGTCTCTATCCATTTCATCTACAGTCCAAGTCCACATCTAATAATCCAGGGTTGTTCGCTTTCTATGGCACTCGAACTTCGTCGTCAGTTTGGCACTTTCGTCTAGGGCATCCGTCTAGTTCAGTTTTATCTAGTTTGTTTTCAAGTCAACGTTTGCCTCTCTTAGGCACGTCTAGGCCCCAATTTTGTAATTCTTGTCCTCTTGGCAAGAGTCACAAATTACCTTTTCATTTATCAAGTTCAGTTTCGAATTCTCCATTAGAGTTGTTACATTCTGATGTTTGGACTTCTCCACATTTATCACATAGTGATTTCAAGTATTATGTGATTTTTGTTGATGACTTCTCTCGATATACATGGTTATTTCCTATGCGTTTGAAATCTGAAGTATTTGGGATATTTGTGAAATTTAAAGCCTATGTCGAAAATCTTTTGTCAAGCAAAATTAAAACTTTGCAAACTGATGAAGGTGGAGAATTTAAAAACAATGCCTTCAAATCTTTTCTTGATACTCACGGAATAAGCATCCGATTTTCTTGTCCAAAACATCCGGAACAAAATGGAATGGCTGAACGTAAACACCGACACATTGTCGAAATGGGTCTTACTCTACTTGCTCACTCACACATGCCTACTTCTTACTGGGTCGATGCCTTTAACACTGCCATATACACCATAAACAGACTTCCTTCTCGTGTTCTTAATCATGTGTCTCCCTATCAAAAACTTTTTAGTCGTCCTCCAAACTATGAGTTTTTCCGTGTTTTTGGTTGCTTATGTTTTCCTAATCTTCGCCTTTCCAATAAAAATAAACTCCAATTTTGGTCAAAATTGTGTGTTTTTATTGGTTATTCTTTAGATCATCATGGATATCGTTGCCTTGATCTTTCTAGTGGTAGAGTCTATCTATCTCGACATGGTGTGTTTAATGAGGATTCTTTTCCATTCAAAGGGATCAATCTTACATCTCCACCACAAGCATCTGTCTCATCTCCTACAGGTTCGGACTCTACTCCTTCTCTAGTAACAACTTTCTCTTCTCCTAAAATTTCTACTTTATCTACTCCCTTATCTTCTCCACCGTCTAATTCATTACTTAATTCATCTATTCCTTCTCCACTTCAAATTAATCATTCAACTTCACCTTCTCCTAGTTCCACTGATAATGCTCATCCACAAATAAATAATTCTCCCATTCAAGCCATTAATGCCTCACCACCGAATCCTCTCTCTTATAATACAAACATCAATTCTTCTCAGTCTTTAATTCCTCGTCCACCTCTTAATTCTAATTCATCACGTTCACACCCTTCTGGTCAAGGTATAGTTCCTTATAATCCTCCATCCATCCAACCATTCCAATCTGTCACGTGTCAACCGGCACCATCCGTCATGAGTCCTACTCCAAAGCATGATATGGTCACACGCAGAAAGGTTGGGACAATTAAGCCTAACCCGAAATATACTCTCACTACTTCTCTTACTGATACAGCTATCGAACCAACTTGTTTTAGCAAAGCAGTACAACATGCAGAATGGAGAAGTGCTATGAGTTCTGAATTTAATGCTTTACAGAAAAGTGGCACTTGGCATCTTGTTCCTGCTCATCCTAGCATGGACATTCTTCCTTGCAAATGGGTGTTTCGTATTAAAAAGAAAGCAGATGGTAGTATCGAGCGATACAAAGCTCGATTGGTGGCAAATGGATTCCATCAACAAGAAGGTGTCGACTTCTCCGAGACTTTCAGCCTTGTCATCAAGCATACTACAATTCGGTTAATTATTGCTCTTGCGGTTCATTGCAAATGGCCTATTCGACAACTTGATGTTCAGAATGCCTTTTTAAATGGATATATCAGTGAAGAGGTTTATATGCGGCAACCTCAAGGGTTTGTTGATCCTCAATTTCCTTCTCATGTGTGCAAGTTGGTGAGATCTCTCTATGGTCTTAAACAAGCTCCTAGAGCTTGGTTTCAACGCTTCTCTGATTATTTGCTTGAACTTGGTTTTGAAGAATCCAAAGCAGATTATTCTTTGTTCATATACAAGGATGGAAAAGTAAGTGTTTTCCTGCTCATCTACGTTGATGATATCTTAGTTACTGGAAATAGTTCCACTCATATTGATACTCTCATTCATCATCTCAATCACCAATTCTCGTTGAAAGATCTTGGTTTGTTACATTACTTTCTTGGTGTTGAAGTCTACAGACAATCAAATGGTCTTTCTCTAACTCAAACCAAGTATGTTACTGATCTTTTGAAAAGAACAAACATGATGGATGCTAAGCCGCTCTCTTCTCCGGCAATAAGTGGAAAGCGCTTAAGTATTCATGAGGGGACTCTACTTGAAGATCCTAGTTTGTATAGAAGTACAGTTGGGGCTCTTCAATATCTTACATTGACAAGACCAGATATTGCCTTTTCTGTCAATCAAGTCTGCAAGTTTCTGCATCGGCCAACCACAATTCATTGGACTGTTGTTAAACGGATTCTTCGTTACCTCAAGCACACTCCTACTCATGGTCTTTTCTATGCACCCAGCCATCTCTCCATAAGTGCCTTCTCTGATGCTGATTATGCAGGTGACCCGGATGATCGTCATTCAACTGGTGGATACTGTGTTTATCTTGGTAACAATATTATCTCATGGAGCTCTAAAACTCAACGAACAGTGTCTCGTTCAAGCACAGAGGCTGAGTATCGACAATTAGCATACACTTCAGTTGAGATTTCTTGGCTACGCTCACTTTTCAGAGATTTACATTTGTCTCTGACATGTCCCAAAATTTGGTGTGACAACATTAGCTCAATTTCTCTAGCATCTAATCCACTTTTTCATGCACGAACCAGACATTTGGAGGTTGATTATCATTATGTGAGAGAGAAGGTTATTAGAAAAGAGCTTGATGTTGATTACATATGCACTCAAGACCAACGGGCTGATATATTTACCAAAGGCCTATCTCCAGCTCGATTTAAATTCTTGGTTTCCAAGCTTCCTGTGGTTCCCAGAACAGTCAGCTTGCGGGGGGATGATAGACCACAGAATTCAAATGATTCAAATTGAAGATAAAACAGTTAGTTGACTCAGTTTAGCTTGTATATTTGAATTGTAGATTCTGTTCAGTTTCGATAGAATAGCTTATGATGTAAATCTTATCATGTAAGCCTATATATATACAATAGTACAGAGCTTGATTCTTCAAGCTATTCAACACAAAACAAACTCTTTCACTTGCTTGAGCAAGAGCAAAATTTTTCTTGAGCAAGCAATTTGTGGTGGACTCCACCATTTGCTTGAGCAAATTTTGCTCACCGGTGCGGATGCTCTAAGCCTACATCAGTACGCGCTTTAGTCAATAAGAGCGCTAAGCACAAACTGTGCTTATGAATATTGTCTATTGGAATGTTCGTGGCATTGCGAATTCGGACACGCAATGTGCATTGAAGTCGATTGTCCGCACTTTTAAATCGGTGATTCTTTGTATTGCCGAGCCGTTTATTCATATTTCTACCATTCCTTTGTCTTTCTGGAGGTCTATAAATTTATTTCCTTTTGCGACTAATGATCGAGGTTCACATGATCCTAACTTATGGTTTTTATGCAAGAAAGCTCTTAAACCAACTTTTGTCTCAATGCTGATCGGCATATTACAGTGAGTTGTTGTCTGGATGGTATATCGTATGTTCTTACCGCAGTTTATGCTAAGAACACGATTGTGGGTCGTCGTTCGCTGTGGCAGGATCTCAGGCACGTGTGTACTCCCTCAAGAGGAACATTGTTTTTGGAGATTTCAATTGTGTTTTAGGAGCACATGAAGAACGTGGAGGCAACCCGCCTAGTTCTGTTTCATGTACAGATTTTCAAAATATGTGTGCTGATTGTGGGCTAGTGGATGTGATAACAAAGGGTTGCTCATTCACTTGGTCTAATGGCTTCACTGATGTTAGGCTTGATCGGTCTCTAGCTACCCAGTCTTGGTTGGAAGCATGGGCTCGTTTTGAATGTAGGACTCTCACCAAGTCATGCTCAGACCATAGTCCAATTCTGATGTCATGCTCAAGGCTTGCTTTGTCTACTTATGCTCCTTTTCGATTTCAAAGAATGTGGTTGCAGGATAGTAGGTTTTTGACTTTGGTGGCTGACTCTCGGTCTTCTTTTAACTTCCATGGATGTGCAATGTTTATCTCAAGTACTAAATTGAGAGCTTTGAAGGGGGTGTTGCGCTGTTGGAATCGTGATATTTTCGGTAATGCTGATGAAAAGGTGCGCGTTGCAAGGTTGGTGCTTGATCAGGTTCAGGAAGATATCTCCTCGCATGGTTCAAGTGATGTCCTTCGTCAACAAGAAATTGAGGCACAGGACGTGTTTCGTCACGCAATCAAAATGCAGGAGACTTTCTTGCATGATAAGTCCCGAGTTAGATGGTTAATTGAGGGTGATCGTAGCACATCTTATTTTCATAATATGGTTAAGTTGAGAAGCATGCGTAAGTCAACTGCTTCTATGATGATTAACTCAGAATTGGTTACGGACATGGGAAGAATTGAGGATCACGTTGTCAAGCATTTTGAAAAGGCTTTTACAAGGGATGAGAATATTATTGATACTGGTCTTGTTGACAGAGTAACCCCTTCTTTGGTGACAGAGGTGGAAAACAATAGTATTCTGGCCATTCCTATGCCTGAGGAGATTAAAGCAGTAGTTATGGGATGGATGATTATAGTGCTCCGGGTCCGGATGGTTACAGTGGTGCTTTCTACGGGTCTTGTTCGGAGGTTATTGCATCAGATGTAATTAAGTCAGTTACTAGTTTCTTTGCTAGCTACTGGGTTCATCATGCCTAATGCTAATGCAAATTTTATCACGTTCGTTCCAAAGAAGGAGGCTGTGGACAAGGTTGAGGACCATAGGCCTATAGCTTTAGCAAATTTCAGTTTTAAGATCATCACAAAGTTGCTTGCGGATAGATTGGGACCAGTGGCAGCTTGTATTATTTCCCCTAATCAAAGTGCTTTTTTAAAGGGCCGGTTAATTGTTGATCCTATCATATTGACGTCGGAAAACATAAATTTGCTTGATAGTCCTTGTCATTGGGGGAATATTACTTTGAAGCTTGATATTAGCAAAACTTTTGATACTGTAGATTGGGATTTTTTGCTCCGTGTTCTTCGTGCTTTTGGCTTTCAAGAGAAGGTTGTAGGTTGGATACAGTCTATTCTATACTCAGCTAATTTATTAGCGCTTTTGAATGGCCAACCAAAGGGGTACTTCTCATTAGCGGTGGGATTCAGGCGGTTTTGTTCGGTTTTTGCTAAAAATTATAACTAAACCGAAATATTTTTTTCGGTTCGGTTTTTCAATTTTTAAAAAAAAAAACCGTGATTATTCGGTTCGGTTTTTTTTTTCTGTTTATTTCGGTTTTTTACATAATGCATAAAAAACAACTTTTGAATAAATAACTAAAAAATTGTCTATAAAATTTCTTTTTTTGAGTTGTCTAATATTTTTAATTAGATTCTATGAGAGAAATTGAGAAGAATTGTGCATAAAGAAGTTAGGATTTTAGGAGTTTAAGGTTTTTGTTTGCATATATTTATATAATATATTACAAAATTTCCAAAATGATATCTTTTTATCCATACTTCGGTTTTTCGGTTCGGTTCGATTTTTATAAATTAAAAACCATAACCGAACCAAATATTTCAGTTTTTATCGGTTTCGGTTTTTTCGGTTTGGTTTTTATCGGGTGCAGTTTTTTCGGTCGCAGCTCGGTTTGGATCGGATTTTTTTCGGTTTTCGGTTCCAATGTCCCACCCCTACTTCTCATGTAGTCGGGGAATTCGTCAAGGTGATTCGCTCTCTCCTCTTTTGTTCTGTTTGGCAAAGGAAGTTCTTAGTAGGGGGTTGACAAATTTGGTTAGGTGTGGCAAGCTTCAGCGTATTTGCGCTCCTAAAAAGGTCAATCCTCCTTCACATGTTTTATTTGCGGACGATGTTATGGTATTCATGCAAAGCAATCCACGGAGTTTAAAAAAGAGTAAATTTCACCCACCATACTCCAACTTATGTGGTCCGGTCAGTTTGATACCTCGAATTTTTTTCGTACGAGATACATACTCCAACTTATTTTTTCGTACCGTCGGGTTCCCACATCATATTTTCGTTCAATTTCTGACAAGTTTGCTGACGTGGCACCTCTGTTTTTTTTTGTAAAGTCCATATTACCCTCAAAGTATTCCGTCAATTTTCAAAATTTTGAGTTTTTTTTTCCCGTAACAGAGAACTTGATAATCTCAACTTTTTCGATAGTGTCTGAGTGCTTGTTGGGGATTAATGTGAAGCCAGATATGTTGGGGACCTCATATAGCATAGCTTACTTCATGGTCGACCTCATTCACTACTTGCTCTTCTTCCCAACTGACGTCTTGTTCATACTTCACCACTTGGGCACACTATACGTGTTCTCGACTTGTCGCTATGCTGTTCACCATGGGGCTTATGCAATTATTGTGCTTTTGTTCCTTGCCGAGATCACCAGCGGATGCCAGAACGTTTGGACTGGCGAGTTTCCGAAAGGCTGATTCGGCTTCTGCTGCGAAACTGTATGACTTCTTGTCTCCTAAGTTCTATGCATTTTACAGTGTCATTAGAGGGATTCTGGGGCCTCTGTTTATGTTTAAGATGGGTTTGTTCTATGTGAGTGGGGGCGGCCGGAGAAGAAGTTTCGATGTGGGCTTGGGGTTCTTGGATGGTTGTGATTGTGGTGGATATCTGTGTTAGCATATCGTGGGTTGTGAATCTTTGGAAAGACTGGTATACACATAAACTGCAGAAATAAGTGAGGTAGAGTAACAAGAGTACTACTTTCTCTGGTGCTTTGGCCCTTATGTTCAATTCTCGTGTATATTATTTAGCATAAGGTTCATAGATCATGTTCATCATTCATGGGCTTCTTGTATTATTTGTAATGTACATTTAGATTAGGCTGGTGACTTTGGAGAAGGTTCAAAGTGACCATTCAGGGTATCACATTGACTTCAAATATATACATGAATTTGATACTACTCCTGAGCTTATGAACTTGTCACAATGAATCTTGTTTATATTAGTCATTTGACTGAGCATTGGAATCTACTGTTAAATACAATAGATATTGCAAATATGGAAAACCAGAATCTGTTTATGTTTTCTATTGTATTTCATGAACTCTAGATATTGCAAATATGGAAAACCGCATGTCTTCGTGCAATTCTCAACTTCGGAGGCTAGTATGGTGGTTATAAGCGCAAGAAAGATAAAGCTTGCGGAATCATTTTGAACTGGGAATCATCGATGCACTGTGACATGACATAAGAAGTGAGTGGTTTTAAAGATGTGTATGTTGTGTGTTTGAGAATTCTGCTGGAAGAGTAATTAAGGAAGCATGAGAAACAGTTGTTGAAATGAGGCAATATGTATAGAGTAATAAAGGCAACCTCTTCAATGGAGTTTGGAGTAACTGCTTCTGTCTACTCTCTCTACTACTCTGCATGGAAATTAAACTTGTTCCAATTCTTTGCTAGTGATTCATTGTGTGCTTTGTTCTTGTTATTTCTTCTTTCTCAGATTGTTGATCATGGAAATAGAAAACATAGGAGCTATTTGCTATGGAAATTAAAGAATGTGGAAAATGAGAAAGATGGTGTCTTTGGATTGAAAAAAAACTCAAAATTTTGAAAATTGGCGGGAAACTTTGAGGGTAATATGGACTTTAAAAAAAACAGAAGTGCCATGTCAGCAAACTTGCCGGAAATTGAACGGAAATGTGATGTGGGTACCCCGACGGTACGGAAAAAAAAGTTGGAGTATGTATCTCGTACGAAAAAAAGTCGTGGTATCAAACTGACCGGGCCACATAAGTTGGAGTACGGTGGGTGAAATTTACTCTTTAAAAAATCTTATGAAGTTCTTGGAGAAATATGCTATTAATTCAGGTCAACGAGTGAATAAATCCAAATCAAGGCTTTTTATTGGTAAATTTTTCTGGTGTAGACAAGCTAGTATTCAGCGGGTTCTTGGAGTTCAAAAGGGTTCTTTACCTTTCACTTATTTGGGAGTGCCCATTTTTAAAGGTCAGCCAAAGCATGACTATTTTCGCAGTATTGCTGACAAAGTTAGATGTGAGCTTTATGTGTGGACTAGTCAACAACTTTCTCAAGCTGCTCGTGTTCAGTTAATCAGTTCGGTTCTTCAGAGTCTGCTCATCTATAGTTTTCAAGTCTATGCATGGCCATCTTCATTGTTATCAAAAGTGCAATCTTGGATGAGGAACTTCTTATGGTCCGGTGATCCTCCTAAAAGAGGGACATCACTTTTAGCGTGGGACAAAGTCTGTTTGTCGGTGGAGAATGGAGGTCTTGGTATAAAGAATATCGTTACACTCAATAAGGCTCTTTTTCTGAAGTGTTGTTGGGATGTAGCTACAGGGTCTTCCTTGTCAGTGAAATTCTTGAGAGCTAGATTCTTGAAGCGAGGATTAACACCTCTTAGTTCTTATTGTTGTTCATCTGTTTGGCTTGGTTTGAAGCGTTTATGCCCGGGGTTTGTTAATAAGGTGCAATGGTTGGTTGGTAATGGTCAAAGAATTAACTTTTGGTGTGATAATTGGTTAGGAAGGTCGTTGGTTCAGATGTATGATATCCAACCAGATTTGTTCCATATCTTAAATGATAAAGTCTGTAGGTTTATTGAGAGAAAGAACTGAATTCTACTCGATCATTTTGTTAGCTATTTCACTAAAGCTGCTGAGTTAATTAAAGATGTTAGTATTCCTCATTTTGATGAGAAGGATGCTCTTGTTTGGCCTTCTGCTACGCCAGGGTTACTTACTTCTTCTTTGGCTTATGAGGAGCTTCAAAATGAGGCATAAGTGGTTCCATGGGGAGAGTTAATCTGGAATAGATCAATCCAGGCCAGAAAGAGTGTAACAATGTAGAAGGTCTTACATGCTCGAATAAAAACTGATGTTTTCAGCCAAAGAACGGGCATACAACTCTGTTCACGATGTTATTTATGTGGAAGTGCGGTGGAGGATGTGATGCATTTATTTTACTTATGTTCTATATTGCAGCAAGTATGATCATGGTTAGCTTCTCTATTCAATTTCCAGCTATCGGGTATCTCCGAGTTGCCTAAGCTATTATCTTTATGCCATGTTGGGATGTCGAAAGCAACAAAACAACTATGGATCATTATTGTTTGTAATATTTTTTGGTGTGTCTAGTACTAGAGGAATAGCAACTTTATCTTTGGATAATTTCAAGGCTTTTATCCTCTCCGCCATTTGGGATTCGGCAAGTTTGGCTTTTCAGAAGTGTACTAGATCGGGTTCTTCTGTTCCGATTTATTCAGTTTTGCAATTATCTTCTCTATGTGCTATTGCTCCGATTTACAGTCTTGTAAAATGGAAGTGCCCTCGACATGGATGGCTGAAAATCAATGTTGATGGCTCTTTTAGTAACGAGGAGAATGCAGGTTATGGCAACATTGTGAGAGATCATGAAGGGAGGTTCCGGGGTGCTTTTGTTTTCAAAGTAAGGGTAGCTTTAACGGTGGATGCGGAAATTTTGGCAGCTTTGGAAGCTATTAATGTTGCTCAGGCAAAGAGTATGAATCATTTTTGTTTAGAGACTGATTCATCACTAGTTTGGAAGTATTTTCATGTCCCATCATTAATTCCCTGGCGGTTTTGAGTTAGATGGTTGAATGCTATGAATTTTGTTCAAAATATTCAATTTCAGGTTGGATATACCTACAAAGAAGGTAACAAAGTAGCAGACTTGTTAGCCAAATTTGGTGTTACAAACGAGGGGGCAGTGTGGTGGAGTTCCCTACCTGATTTTGTTGCTCATGAGTTTGGTAATGATATGGCTGGAATTTCCACATGTAGGACTAGGTTACCTTTGCTTTTATTTGGGTTCCTTCCCTTTTCGTGTACTATTATCGATTTTGATTTCAATAAAACGTCTTGTTAAAAAAAACATTATTGAACTAAAAGATAAAAAAAAATTAGTGGGTTTCAGGGCTTCATTCAGAAAAAATATAGTATCCGGGCTTGAGCCCATATGTATCGGATCGACCCGGCCCAAGAAAGTCTTATCGACTCCGTTATAACAAACTCGTCCTCTGCTAAAGCCTCGCAAAGATTCTGAAATTGAAGAAATCGGAAAAGCAGCTCTGGGTTTTCTTTAGCTCACCAATTTACAACTTGTATTTAACTCCAGGTAATCTCTACTAAACTATAACATGTCCCAGTATTTCCAATTGCTTATCTTCACAACTTTTTAGATTGCTGAATTGGTTATCGTTGCAAGTTTGAAGCTTTGTTGTAAAAATTGTATTTCTTATTGGCTTGGAGTCTTGCTTTGATTTTCCATGAGATAATCTGTTTCCAACTGGGTTTTTGGGGTCTGTAAATACCCACTAATCTGTTTTGTGTTTCGAACTTTACTGCGAATGTATGGTAATTTAAAAATGTATGCATGAGAGAAGTTTAGTTTCTGCTCTTGTTGGCGCATTTAGACCTTGCAAGATTAACACTTGAATTTTCATTATGTATTAGCTTTTGTGGTTTTGATTCCAAGAAACAAATGGCGGTTGGTGATAACCTGTATTATGTAGCTCTGTTACTTGCATGAGTTTGTCTATAGTTTTCCGTTTTGGGATTCGAATAAGTTTGCTGTTTCCGTACTACATTGGAATCAGAGGTTTAATTCTTGTTTGGGTTTTTATGGTTTAGGCAAAACATGTCCTACCGGAGGTATACCGTTAGACCAGAAACAAACACTCGAGACAAACAGCGACATGAGAAGGAGCAGGGAACTCTAGCATCCTTACGACTATTATCAATTCATCATAAATCTAATTGGCTACTTAGATCAATGGTTTACAACACGAGTTGTTTCTTTCAGTTCTTTTCTGTGACCGCTAAGTGGTTTGGCAATTCTATGGTTCTCATATGTAGTTCTTCATAGAAGCCTTCATTATGCTATGCTACTTTAATCGTATATACTTGACTAAATTTATATTTGGATTTTGCTTAATTACCAATCATCAGTTTAACTAGGTGCATTACAATGACTTTATGGTGCAGGCATATGAGGAGTCACTTCTTGATGATCTAGCAGAGTTTCGACTTCCAAGGAATCAGAGGCCAACAGAATGTTGATCTGGAACACGTGGAACAAGCATCATTGGACAGACAGTTACCATCATCTAATATTGGATTTCAGCTTCTCCAGAAAATGGGGTGGAAGGGGAAGGGGCTCGGAAAGGATGAACAAGGTTTGTTATTAGTAAATTACTGGTGATTCCTTGATTCTGTATTGATTATTGAGCTTATTGATTGATACTTTTTAAAGTCTTGAGCACCTTCTTTTCGTTACTTTTATGTCAACTCGTTTGGTTCTTAGTCCCTCTTAATTGCCTATGATATTTGGTTCGTAATACCTTTTGATTGTTGTTATTACCTTACCGGTAGGGATGGGTGTGCAAGCTGGTACTGCTTATAGTAGAAAATAATACTTCGGCCTTTGTATCTTTACCCCTTTCAATCGCTCTCTGTACTGGTTGCGGGAGGTATAAGTCTGGATATTGCTATAGTGGAACATGATAGTTTGGGCCCTTAAATCCTAATTTTTAATCCTTTTAATTTCTGTGATTACTGATCTCACCTCTTAGTTGCTTCTGAATCTGGTAGTAGAGATATAGAGTACTGGTACTGTATTTAGTACTTCTGGTGTCCTACATCCATAACATCTTGTTGGTATCTGTGTACAGGAATTGTTGAGCCCATAAAATCTGGGATTAGAGACCCAAAATTAGGAATTGGTAAACAAGAAGAAGATGATTATTTTACAGCAGAAGAAAATATACAAAGACGAAAACTTGATGTCGAGATGGAAGAGACTGAGGAACATACCAAGAAGCGGGAGGTATGCCTTTGATATTAGCTGGTATAAGTATTTAAGATTAGATAGTAATGAAGTTGATGCTTTATTTTTCTGAAACCAAACCTAATAGCAGAAGGCAGCATATATTGGACCTCTAAGGTAGGCCTTGAAATTTGGGTTTTCTTCGAAAGGTGGTACCTCTAAGGTAAATACGAAGTTGCAATTCTGATAGTGTTTGTGACAACAGTACATTGGACCCATCGGAATTTGGTGCTATCATTTATTGTTAATGCAATCTTTTCTAACTGATGATAAAATATGCTCCTTACAACGTCTACACTTCTCTCCCATCTTGCAGACCTCATTTGGTAGCGGTTCGAAAAAGCCAAAAGTAACCAAAGTAGCTGTGGCTTTGGTATTTGGCAAGGATAGTGATGAAGAATAGGTGACAACTTTGTAACTGCCAATTGTTGTCTTATCATTTTTATGTATCTTATGAAGTTTAGGTTGCCCAGCACATTGTCATAGTTATGTACTTCATATTAACAACAGTTATATGCAGTTGTGATGGGAGGAGAGATCGTTTTGATAGGTTTACGGTCAAAGTTATAAACAATGAAGCTTATGAATGATTTCGTTAATAAAGATTATTTGTTATAAAGTGTAGACTATTTGTTTATGATCATGAATAGATAACGCTTCTTTGATATTACATCATCCTTATGTTTGTTAGTTTGAGTTAATATGTTTATCACAGTAATTGCATCTACAAGTGATCTAACATTTTTCCCGTCATGAATTCATGCAAAGAAAATTAAATACGGACGATCTATACGTTTTATTATAGGGCATAGGAAATGGTTCAAATATGTTACATTCTTGGATCCTAGTCTTTGCCATCTCCTTCAATTTGCAGGAGAACCACAAAACCTTAATGGTCTGCTTGTTAAGCAGCTTCAGCAAATCCGACCTGAAGGTTACCAAAGTCGAAAACTGTGTGATAGGGCCCCATGAATACATCTCCAAGAATCCTGCATAAACATAGTGTCAGCTACACATAACCTGAATAAAGAACAAGTCCACAGTGAACACTACTAGATGCTATGAAAACGTTGAAAAGTATACCAAAGAGGACCCCTCGGAGGAGGTATATCGAAAGCTGTAAACCCGCTGATGCAGATAGCAGCAATGCCTTGGCCAGTTTTCAGAACATACTGGCAACAGAGAAAACTTAGCATCATTAGACTTGGTGAAGACTGTCATAACCAGAAGAAGTATCTCATTTAACGCCTAAACATACCTGATCCGGAGTGAGAACGAATGGCTCATCTCCAATGGTGAAGGTAATGTCCGGCATGCTTGAAATGCTGTTGCAGTCAATTATGGATTCTCCCATTGGACTCGGTAGACTCTCACATAGCTGTCAAAGGTCAATACCAGAAGGGACCTCAATAAAGCTTGTAATTGTTGTTTCTAGTTCTAACAGATTTAGGAAATAGAATCACTCACCTCATCGATGTACTTGAGTACTCTTTCTTTTGTTCCCTTTTGTTTAAGCTGATTCTGAGCCCAAACAACAGCCATCTCACAAGCTGTGCACAAAGCACTCTCACCAACAGATGATCCCTCCATATTGACTTTCTCAACCACTGTTTTAATCCCAGCACTGTCCAAAAAATCCGAAAATGGTTTTGGTAGTCAGCAAGTTAATGCAATATTTCACATTTCTTCATATTGCTTTCACTTTATATTGCCATGGAGTGTTTTGTATAATCTAAGGTATATATTAACTGAAACATCGAACTTTTAGTATACCCTCACCTTACATACTGATCCCCATTCAAATCACATACACCAAGTTGCTTACATACTTGGTCTGGTTGTGGCTGCAGAAATGCAGACCATGTATAATCTCAAATGGTAATGGACATTGTATTTTGAAAGAAAGGTCCCTGTTTTGGATTGAGATAGAAAGCAAAACATACCCCTGATATTAGAAGATTCCATATCAAGTCTCCATATTGAGAAACAATTTGCTTACAGTCTGTACTCGCTACTAGCATGGTTAACTTCAGTCACTACAGACCGGAAACAAAAATAAAAAAAGTGAAGCCAATGTGAAATGACAACCTGGAGTCTTTTTGCAAACAATACAACTTTAGGAAAGATGGAAGCACATACTGTCGGGCCAGCGAGTAAAGATGTTCCTGAATCCTCAATAGCAGCACAACCCCCGTCACAAACACCTGAGTACAATTATAAACTTAATTTAGTCATTGCTGGACATTATGGTTTGAGTGTTCTTGAGTGAAGTAATCACCTGTTGACTGGTTCCCGATGATGATATCGCCCATTTCGATCTGACAACAGTGAAGTGATGTCAACTTATATAATCTCCGAGGAACCTAAGAATGTGTGACATAAAACTCTTCAAAGTTTAACAACCTGCCAGTGGCCCTTTTTAGTAACTGGAACATAGGTATGCTTTCCTTTATAGTGTTTTTTGTCAAGGCCACCTAGAACAAGTTCACCTCCTAATTCTGCATCAACGTCTCGATTGAGCCAGAATGAGAAGACTTCATCATTTAAAAGACCTTGCTCTGCCAATGTAGACCTGTAATTTGAAAGCACTATTTTGAGGACAAAAGAATGTACAATGATTGTATTGAGGACAGGCAAAAAGATATAACACATTGTTTTGACATGAAAATGGTAAAATACCACACTGGTGTAGCATTTCCAACAGAGATTTCTTGAAATCCAAGACCAAGAAGTCCATCAAACTTTGCCAAGACAAATGTAAGACTGCCTTCTCGTGTGGCCTCGATGAAGTCCTGAATTCACACAAAAATGACAGAAGGAATATAGAAATGAAGATCTAGAAGCAATAACGATGCTGCAGTTAAATAACAGACCAAATGAAAAACAAGAACAAAACAAAGCAAAAGCCCACTTGATTTTTGACGACAACATCTCCAACTTGAACATTGTCTTGACTAAAGAAACCAGAAATCGATCCACTTCCATAAGTTATTTGGGCAGTCTTTCCTGAACCACAATGCTAACCATTAGAACCTGAACTTACACTTAACAAAATCAGTAGTCACTATACAACTCAAATGATCATTACCATTTGCAATATATGTGCTCGACTTGCTCGACTTGTACTGAGTACGGAAGTAGCATGCAATCTGGAATGTAATGATGAAGCTATGTGATTATAGAATATGATCACAAGAAAAATATTTAACTAACCACTATGTACTTACAGACAAATAACACTTTGCTGATGGAACCCAGAGATTCGAACTTCCTGTGTCGAATATGACAGTGAAGTTCTGAGGAGGTGAGCCAATACCAATCTCTCCAAAGTATTGGGCATCCATATAATTCTTGAGAGATACTATATGTTCATCATCTGAACTACTCAAATCATTATCCAAGTATCTAGCCTCCCTTGGTCTGATGGTTTGAATATCCAAGGACCGCTTCTTCAGACCAATTCTCACTAGTCCATTAGAGGAAGCAGGAAGCAAGGAACATGTAAAGGGCCATATGTACAAAGCCGCCAAAAGATACTTACTCCACATGTTCCTGTCAAAAATGTAAGAGTAAAATAGTCAATACAGTATACAAGAGATGCTAATGATCATGAAGATTTTGCAACTCAAACCTTGCTCAGCTAGCTTGATTTGAGAGATTTGGAGATGGTGGTGCTACAGAAGCTGATGATGATGATGACCTTGAAGTGTCCAGAAGAACAAGTAATCCACAAATATAGGAAACCACTTCATTCATATATTTATAGTCCATACAAATGCATTAGTTTCTTACCCAACCAAGCTATAAAAAAATATCTCTATCTCTATCTCAATCTGCATCAACATCACAACGTACTTCTAGTGACATCCTTTTGTAATGAGCTTCCTTCCAAACTCAAGAGAGCTATAACTAGACATACTAGACATATGGAACGAATGGAAGCTACCTTGAAGTTTCCAACTTGAACGAGACATGCGACATGAAGGAGCTGGGTAGCTAGCAATCGATCTCCAAGTACTTTTGGTCCTATGTGAACTAGAACCAACCATTAAGGCAATAAGCGAGGTACAATCAGTTCACTTCAGCTCGCCCGACCCGGCCCATTAAAAATGCCCACCCGTTAAGCTTAAACCCTCTTCTTCCTTCTTCTTTATTCCATTTTTCAGTTCATTGTTTCTCAAATTCTCACAATCAGAGAGTCTCTCACTAATTCTCGCAGTCCTGCTCAATCTTTAAGGCTTGGTTCCAAGGTAATAAACTTTTCTCTTATTTCTCTCATCTGGGTTTCTTTGTTCATAATCATATATCGACTTGAGGCTGTTTTATATATGAATATCATTTCAATCCACCCATAGTACTCAGTCCCATTCAAAGTTTCGATCTTTTATCTATTCCGTTAGTATTAGCTTTTGTTCGAAATGGGTTCTTGTCTGAGTTGTCTCAATATGTTTTTGGATTAAATGGATTTGATCAACTGATGCAATGAATTGTTAAAATAGAACTAACAACTGTTGTGAATTGGAAGCTTTGTGTTTCAGTGTAAATGAAGAAAATTTTATGCAATTTAAACTATTAGCTTGATACAACATGCTTCTTTTCTACGTAATCTCGTTTAACTTGATAGTTGAAGTGATTATCGTTCATTGAAAGTTAATTCCAGGATGAAACTTGTCTTTCTGTTAGAAAGTATGCTAAAGTCATATATTTTGGATTTAAGCTTCGAACGAGATGAGTAATTTCTTGCACTTTATGACTCATTAGTTTACTTGTATTGAGGTTTGTGTTAGTTAGTCTCTGTTTTTCGACTCTCAAAGTTCCAAATTTGATTTGGTTACTGACATAGACTTTTGCCATTTTTCAGTCGGATAAGGCCAGTAATTTATCCTGGGTGCAAAGAGAGCTTTGAGTTTTAGCTTAGTTTTATTGGAAGATGGCATTGAGGCGCTACTTGGGGTTTTCGGATGGGGAGCTGATGAGGTCGGATTGTAAACCTTGTTCCAGATTGATGAGACATACTGCCGGGATTTTTACTGTCGGAGGAGCGTTTGGTTTCTGGATTCTTTGTAGATTGCATTATGGTATGTGCAACTTCTACTAATTTTCTTAGTGACTTTGTTGTTATTGCTGCTGCTTTATAAACATGACTATAATGCCAAGTCCACATAATTATTTGTATCCTAATGTAATGCCAATTGAAGTATATAAAGCTGTGGCTGTGTTCTTCCCTGTGAATATCTTACAATAGCTGTAATGTCATCTTTCTATTTGACTAGAATTGTGATAGCATTATTGAATCCTGTTCCTTTGCAGGTCCCAGAGTTACAACCCCTAGGGCTCTTCGGTGGGCAGCGTGTGGGGCTTTAACTGTGAGCTCATCCACTGCTTTGCTGGTTCGCTTACTCAGTCCAGAATGTGAGCCTCAAAACATAGAAACTTATGATAAGGGAAGATAATACTAAATTCATGAAGGTTGTATTGATGCCTAGTAAGTTCCGTTGGCTTGTTATGTAGGATTGATCTATTGATGGAAAACAAATCAAAGATAGTATTTTCCTCTGAAATGGATGTACTATTGACTTTGAAATGAACATGATGAAAGAGTTGAGTTTTCTGCATATTCATGGTCATTATGTATACAACTGCAACCAAGTTAAGTCCTAACCATGTTTGAGGTGTTGTGATTTGAGCAATAAACAAGTCGCAAGCAGTAAAAGTCTTTCTTCATGCCATACTAGGTTAGAAAATGCCTTTGGTTTCAAGTTATAACTGGAATATCAGTTAGTACTGTAGCACCACAGCTACGCAGTGGAAATGCAACATTCAGATGTTTAAGTTGGTTGAAAGTGTATTATTGAGTCCATCCGTGATTGTATTTGGGACCAAGTTCTGCTGTGGAGAGACAAAACATTCCACTTGAACTACGCATCTACACTAGTAAGTCTTTTTCTTTTCTCTTATCTTACCAGTTTTGCATCTACATGCCAATACTATATTTCTTTTGCTTTTTATTAGTTACCTTTATCTCACCAGTTTACCGTTGTTTATTTTAATGTAACCTACTGAAATAAGATATGTCTAATTTCCAAAGGTTTGACACTAATGTTTCATTTTGGGCTACCTTGAAAACCAAGTTTGTGGGATTAATGACAACTATTTTGAGTCGATTCATATTTATAATGGTAGGACTGTGTTCTTGTTATTTAAGAAGATGTGCATGTTACGGTCAGATACTCGGATTAGTATGTTCCTGGTACGTAGCCACGTACAATACAAGTTGGATTTGATTGGGATCATTATTATCTTTGGTTCTTATCATTCTTGACCGTTAACTTTAAGTTACGGTGATTGAACTCGTAGCTGAGGCTATTTGGCATCTCATTAGGGAACATTTTGCCTTACTTTGTCTCTACAATCTGGGGAATGGGAGGCAGTAGTTTACCAGTCTACATTGTGATTTAGTTGGCGCCTAGGCTGTAAATAATCGTCAATGAGATGAAATACTGCCTATGAAGTACCCAAAGACAAAGGTGCTCAGGCCATTTTGCAGAGAACCAAGCTCATTTGTTAGCCACCAGATCATGGAGCTCATATTATGATCTGGTAAACCCGCCATGCATGACCGTAGAGTCTCCTACTTATCCAGCTTTACCCTCCAGCTCCCGGCTGGTCAGCAGGGTTGCATAGCAAGGTAGCAAGCAACCACAACCTTACGACTGCCTTGCATTATTAGGGAGATGTAAAGAAACTGCTGTATCCCATTGTAGGTCTCCAATTTGTGTTATGTCAAAAAGAAAAACCTGAAGCTTCTGCTCAAATGAAAACAATCAAAACATGAAGGCTTGTGCAAATGCTGCGGTTTTCCACCCTACTGATCAGGCCACTGTGACCGCCTGGCCAGTTGGCAAAGTCTCATTGTTGGGATCTGCAATCTAGCTCAGACCCACTTTCCCGCCTATTCTTCAGCTTATGCATCTCTCTCCGAAGGTTTTTTATTGTAAGGTGATAATGCTTCTTCATTTTCTATTTGTTTCTTGTAGTAGATTTGATCCAGTTTCTCGTAGCATCGATCTCCGCTTGTTTTTAAGTTGAAATCTGAAGATTCTGTAAGACTGCACAGCAATACATGCACATGACGTTAAGTACGAAGTGAACCACTGAACCAAGTACATGACATGCACACAGTCGTCTTAAGATTCCATCACTAGCTAACTCCTTAAGCTAATTCTTACACTAGAAAATTACAGAGTACATACATTACATACAGAACGACTCATAGCTCGCAGCAGATTAAGAAACTGGGAATCCTAACAAAACTTAAAAAAAAGAATCACTAGAACAAGTGTGATATCTTCTCTCGACTACTAGTAGTACTATGCTACAGCGAGGTCATTGTATAGTGAAAGTGTTAAAAGCAGATCTCTTCTGCCAGCAGCTTGCTTCAGTGGAGCTTCAGGTCTCTCATCCTGTAAGATTAAGCAGATTTTTCTCATTGGGATTAGCTCTAGTTAATATAGGCCGGTAAAATGTAGCTATATATATGGTTTAGCGCAACAGATTGAAAATTAAGTGCAACACTACGAGCCACAACTAACCGTATAATAATGCAAGTTAAACCACCTAATTAGGCTTATTCAACTCACTTTGAAAAGCTTTTTTGGTTTCAGGCACCCAATTTTCTGGCAATATATGTTTGGTTTCCAAAAGAAGAAGCTAGCTTCTTGGCAGGCTTTTTACACCACTCAAAATATCCATATTCTTGTGCAATTTATATCAATATAGTATTAAGGAAAATATGAGTCATTAGCCGCTGAAAATTGATAAAACTAAGTATTAAGACATAAACAAACACTAAAATTTATTTTTTGGCAGACTCGATCTACAGACACAAACCTAATTAATTATTTAACTAGAATCAACCAAAAATTACGAAACTAAAACTGGACACACTAGACACAGTGGTGAACTACCACACAAAATTTCAGTTGATTCGGAGTTGATTTGATATGTGAACAAAATTAGACAAAACAGATGAATGCAGAAAAACATATTACTATTTATGACGAAAATCAATGAACAAATGAGCCAAGGGGTTTGCCATTCACCACTATCACTCCATCTAGACAATATATCATCAACCTAATAATGTCATGCCTATGGATGAAAGTTCTCAGGAAGATTCGATCGTTATGAACACAACTTGTTACATAATCCTTATGATTATACCGGTGAATGTATGTTTATCACTGATAACCATCCCTCAAAGAACACAAAGGTCATAGACCTGGATTTACTAAGAGAGAAGCATTATGGTCTAGAAAATGTGTGAGAATCTACAAGACTTCACAAGTGTACTAAGGGCATGCCTTGCTAGATCTTGGATTTCTAGACAATATATCCTCAACTTAACAATGTCATGCCTATGGATGAAAGTTCTCAGGAAGATTTGATCGTTATGAACACAACATGTTACCTAATCCTTATGATTATATCGGTGAATGTACGTTTATCACTGATGACTATCCCTCAAAGAACACAAAGGTCATGGACCTGAATTTACTAGGAGAGAAGCATTATGGTCTAGAAAATATGTGAGAATCTACAAAACTTCACAAGTATATATATACTAAGGGCGTGTCTTGCTAGATCTTGGGTTTCTTATAACCAAAAAGCTCGGTTTCTACTTAAGAGAAATTGAAGAAGATCAAGAACCATCAACAAACATCAAACCCTCATAGAATCATATCCATAAACATGCATAATAAGCTGTACTTAAAGCATACAAGATAGAAATCATCAATGGAAAACCAATAAAGAAACCTCATCCAAAAACACAACAAAATTAGGTCAAGTGTATATATTATATAGACTTCATGTACGGGGATTCAAAACTGCCCATTAACAAAGTATTTAACTACTCATAGTGTATGAAAACGAATAAAAACAATCCATGAAAAAAAACTAATACAAACGAAGAAAAGAAGAATTGTTGTTGTCGTAGTCTCGACCCATCGAGATATGATCTCGACCCGTCGAACTTGGGCGGCTGGCTTCCTTTGTCTAGCTGCTCTTGCTTGATCGTCTCTAGCTCCCAAAATTGCTGATTTTCCTTTCCAAAATCCTAAAAAGTGTTTATATACTGGCTTGATTGGCTAAACATTGTCCATTTAAGTTTTACCTTCTTTTATTTTGCAAGAAACATCACATCTTTATTTCTTTTTGCATCAGGAATCCTCCATTTAACTCATTTTCTTTATTTCCTCCATAAACCTAACAAAATAAATAAACATAAGTACTTTAGCCGAAAACATAACAATAAGACCAAATATCGGGATCGTTGAAGCACAATTTAGTTGCATAAAAATGCAACTATCAAAATATTCCACACTTAACTTTTGCTAATCCTCGAGCAAAATACTAAAATGAGACACAAAAACTAAAAGGCAAAAACTCAATAACACGACTCTAACACCTTCAACATTTTATCTCAATAACTTCCTACACTTGCAACACCAAGATTAGCTTTCATTCATAAATCAATCCCACAAAATTTCGAAAGTTAATTTGAATGTATAGTACATATGTTACATGTAGGACATAGACATAATCATGGTGAATGAAGAGCTGTAGCATGCAACAAAGAAATTAAAATTCGACCTCACAACGATATGCTTTCAAAAATGTTTCTCTCAATGTATATCTAATATATTCACTCAATTCAAATGCTCGCCAAATGGACCAAACTATATTGTAACTCATCTCTACAGATCAAAGGTTGTCATCTCAAAGATCAAGAGGACTGTAATAGTTGTAATGGGTCTAGGCTCATGGGTTTATAGAATAAAAAGATATGGAATTCAAAACAAGTTCTAAAACCTAATAGAGCCATCAAGAAGAGAGACAATCATGCACAAACAACCATCAAATAACATCAATTAGAAACCTCAAGTGTCATCAATTGTGGCCGGATATCATCATGTTGGGCCTTCACTTCATTCTTTTCACTAACAGTTAACCCGGGGTATCAAGCTAGATCATAATTTTTCTTCACATGCCGATTTCATTGTTTTTTTTTCTTTTTTCTTTTTGTTTTTTCGGCCATTTTTTTTTACAATTCAACTCATACTAGCTTGATACCCTAACTTATTCCCTTGCATCATCTCAATAAATCTTCACCTTGGTACTCAAGTAAGTCTCATGAACAACTTTACTAAGTTCAAGAACAAAGGTAGAGATATAGCTATTCTAAGGTTCATGGTTAGGATTATTCAAGTGATGACGAAACGGCTATCATGTAGGCTCAAAGGCACAACTTGTGCACTCAAAATCATGAGACACAGGATATATTTGTCTATGGTGCTCATTCCTAGATGTCTCTATCATTTCCTTGATCAGAACATATATTGGCTATAAGCTTTGAAAAGTACAAGAGCAAGCTCTAGTAATCTCTAGAGTCCATTAACTTAATATGTGGCAAGCAATTAACACTTAACAAAGAAAGCATATATTTAGGCACAAAAGCTCACAGGTTAAATAAATCTCAAAATGCTTAAGCATGCTCTTAATCTGTACCATGTTAACTTGTTTCCACATCCACTACACATTCGCATATGTACCATATATCAAGATCAACCAAGGAAATCCAAGTCACATAGTCAAATTATCATCTCTTAGTCACAATATAAGAAGATATAAGCACATCATAGACTTGTCAATGGCAACCTAAGACTCAAAAACAAGAGACTCTTTTTGTATTTTTCTTGACATTTTTTTTTTGTATTTTCTTTTTCATAAATGACTCTAAACACAAAATAACTCGGGAACAACTCGACGGGTTTAGGAGATGCTTCTGTCCTGAATTGACACAAAACTTCGACAGGTCGAGACAAAGGCTCGACAGGTCGAAGGACACCTACTGTCCCATTTTGTACACATTTTTGGCTGGTCGAGACAAAGTCTCCACAGGTCAAAGACTTTGATAACAAAATTCAACAAATCCTAAAAAAAAAATCTCGACGGGTCGAAAAGCTGGTTCGACCCGTTGAACCTGAGACTCTAAAAAAACTTCAAAAGACTCAAAAAAATCAAAAAATAAGACTCAATAATGAAAATTTTATACATAGACGCTAATGGTATGATATAAACCCCACCCCACACTTAAAATTTACAATGTCCTCAATTAAAACAAAGCTAAAGCATGCAATACATCAAACAAGTATGAAGCAAAATGCATATCACATCAAAACACACTAAATCATGGAGAAACTACAGTAAAGGAGAAGGGACAAGAAATCAATCTGATCGCCACACTTCTCCATCAACATGGGTTGCTTCCCAAGTAGCGCTAAGTTTAACTTCTTCAGCCAGACGGTACCAAGTATGAAGTAGCATTCTGAGGCACATCCTCAAGAGGTACATGCTCAACGGTGTGCTCCACAAAGGACTCATAGAAATGCTTGAGTCGGTGTCCATTTACTTTAAATTTTTTTCCTATTTTGAAACTTTTAATTTCTACTGCACCATGAGGAAAAACATTAGTAACAATAAAAGGACCTATCCATCTAGATTGAAGCTTACCTGGAAATAACCTAAGACGAGAATTGAATAGCAAGAATTTTTGACCAATTTCAAAAGTCTTCTTTCTGATCATCTTGTCATGGAACATCTTGGTCTTTTCCTTGTAAATCCAACTAGACTCATAAGTATAATTACGGATCTCATCCGATTCATTGAGTTGAAATTTTTTATGAGTACCTGTTGCATCCATTTTCACATTGAAGTGCTTGACAACCCAATAAGTCTTGTGCTCAAGTTCAACCGGTAAATGGCAAGCTTTTCCATAAACCAACCTAAAGGGAGACATCCCAATAGGTGTCTTATATGCTATCTGATAGGCCCATAGAGCTTCATCTCAGTGCTCACCCTAATCCTTCCTTGTTGGCTCCATAGTCTTCTCAAAAATCTGCTTGATCTCCCTATTTGAAACCTCTACCTGCCCACTTGTCTGAGGGTGATAAGGTGTTGCCACCTTATGAGTCACATTGTACTTCCTGAGCAAAGCATTAAATGTCCTGTTACAAAAGTGAGATCTTCTATCACTGGTGATACATCTAGGTGTTCCAAATCTAGCAAAAACTCCTTTAAGAAAATTGAAAACAACCTTAGAATCATTAGTTGGGGTGGCCTTAGCCTCCACCCACTTAGAAACATAATCCATAGCTAAGAGAATGTACAAATTCTTGTTAGAGTTCGAGAAATGAGCCATGAAATCAATACCCCACACATCAAAGATTTCAACAACAATTACCGGGTGTTGAGTCATTTGATCACTAGGACAAATGTTACATGTCATTTGACATCTCGGGCACGACTTGTGAAACTCATAAGCATCATTGAAGATGCTAGGCCAATAAAACCCGCGCTCTAGCACTTTGAGTGCCGTTTTCTTCCCTCCAAAGTGTCCACCACCTATATATGAGTAACAAAAAGAAAGAATAGAATGGAATTCAGATTCAGGCACGCACTTGTGAATGATGGAATTCGGGTAATGTTTCCATAGATATGGATCATTCCACACAAAGTACTTGGCCTCTTTCACTAATTTCTCTCTTTGTGATCTAGTGTAGTCACTTGGAACCTTTTAGACACTTTATAGTTGACAATATCAGCATACCAAGGTTCCACATCTTGCACTGCCAACAACTGCTCATCAGGGAAGCTGTCAAGTAAAGGAAGATGATCCTCCTCTGTGTTGGAAGTATGGGTAAGGCAGAACAAGTGGTCAACAACCACATTCTCTATTCCCTTCTTATCTCTGATCTCCACGTCAAACTCTTGAGAAGTAATATCCACTTAATCAATCTTGGCTTGACATCCTGCTTAGTCATAAGATATCTCAATACAGCATGGTCAGAGAAAATTAAAACTTAAGTTCCTAGCAAGTAAGATCTAAATTTCTCTAAAGCAAAGACAATAGCTAAGAGCTCCTTTTTGGTAGTTGAATAGTTCGAATGTGCATCATTGAGAGTCCAAGAAACATAGTAGATGACATGGGGCAACTTTGCTGGACGTTGGCCCAACACAACTCCTATAGCATAGCCAGAGGACATATGAGCTCAAATAGAAGGTTCCAATTTGGTGCTTGAAGGATGGGTTCTGAGGTCAATAAATCCTTGAGTTTGTTGAACGCCACCAAGCACACATCAGTAAAGTCGAAAGTAACATCTTTGAGGAACTTTGCGTGCTTTGAAATTTGCTTAATGACATCTAACAATGGAATGTTCACATGGACTTTCCGGAATATAACCAAGTTTTCTCGCTCCTTAATATCTTTTTTCTGCTTTTGCAACCTATGAGGGAAAGGAACATGTGAAGTAACCAAAGGAGAAGGGTTAGAAGTTACCTGAGATGATTTCTGAGATTTTGAATTTTCTATTCCATGTGTTTCCTTCGACGTTGAATTCTTCTCAAGTGGCTTATATGGTATAACCTGCTCTATAACTGGTTCCTTACACTCTTGATCGTTTTTCTCAGGGTCTGAAACAGTTTCTATGGTCCTCCCACTCCTCAATGATATGACATTCACCTCAGGATTGCCTTTTGGGTTTTGAACTGTGGTGTTTGGAAGTTTCCCAGGATCTCTTTGAGAGATTTGTGATTGCATCTGACTCATTTGTCTTTCCAATAACTCAATGGACTTAGTAGTACCATCTAGTTTGGTGGCCAAGTTTGTCAACATAGTCAGAAGTGTTGGGTCAGTTGTTGATGCCGCTGGAGCTGGTTTCTGAACTGGTCCCTATTGGCCCTCAGGTCTAGGCCTAGGTGAAAATCCTAAATGAGGTGTTGGATTTTGAACATTGCTATTGCCTCCCTAACTAAAGTTTGGGTGATTCCTCTATCCCGGATTGTATGAGTTGGAAAACGGGTCATTCCTCTGCATTTGTTGCACATAATTCACCTATTCTTCTTCTGTAGCTAGCAAACAAACATGTTTCCAAAGAGTGATCGGTAAGCTAATAAAGAGAACACACTTGAGTTGGAGTAGCCGAAGGTGCAGTTTGGCTCTTGATGGCATTAGTAATTGAGTCCAACTTCTTTTCCATAGCTGGCGACCTTTTCTCCATTCCCACATCTACAGATGCTTCAAATACACTCTACTTCCGGCTAGCCAAAGTGCGCTCTCTAGTATGAACTTGCTTGAAATTTTCAGCTAACTTTTCCATGGTAGGCCGGGTTTCTTCTGTAGTCTGGTACAATAACATCCTATTACTGGCTGAATTCACCTTCAACTTATTCACTGGATCCAACCTCTCATAGAAGAAAGTCATCCTGTCCTCCGGGTCATAACCATGGTGTGAGCACTTTCTCAACAACTCCTTGAACTGAGCCTAGGCTTCATGAAACATGTCTCCATCTTTCTGCACAAAGCTATGAATCTCTTTTTCAATTGTTTGGTATGCTATGTAGAATAGTACTCCTTCATGAATGCAGCACTCATATCTGCCCATGAGCAAATAGATTGAGGAGTCAATGAATTGTTCCAAGCTTTTACTCCATCCTTCAATGAAAAAGGGAACAAAATAAGTAGCAACACACCTGGAGTTACACTCTGAAGCTTCTGAGTCTTGGACAACTCCTCAATGTCAGACATATGTTTTTGTGGATCTTTAGAATATGTCCCCTAAAGTGAGGAAGAGCTGCTAGTAGCGATGGTGACACAAGGTAATTTTCCAAGTCAAGCAAAACAATAGCCGAAGAGACTCCTAAAGTATCATGTATGAAAGCATCCTTCAACATCTTAGCGTCTCCTATTAGTAGTGGTGTGATAACTTCCTCTTCTGGATCAAAGAGTATGCTTGGTTTAGGTTCCGGTTCAGAACTTGCACCACTACTAGTGTTTGCTTGTCTTCTTTGCTTTATGTTTAGTCTTGCTGATCTTTCGATGTAAAGGTTCAAAGGTATAAGATGATCAACACTCCTAGAATGTGTAGTATGCATAAAAGAATTCATGCACACAGGTAGACACCGTTAAACAGAATAGATAAAGAAAATTAAAACAAAACCGAAACAAAAGACACTCTTTAACACTTAGGATTAATCAATCCCTGACAACGGCGCCAAAATTTGGTATTCTTTTTACACCACTCAAAAATATTCCTATTCTTGTGTAATTTATATCGATGTAGTATCAAGGAAAATATGGGTCACTACCTACTGAAGATTGATAAAACTAAGTATTAAGACACAAACAAACACTAAAACCAGTTTCTTGGAAGACTCAATCTACCGACACAAATATAATTAATTACCTAACCTAGACTCAACCAAAAATTACGAAATTAAAAATGAAAATACTAGATACAGTGGTGGACTATTAATTAAACAAAATTTCAATTTATTCGGAGTTTATTTGATTTGTGAAAGAAATTAGACAAAATAGATGAATGCAGAAAAATAGATTAATATTCATGACGAAAATCAATGAACAAATGAGCTAAGGGGTTTTCCATCCACCACCGTCACTCCATCTAGACAACATATGTTCAACCTAATAATGACATGCCTATGGATGAAATTTTTCAGGAAGATTTAATCGTTAAGAACACAACATATTACCTAATCGTTATGATTATACTGGTGAAGGTACACTTATCACTGATGACTATCTCTCAAAGAACCCAAAGGTCACTGACCCAGATTTTCTAAGAGAGAAACATTATGATCTAGAAAAGGTGTTAGAATCTACAAGACTTCACAAGTACACTAAGGGCGTGTCTTGCTAGATCTTGAGTTTCTTATAACCAAAAAGCTTGGTTTCTACTTAAGAGATATTGATGAAGATCAAGAACAATCAACAAGCATCAAACCCTCATAGAATCAGATCCCTAAACATGCATATTAAGTGTTCACTCAAAGCATACAAGATAGAAATCATCAATGGAAAATCAACAAAGAAACCTCATCCAAAAACACAACAAAATTATGTCAAAGTGTATATATTATATAAACTTCATATACGGGGCTTCAAAACAGTCTCTTAACAAAGTATTTAGCTACTCATAGTGTATGAAAATGAATCAAAATAATTCATAGAAAATACTAATACAAATGAAGAGGAGAAGAATTGCTGCTGTCATAGTCTAGACCCGTCGAACCTGGGCGGTTGGCTTCCTTTGGTTGGCTGTTCTTGCTTGCTCGTCTCTAGCTCCCAAAACTGCTAATTTTCCTTTCCAAAAACCCTAAAAAGAGTTTATATACTGGCTTGATTGGGCTAGACATTGTCCATTTAGGTTTTATCTTCTTTTATTTGCAAGAAACACCACATCTTATTTCTTTTTGTACTAGGAATCCTCCATTTAACTCATTTTCTTTGTTTCCTCCATAAACCTAATAAAATAAATAAACATAAATACTTTAACCGAAAACATAACAATAAGACCAAATATCGGAATCGCACAATTTAGTTGCATAAAAATGCAACTATCACTTCTAAAATATATACGACTAGATATGGCATAGCATGAAGATGCAAAGAAGAAGATTGTTCATCATGTTGAGTAATATATAGCTTGAGAAGACAAGCACAAAGGTTTCACATTAATTCTGTTGTGATAACATGCATGAGACAGTGTTTAGTGAAGACTACGTACCTCTTTTCGTCATCGTCAGCAATTTTTCCACTGTTACTCTCACTCAAAGTTGTAACAGTAGTAGTCCGGTAACTGGGAAAGGGAATTTGACCAGTCTCGATGAGGTTAATGTCTTCCAGGAGGAGGTCATAGTGCTGCTTGACCTTTTCTACAGTCTTCCCTTGGACAGCCTTGGCAACATTGTGCCAGCGCTCGGGGGTGTCTCGGTCATAGACCGCTAGTGCCCTCTCAAAAGCTTTATTCTGGTCTGCCGTCCAAGAAGAGTTGCTTGAAGACATTGATGATAGTGTTTAAATGGGGTTTTGTAATTTTCTGCAGTCGAAAGGGAGAGTGTGAGGGGTAAGAGGGTAGGAGGAGTTGGTAGAGATGAAGACGCGTAGAGATCGAGTTGTTTGATATGAGCAAAGTGGTGTAATGCCTCTGCTCTTTTATAACAGTCTGAGGGGGTAGCGCCAGTTGGCAAATTAAGAGACCTCGGAAATTCAAAATTAAGTGAAACAAAGACAGGATAAAGAAAACTAAACATTAGTATGAATGGAGAATCATCAGTATCTCTAAGAATTTTATGTAAGGCATTCATAACAACAATCCTCTATTTAAAGAAGAGACTAATACTGATACTAATGCAGTACAGGTTCTAAAGACAGTAAGATTTCCTGTCTGAGATCTATTTCTTCGTCTTGGACTAGTCTATTAGGCGAGGATTACTAAAACCTATTGTCCTGCACATTCTGCTAACTTGATTTAAGACATGCATATATGTTCTTTCTTTCCTGAATGAGCGTGTTCGTTAATGTTAAGGATTCATAAATTAGATGAAGTTCTGAAACTATTCAAGGATTTCAAGCTCAGAAAACCTAGAAGCTAGCATGTGTATTAATGTTAAAATGTTATCAGTCATCTGCTGGCAACTTAAAGAACATTTAGAGAAGAACATCCCAAAAGAGGAAAACAAACAAAGCTAGAAATATGATAAGGGTAAACTTGTTCATCTGATGAGATCTCATCTAATTCCTTTCTGTTTTACTCTCCAACTTTCATGGTCATTTAGCTTTTCTATATGCCTCTACCAAAGTAAATCTGATTGGCCACAGAACTTTCACGTGAATTACATCATTAAACCCTTTTTATTTTATCTTTCTTTTACTATCGAACTTCTGGTTAAGATAGCTAGTTGCTTCCTAGCAAGAGGACTTTGTACCGAAAATAACTGGTGATGACCTTGTCGTAATGTACTGTTTCAGTGTTTCCTGAACAGCAAGCCAATCTCTCTAGATGGCTTATCTTTCTAACCGGGTGATGATTCATGGTTTGTACTTTGATATATCGCACACTGACGTTTCCCATCACTTGGAAAAGATCATAGTTCAATTGCTTACAATAGGGTAATTATGGTGGATTACACCACTTATTCCTTCGCGTCAACGCCATCGGCCGCCATCACCAAATTCATCGCCGCCACCGCCGACCACGAAAACCCTCCTCCTCTCTCTCAGTCTCTCCTCCTCCCTTTCCTTCGTTGAGCCACGGGCAATCCAAGCAGCAAGGATGTCGATCGGAGCGACTTTGATTCTGATATAGTCCTCTGGAAATCGATGGTTGCCAAGGGAGTATTGGTGGACGACACGAGGAAGCGTCACGGGTTTTCAGCAATCAGCGGATTGAGCCCGTTTGGGAATTGAATTCGATGCAGGATTTAGGGGTTCATGAACTGGGAGAGGAGCAGAGAAAGGTATCTTCTAGAAGACACAACGGAGGTCAAGGTCGAGGTTGACGTGAACGTCGAAGATCGAAGACGACGAAGAGGACGATGGCAGTGCGCTTTGATTGCAACTGTCTTTACTGCAAGGGTATGTAAAATCGATATTATCGGTAATATTTCGTTGATATTTCGATTTTTTGGAGTTACCTGCAAAATCCTCAAATATATCTCTAAATTTCCTGAAATTTTCCGATTTTTATCAATATTTTTGATATATCCCCGATATTTCTGATATTTCCCGATATTTTCTGAAAATTTCGTAAATTTTTCACATTTAACATTTAATTTGGTAAATGTCCAATCTTCACATGCTCAATGTCCAATCCACCATTTACGTGACATGTCCAATACATGCAGAATTACATGGGAGAACAATCATTTAATGATTATTCTTCACAATACACACATGATTATGCACAAAGAGCTGGAGAAAATAGTGTGAATTTTGAACCTCATAGGTCTCCTATGTGCTTTTGAAGTATTTATATATTTGATTTTGTGATGCGTGATGTGTGATGTGTAATATATTGTACAAAAGACGTGATGGCCTAGCCTCCCATAAGTTTTAGCCATCAAAAAATAAAAATAGAACTAATAAATTATATTTTAATAATAATCAGCATTTAACACGTACTAATTCATATAGTAATATAGCAAATTCATCTATCTTGATGTTTGATCAATATTTTCTTTTCACATAAGGTAGATAAAAACCGCCAAAAGTTTTATTACAAATTTCCATGTATTTTTATTAATTTTCATCAAAATTTTCACTGGATCGATATTTCATCGATATTTCCGTCGATATATCCTCGATATCCGATATTTTACTCTTTGGTTCACCGGTCATAATCGACGGCTAACACATTATCACAAGAAAACAAACACCAATTGCCCAATACTACTACTATGTGTGTGTGTGAGAGAGAGAGAGAGAGAGAGAGAGAGAGAGAGAGAGAGAGAGAGAGAGAGAGAGAGAGAGAGAGAGAGAGAGAGAGAGAGAGAGAGAGAGAGAGAGAGAGAGAGAGAGAGAGAGAGAGAGAGAGAGTATTTGCAACGATTTGTCGACGGCGGTTGAGTAGCTGTTGCTTTAATAAGTATGGGATCACATACAACCGGCTTATGATAAGCTCGGTCAAGTTTTGTCAAAATTGACTTATTCAACCAATAAAACGGTGACACGTGTCAAGAGGCTAAAAAGTTTATAGGGTGTTTAGACTTGAGGTGCATTCGAGAATTATCCGTAAAATCAACTATAGGGTCGATGACTCGGGCGACGAGTGACAGACTTAGGGAGTTGCCGCAGTGGAAGTTGGCGGTGGAGAAGAGTCTCGAGAGATGGGCTCCATGAGTGAGTTAGGTTACAGTACCCTAATCCCAATTCCTCCAGATTTCGAACAAGAGCCAACGATGTCGACGTTCAGCGACCTCCGGCGATCTCAGTCTCTCTCTCTGTATACAATGATAGACCACACACAGCTAAATCATAACAATCTGTCAGTCAGGGGGTGAGTTGCTTACTGAGAAGGGTGGTACATTGTCATATAAAGGCGGTGACTCTCATGCTATTGACATTGATGACCAAATGAAGTTTAGTGAGTTCAAACTGGAGGTGACAGAGATGTTCGGTTGTAATACCGATAACAGGTCCATCAAATACTTTCTCCCTGGCAACAAGAAGACCCTGATTACTGTTTCAAATGACAAAGATCTCAAATGCATGATCAAATTCCATGATAACTTTGCAACAGTTGATATATATGTCATGGAAGAAACAGTTGCACCCGATGTCTCAAACATGCCTGCCAGTAGGTAATCCTCCTGATATGTAAGCTAGTACTTATTATCTTTTATGTGAGTTTTCCTTTCTGGTGAAATCTCAGTATTTTTTGCACTTTCTTTCTTTAGGTCGAGCAGAACAACTTTGTCAGAAACTGTGGTTCCAGTTGATATAGCTCTCGATGTTTCTGAGTTTGTCGGTGATATGATACTACCCAGCCTGATATCCCCCTCGATGCTTCTCTTGATGTCCTAGAAGATACCAGCCATATAGATACACATATGGATCTATCCACCGAAATCTCACCAATTTTCCCTTTGATGGGTCCGAGTGAAGAGAAACATGCTAAAGGTGCACAGCAGTGGCAGAAGACAATCACCGGCGTGGGCCAAAGGTTCAGTAGTGTTAATGAATTTCGTGAATCATTGCGCAAATATGCCATTGCCCATCAATTTGCCTTTAGGTATAAGAAGAATGATAGTCATCGCATGACTGTTAAGTGCAAGACTGAAGGCTGTCCTTGGAGAATTCATGCATCGAGGTTGTCTACAACTCAGTTAATATGTATCAAGAAGATGAATCCAAAACATACATGCAAAGGGGCTGTTACAACAACGGGGCATCAGGCAACAAGGAGTTGGGTGGCTGGTATTATTAAAGAGAAGTTGAAATACTTGCCTAATTATAAGCCCAAGAATATCGTCAATGACATCAAGCAAGAATATGGAATCCAGCTAAATTATTTTCAGGCCTGGCGTGGTAAAGAAATAGCAAAGGAGCAGCTTCAGGGTTCATACAAAGAGGCTTATAACCAGTTACCAATTTTGTGTGAGAAGATAATCGAGACAAATCCAGATAGTTTTGCTACTTATACTACCCAGGACGATTCCAGTTTCCGTCGCCTCTTTGTCTCATTCCATGCTTCATTGTCTGGTTTCCAGCAAGGTTGCAGGCCTCTCTTCCTTGACAGCATTCAGCTGAAGTCAAAATATCAAGGCACATTGTTGGCTGCAACTGCTAAAGATGGGGATGATGGGGTCTTCCCTGTTGCTTTTACTGTTGTGAATGCTGAAAGTGATGAAAACTGGCGTTGGTTTTTACTACAGCTGAAGTCCTCATTCTCAACAACTTGTACGATAACATTTGTAGCAGACAGAAGGGGTTAAGGGAGTCAATTTCTGAAGTCTTCAAAGACTCATATCATGGCTATTGCCTGTGGTACTTGACTGAGCAACTTATCAGAGACTTGAAAGGGCAGTTTTCTCATGAGGTGAAGTGACTCATGGTTGAGGATTTTTATGCTGCTGCCTATGCTCCTACACCTGAGAACTTTCAAAGGTGTCTTGAGAGCATCAAAAGTATCTCATTAGAAGCTTACAACTGGATCATGCAAAGTGAGCCCTACCGCTGGGCGAATGCATATTTTAAAGGTGCCAGATATAACCATATGACGTCAAACTTCGGAGAGCTGTTTTATAGCTGGGCATCAGATGCACATGAGTTACCTATAACACAGATGGTTGATGTGATCGGGGGTAAGATTATGGACTTGATGTACAAAAGAAGAGTAGATTCTGATCAGTGGTTGTCAAGGCTAACTCTTTCCATGGAGGAAAAGCTAGAGAAGGAAACCCACAAAGTCCAAAACCTCCAAGTGCTACTATGGGCTGGTAGCACATTTGAGGTTCGTGGCGACTCCATTGAAGTTGTCGATGTAGATTGCTGGGACTGTAGTTGTAAAGGGTGGCAGCTGACTAGTTTACCATGCTGTCATGCAATTGCCGTCATTGGCTGTACTGGTCGGAACCTGTATGATTATTGTTCAAGATTCTTTACGACTGAGAGCTACAGATTGATGTACTCACAGTTAATACATCCCATTCCACAAGTAGACATACCATTGACGAAGACAACTTCTCAGGTAGCAATAACTGTATGCCCTCCTCCAACGTCCACCTGGCAGGCCTACTACAAAAAAAATTGGACCCATGGAAATGAACAAGCGTCAACTCCTGTGCAGCAGATGCAAGGGTCTCGGGCACAATAAATCCACTTGCAAAGAGATAATACCAGAGTATTAGACACTAAGAGAAAGCTCGCGCGCGAGACACGGGTGATAACGATTGTAATGTAAAAATGTACATTAATTGTGCATATTACAAACCAACATAAACGTAAGGAATTGATCATATAATAAAATATACGGAACAACTAATCTCCAAATCAAAAACAGCTTCTTGATCATAACATTAGTTGATTGCTTGCATTTAGAATAAGGAACTTGGATGTACTAACATTCATTTAACTAAGCAAGCTAACTAATTGAAGAAGTTGCTGTACTCCACAGACTTCCCATCCAAAATAGTTTCATTTTGAGCAAAAGTCAATTCCCCATTGTATTTACACCAACACTTGGAACGGAAAAAAAAAACTGTCATTAGAAGGGTAGGTAGGTGTCATTAATTCATATAGAGTCATCAAGTTCAACAGGAAAATTGCCCTAAAAAAAGGCACACATAGCAACTGGTCCAAGCCAGTAGAATAATTATGCAACCAATGTTATCTATTCCATCCATGACTCAGTTTAGCAGGCATCTAAGATACTTAAACCATTGGCAAGGAACTTTCAAAGACATGTCATAAATGTGAAAATAATTCTGTGATAACCCTTCATCTATACTTACTGTTGCGAGATTGGGGAAATTAGACACATAAGTAATCATTTTTCAAGCATGCAATATATGTAAATCAAATTGGTATGTTTGTTTGCACAATAATAAGTCAGTAGGCTTGAAGATCATAAAAACATACATAATACATCTCATTGCTGAAAATTCCACCTAAGAGCGAAAAAAGTTTTAAGAGGCATGGATCAAGCAAAAAGTGCTGCAATGGATAACCTACAGAATCCAGTGGATTCTGTTAAGATGTTATGTCCAACTTGTGTGTCTAAGTTGTAACAATTTGTTCAGTTCAATAAGCTACCATTTCATAAATAAAAAAATAACACATACACTATGTTTAACGATTAGTTCCACTACATTTTAATTCGGATATTAAGGATGGATATATACATATATTGATTTCTTATAAATATCATGTATTCAAGCACTAAGAAACTGATAGAGCAGCAATTCTATTGCTATATGGTTTGTATCCAGATTACTCAGTACTGATGAAGAATATAAAGGATGAAATGAATGAGAACGTACAGAAAATCAATGGAGAAGAGACTCCTCAATTGGAACGGGGTTTTGTTGGAGAGAAGTTTGAGAGTGGGAATCTTATCCTTTGTGGCAAACCCCGACTTTACTGTCTCACTTGATTATCTTCCTTCTTTCTCGGCTCAAAATGACTATTTTCCTGACAGAATAACAGATGTAAACTTGTAAAATGAAAAAGCAATGCAGGATCAATAATAATTAAACATATGCACTCTTCTATTTGAAATCTAGACGTACTTTCCAATGCAATTGAAACAACCACAGTCAGAATCGGTGAAAGTTCCTCACATTAGTAATAGTAGCCACTTTTCCTAAACTAAAAGACTTATCCAGTATATTATTGAAATGGTTTCTTTCAGCTTCAAAGGTTGAAAGCCAAATTGAGCTTCAAAGGGCCTTAAGCCAAATTGGGCAGCCAACAAAATGATGGGAAGCACACAAACACACATATGGCTATTCAACATTATCAACCATCTCTAAATCCATAAACTTAAAATAAACTTCTCTTATCAATTATCGAACTTCTGATCATAAGTCTAGCATAGCCACACAAATCACTACCTCCACTCCAAAATTAAACAACACTCCCAATCTTGGTAACTCTGATTTCACTCTCATCTCCTAAACACGAAATCTACCTAACCATGAGAACTGTACATTGTACTAATTCCACATTAAACAAATAGACGATTATCATATACAACTACAAACAACATATTTTACAGAAAATTTCTAACTTTTGAACTGGGCTCTTCCTTTTCTCAAATTTATACACCATGGGTAACCAAAAAGACATCTACCACTACCACATATGGCATCATTACCGACGAGATCACCGGAGACAAGGCCGGCAACCGGAAAAGTCGCCGGTAATGTTCATCATTACCGGCGACTTACTCCGTCGCCGGTAATGTCGCTGGAAAATCGCCGGTAATGTTTCAAAACATTACCGGCGACTCCAACCGTCGCCGGCAATGTCAAGCCTAACATTTCCGGCAATTTTCCGGCCGGAATTTCGCCGGAAATGTGTGGCTCGACATTGCCGGCGACGGTTGGAGTCGCCGGTAATGTTTTGAAACATTACCGGCGATTTTCCGGCGTAAAGTCGCCAGTAATGTCTTCATTTTCGGCGACTTACTCCGTCGCCGGCAATGTCTCTTATATTAGACGCAGATTGCAGCAGCTCGATCATTCATTCATTTTGATCGAAAAAAAATCCAGAGAAATCGAAAGAAGGAAAACGTACGCTCTGAAATCGATCCTTCGGTATATTGTCAAAATTAAGGCGCGCGTCAAAAACTCGATCACTCGGGAAGCTATATATATAGGTACGTGTATATATACGTATATGTGTATGTATATATATGTGTGTGTTGATCAAATCCAATTCGTGAGATATATATGAAATGTTGTTGATGTCACGGAAACGAGAAAACTGCTTATAGTTAATCTTATCTTGTGTCTGAATCAACGACTGGTATTATCGTAGTGTTATCGGAGCCAGGCTTAACAGAGCCTCCTACCTAGTCAAATACGTTTTGAATTGAAAAAAGAAGAATACCATCATCGAGTACTGAATCGAATTCAGAGATTAGATCGATATATATATATATGCATGCATGTGTTGATTTAATTAGAGTTGATTTGAGATATCGCGTCGATTATTAGTAGTGAATGTGTGTATATATATATAATTAATCCGTAAAATTGTTAGAATTTTCAGGATGGACAAGAGTTGGATGAGCCTCGAAAGATGGGATGTCAGATATCACCAGGGAATTAGGAGTTTTGTGGATTTTGTGAAGGCTAATTGTGGAGACACTACACTTCATTATTGCCCGTGTAAAGAATGTAAGTGTTTCAGCGATCGATTTCGTTTTCCCATTGATAAAGTCCAGAGGCACCTGAGTAAATACGGGTTTTGGGATAAGTACACTTGTTGGATTTATCACGGTGAAACATCGTTAGCGGGTCCGCATGATCATGGACAATTTGGTGAGAGGGCCAGTCCACGCTATGATCATGGAGATTTTGCTGAGAGGGGCAGTTCATCCTATGATCCAACAGCGATGTTAATCAATGATATGTTTCCTCGTGAGAGCGGTGTATTTGCTGATGAAGCACCAAATGTCCCTCCCGTCGTTGAGGGTTTCCCTCATATCGAGCCAGTCGAGCCATTACCTGGAGCTCATGTCAACACAAGCGGTATGGACAAGTACAACAACCTGATTGCATTGCAACAGACTCCGTTGTACGACGGTTGTAGTAAGACTGTTCTTGAAAGTGTGATGGGAGTGATGCAACTCAAAATGGAGAACAAAATGTCTGTCAAAGTTGTTGATTCTTGGTTGAAGTGGACTGTTTCGCTACTGCCACCCGGTCATCGTCTTCCTACCACTCATCATAAGGTGCGACATATCCTGAAAGATCTTGGGCTTTCCTACATCAAAATCCATGCATGCAGATATGATTGTATTATCTTCTGGGGAAAAGATCTCGAAGACCTTGAAGTCTGCCCGGTATGTTTTACAGAAAGGTATAAGTTGACTCCTGCAGGCAACAAGAAAGCTGTGAAGATACTTCGATATTTCCCGCTTATTGATAGGCTGGAGCGGTTGTTCATGTGTGCTTTCACGGCCGAGGCAATGAGATGGTGGGCTGAAAGGAACTTGCCTGACGATGACACCTTTATACACCCTTCCGACGGAGAGGCTTGGAAGCATATGGTCAGGGAGTTTGATCATTTTGCAGCAGAGGTCCGAAATGTTTGGCTAGGGGTCTCATCTGACGGATTCAACCCTTTTGGCAACATGAGTCTTCAATACAGTATATGGCCAGTTATTTTGGTACCGTACAACCTTCCACCATGGATGTGCATGAAGAAGGAATACAATATGCTGACTCTGTTAATTCCGGGCCCGGGTTATCCAGGAAAGTGTCTCGATGTGTATTTGAGGCCTTTGATTGAGGAGCTTAAGTACCTGAGTGAGTGTGGCCACCCCACTTACGATAGGTTCAAAAACGAGATGTTCCAGATGCATGCCATGCTTGTTGGCACCATCAGTGATTTTCCTGCCTGCTGTATGTTTTCGGGCAACGTTACCAGGGGTTACAGGGCTTGATCAGAGTGCATGACGGTTGATTGTTGCAGTCCTCATTGCAGTAAAATTGTTCATATGCGTCACCGTTGTTGGCTTCCATATGATCACCCATTTAGGCAGGATCTAGACGCGTTTGATGGGACTGTGGAAACAGGTGTGGCACCCAGGCGATGGACAGGGGAAGAAATTTTGGAAGTGTTGAATGAATATGATTTTGGCCAACTGAGCAATCATCCTGACATAGTCGCGTCAATTCCAGACAAGCCCGAAAGGTATAAGTTTTGGACACACAAGAGCATATTCTGGGAACTCTCATACTGGCCCAGGTTGCCTATCAGACACTACCTAGATGTCATGCACATAGAGAAGAATGTGTGTGAAAGTGTTGTGGGCACAGTTCTTAACTTGGAGGGGAAAACAAAAGACATCCATAAGGCACGCATTAATCTGAAAGCAATGGGTCTGCGGAAACATTTGTGGTTAAGAGATGGTAAGAGAAAAATGCCGCAAGCTCCTTACACCGTAAAGCCAAAGCATAAGCATGAAATTTTTCGGTGGCTGAGTAATGTCAGGTATATATTCTTATGGCTACGCAGGAATTTGGCCTTAAATTTTTACCGGATTATGGTTATATGCGAGAAATATAATTGTTGCCTATGGATATATATATATATATATATATATGCAGGTATCCTTATGGCTATGCAGGAAATATAAGCAGGTGTGTTAACTTCCGGGACAATAAGATGTACGGATTAAAGAGTCATGACTGCCATGTACTGCTTCAATGCCTTTTCCCTATTTTCATTCGAGGGTACCTGCCCAAAGAGGTGGTGGAGCCGTTGGTGGCCTTGTCAAGATTCTTTTAGAAGTTATGCACCAGGGAAGTTAAAAAATCAGACCTCAGGGAGATGCAAGATGACATCATTTTTATCATGTGCAAGCTTGAGAGGATATTTCCCCCAAATTTTTTCGACATAATGTCTCACCTGATGATCCATCTTCCCGAACAATTGTTGCTTACCGGTCCCGTACACTACACTTGGATGTATCCCATGGAAAGGTACAAATGATTGATACATTTGGTTTGCCTATGTTTTTATATGTAAATTCTTATTTTTTAAGTAAGTTAACATGCACTTGTTAACTTGTAGACAATTGGGAGCCTACAAGGACTATGTGAAGAATAAATATGCACCTGAAGGGTGTATCGCTGAAGCATATGTTGCGCACGAGTGTGTAACGTACACCAAAGTGTACTTGGGAGCGCCTGAGGACCCCCAACAACAGATGCCGATAGATGAACCCCAGTTCAACCTTTCTATCATCTCCAGTGACGTGGTAGTACAGGGAAGCTTGCCAAAGTCGTACAAGTTGGATGGAAATCAAGTAGCCATTGCCCACTGGTCGGTACTGATTAACTGTCAAGAAGTACAATATTAGAAAAACTATCATCTTCACTGCCCTGCTATTGCTGGAAATGTTGATTACCACAACAGGACGTTTGCAAACTACTTTGGTCAATGGGTAAGGGTATATGTGTATATGTCTATTTTTATATATATCCTTATATAGCATGTATGTATGTACGTGGTTTTGTGGTTTCAAGATGACATAATTTCTTGTGTACGTATTACTGGACGTTTTCAGATGAACCATGTAGCAGATGATGGTTGCCCAGAGTGGTCAAACGAATTGAGGGTCCTGGCGATGAAACCGATAGCTTCAAAAGTTTACTCGATGTGTCAGGTCAATGGCGTTAAATTTATATGTGAAAATCGAGATGACTGACTGAAAATACAGAATTGTGGGGTGATGGTCCATGGTGGGCAGGATGACGTTGACTATTACGGTGTCCTTCATTCAGTTGTTGAACTAATTTATGGGAACCGCATGAAAGTGCACTTGTTCAAGTGTAGATGGTTTGATACTAGCCCGGAGAACACAAGGACCGATCAGTACAGAACATTTTCGGTGAATACTGCTACTAGCTGGTATGAAGATGACCCTTTCGTTCTTGCCTCATCAGTAAAACAAGTGTTTTACCTTGACGATCTTCTTAACAAAGTCCCGTGGAAGGTGGTTAACCATGTTGCTCATAGAAACATATACAATGCTGCCACACTTGGTGAGACCGCAGATGATGAGGAAGTTACTGCATACCAAGAGCCGAACGCTTTTGACATTCCGGAATCATCTACAATTCGCCTTAATAATGTGAGATTTGGGAGTGTGGTTCGAATTACTGGAGCAGAACTTCTCGATGTTAATCCATATGAAGTTGACGCTGATTCAGATGACGAGGAGCGACACATATTGCCAGAGGTTACCTATGAAACCGAGTCAGACTCAAGTGATGAAGATGATTACGATTATCATCCTTAGTACGTTGGAAATTGTAGTCGGAAATTGTAGGCGGAAATTGTAGTCGGAAATTGTAGTCGGAAATTGTAGTCGGAAATCGTGTCGGAACGTAGTCGGAAAATGTAGTCGGAAAATGTAGTCGGAAATTGTAGTCGGAAATTGTACGTAGTCGGAAATCGTGTTGGAAATCGTAGTCGGAAATCGTGTCGGAAATTGTAGTCGGAAATTGTACGTAGTCGGAAATTGTACGTAGTCGAAAATTGTAGTCGACCATCGTAGTCGGAAATCGTAGTCGGAAATTGTAGTTGGAAATTGTAGTTATATATGGTCGGAAATGTTGTCGGAAATTATTTAGTCGGAAATTGGTCGGAAATAGGTCGATCGGATAATCTTCGAGAAATAATGACATTACCAACGAGTTCATAAGCAACTCGTTGGTAATGACATTACCCACGAGTTAGCAACTCGTTGGTAATGTCATTACCAACGAGTTACGACGTAACTCGCCGGCAATGGTGGCGGTATTTCCAGGGCAGCTCGAGCTCTCGTCCCCTCTCTCCTCCTCCCCATTTCTCTTCGCATCGATCTCTCTTCCCTCTTCCCTCTCTTACACCGAAATTCTCTCTTCACCTCCCTCTCCTCCCTCTCCTCAATCCTCTCTAATTAGCTTCCTCTCCTCCCCTCTCCCCTCTCTTCCTCTCCTCCCCTCTCTCCTCCTCCCCTCCTCCTCTTCCTCCTCCCCTCACCTCCGTCGCCGGACAACAGTTGGGTCGAGCTCCACCATGGCAGGTAATAGCTCACTCTTTCTCCCTCTCTCTCTCCCTCTCTCTCTCTCATTCCACATTTTATTTTTATGCATTTTGATTAATTAATTTTTGATAATTGTGGGATGTATGTATGCATGTGGAAAATATTTGTAAAATGTAATTAAGGTATGTTTGAAAATTGTGGGAAAATAATGTGGATAATTGTGGGGTGAAAGAGAAATATATGTGATGTATATATGTGAAAAATTAATTAATTTATATGGAATGTATATATATACGTATGTTTGAAAAATGTGGAAAATTAATTAGCTAGGGTGAATTGGATTAATATGTGATGTATATATATATGTGTGAATTAAGGTGAAATTAAGATGCATGATCGATGTATACAAAGTGTATATGTGATGTATATATATATGTGAAAAGTTTAAAGCCGGAAATGATGTATGTATATATGTTAAGTTAGGTGATATAGTTGTTAATTTAACGTATAATAGGTGAAAAATCGGCTTCGGAATTTAACGTGTTTGGATTAAGGTGATATAGTTGTTAATTTAACGTATAAATTAAGGTGAAAAATCGGAATCGGAACAGTTTGGAACCACAACGGTTTGAAACCGGAAATGTTTATAACCGGAACCGTTTGTAACATAACGGTTCTAGTTCGAAACGGTTCCAAGTTCAAACGGTTCCGGTTCCAAACTGTTCCGGTTCCGATTAATTTGTTATAGAACTGAAACCGTTCCGATTAACATAACGGTTCCGGTTCAAACGGTTCCGGTTCCAAACCGTTCCGGTTCCGGTTCAAATGTTTATAACCGGAACCGTTTGTAACATAACGGTTCCGGTTACAAACAGTTTCGGTTTCAAACGGTTCCGGTTCCAAACCGTTTCGGTTCCGATTTGTTATAGAACCTTAGTACGTTGGAACCGGAACCGTTTGGAACCGGAACCGTTTGGAACCGAAACTGTTTGTAACCGGAACCGTTTGTAATATAACGGTTCCAGGTTCAAACGGTTCCGGTTCCAAACCGTTCCGGTTCCGATTTGTTATAGAACCGAATCCATGACTATTACGGTGTCCAGGAGGTTTTGCGGCTAATTGGCTTCGGAGAGGTTCCCGAAATAGTGGAGGGAACAGTAGTCAAGCTTCCTCCTCGCCCGCAGTTAGCAACACGCCCAGTGGGCCAATGTTGACTACTCGCACGAGAGCCTTGCTAGAGGCGCGAGCTGAGGAGGAAGCTGCACGATCAAGAGCCGTGCAACCGGAAGTCGAGGCTCGAGCCTCAGTCTCCAGACGCTCAATCAGCAGACATCCCTCCGGTGGCAGAGCCTCAGATGAGCGACAGTCAACGGGGGCATCAGAAACTCCCTCAATCTGAATGCCCCATATTCGCCCGGTGCCTACTCCCGTTTCACGGGAATCATCTGAGACACATGGTGGTGCTGGCGCCTCATCGTCCAGGCCTCGTCTATCTCCGCCGTCCGGTCTCTTCCTACCCAACGAGATTCCTGTGATCCCTGAATTCAATGATAGGGGGATGCCTGTTTATGTTGAAGGACAGCCGGAGTTCCTGACCGTGGAGGAAGCGTATAACTTCCTCCCGTTCGACCCCGTGTATCTTTGGAGTGTGAGGTGCACCAACCAACAAACGGACGATGTAGGTAAATTTTATTTAACATCAAATTGATTACTTAATTATTACTTAAGACTTGCGATAGGTTCAATTAATGATATCAATTTGTTGACATTGTATTATTAGGCAATTTCGTTAATGGGACTGGAAAACGGAAAGGGGCTAGAGGCACCTGCACCGGGAAGAGACTTGAGCAGGCCACCGGCGGAAGGAAAACGCCCATAAGGGCCAATGAGGATGGCGAGGTGATCGAGGCATTCGACACCACGCGCAAATATGTCAGCATGGCCGGTGCGATCGTGTGGGACAAGGTCCCAATGCTTTGGCCAGATTGGGAATCTGTGCCTATCTATGTGAAGATGCAAGTGCATAATGCACTCAGTGTGAGTAAAATCATATTTTCATTACGTAAATTTTACATTTATTAATTAAGTCCGAATAAATATATAATTTTACCTTTTATATATTCATATTGCAGGTGTGGTTTGACGTGGATGAAGTTCTTATTCACACGTGGGTAGAGCGTCAACTACATATGAGTTGATGTGCTTCGACTTATTTGAATATATATCGAGTTAGATTTTTGTTTATCAAGTGTTTTAATATCTCTAACTTTTTTTCCTTGTTTTAATATAGGTATAAAGAGTGGAAGAACGAGCTTTCTTCCCATTACACTGTATACAAAGAGCTAGGCCGAGGTTCTACCCCTAGCGAATTCTGGTTTAGGGAGTACGAGTGGATGTGGCTGATAGCCCACTTCGAGCACCCTAAAGCTCAGGTATGCATCCTTAATATATCTTACAAGCCTAATGTATCGTATCAGATTGAAATAGTTAGTTACTAATTTTTTTCCATATGTTTATCAAACAAGGCGATTTCGAAGACGAACCGGGTGAATAGATTGAAAAACACCAGGGCCCATCATGCAGGTTCACTCAACTACATGGGTTGGTCGACTAAGGCGCAGCAACAACAAGAAGTGAACCCCTTGGTGTATATTCATCAGAAGTTCTATCCGCAGTGCCCTGACGAAGCGGTAAGTCTTTCGCCTCTCCATGTGTTAATAAAACTATTTTTCGATATTAATAGATTTTGTTAGTTAATATGTTGTTCATTTTCGCTTTTCAATTAGGCGAGAGTGGAGGAGGCGACCGCAGAAGTGACCATGAGTATGGCTCGGACTAACCATCCTGACTGCTCCGAGGAAGAAGTCACCTAGTATGCCTCTCAGATCGATCCGCTTGATCCCCCGATAGCGGCTCAGATCATGGAAAAAGCGTGCGGGACTGGAAAGAATACCTACTACTATAGGGGAATGGGCTCGGCGGGCGAATGAGTATTGAAAAATACTTCACAATACTCTACCGGGTCAAGAAGTTCAACTTCTAGTCGTAACCTCGCAGCGGAGCTTCAGAGGACGCAGAGGGAGTTGGAGGAGCAAAAGAGGCAGATGGCCGAGTACCAAAACATGGTCCAGCAGCAGACACAGATGCAGGCTCAGATGTACACATGGATGCGGACGATGTACGAGGCTCAGACTACCGGACAACCGTTCCCCACACCTCCCCCGGTCCCTCCCTTCCCTAGCTATCCACCACCACCACCGCACCAGTAAACGCCAGAGCAAGACCAAGGTAGCCACCGGAATTCAAATGAGTACATGGATTACTTCGACCCTGACCCGCAAGTTCCTGGACCCTGACCTGTAGTTGTAGTTAATTTTCGTATCGTCGTTGCTATTTGTACTGTACGTTGGACATTTATGTGTACTGTTGAACTTGTATGATTGTACGGTTTATGTCTTTCAATGCAGGTTCTGGAATTGGGCCCAATCCAGAACCGCGTTTTTTTTTCAAAATTTTTCCACACATTGCCGGCGACATGGACCTCAGTCGCCGGCAATGTCTCACATTCCGGCCACGGTGGCGCTGCCATTGCCGGCGACTCAAGTTGAGTCGCCGGTGATGTCTACGACATTACCGGCGACGGCGTTTCCCGTCGCCGGCAATGTTAACACCGGCGGGGAATTTTCGGCGACGTCATTGCCGGCGACTTGTCGCCGGTAATGACAATTCCGGCGAAAAAAAAAGACAAGGCCGGCGACAGCAGGTCGCCGGTAATGTCTCCATTTCTGGTAGTGTACAATAACTTAATACATTTCTCTTATTTTCGTTATGGTTAGTCCAGATAAATGAGGAGAGCTGATGAATTCAAACCTGCGAGGGAGAAAGGCTTGGTCTTCTAGATTTTCTGACAATCCAGGTGCTTCTAAAACCCAAATGAAAGCACTGCAAAATATAAGAGAGGATGGATTAGAATGTTTACACAAAGCAAAGCAGGGGAATCAAATACACATATTCAAGTACCACCACCACCAAGTGAAATTGAAAATTAGTCCACCACCACCAACAAACCACCCAGAGACATAAGTGAATGGAACACAAACATACAGGTCCAACTAAAGGTGATTGAATCCAATATACCTCTAAAGAGAAAATATATACAGCGGCTCACAATAAAAAAATAAACTAAAACAAAAAATAAACTAAATCCAGCTTGTACATAATCAGCAAAATACCCCAAACCTCAAATATACAAAAATCTCCGACCTTTGAGTGATTTGCTCGGCACCCAATTCACAAACCACAATCCCATATCACAAATGGAATCCAATTTCACAAACCCCAAATACTCATTATCTGCCGATGGATGATAGATGTGTTATTCAATGGTACATTTCTAAAACTTGTAAGGATATATGTGTTAAATTGATACTAGGTTCACACCAGAAGTTTTTGAGAGGGAAATGGCTAATGAGTAATGCAGTAATCCCATTAGAATCATTATATATTATTTATGATATATAAAAAAGACCATAAGGAAAGGGAAAGGGCCAATGAGCAGACTAATCCTACAAAATAATATCATTGATCCCTCTTGATATTATTCCCCCCCCCCCAATAATATATAACTGTCTCTCTTTTAAGCTCTGAAGTTTTTGAGAGGGAAAGGACTAATGAGTAATGCAGTAATTCCCATTATAATCATTATATATTATTTATGATATATCAAAAAAGAAGAACAAAACATGTAACAGCCCAGCAAAGTAAGTTGCCAAACTTGTGACTACTTAGAAAAGCAAACAACACAAAAACCTTTCTCCTCCCTCATCTCTTATTTTAAAGAACTACAAACATTGCAAATGTACTCGATCATTACAGTTCTTAAATTCTGTAGTCTAGAAAGTGACATATATAACTCATTGATTCGTATTGCAATATGCAGCCTGGTTTCTGGAATGGATGATGCTGTAATAGTTGATCGATTTTTTGACAAATCCAACTGAAATATTATCCTTGAAAAAACTGCATGATAAACCAAAGAGTCTATCCTTGCAGCTTTAAGTGAAGCGCTAGTGTGCAGGGTGAACCAGCTAGGCAAGGCATTGAACAGACTGATTTATTCAATTTGTTTCCAATGTTCTATGAAAGACTGATTTGTGATAGAAAACTGTAATTTATATTATAATCACTATGCCATCCGGGCAAAACCTGGAAATGGAAGATAATTACATGACATGATGTTGACATTGATGAAGATAATCTTTCAGTCAAACAATAAGAGAGACCAATTCCAAACCAAAATTAACCATCCCAAACCAAAAGCTTCAGGTAATAGAATCACATAATCAATCAAAAGGTAAAAAAGCAAGAGTGATCAGAAAGAAAAAAAAGAGAGCTCAAAACATTGATTCGCAATACCAAAACACACTAATTTGGATGTCAATAGCTTAACATATACAACAATGGTTCCCAATTCGATTAATAAACACAACTTCCCAAACCTAATTAGACTAATTCAGCATTCAGAACCGAGAGGCTGACTTACCAGGCGAAGGAGCTATCTCGCTCGTCGATGTCAAATTCGCAGAAGACGCACCAGAAGCGGTTGCGAGCGATGTCTTCATCTCGAAAGGAGGTAGGATTTTTTAGGAAGACGATGACATCAGAGAGCTTGGACTGGAAGAGAGAAGAAAGCGGCTAGGGTCTTGGCGTGGCTCGGGACCCTTGGTTGTGATTCAGCTTGCAAACTATGCAGTACTGTGCTTCTTCTTCTTCGTCTTCGTTGCTTGCTGAATTATTGTTGCGTCAGAATTAGGGTTAGGATTCGATGAGTGAGTCTTACCCGAACTTCAAAATCTCTGACTCAAACGAATACCAACACATGAATCAATAGGGAGTAGGAAAGAGTTCCATTACGTACCTCTCTGTAATACCTTGAAGAGCTTTTGGAGCCACATACTTTCGATGGAGATGGAAACCAAGGATTCTCTAGAGGACGGACGAATCGAAGATGAGGCCATTAAAAGAAATGCTTCTCTAGACATGTCCTGTTCCTTCTTTGAAGATAAACAGTTATCACAATTGCCTGCAAACACGATATATATATAATCAGCCACTAAATATTTATTCACCAGAGACCACAGACAAAAAAGTACTTGTAAATATTGGGTTGCTATGATGTTATTAGATTGTATGCAGAGGAAAAAAAATGCATATGGTATGTAAGGACCACCGTTTGAGAACAAATAAAAAGGAACCACTCAAAACCAAATTGTTCTTAATCTAGCAGTTCAACATGAGATTATACCACCACATTCACATCACCAGTTCACTACCAGCACGTTTTAGTATTTCAGGATTCCCAACCAAACAAAAACCCTGGCAATTGTCTCTAAAAAATCCCTAGTATTAAAATCTAGCAGCAAGTGAACTTGGTAGCTAATGCTATAGCCCATGGATGAAAATTGGAAATAACACAAATGGGACTCGAAGACGGGTAATAATTAATGAAAACACAATGGGACTCGAAGACAGGTGATAATTAATGAATAAGAGACAAACCACATTTATCAGGAAACATTTCCCCAAAGTGACCAAGCAAAACCTTCCTTCTGCAAGTTGTTGATAAGCAATACTGTTGTGCTGCCGTCATTGACTCTACAACAGCCTATCAGGGATGAATCAGACCCATCTCAGCAATCATATAAGTAGTTGTAAGACCTCAGTATCAAGTCCCTCAGCATCGGACTTACTAAACAACCCGAGTATCACAATTTGAACACCATACTATACATTTTTCCATACTTGATATCATCGAGCCTACCAGAACATAGGAAGAAGTATATAACTACTTGTCAAGATTCAAACTTTGTTCATATGAGGAACATATCTTATCACTGCCCTATTTAAATTCTTCAAATCTTCAGGACAATTGAGCTCAAATTCTCAGACTTGAACTCTAATGCATACATACATACATGCCAATCCAATTTCCCCAGCATCACAATCCCAATTAAAACAGCCAAAGCAATCTAATTTGCAAAGAACAAATAAAAACCCATTAAACTGAGATGGAAAAAAGACTCACAGAATGAAACATATGTAGGCGAGGTCACCTCTTGTGTAATAAAGCCAACAACCACCTTTGCAAATAGAACTCGCCACAAAGGTTGACGTCGCCTGATTTTCTTCCGCCGAGGTTGAATGACGCGACCGAGACACCGATGTCGAGATCGGCGCAGATGATGTCGTCGACACAGGCCAAACCCGAGCCGAGCCGATGAGGACATGGATGTAGGCAGTTCAAGTGCGAGATTGAGATCGGAGAGAGTGTCGGAGTAGGGAGCGCGACGATGAGACGACAACGGAGGCAGAGGATGAGAGCAGCCAGGATTCTTAGGCTGTCACGGCGAGGGAGGCGCGGCTGTGTCAAGTGAAATCCAGAGGCTGCTATTGAATGCAAAGAGAGAGAGAACGAACAATGGAGAGAAGAGAAAGAGAGAGATTTAGGGGAAGGAGAGACAGGTGACAACCGGCTGTGCCAAGTGACCAAGCAAAACCTTCTTTCTTTGCACTTGACAACCGGCTGTGTTGTTGCCCTGTGAAGAAGAGATGAAGGAGAGAAAGACTTGGCAACCTGCACTGTTTTTACTATTCTATCTACAGTGCAGGTAATGCTTCAACTTTGTTATATAAGTAATTGTAAGTGTTGACTTTTTCTGTATGCTTCCTTCTCATCCATTGTGATATAGTAGCTATAGCATCAACCAAAATGTTGTTTCATTGTCCATGTGGTTTTACTCATTTGTTGGGTTGACATGGTTGTGTGTGTAATTTGTGACTTGTATAGAGGCGGTGACGTATAGCTCACATGGAGAGTAAGTGTTAGTGGCAGAGGCGTTGAGATTTACTTGGACATGTGCCATCTTTGGCAGGATAATGAAGTGATGATTTTTTCCTCAATTTTGTTAACAGGAGTATGAAACAGAGGACAATGGGTAGCAAATCTGCAGCCGTGGATCTTCATGAGCTTTTATCTCAGTTTATAAATAAGCAAGACCAATGTAGAATATCTTTTGTAATTACCAGTTGTGTTCTAGTCGTATTGCTAACTCGTATTCCAAGCGAAGTTGACAATGTTGGTAACGAGTCTAATGACCATGAACGTGGCATTAGGAGGTCGTAGATTAGTTTCAGGCTTTCAGCGTTGCAGGTCCAGGTCTGGATGCAAGACATCTTGTACTTTTAGCCCTACTTCTGTGAATGAGCCTTTTGTGGAATGATGAAAGTAGCTGAGAGAAGCTTAGCCCGCATTGGATACTCGGTTCTTTCTGCCTTGTGAATTGTGATTATGATGGTAGTCGTAGCCTTGTACAGACAGACACAGCAGCATCGCGTTACCAACATCAACGACACTCGTCCTCTTTATGTGAGAATTTTTGGGTCCTCCTATCTAATAATACTAAACTCGAAAATAAACATCCTTGTAAGACTGGGGAGCTCAAAGGTGACTTGGAGTTGGAGTCAATGATGACTGACGAGTCTAACTAAGCTCGTCAAAGATTGACGGAACCATATGACATCAGAAGAGTACTGTAGCGCGGGGCCCACACGTCCCAACTCAAGTCACTCACACTCTTTCTAAGTCTCGAAAGAGCACAACATACGCAAGCTTCCGTTCCGTTTTGTCTTCCAAGCTTGTGTCTTTAGTTTTTACCTCTCGAAGATGAACAAGCCGAGTCCCAACGACACGCCGACGGCGAATGGCGGAGACAAGGCAGACGCCCCGGGATCTGTCTCGGTCGTAACGGAGGAGGAGGAGTGCGAGAACTGCGGAACCAAAAAAGGGTGGGTCCTACACAACGTCCGTTACCGAACCACCCTCCGCCGCCTCTGCACTTCCTGCGTCCTCCGCCTCCACCCAGCCCACTTCTGCCCATTCTGCTTCCTCCTCCTCGACCACAATTACCAAACTGCCCCTCACTCTCACCCTCCTCGTCCTTCACTCGTTTCTTGCTCCAACTGCCCTTCTCTCTCCCACGCCGACTGCCTCCCTCCGCCGTACGCCGCCTTCTCTCCGTCGTCCTTCCTCTGCCCTCCTTGCGCCTCCAAGGACCCTCCGGCTTACTCATTCTTCCAGCTCGGCAGAGTCCTCGACAAGCACCTCGCCGCCGTCCTCATCTGCGCCGCCAGAATCGCCGCCAACTCCATGTCCAAGGCCGTCGCCATCGCACGCGCCGAGGCCGATAGGCGCGTCAGGGAGGCAGCCACCGCACGCAAGCGAGCCCGCGAGGCCCTCGACCGCCTCGTGCTGCTCTCCGATGGCGGCGGCGGGACAGTCCAAGCTAATAATAATGGTCATCATAACAAGGCTCAAGATAAGAAAGTGAAATCGGAGCTCAAAAAGTAGTAGCAAATTTATCAAATGTGTATTTATTTTTAGTTTCTGGTTTTAGTCTAATGTCATATGTATCATGCATTTAGAGTTTAAGAATCGAATTCAAACAAAGTATTGATCTTTTATTACTGTGTGGAGTTTTTACACTCAATTCTTGTAGAGTAAATCTACAACATAAGTTCATGTAACTAATGGAGACAAAATCTTCAAAATCTTCAACTATAATAAATCATACTAATTTCTTACATTGAATCTAAGCCCTCTGCAAGGATGTTGATTCTTGTAGAGTAATCTACAACATAAGTTCATGTAACTAATGGAGACAAAATCTTCAACTATAATAAATCATACTAATTTCTTACATTGAATCTAAGCCCTCTGCAAGGATGTTGCTAACAGTATCTTGGACACTGAAACTGTCACACCCCAATGATTCTCTATCTCCTTTATCACTAACAACAGAACCTATCAGCAATGCATGAGTCTTGGCATCTGGAACCCAACCCTTTTCCAACATAATATCCAAAAAGTCGCTGGCCTCACGTCTATGACCCTCTTTCCAGAGGCCATGAATTAATATGTTGTAGGCTGCAGAATCTAGAGCTTCAGTATAAGGAGTTAGTTTATGTATCAGCCCTGTAATTCTGTGCAACAAAGAGTGCTTGGCTATAGATGACAGTAAACAAACTAGTTTCTCTGAATCCGGGACAAGACCCTTACCGACCATCTCGTTGAAAAGCCAAATGCATTCTCTTACCCGATTCTGCGCACACATGCTCCGTATGAGGATGCAATATGCATCCAAGTCAAGACTGAGACCCTCTACCAGCTGTTTTGAAAGGACAACTAGCAAATCTTCAGTCTTGCCTAATCTTGATAATCCCATCATAAGAATGGAGTAAGTTGAACTCGTACAAGATGTACCGGAATAATAAGCCAGTTTCTGTAGCCTTAATGCTTCATCAACCTGTCCTTCCGTGCATATACCTCTCATCAACATATTGAAAGAGGAAGATTCAAGAGAGCATTTATTACTAGACATGTAATAGAACACTTCAGCAGCCTCCGATGTCATTTCCACGAGGCAAAGGCCTTTGACAAGTTCAGAGTAAGATGTAGGATCTAAAACCCAGTATTTGGCACGGATATGATGAAATATATCCAGAGCTTGTCTGTACTTGCTTCTTCTGCAGTTTCCAACAACAAGAGCCAAGTATGTGGCACACTCAGGAACAAATGATGACACCACCATTCTACCGAGAAGTTCAAACACTTCCTTAATCCTTGCATTCTCACATAGAAATCTAATAAGAATATTCCACGAATTACAATCAGCTAGGTTTGTTTTGGACAAATCCATAAGTAGCTCTTTAGCTATGAGATATTTACCAGTATTGCAGAAACCTTCAATCAACACGTTATAGGCAGAAGTTTCAAGGATATGCTTATCCTGCAAAAACTTCACAGCATCATCTATCTTCCCCAACACACAGAATACCTTCATGACATCCACAAGCGCATTACCAGGTGGTGTCAGCCCATTTTCTATCATGTCTTCTAGAACCGTTGTCGCATCATCTAAACGGAGGTTTTTGCACAAACACTCTAACAGAACCCCATAGACCAATGAATCTGGCATAAAATTAGAAGCCTTCATCATGTCAAACAATCTAATACCCTCCACTGGCTTATTCTCCCCACAAAACAAATGGAGAATGGAGGTATAAAAGCTCAAATCCGGCCGACAATCAAGTTCAAACATCTCGCTTAAAACAACAACAGCTTCATCCACTCTTTCTTTTGCAAAAAGAGCTTCTATTATTATCTCAAATGTTCTACCGTTGGGACTACACCCCTTCTTTTTCATTCTCCTATACTGATCCAAAGCTGACTCAATCCGATCAGTCTCCACCAAAACCTCCACCAAATAATTCAAAGTCTCAACAGTTGGTAACATTCCTGCCTTCACCATCTCCTTATACACAAGGACTACATCTTGGAAACCCCTCTTTTCCTTCACAAGAGCTCCCAACACATCATTAAATGTCTCAATTGATACCTTATACCCACCTGTTGTCATATTTACAAGTACCCTAATTGCCTCACTCAGCCTACCATGCTTAACAAACATACCAATCAATTCCAAAAGTGCTTCTTCAACACCTGAGCATCTATCTTGGACCATAGATTGACAAAACCTCTCCAATTCTTCAACATTTCCAGCCAAACCCAGTTTCAAAATTATCTCATAATATGTTTCTGCTGTGTGGCTGAACCGTTTTTGCAGTGAAGCCCATTTGAATAGCTTCACTGCTGAGCTCAAATCATGGGTGTTCTCCAAAACCCGGACCAAGTTATCAGGAGCAAGCTTGTTCCTCAAAGACTGAATATTCTGCTCAAGCTCAGATGAACTTGGTGGGTCTAGATTGGTTTTAATGGTTTTAGCGCATGAAATTGAAGAAAGATGTGAGCTTGAACAAACCCATATAGGGATTCTCTTGGAATATACTAAAGAGCGGAGCTTTACAGCCATTGCAAGAATTCATGAACTCTGCTATTTTATGGTAGAAAGCTGTGATGGGTTAAATTTAAAGGAGCAATAAGGATGATCGACTGACCTCGGAAATGAAGAACCAAATACATAGTGATTTCAGGGCTCTCTAGTAAACCGAACCGTGTGAAACTGCAAGTCTGCAAGTCTCTCTGGTTCTGCTGTGAAGATGTGTCGAGACTCGAGAGTGACTGATATCCAATGTTCTTATTTCTTACTTTTACTTTTAGGCCTCGTTTGTTTGGGGAAAGAGAGGAAATGAAAGGAAAGTAGGGTTAAGTCACCACGAGTGGAATTTTGGATTTGTTTTCCTCTCACTTGTAAGCAATGATTATAATATTTGTTTTACCAAACTAACCTTCCTAAAAATTTGAAATCATTATACATGGGGTATTATGGTAAAATTCACATAATTTTATTATTATTTCCTAACATTAACCAAACGTTGGAAAGAAAATTTAAAATAAGATATTACTTTCCGTATCCAAAAGAAATAATAGAGAAAAAAAATAAATTACTTTCCTTTTCCGACTATCAAACCAGAATTTAGGTCACGTTTTCTAGTTGAAAACATGGATGACAACGGCTCTAGTAGGAACAGAATTTTGGATATCTGGACTGAAATTCGAAATTAACTCGTTTGACCAAACTTGAATCCGTATTCAAAGATATTAGTTCAAATTTTCACCAAATTTGAACTTCTCGGATATTTAATATTCAAATCGAAAATAGATAAAATGATGTATATAATAGGGTTATAAATTTTATCATTCAAATTCAAACTTCTCAAATCCGAGTTCGGTTCGGACAGATACCCATGAGTTCGTGTTATATTGTCATCTTTAGTTGAGAATGAATAGCTACGGGGGGTGAATTAGGGTTAAGATATTATTATTTTTCTTCTTCTAAGAGATATAAACATATAGTCATGTAACCACTACAAGTGGTCTAGAGGTTCTGTGCTTCCAATCATGACACAGTTAAAGTGGTCAGATATTGTGTTACAATGCACAGTTGAACTATTTCATATGGGCCGAAAAATTTGTTATGGGCATAAGTCACCTTTAGGTTACCAAACATTCAGTCGTGTTTTAGTGGTGTATTTAAAGCTGGTTAACAATGTATCAAGTTTACCACATTCGTACCTGTGTGCTTACTCAGATGATTGTAAAAAAGTTGGAATAACAAAACTTTTCATCGAGTTGGGTCTTAATTGGAATAACTAATGCGGGATGGGGAACTATTAGTTATTTCATCTTGACAGTCTATTCATTGAGGATATAAATAGCTCCACTTTCACTTAGTAGAAAACTCTTATACTTGAGTTTTTTACCCATTCACACATGCAAATGACTCAAATCTTTGCATTATGTCACTTTAACATGCAAGACGAACAATTGTAAAGTTCAAACAGATCACATCGTTTTCATGAATTTTTTGAGATCAAATAAAATTAACAGGACAGAATTCACCCAACCAAAAATAAATTCTCAAAAAAGTTAACAACTTTGTCGCTTGAACTGAAAATGTTCTTCCTTGGATTCAGATCAAGCTACACCGTGAGGTATATCTATGAAGAAATTTACCGCGATGATTAATTACTAGCAGGAAAAAAAAACCTATAGCACATCTGATACCAGTGACCTTACAGTAGCAATATTAATGCAAGAAAACGTTCAATGCATATGAAGAGTTTCCAACCCTTGCCTTTAAGGAGCATTAAGTGAATCTACCATAAGAGCTATGTTTATTTATTTTTAATAGGTATTTTCTATTTTCCCTTTCTCATTTAATAGAAAGGAAGCGTTATTTGCATATGTAAGTATTAGTATCAGAGATAACATTCAACTTGGTGAAGGAGTTATTCTAAATGGTCCTAGCTCCAAACCACTGGTCAGAAGTAGCCAGCTGGAAACAAAAAGGTAAGACAAATGATTTTCCTTTTTTTGAAAATACAAATGAAAATTATATTAGAGCTAGAGACCCGGGGCCATCACATTTGAAATAGAAAGGACCACGTGTCAAGATCCCCTTCGTTTAGAGCCAAAAAAATTTGGATTTGCCGCGCGGAGGGTCAAAATTAAAACCACGAGGACCAACCGCTGGCTTCGGCAATCGTCATTATTCCCAAACCCGAGGCTCGCCGACTAATAAGAAGACAAAACAGCTAGAGAGATTCCCGCAACTGAGTCTGGTCTGAAGCTCCCAAACTCAAAACTGAGTCTCTCTCAGAACCTGGTAACTCTCTCTCTCTCTCTGCTTAGAGCTGTTTGATTTGGATCTGGTTTCTGGTGTCTTTTGAACTTCTGGGAAGACCAGACCTGTTTGCATCTGGTGGTCAACAAAATATGTATTTTATTTTTGTTTTTTGATTTAAAGTTCAATACTTTTTCATGGATTGAACTCATGCATGATTCTGGAATTATTTATGCGGGTCAATCAAAGCTCAAATGGCCTGATATTGGGTCCATTTTCTTTTTTCTTTTTTTAAATTTTTTTTCATTTATGGATTTAGAGAAATTAAAGATGCCATCTTTAATAGGAGAGAGCTTCAAAGTTTGAATCTTTGAGACTCTTCAGTTCAGATTTAATTTCGTTAAATTCATAGACCCCAATTGATGCACCGGCCATTCTTTATTAGTTGGAGGTCGACACAAGTTTGGCATGATTCTCTCTCTTCATAATAATAGCTGGCATGGTTTGACGTGGATACGAGGGAGAGTGTATTATTTGCGTGTGAGAGATTTAAAAGCCTGAAGTAAATTTCTCGGTCAACTTTCAATTTTTCATTTTCTGAAGCTAACTAAATGCACCAACTGTATACAGTATATATAAAGTTACCATTCTTTGAATAATAATGCATTGTTTTCTGAATACATCATTTTCTTGGAGACCATATTAATAAATTCAATGCCGCAACTACCTATTTCACATGCAGCAGAAAAATGGAGATAATATCTTGAACCAACTCAAATTTGGCCAAGATTCAGATTTTGTCTCCAGTGATTTGGTGTAGAGTATGATGTCTGTTTCGGAGAAATCTTGTCCGAGTTTGTCTTCGTCTTCGTCTTCAAGATCATCTGTTTCCGTCAATGAGTTTGATCCGTTGCTCAAGGATTTGAACGAGAAGAAGCACAACTTTCGCCGGAATGTGGTGTCGTTGGCGTCGGAGTTGAAAGAGGTTCGGGGCCGCTTAGCGTCCCAAGAGCAATCATATGTTAAAGAAGCTCTCACAAGACAGGCGCGTGTTTAAGTGAATTTGGTCTCCTTTTTTGTTTGTAGGGTCATTTAAGCTTTGTTTATACAAATTTGTGAGTGAGATTTTGGGGATTTCTACAGGAAGTAGAGACTAAAGCAAAAACTATGGAAGAGGAGATTGGGAGATTGCAGAAGAGTTTGGAACAGAGAAGTGTGCAGCTTGAGGCTTCAACATCTAAAACTGAGAAGGTCCCCACTAATCTTTCCGTTTATACTTAGCCTATTGTTTAGGACATGATCTACTAGTTATGGTTGCTAGCTTTTCATGCTTGAGTTGATCTAGTAAGATTATTTTGTTTCTTGTTGTTTTGGAAATGATCAAATGAGCCGTATATTTCATAGGCATCATTGTGAATGCATTTTGACCTATTCTACTTTGGTTTTGGCGGAGCCCATAGGAGGAAAGGTGACCAAGTATTATGATATTTATAAAAAGGTTTCCTGTTCTTGTAGCTTTTGTTTGTTATGCCAAATATTTTGGAGTGTTAGAGTATATGACCAACTCACCAAAGTTTGGATCTTTTAGAGAATAGTAGTGTAATCAAACTTCATAGGAATTAAGGAGCTGAAAATTGAGGTTTCTTAACTGCCTTTCTGATAGAGATGGACTTATTTTCTCTTTGGGGTGTGGTGAATTCCAATCATAAACCAATGGGCTCAGATTCTTTATTCTTAAACAATGTATTTCTTTCTAATCATTTTTCCTTCTATGCATTCGATGTTAATGAGCCTCTTATTATCAGAAGCCAACTTCTAGTTTCAGTATGTATATCACCGGGATAACATAATATAACCCGTATAAAATGGTTTAACAATTTTCTTATGAGGAAATGATCTACTTTGTTTTCAAGTAGTTGTATACTGACCCAGGTAGGTTGCCACATAATTGTCACATTATTAGACATACCACATCAACATAAGCATGTATTTAATATCTAATGCTGAGTTGCTGACTGGATTCATGACTGAATTGCAAAAATACTCAATGTCTTCAACTAGATAATACAAATCTGAAGAGTTGATAGGATATATTTATTGAAGAGAGTGAATGATAGCTCAGACTGTCTTTAAATGGGGAATACTATAGTTCGGATATCAGTTTGTCGTTGGATCTTTAAGGTTTCTGATTTTGCTTATCAGGAATGATCAATAGCTTGATAGGCTTGCAGCCTTTGCTTATAGTGATTTTACAGTGATCTGAAGTATCATGCTTATTAGTTTGTATCATTGATGATTCTGCGACCCATACCTGAGTGATATGATATGTATATTGAAGCATATCATTGGCTATTGTAGTTAAACAATTCATCAAGTTGCAACAGACAAGTTAGTTGATTGCTGTCATAGTTTTTGGTAGCTCTGTTATTCTTTCTTTGTCTACGGAATCACTGATTATTAATTTTACAACTGAGTGCAGTGTCTCACAGAGTTGGATGGTCTGAAATCAAAACTTGCAGCAACGCAATCAACTGCAGATGCTTGTGCTGCATCAGCTCAATCGGCACAGCTTCAGTGTTTAGCACTTGTAAAGGAAATAGATCAAAAGAACTGTTCATTAAAAGATCAGGATGAACGTATAGTTAGGATGGGTGAGCAACTAGACAAACTGCAAAAGGATCTTCAGACAAGAGAGTCTTCACAAAAGCAACTGAAAGATGACGTTTTGAGAATTGAGCAGGACATTATGCAAGCTGTTGCACAAGCAGGGGTGAACAGGGATTGTGAGTTGAGAAAATTACTAGATGAGGTTTCTCCAAAGAATGTTGAGCGGCTAAATAATATTTTAGTAGTTAAGGATGAAGAGATAGGAAAACTGAAAGATGAAATCAGGGTAATGTCTGCTCACTGGAAGCTCAAAACTAAGGAGCTAGAATCACAGGTAACTGCATGTGTTTTTGTTATGGTATATTCCACTACTATCTGTACTTCTGTTCCTCTGTAAGGTTCTTCTTTGTTAATATTCTTTCCAATGAGCTTCAACTTGTTTTCTGCAACAGTTGGAGAGACAACGGCGAGCTGATCAAGAATTGAAAAAGAGGGTGTTGAAATTGGAGTTTTGTCTTCAGGAAGCTCGTGCTCAAACAAGAAAGCTTCAAAGGGTAACCATTACTTTCTTTCATGGGCTCATTTTTGTTTTTCAACTACAGCTTAGATTTTTATTTGCAAGCATTTGTGTAGTTTCAAAAGTAAAACCGTGTGCCTGCAACTGGTCAAGCCTCACTATTATACATATATCAATATAATAAGACGCATGCTAACCTCTTATTACTAAATGTTCTAACCCCAATACCTCAGTCCATCTGACATAGCCTTAAAAACTGATACCAAAGTAAATTGCCACTGCCCAAGCAGCATGTGCCAAAAATCAATTCTGCATCCTAAACAATCTGCTGTTTTATTTACAATCAAACTGTTCGAATCTATCACATCTTGACTATTCACTGTGGCAGATGGGTGAGCGAAGAGACAAAGCCTTGAAAGAGCTCAGAGATCAGATACAACAACGGGGTGCAAATGGAGGTTCAGCTGCCGAAAAACCAAACTTCTGGGAAACCTCTGGTTTCAAAATCGTGGTTTCCATGTCCATGTGTATCTTGGTTGTATTCTCAAAAAGATAAAATAGCTGCTATACAACAGCTCTGTATAAAGGTATGGAACTTTAGTTTTAGTCTGAGGAATTAGGAATAGCCAGAGGCCATTTTGCTTGTAGATATGCAAATGCACATTGTAGAGCTTCTCCTATCAGTCCCATGTATGTTTAGTAATGACAATTTAAATACTCTAGTTGAACCGAATTTTTATAGTATGCATGGCGATGACAAGTTTGGGTTATGGATATTGAATCTATGCAAGGCACTGGCAGTGAAGGGTATATGCAGAAGTCTTGCTGAAAAAAACAATTTTATGCCATGGACTTCTGCACATACTTGAGGATGCACAACCAGTGAGTATTCTCTATAAAAATATTGCATAAGTTCTTACAATTCATTGGCATTTCATAGAAACTAAATGGCCCTCAAAACTGAATAAAACATGGGTCATCACTCTACTGCTGCACTGTTAATACTTGATACATTTCTGAAGCAATATAAACCTTAAAGCTAATACTCTGAGCTCACTGCATAGAACTAAAATACTTGGTTGGGTCATTCACAGCATTTCCTATACTGTCTCTGCTTCATGGCTTGCATATGTAGTTATGTACACAGCTCGAACAGCTAGAAGTAATCTTACATGGAGAGGATGTTACAGTTCTACACGTTAAAAATGATTTTCCTAGTAACAAAGGATGTTACCAAAATGATATGACCAACAAAGGGTCGCAGGGTAGCTGAAGCTGATGTTGAGCTGTTAAAACCAGGAGGGCTGTCTATCCCAAACTCTGGCATGCTTCCTGAAGATGCTGGGTTGCTTGAATTCAACACTGAAGGCGGAGGAACGGAGCTGCAGGTAGTGATGAAGTTAGTGATATATGGTTTTATCGACATGCAGGTCAATATACTACATAGTTTTGGAACGTATGAAGTGATCGACATACCCTGATACACCTTCCCCTGGTGGAGGAAACGATGAAAATGTTGGTGCTGGAGTTGTTGGTGCTAAAGGAGTAGTTGATGCCGGAAGTGGAGTTGTTGTTACCGGAGGAGATTGAGTTATTGGTGCTGGGGTTGTTGATGACGAAGATGATGATGATGATGATAGGTACTTACAGGATCCAACGCCTGTTCAAAAGTTCATGAGGGTTTCAGACAGATTCAAGGTTCAAGAATTCTCATCACATTTCTCTTATGTTATAAAGTCATAACGGAAAATCAAATATGTATGTTTAATGGATTGATTGGCTTACTTGGATTCGCGGAAACAATTGTGGCAACCCCTCCAAAGTCACAGCTAGTTTTCACTGGATTTTTCTGATAATAGCTATTGAATGCAAATGAGGCATGGTTTTGGAGAGAATTTGGATTGTAACAGGTCCCCCCTTGCTGAAGTTGTGAGCAGTCTACCTTCCCCATGCCACAAGCATAGTCCAAACCTGCCTGAAGTGCTGTTTCCGTTGCTCCACTCTTGGCCACACACCAGCTCTGTCCTGAAACGGCTGGAGCATTAGTACTAGTTGAAGGAGGGGCCGTCGGATTTGTGACAGGCGTTGTGACAGGAACGGCTCCTGTTGGGGGCGGGTAGGTTGTGACAGGGTTGGTTACTACTGGAGACCCTGGTACTATAACAGGAGGTGCTGTGATTGGATTGGCAACTTCTGGTGTATTCACAGGGTTTGTAGAGGGGATAGTGACAATAGTTGGGGTTGGGATATATGGATTGGTGTATATTGGTGGTGTTGGGGGTATGGGACTTGTAGGGAAGATTGTTGCTTCATGTAGTGCTGTCTTGAGGTGCAAGTTTCCTGAGAGTTCTCGACGAGAAGAAGGAAAGATCTGTTCTTCTTCTCTTTTCATCTCTTTTTGTGCAAAATCTTCCATGGAAGTTACTTGTGCATATAGACCAACTAAGCTATCTGTGATCTGAGTGTTGTTTACTAACGATTTGGAAACGTTATCGGCGAATGCAGCTACTTCAGCTGCACTGGGAACTGCTGGACTTCTGAGTGTCATGACCATGGGGACATCTTTGCACGGAAGAAGAGAATGTGCAAGGCTGGCTCTTTCAATCATCGAATGGACAAACCTGTCACCCATACTCAACTCTCCATCAATATTGGCTTCTACAATGATAGAAGATCTCACTTCTTTGATGTAATCACAAATTCTATGAAGGTCTCTTTCATGTGAGGCTTTCAAATTCTCTAAATATGACAAGGGAAATGCAACTGAGACCTTAATTCCGCGGTCAGAAGGAAAACTAGAGAGCACTGAGTGTATGGATTTCAGGGTGGACAAAAGCATAGGGAGAGCATACTTTGCTGTATAGTCATTGCCACTAGTTGCTATGATGCTTTTGATCTTTACTTGTGAGAGAAATGGCATTATATATGATTTCAGCGCTGAGATTGATGCAGATTTGGTTTTTTTAACATGGACCTGATTCAAGTAGAGATCAACAGCTATACCAGTGTTGGACAAAGTTCTTAAAATCCTAGGATCTTCAACAAAAAATCGAATCTGAGCCGGTGAGATCTTATTTTGCTTCAGGAATGATATTGTTCTGCCTGGTGAAGAAGTTGTAGCGTTTCCACTAGCATGGTAAGAGAAACCAACCAGAGTTCCTATACAGTTTGGAAGCAAAAAAATTAACAGAAACTTCAGTTTACTATAACTCATATATAGTTCTAGCAGGAACTACTTGTAACCCAAAAGTAGTAGGATCTGCAGAAAACTAAAGATAGTAAGGTAACTGATTAGTTTGTTAGATTTACCTGAATAACAGCTGCAGAGGACTGAAAAAAAGAATAAGGAGAAGCATTTTGAAGCTGCTGCTTTGGCCATTGTTGTTTTAGGAGCTTCCAGGATTCTATGAAGAGACCCGGTTTATTCATATAAGGGCAGTGATTTTAAACACTGCAGTTATAATTGGAGTGAATATAAACTCCTAAAGAGGCTGAGAGATCAAAGTGGTAAAGATAAAGGTGATAGAAGAAAAGTGAGAGGCAAAGTGTTAAAAGAAAGGGGACTAGTTGTAGTGAAAAAAGAAAATACCATATATATATATATGTATGAATACTTTGTCATGAAGGATTTGGAGAATACAGACCACCTGTCTGTAACACATAAGAAAGAATCAACAATACTTTTTTGCATCTTTTGCTTTCCCAAAGAGAGGAAGATATAAGCTGAGGATATAAAGTACCCTAACTAGTGGCTAAACAGATGCACATGAATGAACATATACACATGCCCACTACAATATTTTCTGCATTTCTCTTTTGGCCGGGGCTGATCAACAGGATCATAAGACTGGGAAATCCCCAGGCAAGATGAGTCATCAACATCAAAAACAGCTAGCCTCTGAACAAAGGACTGTTAAAGAATGGAATTTGGTTGGACCATGTTGAAGTAGGCACAAAAAAGTCTAGCTATTTTGCTGAGATCAGCTAATCCCATATGTAACCAAATCTTAATGAACATGTATATGATCACTACAACTAAAAGGTGAAGAAAAAGATATTGTGGAAAGGGGAGTGATTTTGAGATTAGGCAGAAATTAACTTTTAGGGTTTGGCGCTTCCTTCTTGGATAAGGGTTTGTGGCATGTTATCAAATAGTTGCTCAGAGGATCCTAGTAGTGGAAATGGAAATGAAGCATCTAGAGCATGGACCATGGTTTTAGTGTTGGAATTATTTTCAAAATATCAAGAGTTGTATCAAGATATGTTTGTTGGTATTAAAACTATTAATCAAAGAAGAGATGTACTCTTTGGTTAATTCAAATGAAGTATTACAGTGGTTGGTATTTAACCAACTGATTTGTTGGAAGGACGTCACCTTTGGTGAAGCACCTCTTTGTCAAAGAGTGTGATTTACCAAGAGACATGTTTACTCCTATAAATAAGAGTGGTGTGTGGCTCTCCAAAATCCATTCAGAATTCATATGTTCTTCCTTCTTCTAAGTTTCCAGCAATTCCTTTTACCATCGTCTTTTATTATTCTGCAGAAATAGTTTCTAGTAACCTTGAGTCTCTTGTAAAACTTTTGATTGAGTGTTAGGTTGATCTTTGTTAGTGCAAACCGATGATCAACAATAGCAAGTTGCTAGGCTTCATTGTATTCTAAAGGCTTATTTGATTTTTCCCCCTTGCACACTAAGTTGTGGGGCAAATAAAGTCTAAAGGAAAACATAAACTTTTACGTGTCTTTGAAGCATTTTCTTCTCTTGCCATACCCACAATCACAAATTTTTCAACATTTAGTTCTGCTTACTGTAGAATTTCCAGTAGATAAAGATCTGCTGTGCTGCTCTTCACTCATATGAATCTCTTAGTTTTCTTCTATGATAAGTAAAAGTGACCAACAAAGATGCAGGGTACCAAGTTCTCATAGACAAGTATGATGCTGGTGCCAAGCATTCATGACCGAATATAGAAGCCCAAGATTCTATACATGATTTTTGTTTATGAACTTTCTAAATTTTCAACTTTGGAAAGTAGAGAACTGAATTAAAATTCTTCTGTTCTCTGACGAATTCTCCAACATTATATTTGAGTAACACTTGATGCTTGGAGGACTCTAGTTGGTAACCGTTTAGCATCCTCACAAGTTTCTGGTATACTCATTGCTCATGTGCTATTGCATATTAAGCAGCAAGTAGCTAGCAGCAGTGTTAAAAAGTCCAGAACCAGCTCTATGATAGATAGTTAGATATGATGATATGATGTTCCTGCATCTGCTAATTGCTAACTCAACTAATAAATATCATTAGAGTCATCTTCTTTATGTGGAATTAAGATAGAATATGCACAAGAGTAGGGACACAGCCCATGTGGACTAGTCTATAGTGCTTCTTTGCATTGCATTCAGATTTCAAAGCAGTGAGCCAAAAGCAGCTTCTCTGACTAGGTTATTAGCCGAAAGCAAACCATACAGTCACACCAGTGATATGCTCAACAGATTTAATAACTTGGGAAAGTGACCTCGTTTGAATTTTAGGGAGAAAAGACTCAAATGAGGGACAAAGCTGTGAGATGAGATTCATTATATCTATAAGATTACATGGTTCTGTTTTGTTGCTCAGAAAGTTTGGAATAAATTATGATCAGACATTTTAATAATATGGTCAATCTCTTTTACTCTGAATTTGTACATGTCATTTGGGAGTACACCATTGGAGATTTCTGAAAAGACCCAAATGGGTTGATCTCAATATCCGTGTCCACCTCCTTTGGGACACTAACCCCAAAGAGCGCAATTTCATCGCATAAAATGATTCTTAATATAGTGAAAGAAGAAAACTAACAGATTAGAGATCAACAGCTGTTTCAAAAAGGGTTATGTACAAAAGAAGTCTGGAAGAGTGACAAACGAGTTCTAGCCTATAGTTTATCCTACCAAGTTTTACAAATGAACAAGGTACGGATTTTGGCTTTCTTTTTTCTTTCTAGATATGTACAATACAATTTCCTCCTTCACTTAAAACTCAACTATCAGAATCAATAAACAAGTCACTGAAAAAAGTATCAAAAAGTGCTTCTCTTGCTGACTGATATTTATCGAGCCGCTTTTTCGATGACCGCAAATCTCTTTTATTGACAAGGCGGGTAAACACTTTTCAAAAATATCTTATTCACAATCTGCATATATTAATGTAGTAAAATAAATAGGGGTTGTCGAACACAAGGAATTGGTGAAACTAAATCCTAACAAACAACTATGCTAACAGACTCGACTACAGTACACTAATGACAACGCGAACCTAAGCTAGACAGACTCAAATACTACGAAATTTAGACACAACAATATAGACACAGTGGCGGACTACCACACAAAATTTGAGGGTTTTCTGAGTTGATTTGGTTACCGAAATAAATCGGCTAAACTACAACTAATGCAGAAATCAGTAAATTGCAGAAAGTAAATTGTTGTAGATAATCAATGAGATATGAATGTTAAGAACTTCTCTCCACCCTAGACATACTTACAACCTCCCCAATATAATTGAACTAACCATGGATGAATGCTCCCCACACAAGAGTTTTGGTTAAGTCATCTTGTGTATTACACTCTCTTACTTAGCATGAAAGAGGGAGGGACAATCCGCTCGATCTTGATCCTCACTTAACCGACTTATACATATGGTGATGTAAGCCTAGAGAACTGAAGTCATTATGTTCTAAGAATGTTTGAAGAATAACAAACCTTCAAGGGTTGATAAGGTGGTCACCCTTACATCACTAAGGCTTGTTTCACACAAATTCATGTTTGTCTCTAGAGAATGCAATGATAAGGTGGTCATATACATAATCAAAACTATAGATCCTAAGCCATGCATCTAAGCGTGCACTCAAAGAAACATGAACATAGAAATCATACGGTGAGAAAACAGTGAAACAAAACTCATCCAAATAATTAATAGAATCAAAAGGGATTCAAAATCGTAAGCATATCTAGGGCTTCAATCAGCCCCTAACAAAGGAAATTTAGCTACACATAGTCTTAAATAATAACATTGAAGAATTCATGAAAGATGAACAAAAGAAGGAGAAGAAATAAACTTTTGATCCCCGTCGGGATCGCAGGCTCGCAATACAGCTCCTCTTTCCTTCCACTGCTTCTTCTTTCTTTATTCTTCTTCTCTTTTCTTTTTCTCTTATTCTCTCTCTTCTCTCGCCAGCCACTCTGTTTTGCCCCCCTTTTCCAGCCCACATGCTATATATATACATGCAACATAGCTAGGAAACCTAGCTAGCCCACATGCATGCAGTTTCCAACTTCAAATGGAGTTCTTCCCAAAGTTCAAGTCAAACACCACTTCTTTTGATCTTTAATTGTTCGCCAAGCTCTTTTAATGTATATATATATAAGCTCCTCGCCAAGGCCACTCCAAATATATATCACGTGGGCAACTAGAATTCTTCTCAAATTAAGATTCATTTACTCCGTAAGTCCTCTTTTTCCATAATAACTCTTAAAATATATTATTTAACCTCATTTTCCTCATTAATCCCCAAAACACCTAAAAACAAATAAACATAATTAATTCACTCGACTAATAACAATAAACTAAATATATGGAACAAATTAAATACCGAATAGACGCATAAATATGCGACTATCAAAATACCCCACACTTAGACATTGCTAGTCCTCGAGCAATACACTAAACTAAGACTCTAAAAAGACTCAAAGACTCTAACTACATGACTCTAACACCCTCAACAAATTGTCTTAGCAATCTTCCACAATTGTAACACCAAGATTAGAATGACTCCAAATTTATATTCCACAAAGTTTCGAAAGTTAATTTCAATGCATGTTACACATGTAATATGTAGGACGAAGACATAATCATGGTGAATGTAAAGCTGTAGCATGCGAAAAACTTGTCAAAATTCAACCTCACAGGTATATGCTCTCAAAAGTATTTCTCTCAAAGTATGTATAAGGTAATCACTCAACTCAATTACTTGCCAAATGGACCATACCATATGCTTACTCGTGTGACTAATCTCCACAGATCAAAGGCTGCCATCTTGAGGATCAAAAAGGACTTTCATGGGTTGTTATGGGGCTAGGCTTATAGGTTAAAGAATAAATGTATAAGGAATTCAAATATAATTTTAGAACCCAGTAGAGCACTAAATAAGAGACTTCTTCAAACTTTACAACCATGAACTTTCTCACTTTTGTGGCTGAATTTCATCTTGTTGGGCCTTCACATCATTGGTTTCATCAACAGTTAACTCGGGTATCAAGCTAAACATCACACTTTTTTTTTGTTTTTTTCGAATATATATATATATATATATTTTTTACACACTAGCTTGATACCCCACACTTATTTCTTTGCATCACCTTTCGACATTGTCATCGTCTTCACATACCTGTCTCATGTATAGCTCTACCAAGTCCTAGAACAAAGGTAAAGATATAACTATTCTAAAGTTTAAGGTCAGAGATATGTGAGTGATGACAAAAAGTTTAAACATGTCGGCTCAAAGTGGTTAACTAAGGGGTGCACATCTTTTGTACACAAAATTAGAACACATGCTTCATATGGCAATGGTGGTGTCCCCTATATGCCTTTATCACTTCCTCAATCAACACATGTATTGACTATAAACTTTGAAAAGCACAAGAGCAAGTTCTAGTAATATCTAGAGTCCATTAACTTAATCTGTGGCAAGCAATTGACACTCAACAAAGAAATCATGTATATCACATATAGGCTCAATCGCTCACATGTTAAATGAATCTCAACAAAGTTTAAGCATGCCAAAAATCTGTACCATGTTAACTCGTTTCTACATCTACTACACATTCGCATATGAACCATATATCAATATTAACCAAAGAAACTTAAATAACAAGATCATCTTTTAGTCACAATTTCAGAAGATATAATCACATCATGGATTAGTTAAGGGCACCTAAGACTCAAAACAAGACTCTTTTTGTGTTGCTTTTATTGACATTTTTTACTTTTGCATTTGGTTTTTAAAATAAGACACTAAAAAACACAAGAAAAACAAAGAAAAAAAACTCAAAAATACCAAATTCTGGCTAGGAAACCCTTCCACGATGAACTAGTCGTCGGAAAAGACTCCCTCAGGCTCGTCTGCGCACTCCACTCGCCAGAATTATATAGAATTGATCACTTAGTGGAATGAGCTGAAATTTTAAAAGAATAAACTAGACACATGTAAAAACATTTTCTCAAAATTTCAGAAATTTAGGAGACCTCTAGATATGTTAAAAAAATCACACAAAACATCAAACTGCACAGTATCGAAAAACGAAGCTCGCCAGAGACTCATCCCACTCGCAAGAATTTTACAGAATTATTCACACATTGGAATGATCTGAAATTTTAAGATCATAAAAGAAACACATGTAAAAACATTCTCTCAAAATTTCAGAAATTTACGAGACTTCTAGATATGGTAAATAAATTATACAAAACAGCAGATTGTACAGCACTGAAAAACGAAAATTTATACATAGACGCTAAGGATATGATATAAACCCCACCCCACACTTGAAATTTGCATTGTCCTCAATGTAAAACGAAACTAAAACATACAATACATCAAACAAGCATGGAATGAGACACATAACACATCACAAATCACACTAAACATGGAGAAAAATAAAGCAAAGGAGAAAGATACAGAGTTAAGAATTTCAAATCTGGTTTTCCACGCTTCTCCATCAACATGGGTTGCCTCCCAAGTAGCGCTAAGTTTAACGTCTTCAGCCAGACAGTGCACACCAATTTCAATCCTCTGGTGTAAGATCTTGAAGAGGAATCTCTTCCACGTCTCGCACTTGAGACGGCTCATAGAATGGCTTGAGTCTATGTCTGTTCACCTTAAATGTGCTGCCGTCTCTTGTATTCAAAACTTCAACTGCACCATGAGCAAACACATTACAGACAATATAAGGACCAGTCCATCTGGACCATAGCTTACCTGGAAACAACTTCAGCCGCGAGTTGAATAACAACACTTTTTGCCCATTGACAAAAGTTTTTTTCTTGACCATCTTGTCATATAACATTTTCGTCTTCTCCTTGTAAATGCAGCTAGATTCATAGGCATTATTTTGAATCTCAGCAAGCTCATTGAGTTGTAACTTCCTATGAACACCGGCATCAACAATATCAAAATTGAATCGTTTCACTGCCCAATATGCCTTGTGTTCAAGCTCTACTGGAATGTGGCAGCCTTTTCCATAAACCATCCGATAGGGAGACATTCCAATCAGCGCCTTGAAAGCTGTTCTGTAAGCCCACAACGCTAGCTTTATCCAAGCGTTGGCTCCAATCCTTCATTGTTGGTCCGACAGTCTTCTTCAGAATTTGCTTGATCTGCCGGTTAGATACTTCTACTTGCTCGCTCATCTGAGGGTGATAAGGTGTTGCCACCTTATGATGCACATGAAACTTCTTGAGCAACGCTGCAAATGACTTGTTGCAAAAGTGAGAACCGCCATCACTTATTATGTACCTGGGAGTGCCAAATCTCACAAAAAGTGATTTTAAGAACTTCAAAACAATAACAGCATCGTTAGTACGAGTGGCTACTGGCTCCACCCACTTTGAAACATAATCAACTACAAGTAGAATGTAATTATTTTGAAAAGAGTTAGGAAAAGGACCCATAAAGTCTATACCCCACACATCAAAAATCTTAACCACTAAAATTGGGTGCTGGGGCATTTGATCCTTAGGACCTAAGTTACCTGTCAGTTGACATCTAGCACATGATTTATGAAACTTATGTGCATCACCAAACAATGTGGGCCAGAAGAATCCACTCTCAAGTACTTTCATTGCAGTCTTCTTTCCAGCAAAATGGCCTCCTGCTACATGTGAGTGACAAAAAGATAAAATGGAATGAAACTCAGTTTTAGGCACACACCTTCTTATCAGCAAGTCCGGACAATGTTTCTACAAATATGGCTCATCCCACACATAGTACTTTGCTCCCTTGACAAGCTTGTCTTTCTGCGCTCTGGTGAAGTCTGGTGGAATATATCCACTTACCTTGTAGTTAACAATATCAGCATACCAGGGCTCCACAGCTTGAACAACAAAGAGTTGTTCATCTGGAAAGCTATCTCTGAGAGGAAGAGTATCCTCTTCGGCTGTAGACCCATGGGTGAGTCTACTCAAGTGGTCTGCCACCACGTTTTCAGTACCCTTCTTGTCTTTGATCTCAATATCAAACTCTTGAAGTAAGAGCATCCATCGAATCAACCTGGGCTTGGCATCCTGTTTAGTCATCAAATATCTCAAAGCAGCATGGTCAGTAAATATGATAACTTTAGTTCCTAACAAGTAAGACCTAAACTTTTCAAGAGCAAAAACCACTGCTAAGAGCTCTTTTTCTGTAGTTGAGTAATTCAATTGTGCATCATTTAAAGTACAGGAGGCATAATAGATGACATGAGATAACCTCTTCGGGCGTTGGCCTAAAACTGCACCAACAACATAGTCTGAAGCATCACACATGAGCTCAAATGATAGACTCCAATCCGGTGCTTGAATGATGGGAGTTGTAGTGAGCAACTCCTTGAACTTATTGAATGCTTGCAAGCACTCATCGGTGAAGTTGAAGCTATGTCTTTCTGCAGCAATGCACACAATGGTCTGGATATCTTGGAAAAATCCTTGATAAACCTGCGATAAAATCCTGCATGTCCAAGAAAAGATATCACCTCCTTCACAGTAGAAGGAGGTGGTAAGGTACGCACAATATTAACCTTAGCTTTGTCTACTTCTATGCCCCTAGCTGAAATAACATGTCCTAAAACTATAACCTGCTCCACCATAAAATGACATTTTTTCCAGTTAAGCACAATGTTAGTTTCTACACAACGCTCTAAAACCATAGCTAGATTATGAAGGCATATGTCAAAAGAATCACCGAAAACGGAGAAATCATCCATAAATACCTCAATGATCTTTTCAACCATATCTGAGAAAATACTTACCATGCACCTCTGAAATGTGGCAGGTGCATTGCATAAGACAAATGGCATCCTCCTATAAGCAAAAGTGCCATAGGGACATGTGAATGTGGTCTTCTCCTGATCATCCTTATGTATGGCTATCTGGTTGTATCCTGAATAACCATCTAAGAAATAGTAATAAGCATGACCTGCCAACCTTTCCAACATCTGATCAATGAATGGGAGCGGAAAGTGATCTTTTCTTGTCGTGGCATTGAACTTGCGGTAGTCAATACACACTCTCCATCCCGTTTGGACTCTTTGAGGCACCAACACGTTCTCATCATTCTTTACCACTGTGATTCCTGAACGTTTGGGCACAACCTGCACAGGACTAATCCATTTGCTGTCAGAAATAGCATAAATGATACCTGCATCGTGAAGCTTGATGACTTCTTTCTTGACAACTTCCATCATAGGAGGGTTGAGACGACGTTGAGCTTCCCTTGTTGGCTTAGCTCCCTCCTCCAGATGGATCCAGTGGGTACACAATGTTGGGCAGATGCCCTTGATATCAGCTACTGTCCATCTAATGGCGGCCTTGTACTCCCTAAGTACATTCAGCAACTTTTCCTCTTGTAACGTTGAGAGCTTGGAAGAGATGATGACTGGAAGTGTATCATCCTCCCCTAGGAAGGCATACTTCAAATGCTCGAGTAGAAGTTTCAGCTCTAATGTGGGTGCTGCCTGTATAGATGGAACAAGAATATCATCCGAAACTGGAAGAGAAATGGGTTTAGAATATTTACCTTTCATAATTGGCAGGGATTCAAGTGCTTCTTTCATAGCATAATAGTCCTCTTCCATTTCAAGATCCTCAGCTGAAGCTATCTCAAAGATAGGTTCAAATTCGTCGGGTCGACATTTCTTCTCTTCGCCAAGCTCCAGTCCTTCCTCGCCAAGCTTCTTGACAAGCTCGCCAAGCTCCAGACCTGGAACATCTTCTTTCCCGGATACCTCTATGACATTTCTCAAAGGATCCTTCTCTAATGAATACTGAATGAATTCCTGCACAAAACTCTCAAAAGTGTCAATTGAACAACATGAATAAGCATCATCACTATTTGGATGTTTGAGAGCTTCATAAATATTGAAGTGGATTTTCTCCTCAGCTACTTCTATACTCAATGATCCATCAAAACAATCTATCTTTGTACGCGCTGTTCTCAAGAACGGTCTCCCAAGAATCAATGGTATTTCTGATGGCATTGGCTCATTCTCCATCTCCAGCACAAAGAAATCTGCTGGGAAAATCAAATCTCCCACCTGCACCAAAACATCCTCAATAATACCTTGAGGGTAGCAGTTAGACCGATCAGCAATTTTAATGGTGACACCTGTGGGAATAAGTTCTCCCATTTTCAACCTGTTATAAGCAGTGTATGGCATTAAATTAATGGAAGCACCTAAATCAAGTAAAGCACCCGCAAACCTGTGATCACCAATGGTACATGGGATCGTAAATCGTCCTGGATCTCTCAACTTAGGTGGAAGATTTCTTTAAAGCACTGCAGATACTCTCTCTCCCAAAGCCACAGTCTCAGTTCCATAGAATTTTCTCTTTGTTGTGCATAAATCTTTCAGGAACTTTGCATATTGTGGTATCTGCTTGATCACATCCAACAAATGGATGTTTACTCCTACCTTTCTGAACACATCCAAGATCTCCTTCTCTTTGTCAACCTTCACCTGCTTCTTCAACCTGCTAGGAAAATGTATATTAGGAATAATAGAAGGAGAAGGAGTATAGGATACCTGTCCTGATTTTTGATTTGTCAGTTTTTCTGTTTCAGGTGCATTTTCGACGGCTCGAATTGGGGTTCCTGCAGAATCTTCTGACGGCTTGTCCAACGGCTTGTAAGGGATAAGTTGTTCAAGCACGGGCTCCTCCCACTTTCTCTTTGTTGACTTGGGCAGTTTTTCCAACACCTTCCCACTCTTTAAGGTCATGGCATGAGCTTCATATTTTGTATTGGGATTGGGAAGAGTGTTGCTAGGAAGACTTCCTTCCTTGACTTGAGCCATTGTTTGCTGAATTTGGCTCACTTGTCGCTCCAACAAGTCAATTGCCTTCCCTTGTTGCAAAGTTGTAGCTTTGATATCTTGGCGAAAGGCACTACTCTCCTCTCGTTCCTTCTTGTTGTCAAACATCATTTGTTGCATCATGGCTTCCAAGGTAGAATTTTCTGATGATGTTTGAACTTGAGCTTATTGTTGCTGAGGCATACGCCTTCGCCCAAACTGCTGCCCATCTCCTGTAGGCTGTCTCTGCTGAAAACCTTGTGGAACAATAGGAGGATTGAGCACATTGTTGTTCCTATAGCTCAACAAGTCTCTATTTCCACCATATGTGTTGGGTTGTCTCTGGAAATAATTTGCTTCTTCCTCTTGATCAACCTCTTCATCTGCTCTGAACTTAGCATAATCTTCTGCTAAATGGCTTGTAGCTGAACATAAAGTGCACACAACCTAAGCTGCAGCAACTGTTGTCTTCTTGCCCACTTTCAGATTACTCGCAATCAGAGCAATATCATTCTCCATAGAGCTTAATCTTTTTTCCATGGCTCCATCGATTGCAACTGCATTGAGAGACCATCTACTTGCTCCCATAGATCTATCCCTTGACTAAAATTGCCTTGAATTTTCTGCTTGGTTCTCAACAATTTCATTGGCTTCTGTTCCAGTCATATTCCACCAATTTCTCCCACAAGCTGAATCAAGCTTTGACTTGTTAAAAGAATCAAGTCCTTCATAGAAGAACTCCATTTGAGTGTTGATGTCAAACTTATGGTGAGGGCATTGTCGAAAAAGACTCTTAAACTGGCTCCAGGCTTCATGCAATTCATCACTCTCTTTCAGCTTAAATGTGCTCATTTGCTTCTTCAAGTTCTTTGTGCGTGAAGAAGAGTAGAACTCTTTCATAAATGCATAGCACATCTTCTCCCATGTGTCCATAGATAAAGGAGCTAAAGAATTATACCATGCTTTTGCTTGCTCCTTCAAAGAGAACAAAAACAAGAGGAGTTTCACAATATCCTCTTCCATATTAGTCGATCTCTGGATTCTGCACAATGCTGTAAACTCATTGAGATGGTTCTGGGGGTCTTCAGAAGGTGTTCCTCTGAAGTGTGGCAGATTCGATATAAGTGATGGAGGAATAGAATAAGCCCCCAGATTTTCTGGTAGTACGATCGGTGAATCTGCTGCACCTGTGCCCAGTATAAATGACTCTCTCAACTTGGCTGCATTTGCCATTCTTTTTGGTGATGGTGGTGGTGTTGGAATACTCTGTTCTTCCTCAAATTCAGATCCTGTATCAGAATGTATTTCTTGCTTAGGCTGACCACCACTGATCACGTTCATGGACCGTTGTCCCTGCTGCTTCCTGTTTTGCCTTACTGAGCGTTCAATCTCTGGATCAAGTAATAATGGCTCAACGCTTCTTGTGTGCCTAGTACGCATACACAATGCTCATTTCACACAGAAAAGACAGTAAGACTCAAAAGAAAAAGAAAACAAAACAAAACAAAATAAAACAAAATTGAAAATTAATGACTCTATTAGGACTTAGAATTAAGCAATTCCCCGGCAATGGCGCAAAAATTTAACAAGGCGGGTAAACACCTCTCAAAGATACCCTATTCACAACCTGGATATATCAATGTAGTAAAATAAATAGGGGTTGTCGAACACAAGGAATGGATGAAACTAAATTCTAACAAACTACTATGCTAATAGACTCGACTACAGTACACTAATGACAACGCGAACCTAAGATAGACATACTCAAATGCTACGAAATTTGGACACAACAATATAGACACAGTGACGGACTACCACACAAAATTTGAGGGTTTTCTGAGTTGATTTGGTTACCGAAATAAATCGGTTAAACTATGGCTAATGCAGAAATCAGTAAATTGCAGAAAGTAAATTGTTGTAGATAATCAATGAGATATGAATGTTAAGAACTTCTCTCCGCTCTAGACATACTTACGACATCCCCAATATAATTGAACTAACCATGGATGAATACTCCCCACACAAGAGCTTTGGTTAAGTCATCTTGTGTATTACATTCTCTTACTTAGCATGAAAGAGGGAGGGACAATCCGCTCGATCTTGATCCTCACTTAATCGACTTATACATATGGTGATGTAAGCCCAGAGAACTGAAGTCATTACGTTCTAAGAATGTTTGAAGAATAACAAACCTTCAAGGGTTGATAAGGTGGTCAGCCTTACATCACTAAGGCTTGTTTCACACAAATTCATGTTTGTCCCTAGAGAATATGCAATGATAAAGTGGTCATACACATAATCAAGACTATAGATCCTATGCCATGCATCTAAGCATGCACTCAAAGAAACATGAACATAGAAATGATATGGTGAGAAAACAGGGAAACAAAACTCATCCAAATAATTAATAGAATCAAAAGGGATTCAAAATCGTAAGCATATCTAGGGCTTCAATCAGCCCTAACAAAGGAAATTTAGCTACACATAGTCTTAAATAATAACATTGAAGAATTCATGAAAGATGAACAAAAGAAGGAGAAAAAATAAACTCTTGATCCCCGTCAGGATCGCAGGCTCGCGATACAGCTCCTATTTCCTTCCACTGCTTCTTCTTTCTTTATTCTTCTTCTCTTTTCTTTTTCTCTTATTCTCTCTCTTCTCTCGCCAGCCACTGTTTTGCCCCCCTTTTCTAGCCCACATGCTATATATATATATATATATATATATATATATATATATACATGCAACATAGCTAGGAAACCTATCTAGCTCATATGCATGCAGTTTCCAACTTCAAATGGAGTTCTTCCCAAAGTCCAAGTCAAACACCACTTCTTTTGATCTTTAATTGTTCGCCAAGCTCTTTTAATGTATATATATATAAGCTCCTCGCCAAGGCCACTCCAAATATATATCACGTGGGCAACTAGAATTCTTCTCAAATTAAGATTCATTCACTCCGTAAGTCCTCATTTTCCACAATAACTCTTAAAATATATTATTTAACCTCATTTTCTTCATTAATCCCCAAAACACCTAAAAACAAATAAACATAATTAATTCACTCAATTAATAACAATAAACTAAATATAGGGAACAAATTAAATATCGAATAAACGTATAAATATACGACAATCACTCATCCTCTGAAGTACAATCCTAGACCAAAATTGATGAGTTTAACTTTAGTTGTATACATAAAAATACAGATCAAGTTCAAAAATACATTAGTAGTTCAACCCCCAGTGGTGGCCATCATCTATACTGAGCTGAGATGGAGAAATACTACAGATGTTACTCATGTTAGGACATCTTACTTATAAACTATCATTTTTTTTAAAAGGGGAAGTGTAAATGTTTAAATACCTGAGATATTCAATTAGCGTTCTTCATTCTGACCCAGATTGTGGAAGGGTTTATATAGTAAGAAATCGGTAACTTGTGACATATTAAGAGCATACCAAGATAGAATAACAAACAAAATAGAGAAACTAATAGCAAACATGATGAGTGATATCCACCGAAGTTTATAGATCCATGGCTGCTCCTCATCTTGACCTTGTAGGTCTTGTAATTTCAAACATCTTAAGTTGACACCAACATAGGCCATGTTCCCAGAAGAAGAAAAAATGATAAGTAGTTTACAAAGATTGGACACGAGAGAAACTTACAAATGATTTCTTTAGGAGTAATGTGTCCACCAAGTAGAGCAACCATGACAAAGTGGGTAACACCTCTCAAAGATATCTTATTCGCAACCTGCATATGTCAATGTAGTAAAATAAATAGGGGTTGTCGAACACAAGGAATTGGTGAAACTAAATCTTAACAAACTACTATGCTGACAGACTCGACTACAGTACACTAATGATAACACGAGCTTAAGCTAGAAAGACTCAAATGCTACAAAATTTGGACACAACAAACTAGACACAGTGGCGGACTACCACACAAAATTTGAGGGTTTTCTGAGTTGATTTGGTTACCAAAATAAATCGGCTAAGCTACAGTTAATGCAGAAATCAGTAAATTGCAGAAAGTAAATTATTGTAGATAACCAATGAGATATGAGTGTTAAGAACTTATCTCCACCCTAGAAATACTTACGACCTCCCCAATATAATTGGACTAACCATGGATGAATACTCCCCACACAAGAGCTTTGGTTAAGTCATCTTGTGTATTACACTCTCTTACTTGGCATGAAAGAGGGAGGGACAATCCGCTCGATCTTGATCCTCACTTAACCGACTTATACATATGGTGATGTAAGCCCAGAGAACTGAAGTCATTACGTTCTAAGAATGTCTAAAGAATAACAGAACTTCAAGGGTTGATAAGGTGGTCACCCTTTCATCACTAAGTCTTGTTTCACATAAATTCATGTTTGTCTCTAGAGAATATGCAATGATAAGGTGGTCATATACATAATCAAGACTATAGATCCTAAGCCATGCATCTAAGCGTGCACTCAAAGAAACATGAACATAGAAAACATACGGTGAGAAAACAGTGAAACCAAACTCATCCAAATAATTAATAGAGTCAAAAGGGGTTCAAAATCGTAAGCATATCTAGGGCTTCAATTAACCCCTAACAATGGAAATTTAGCTACACATTGTTTTAAATAATAACATTGAAGAATTCATAAAAGATGAACAAAAGAAGGAGAAGAAATAAACTCTTGATCCCTGTCAGGATCGCAGGCTTACAATACGGTTCTTCCTTTTCCTTCCACTTCTTCTTCTTTCTTTATTCTTCTTTATTTTGTCTTTTTCCTCTTGCTCACCTCTCGTCAGCCACTTTTTTTGTTCAGCCCCCATTTAAGTTCACATGCTAGCATTATATATATAATTAGCTAGATAACCTAGCTAGCATGCAACACGTGCATGCAGACTTCAATTCCAAGTCTGCCTCTTCTTTCCAAAGTCCAATTGTAAATGGACTTCTCTTCTTTGTCTTATCTTAGTCTTCAAGTCCACTTCCAATTATATATATATATATATACATAGCAATAGCTAAATAAAACAGCTGGTGATCACGTGCTCGCCAAGACATATATATATCACATCATTTGGCTTGATTAAACTATCTCTTCTCGCCAAGCTCTTTAATTGTGTGTGTGTATATATATATATATATATATATATATATATATAAAAGCTCCTCGCCAAGGCCACTCCGAATATATATATATCACGTGAGCAACTAGAATTCTTCTCAAATTAGGATTCCTTCACTCCGTAAGTCCTCCTCTTCCACAGTAACTCTTAAAATATATTATTTAACCTCATTTTCTTCATTAATCTCCAAAATACCTAAACACAAATAAACATAATTAATTCACTCAATTAATAACAATAAACTAAATATAGGGAACAATTTAAATACCGAATAGACGCATAAATATGCAACTATCAAAATACCCCACACTTAGACATTGCTAGTCCTCGAGCAATACACTAAACTAAGACTCTGAAAAGACTCAAAGACTCTAACTACATGACTCTAACACCCTCAACAAATTGTCTCAGCAATCTTCCACAATTGTAACACCAAGATAAGTGTGACTCCAAATTTATATTCCGTAAAGTTTCGAAAGTTAATTTCAATATATGACACACATGTAATATGTAGGACGAAGATATAATCATGGTGAATGTAAAGCTGTAGCATGCGAAAAACAAGTCAAGATTCAACCTCACAGGTATATGCTCTCAAAAGTGTTTCTCTCAAAGTATATCTAAGGTATTCACTCAACTCAAGTACTTGCCAAATGGACCACACCATAAGCTTACTCTTGTGACTAATCTCCAAAGATCAAAGGCTACTATCTTGAGGATCAAAAGGACTTTCATGGGTTGCAATCGGGCTTAGCTCATAGGTTAAATAATAAATGGGTAAGGAATTCAAATATAATTTTAGAACCCAGTAAAACACCAAATAAGAGACTTCTTCAAACTTTACAACCATGAATTTTCACACTTTTGTGGCCGAATTTCATCTTATTGGGCATTTACGTCATTGTTTTCATCAACGGTTAACTCGAGTATCAAGCTAGACATCACATTTTTTCCTTTTCTTTTCATTCATATATATATATATATATATATATATTTACACACTAGCTTGATACCCCACACTTATTTCTTTGCATCACCTTTCGACATTGTCGCCGTCTTCACATACCTATCTCATGTACAGCTCTACCAAGTCCTAGAACAAAGGTAAAGAAATAACTATTCTAAAGCTTAAGGTCAGAGATATGTGAGTGATGACAAAAATTTTAAACATGTAGGCTCAAAGTGGTTAACTAAGGGGTCTATATCTTGTGTACACAAAATTAGGACACAAGCTTCATATGGCAATGGTGGTGTCCCCTAAATGCCTTTATCACTTCTTCAATCAAAACAAGTATTGACTATAAGCTTTGAAAATCACAAGAGTAAGTTCTAGTAATATCTAGAGTCCATTAACTTAATGTGTGGCAACCAATTGACACTCAATAAAGAAAGCATATGTATTCACATATAGGCTCAACCGCTCACAGGTTAAATGAATCTCAACAAAGTTTAAGCATGCCAAAAATCTGTACCATGTTAACTCATTCTACATCCACTACACATTCGCATATGCAACATATATCAAGATTAACCAAAGAAACTCAAATAACATCATCATCTTTTAGTCACAATTCCAGAAGATATAATCACATCATGGACTAGTTAAGGGCACCTAAAACTCAAAACAAGAGACTCTTTTTATGTTGCTTTTCTTGACACTTTTTATTTTTGTATTTGATTTTTCAAATAAGACACTAAAACACACAAGAAAACAAAGAAAAAACTCAAAAATACCAAACTGTGGCGAGCAACTGGCCAGACTCCCTGTATTGCGCAACACCACTCGCCAGAATTTTAAAAAATTAATCACACATCGTAATGGGCTGGAATTTTGTGAGCACCAACTACACTAAAAATTTCAGAAAATTACGAGACCCCTAGCTATAGAAAATAAATGACACGATACAGGATACTGCTCAGTACCGAAAACTGCCGCTCGCCAGACTCAGCTCCACTCGCAAGAATTATATAGAATTAATGACAGATTGGAATGAGCTGAAATTTTAAGAGACGAAACTAGACACATTTAAAAAAAATTCTCTCAAAATTTCAAAAATTTACGAGACTTCTAGATATGGTAAATAAATTAGACAAAACAGCAAACTGTACAGCATCGAAAAACAAGGCTCGCCAGACTCATCCCCACTCGCCACAATTATACAGAATTAATTACTCAGTGGAATGAGCTGAAATTTTAAGAGCATAAATTAGACACATGTGAAAAAATTCTCTCAAAATTTCAAAAATTTACGAGATGTCAAACTATGTCAAATAATTGACACAAAACAGCATACTGTACAAAACTGAAATAACGAAAAATTTATACATAGACGCTAAGGATATGATATAAACCCCACCCCACACTTGAAATTTGCATTGTCCTCAATGTAAAATGAAACTAAAATATACAATACATCAAACAAGCATAGAATGAGACACATAACACATCACAAATCACACTAAACATGGAGAAAAATACAGCAAAGGAGAAAGATAGAGAGTTAAGAAGTTCAAATCTGGTTTTCCACACTTCTCCATCAACATGGGTTGCCTCCCAAGTAGCGCTAAGTTTAACGTCTTCAGCCAGACAGTGCACACCATCATAAATTTAAATTCTCTAGTGCAGGATCTTGAAGAGGAATCTCTTCCACATCTTGCACTTGAGACAGCTCATAAAATAGCTTTAGTCTATGCCCGTTCACCTTAAATGTGCTGCCGTCTCTGGGATTCAGAACTTCAACTGCACCATGAGCAAACACATTACGGAAAACATAAGGACCAGTCCATCTGGACCGTAGCTTACCTGGAAACAACTTCAGCCGTGAGTCGAATAACAACACTTTAAACTTAATGAGCTAAGCGAATAGGTCAAGTAAAGGAAGCACCTGTGGGAATAAGTTTCCCATTTTCAACCTGTTATAAGCAGTGTATGGCATTAAATTAATGGAAGAACCTAAATCAAGTAAAGCACCCGCAAACCTGTGATCACCAATGGTACATGGGATCGTAAAACGTCCTGGATCACCCAACTTAGGTGGAAGCTTTCTTTGAAGCACAGCAGATACTCTCTCTCCCAAAGCCACAGTCTCAGTTCCATAGAATTTTCTCTTTGTTGTGCACAAATCTTTCAGGAACTTTGCATACTGTGGTATTTGCTTGATCATATCCAACAAATGGATGTTTACTCCTACCTTTCTGAACACATCCAAGATCTCCTTATCTTTTTCAACCTTCACCTGCTTCTTCAACCTGCTAGTAAAAGGTAAATTAGGAATAATAGAAGGAGACGGAGTAGAGGATACCTGACCTGATTTTTGATTTGTCAGTTTTTCTGTTTCAGGTGCATTTTCGACGGCTCGAATTGGGGTTCCGGCAGAATCTTCTGACGACTTGTCAGACGACTTGTCAGGGATAAGTTGTTCAAGCACGGGCTCCTCCCACTTTCTCTTTGTTGACTTGGGCAGTTCTTCCAACACCTTCCCACTCTTCAGGGTCATGGCATGAGCTTCATATTTTATATTGGGATTGGGAACACTTCCTTCTTTGACTTGAGCAAGTGTTTGTTGAATTTGGCTGACTTGTCGCTCCAATAAGTCAATTGCCTTCCCTTGCTGTAGAGTTGTAGCCTTGATATCTTGGCGAAAGGCACTACTCTCCTCTCGTTCCTTCTTGTTGTCAAACATCATTTGTTGCATCATGGCTTCCAAAGTAGAATTTCCTGATGATGTTTGAGCTTGAGCTTGTTGTGGCTGAGGCATACGCCTTTGGCCAAACTGCTGCCCATCTCCTGTAGGCTGTCTCTGCTGAAAACTTGGTGGAACAATAGGAGGATTAAGCACATTGTTGCTCCTATAGCTCAATAGGTCTCTATTTCCACCATATGTGTTGGGTTGTCTTTGGAAGTAATTTGCTTCTTCCTCTTGATCAACCTCTTCATCTGCTTTGAACTTGGGACAATCTTCTGCTAAATGGCTTGTAGCTGAACATAAAGTGCACACAACCTGAGCTGCAGTAACTGTTGTTTTCTTGCTCACTTTCAGACTACTAGCAATCAGAACAATATCATTCTCCATAAACCTTAATTTTTTTTCCATGGCTCCATCAATTGCCACTACATTGAGAGACCTTCTACTTGCTCCCATCGATCTATCCATTGACTGAAATTGTCTTGAATTTTATGCTTGGTTCTCAACAATTTCCTTGGCTTCTATTCCAGTCATATTCCACCAATTTCCCCCACAAGCTGAATCAAGCCTTGACCTGTTAAAAGAATCAAGTCCTTTATAGAAGAACTCCATTTGAGTGTTGATGTCAAACTTATGGTGAGGACATTGTCGAAGAAGACTCTTAAACTGGCTCCAGGCTTCATGTAATTCATCACTGTCTTTCTGCCTGAATGTGCTAATTTGCTTCTTAAAGTTCTTGGTGCGAGAAGCAGAGTATAACTCTTTCATAAATGCAGAGCACATCTTCTCACATGTGTCCATAGATAAAGGAGCTAAATAATTATACCATGCTTTTGCTTGCTCCTTCAAAGAGAACGAAAATAAGAGGAGTTTCACAGTATCCTCTTCCATATTAGTCGATCTCTGGATTCCGCACAATGATGTAAACTCATTGAGATGGTCCAGAGGGTGTTTAGAAGGTGTTCCTCTGAAGTGTAGCAGATTTGATATAAGTGATGGGGTTATAGAATAAGCCCCCACATTCTCTGGTATTATGATCGGTGAATCTGCTGCACCTGTGCCCGGTATAAAGGACTCTCTTAGCTTGGTTGCATTTGCCATTCTTTTTGGTGATGGTGGTGGTGTTGGAATACTCTGTTCTTCCTCAAATTCAAATCCTGTATCAGAATGTATTTCTTGCTCAGGCTGACCACCACTGATCACGTTCATGGACCGTTGTCCCTGCTGCTTCCTGTTTTGCCTTACTGAGCGTTCAATCTCTGGATCAAGTAATAATGGCTCAGTGCTTCTTGTGTGCCTAGTACGCATACACAATGCTCCTGCACACAGAAGAGACAGTAAGACTCAAAAGAAAATGAAAAAAAAACAAAACAAAAATGAAAATTAAAGACTCTATTAGGACTTAGAATTAAGCAATTCCCTGGCAACGGGGCCAAAATTTGAATAAGTGGGTAAACACCTCTCAAAGATACCCTATTCACAACCTGGATATATCAATGTAGTAAAATAAATAGGGGTTGTCGAACATAAGGAATTGGTGAAACTAAATCCTAACAAACTACTATGCTGACAGACTAGACTACAGTACACTAATGATAACTCGAACCTAAGCTAGACAGACTCAAATGCTACGAAATTTGGATACAACAAACTAGACATAGTGGCGGACTACCACACAAAATTTGAGGGTTTTCTGAGTTGATTTGGTTACCGAAATAAATCGGCTAAGCTACAGCTAATGCAGAAATTAGTAAATTGCAGAAAGTAAATTATTGTAGATAACCAATAAGATATGAGTGTTAAGAACTTCTCTCCACCCTAGACATACTTACGACCTCCCCAATATAATTGAACTAACCATGGATGAATACTCCCCACACAAGAGCTTTGGTTAAGTCATCTTGTGTATTACACTCTCTTACTTGGCATGAAAGAGGGAGGGACAATCCGCTCGATCTTGATCCTCACTTAACCGACTTATACATATGGTGATTTAAGCCCAGAGAATTGAAGTCATTACGTTCTAAGAATGTCTGAAGAATAACAGAGCTTCAATGGTTGATAAGGTGGTCACCCGTTCATCACTAAGCCTTGTTTCACACAAATTCATGGTTGTCTCTAGAGCATATGCAATGATAAGGTGATCATATACATAATCAAGACTATAGATCCTAAGCCATACATCTAAGCGTGCACTTAAAGAAATATGAACATAGAAAACATACGGTGAGAAAACAGTGAAACCAAGCTCAGCCAAATAATTAATAGAATCAAAAGGGGTTCAAAATCGTAAGCATATCTAGGGCTTCAATTAACCCCTAACAATGGAAATTTAGCTACACATTGTTTTAAATAATAACATTGAAGAATTCATAAAAGATGAACAAAAGAAGGAGAAGAAATAAACTCTTGATCCGCTGTCGGGATCGCAGGCTTGCAATACGGTTCTTCCTTTTTCTTCCACTTCTTCTTCTTTCTTTATTCTTCTTTATTTTGTCTTTTTCCTCTTGCTCACCTCTAGTCAGCCACTTTTTTTGTTCAGCCCCCATTTATGTTCACATGCTAGCATTATATATATAATTAGCTAGATAACCTAGCTAGCATGCAACACGTGCATGCAGCCTTCAATTCCAAGTCTGCCTCTTCTTTCCAAAGTCCAATTGTAAATAGACTTCTCTTCTTTGTCTTATCTTAGTCTTCAAGTCCACTTCCAATTAAATATATATATATATATACACATAGCAATAGCTAAATAAAACAGCTAGTGATCACGTGCTCGCCAAGACATATATATATCACATCATTTGGCATGGCTTTATTAAACTATCTCTTCTCGCCAAGCTCTTTAATTGTATATATATATATAAGCTCCTCGCCAAGGCCACTCCGAATATATATATCACGTGAGCAACTAGAATTCTTCTCAAATTAGGATTCCTTCACTCCGTAAGTCCTCCTCTTCCACAGTAACTCTTAAAATATATTATTTAACCTCATTTTCTTCATTAATCTCCAAAATACCTAAAAACAATTAAACATAATTAATTCACTCAATTAATAACAATAAACTAAATATATGAAACAATTTAAATACCGAATAGACGCATAAATATGCGACTATCAAACCACAACACATTTGTTGTGGGGAAGCTGTTAAATATGAAATGTCAACAATGATAGCACCAGTAAAGAGAACAAAAGTTTCTCAAACTATAAAAGAGAAAATTTCACTGGTTTCAATCTTTACATGAAAATACTAAAAGGGAAAGCCGAAATATAAAAATCATAATTCACTACCGGAAGAATTACTATGACCGACGACTTGGTGTCGTCGGTCTGTTTTCGTTTATCGTCGGTCATACCTATATCTGACGACACATCGTCGGATATAGTATCGTTGGTAATACACCGTCGGTAATACTATATCCGACGATAATTTAGGGTTATCGTTGGAAAATAGATACACTAAAACCGACGATAATTTATCGTCGGTCATAGTTTAAACTATAACCGACGATGTCATCGTCGGATATAGTTTTCTCCATGGTCAAAATGGTTGACTGTGGAGAAAACTATATCCGACGATATTGACACATGTCGTCGGATATAGTGAAAAAATTTTAATTTTTTTTGGCAGGTTTTGGGTTTTATCCCAAAACCTGCATTCACAAAAAGTCACGCTATCTATATATTGTTCAAATTGAAAATCAATAACCATTGAAACTAGATCGAGTACGTAGTAAATAAATAAATTAATAAATTAAAACCGAAATCGTTAAAATCTGTATACATATGCGTAGTAAATAATGAAAATAAAAATGAAACCGACAATTGTTCAAATGTAGGGAGGTCCTGGTCCTAAGTCTATGTGGTCAAACGGATTGGAGAAAGTTGGTTGGTCCTGGTCTGGCTGAGGCTGAGGCTGAGGCTGAGGCTGTGGCTGTGGCTGTGGCTGTGGCGCACCGAAAATGGGCGGGGGGGGGGGGGGGGGGGGGGGGAGGGGAGCTTTCTGGATTCCAGATGCTTGCAACTGTGCATAACATTGCTGCATCCATGTCCCCATTTGCAGCTGCTGTTCGGCCAACCGATTCTGCTCTGCAGCCTGCGCTTGCTCCATCTCCTCTATCCGACGCCGTTGAGCTTCCATCTCAATTGATTGCCTATGAAGCCGGTCGTTTAGCTCATTAGTCCTCGAAGATGATGATGATGATCCCGATCCGCGAGAGAATTCAGGGGTTTGCTTCAGCAGCCCTTGACCCCATTTTTCGGAACCCCTGCAGTAGAATGTGTTCTTCCCTGGAGGGATCGCAGTTGACGTAATCCTGGCCCTGACGATCGGATCAGATCGATCAATCTGATCAATCGGGAGTTCCGCATCGGGGGTGTTGGGATAGAGCTCTCTCGCCACTTGAGTCAACACCTCCAGAATCGCCTCCTGAATTCTCGCCTAATTGACAAAGAATAATAAAATATTAATTAAAAACAATCTAAATAAATAAGAAATAAGTTTATTTTGTTATAAGGACACTTACAGCATATTCGGGATTCTGCGGATATGCGTGTTGCATCGTATAGACAAGGGGATCATCTTCTGGGTGGTTGGCCGCCTCCTCGATCCAACCCGAGTATGATCTGGTACCGGCATGATGATTTGTGGTGTTTTTGGCCCGGTTCCTTGCGTTGACTTCAGAAAGAGCCTGCGCGATTAAGTCAACATAAAAAAAACACTCATTAGCCAAATAATTTACGGGAAGTACGATAAAACAAAAATTAAATCGATTGAAGGTTGCGTACCTTCAATCGAGGGTTGTTGAAGTGAACCACAAGCCATCGCCACTCGTACTCCCTATAACGAAACTCGCTAGGGGTACCCTCACGATCGTCCCCGTACTTTTTCCAATGCTTCTTCAGCTCGGCCTTCCACTCCTTATACCTATATATACCCATAAAATGAAGCGTTAGTAACTAACAACATTGTATGAACATAATCAAAAGAAACGAAAAAATTGAAACAAATGGTCGTCTGCAAACCTGCTCCCATGCACTTCATCCGCCCACGTGGGTCTAATGTCTTCATCCACGCGGAACCACCTCTGCAATGCATATATTTATATATATATCAATAATATTAAAAATTTATTATTGAAAATTTTCATAATGAATATACAATTCAACTCACCGACAACGCATTATTCAGCTGATGTTTGACGGCTTGTGGCACTGAATTCCAATCTTGCCACAACATTGGGACTCTATCCCGTATGAGGCTGCCCGCCATCCCCGCGTACTTTCGAGTGACCTTTCCCTCGATCACCTGCCCTCTATCCCTGGTCGGAATCATAAGTTGGCCACCACCGCTAGCCTGAATGGCTTCGTCCAGTAACTTGCCGACGACGGGGCCTCTGGTTCTCTTCTGTTTGGCACCGGGCACGATCTCGCCTATCACATATATATGTAGACGATTTTTTAAACATCAACACCTAATTGAATTTAAATATTAGGGAGTAAAAAGATATCACTAATTAATATTTACCTGATTCGTCGGTGCGTTGTCCCAGAATCCTTGCACTCCAGAGAGGTGCCGGGAAGGGTATATACGCATATGCCTGCTCCGGGGTAATGAACCCTAGATGTCCCGGAATAGGCATCCCGACGGAATCGACGTGAGGTATCGTCGGGATTTCCAACGGTAAGAATAATGTAGGCGGCGGGCATAGTCGCATCCTCGCCGAGGACTGAGTGGATCCACCAGCCTCCTCGGAAGAATGAGGAGCTGTCTAGTGGATGACGGGGGAACCCTCCTCGCGATGAATGTCCGGCATTCGGACCGAGGATTGAGTCGCACTATCCGTTTCCGGCGTGCGACTGACCTGCTGAACCCTCCTCGTGCCTGAGGATCGAGCCGGCTCGAGCTGCTGCTGCTGAGGTTGTCCCTCGCCCATCAGCCGACGGTGTCGAGAGGTCAGCGGAACACTGTAAGTGTTGGGGACACTGGTGGATCCTGATGCGGACCGACTTCCGGTGCCATCAGGATCCCCAGCTCCCGAGCCCTCATCCCCACGTCCCGATCTCCCTCTCCCTCTGGACCTCCCCCTCGAAGTACTCGATCGCGACCCGGCCCCTCGGGAAGGTCCGCAATTAAACAATTGCATCGTTGCTATAAAATTATAAAAATTAAAAATAATTCCTAATTCCTAATTCATCCATTAAATTATAAAAATTAAAAATAATTCCATAAAATCCACAATAATTACAATATATATATATATAATCCAAATATAATTCATCCAATACATATATAATCCAATAATTTAACTATATATATATCAATAATTCCAATAATCCAAATTCAACAATTATTCCAAATCCAATTAACCTAAAACTTAATAAAATTTAACCTAAAATTATTCCAAATCCAAATTTAACCTAAAATTCCAATATATTCCAATATATATCAATACATGCATAAAATTCCAATGTTTTCCAATATACCAATTTAACCTAAAATTTGAATTAATTCCCCTATTTTCCAATATTTGAATTTAACCTAAAATTCAAAATTATTCCAATATATATCAATACATGCATAAAATTAACAAATTCCAGAACTATACATATACATGCATCCACATTATCGATTAACACATTCCACAACTTCAAATCTAACATAAATTAAAAAAAAATCAAAAATTTGAAATTTGGGATTTCAAACCTGTTTTTTCACTAATTGACGAGGGATTTGGCTTGAGGATCGATGGAATAGCACTTGAGCTTCGATTCCTTGCTTCCAACACGAAGGAAACGGAGAATGAGGAGGCGGAGGCGACTGTTCCAGTTTGGGGCAGTTTCGTTTCTGCCCCAAATCGAAACCCAGATCGGGATATAAAACAGACTATATCCGACGAGTTAAGTAATCTCGTCGGATATAGTTGAACCGAAACTATATCCGACGAGATTTCATATGAATGTCGTCGGATATAGTTTCGGTTCAACTATATCCGACGAGATTTCATATGCAACTCGTCGGATATAGTTCCTCTATTTATTTTTCATTTATGCCGGTTATTAAACTAATTAAATATGTAGTGTATTAATATATATATTTATTAATAGTTAATACGAAATTATTAATAGTTAATACGAAATATTAAAATTATTATTTAATAATACGATATTATTAAGCGATCGGTACGTTGTATTTTTTTTCCGATCGATCTCTCGATCTCTCTCATTTATGATGGGGATCGATATATATAGCAATTTCATCGATGGACACAATTTTGTCCATAATATGAATAAAATTCATTTTACATTGTGCGTTCTAAGTCGAAATAACATACATATATATACACTAATTAAGGCGCATAATCAGAATCATTGCTTGAGTCTGACTCTGTTTCCGAGTTACTTTCAGGTAAGATGTGTATGTCCTCGTCACTTGAGTCTTCATTGTCTTCATTTTGATTAACATCAAGAAGATTCGGTTGAGGAATTCGTACCACACTGCCCTGTCTCACATTATTAAGGCGAATTGTTGAGGTTTCAGGAATACCAGTACCCGTTTTTCTTCAAGTGCTCCAATACTTTATCGATGTGAAAACGATATCGCTCGCTACGACACTGACATTTCGTACACGGACAATAATGAATTGTCATCCCTCCACAATTAACCTTCACATATTCTACAAAACTTCTAATTCCACGGTGATATCTTACATCCCATCTTGGAAGACATATCCAACTCTTGTCCATCCTGAAAATTATATATATATATATATATATAATGCAATATATTAATTAAATAAATTAATCACCCTAGCTAGCTAGCTAGTTATTGCTATATATATATATTCACAATAATCAAATTAAAATTAACAACAATTAATATATATATATTTACGATCAATCACGCGTACGTACTCAAAATCAACCATCGATTAATTACTCAAACTCCAGAATCAATTAATTAACTCGATCGATCAATATATATATTCAAAATCAATTAATATCGATCGATCGATCTATATATTCAACCAATTAAGCATTAATATATACATACATGCATATCATGCACAACACATATATATATTAATTAAGCACGACGTACCTATATATATATAATGCGCATGAATCATCACGAACACATTGTCGACATCACCCAAAGATCGATTTCAGAGCATTTTCAGAAAAAATGGAAAGTTTCTTGAATGACAGATCGAGCTGCTGCCCAGATCTGAAATAAGAAACTATAACCGACGAAATGAAAAACTCGTTGGTAATAGTCAAAAAAATCGTCGGACATTGTCCAAAACTATGACCGACGAATTTCCGGCGACTATGACCGACGACAAGAAAATCTCGACGGTCAAAAAACTATAACCGACGAGATAATCCTGTCGTCGGTTATAGTTTACTATAACCGACGAGATCCCTTCTCGTCGGTCGTTCTTTGAGGACCTCGTCGGATATAGTACTTCTTCTGGTAGTGATTTAGTTTTCACCAAAGTGTCATACCTTTCCTTCCATTGGTCTTGTGTTACCTTCTTCATCTTCCGGTAAGTTTCTGACTGCCAATGGTTTGTCTATCAGATATGTCACATAACAAAGATAAATTTGACCATAAAACTATAGTTTCAGTTCCTTACTTGTCTATCTCTTTTTTTACCCTTAAAAAGTTCAGGATCTGAAGATAGATCTAGAAAGAGTATGACTTCACCTGTGTACATATGAAGGTTATTAAAATAGACATACCAATCACAATTGCATCAATTACCACTGCAAACAAAAATTTAAATAAAGCAACTTGAAAAGAGCTCACCAGTATTGATTCTCGAGAGAGTGAAATCAATGATTGATATTGATAATCCAAATGTGTGTATAAGCATCTGCTTTCCTTCAAGAGTAAACTGCATTGTAACTGAATCGCTCCTACTCAAAAGTATATTTCCCCTATGACAAATGCATATTTCCAAGTCACAGTCAAAGATTCAAAGGTTTTTGAGATAATTCAAAGGTTACTATTTCAATTTTACAGACAGAAAAAAGTAACTATACCAGTGAAGATCACGGTGCTCAAATTCATAAGCAGCTTCAGCCACAGCAAGGGCGGCCGTAACCTGTACATGACAATATAAATTTTCACTAACAATTTAAAGCTTCAGAAATCACCTCGATAATTCTGTTTCAAAACCTAAGTTACCTGTATTAATAAACTCCTTGCCTCATTGATGTTCAGAATTACAAACTTTCCAGATCTTTGCCACCGTGCTCTAAAACAAAGACTACATAGAGCTGTGAGCAAAATTGACAATTACATTAGATAAGCCTCATGCAAATAATATTTACACCGTAAGATATAAATCATATATACATGAGAAGACGACTAAACATTGCAGAAGTTTACCAGGAAAACACAAGCACACATACCAAAGAGAATGGGATTTTAGTCCTTTTTCTATCACAATAATAGAAGCTTACATGAAGTAAAGAAAAGAAACCTGATTCTCTGGAAACAACTCAGGGTGATCATTTTCTGAAACATTTTTTTTTATTTTCAGTCCAAGCTTCCCATGCTTGGATCAAGGCAGCATCATATGAACCTTGACACACCCTCAAACTACAGAAAATCAGATCACAGAAATATGACATATCAAGAGCTTGCAACTGATTACATAATTAGTTATGATGAGAGATCTCAACATAAGTACGTGCTCTTTTGTTTCTATAAATGTTGTGCATACATTCTGGACATTATTCTCATTTCCTCTCAGGTAATTAAGAGTGCGGGAAAGCACAACCTCCTCTAGCAACTCTTCAGATCTCTGAAACATAGTACCCTCATCAGCACATCATCCAAAAGTATTTCAAAAAAAATAAAACATAACATTAGAAGATAATGATGTTTAGTAACTACCTTTTGCACTTCCTCATTCACTAGAAACTTGCCATCTACAGGAACTATTTTGCAGACACAGTTGCCAGCCTTAAAAGCTTTTCCATATGTCCCTTCACCAACTTTTTCAATCTCTTCAGGATCACTGTTTCAAGAAAGTTTATCTTTGATTGATCTACCCTCCAATTATAATGCACAAAATGAAGTTCAAAGTGTCAAGTTGACACCATTACATAAGTAGTATAGGAATGAGTCAATGACAAATACATAAGGAACACACCAATATTTGGAGAATACATCCTTTAAGCTGAAGGGAGATGACTGATCACAAACTTCTAACAGAGCATTCAAAGGATTCAGCTCATCAGAAGTTGATACCAAAGAGAGTTCTTTTACAGCAGGATCAATATCTTCACAACTCTCATTGCCCACACCAGGAACTGATTTGATGGTGGTGCTCCTCTCGTGTACACTTCCGTCGAGCAAACTTAAATCAAAACTGATCTGAGGAGCTAGCGAAAAAAAATATATTTGATTTTTGAGCTTACGATGGCCCTTCATCTGGAGTGAGCTTTTTGGGTTTTCTTCTCCTGTAGACCTTTTCAACTGGGTGTTCTTGATCTTTGGATGTCCAGCCTGCAATGTGATTCGAATTGAGAAATGGAAATTAGGGCAAATGAAAATTGAGAGTGAGATTGGGTGAAGAAAATTTAGGGGATTTGTGAGAGACAAACCTGTATTGGAGTACATTTTTGAGAAGCTGAATTGCAGAAATGATGGGGTTCGTCTTCTGTGTGTCTCGGGATTGGTTACGCTACTAAAACAAAAAGCCCTAATTTGTTCCGAATTGGGTTTTTATAGCAAATGAAACTGCGCGGGAAATTATTGTGCTGTCTTGACTTCAACTATTCTGTTGGGAATGAGATGAGGCTGAAGCAATGAGTAAAATATTGGGTATCGAGGATATATCGACAGTCCAAAATTTGGATATATCGACGGAAATATCGACGAAATATCGATCTACTGAAAATTCTGACGGAAATGACGGAAACTAATAAAAATATATGGAAATTTGTAATGAAACTTTTGGAGGTTGTTATATGATCAATTACATACCTTATGTAAAAAGAAAATATTGATCAAACATCAAAACATATGAATTTGCTATATTACTATATGAATTAGTATGTGTTAAGTGCTGATAACTATTAAAATATAATTTAATAGTTCTATTTTTATTTTTTTGATGGCTAAACTTTAATGGGAGGCTAGACCATCACATTTTTGTACAATATGTTACACATCACACATTATAAAATCAAATATATAAATACTTCAAAACTACATAGAGGACCTATGAGGTTCGAAATTCAGACTATTTTCCTCATCTCTCTGTGCAGAATCATGTGTGTATTGTGAAGAGTACTCATTAAATGATTGCTCTCCCATGTAATTCTGCACGTATTGACTTACATGCCAACCATATGGGTCAGGGGGCGGTCTTTAAAGATTTTGGAGCTCGTAGTATGAACCAGGCATTGCTTGACTTTTTTCATTGCTATCATCATTTGAGGCATTTGTTTGTGATTGTAACGATGAGTTATCACTTGTTGGAAGACCATAAGGCATGATATATGAAGGATAAGACATTGCAAAATTTTGACAACCTTTTAATTTTGTTAAATTAAAAAAGTTACTGAAAATTTCAAAAATTTCGGTAAATATCGGAAAATATCGGAAAATATCGGAAATATCGGGGATATATCGGAAATATCGGAAAGTTTCGGAAAATTTCGGAAAATTTGGAGATATATTCACGGATTTTTCAGGTAAGTTCAAAATATCGAAATATCGGCGAAATATCGCCGATAATATCGATTTTGCATTCCTTGGGCTGAAGCAAACGGCTTCGTGACTTGGGCGGGTCGGGTCGGGTCGGGTCCGGCCAACATTGCAGTCAGCTATCCAACGATTTTTATGCAACAGTGCAAAGTGCAAACTCATCTATTTCACTGTTCATTATTTATTCAATATATTCATCATGTTCAATTTCGTAGTCTCACGAAAGAAAAAGTTTGATCTGGGTAGTTTTTGAGTAGGGTATATAAAGAGTTAGTAATCTCTCATTTTTTTTAGACATTTTAACTAGATCGATGCAACAATTTTTTTTTCTTCTCTAGTTAGGTTGTTTCGTGTTGTTTAATATAATGAAAGTCGATTTTAACTTGTACGAAAGACATACATAAATTGATTAAACTAATATTTTTCGAGTGTCTTTATTCGAAACCACTAGAAAATTTGAAATCGATCTCTAATCATGAGTTGATTAGCAATATTAAACCAATAGTGTACACTCCAATTAAGTCTCCAATCATCACTACTTCACTAGTAACATCAACACCTCTCTTTCCTCTCTCTCAGAATTCTGGCCAACTGGTAAAAGCCAAGATCAATTACTTCTCAAAATCACACTTGCTTTATATTGTGTCACAGTACTCTCTATGTCAAATTGTCAATCAAGCTCTAACTAATTAATAAATATAAAACCCATCTTAATCATAATCGGAATCATTTGGGAGTTGACAATTAGAAACAACACAACCACCAAATAATCATGTAATTTGTACCGGCGGATCGCTTCTGGATAATTAACAAGCATATCAATAATTAAGTGTCCATGTCATATCATATGTATAGATGCTAGCGATGATGCTAAAATAGTGTCACTTTGTATTTGACTTCGAGAATCCAAGTTCTTATAATTAACAAGCTAGTTTACAAGGCGTCTGATGCCAGCTAATTAATATACATCAGCAATTAATTCTAATTTGCGACGCATACCGCCTAATTATTCTGAATACTTTGACAGTTGATGATCGATTATATATTTGAAGCCACAACTCTTCTTCTTTTTCTGAAAGGGAAGCCACAACTTTAGGAATTATGTATATGAGCACACCATATATCTATCAAATCAATTCTGTTAGATTTTAATTATCAAAGATAATGAATTTCGCAGACTAGCCAGCAACCTATACATACTGGCGGCGCATGGCATGCATGAAAATTTGATTAATTATATTTAGATTAAGACAAAATTCAGTTTACTTCCCTTAACTTGTCAAACATCATGTTAGTCCATTTTTTTTCAAAGTTGAATGTTTTACTTTTAATCTTTCTAACTCACATCAATCTTATCACTTTGTTAGTTTTTCATCTAATTTGACTGTTAAGTGATGATATGGACATTGTCATGTCACTAAGTGTGTCCAATTACCAAACATAAATTCTTATTTTAATATTTTATTACTGTTTAAAGAGATTAATTCTCCATAATTATCGGTGTGTATCTTGTCCTACTTAGATACAGATATTAATTAGATAGATACAAAGAATCTCTGTTATATTATGACAGTTATTGTAACAGATTGTATCAGCCTATATTTAAGGCATTTTATCAATGAAAGAGTGATAGTTTTACAGTCTACATACTTTTCTCCTGCAACACGTTATCAACACGCTCTCTGGGTTGATAGTCATCACCACCAAAGAAATAAAGAAAACCCTAACCCCTAAAATACAAACTCCACCGCCGGCAACCCCTCCTTCACTACCAATTACCACCAATCTTCCCGGAATCCCTGACTTTCTGGCCTAACTCGAGCTTATACAGAACAACCAACTTTGACAAAGGATTACGAGCAGCTCCAAACTAACCATAGGACGATCTTCATATGCACGGAAAACCCCAGATATCTAGTTTCCATAACATCTAAAAAATCTCAATTCGGATGTGTCTAGTGAAAGTTATGAATCATTGAGTTCACAAAGGTCAGTCTGCTCAAAAAGAAGAAAAGAAGAAGGCATCCTCCATCTGTTGGAAGTTTGGTTGATGTTTTTTCTCTCTTCAAACTTCTTTTACAACAAAGTTTTCATACCGAGCATAACACCCTCAAGGTCAATTTTCTAAACCCGGAATCTATAGATTTAGGATCAATCTTACTTACCGCAAAACCCTAGATCTATATTGATGATAATTGCGATATGAGTTGTTTATATTGCATGTTTGCCCTAGTTCCTATGGACCTATATCCATAGAGTATAAGTGATGGTGCTGGGGGAATCATGGTTTAGAAAATAAAAGAAATGAAATGAAAATCGATACTATGTGACGGTTTTATCACGGTTGCGGCGTGTGGTTTTGAACCACCGTTTATAAATCGATTTTTGTGACCATATATCATGGATCACGTTCTTATTCCTTACACTTAATATTAGTGATCGTACTTTTTCGATCGTTAAACTAATTATATTTCGTGTCTCGCTTGTGGATGACATCATTTGAGCCGGAATGGCCTGAATTTGATATCATTGATCCTCAAGGAGCAGAATATTATTGTTGGGTGTCAGACGTTGAGAACGCGCTTCGTAGTATGAATTTGACAGATATAATCCAACCACCACTACCACCACCTGGTACTGAGCCACTAACTCTAGCTCGTAAAGATCAAGTTCTTATATTTTTTAGGCGGGATATACATCTAGTTCTAAATAAAAGTATTTGCTAAAGAATGACCCCACGATTTTGTGGGTGACTTTACAAAACATGTTCAATAATGTGTATAATTCACAACTTCATGAACTGAGAGAAGGATGTGATTTCATCCGATGATTGGATTATCCAAATATTTATGCTTGTAATCAAGCTATGTTACCGTTTCAATCTGAGTTGAGTGTATGTGGCATGATCAAGACTGATCAAGCTATGATCGAGAAGTTTTTAAGCACATTTCCTACCTCCATGAATATCCTTGCGCACAAATACCGCATAGATTATGTGCAAGGAAGACTCAGATCATTCCGTCATCTCACAATTATGCTGACTAAAAATGAGTTAATTCACGAGATTTTTCTCACCAATAATGCTCGGTCAATCATTACTAAAAAATATCCATGAGTCGTACAATACTGATGGGAAGGTATGTAAGGATAGGAGGAACGATCATTCTGAGCCTTACAATAATCATGGTGGACATGGAGGACATGGCAATGGTCATGGTAGAGGAAAACATAGTCGGAATTTGGATTGGACTCGTTATGACAACATTCACTACAACTCCAATAAGAATCATTCCAATTCTAGTTCTAGGACTAGTGAAATTTTTTAACATTCTACTTCTACTTTGTACTTGTCATCTTGCTATAGGTGTGGTTTTACTAAGCATATGCACAAGTAATAACATGTCCACAAGAAGTGCAAGAAATTTCTGGCACATAAGACTTAACTTCATTGAAGTTCTTGAGATAGAAGATTGGGATGAAGCAAATCTGATAATAGAGGACAATACAAAAGCAAGTCTGGAGACTGCAGTTTTGGAGTAGTCTATGTATTAGGCTCATGTCTTTGCTATGTAATTAAGTTTTATTTTTCCTTTTGAATTGATTTTAGTAATGTTTTATTACTTTATTTTTAGTCGATATGGAATAAGACATCTATGATATAACTTTTACTTGTTGGCGAGCAATGAATATTTCTCTATTTTTCGGTATATGAAAGTGTTGAGAATGTTCTATTTTCATAAAATTCTTATATATGGTTTGATGTTTAAAAATTATATATGGCATAATAAAACAATGATACAGTAAAGACGAGACACAAAAAAGGCAGTTTTTGATCTCAGCACATTTTTCGATCCGTCAAGATTTTCCTCGACCCGTTGAATGTTCCACTCTAGGTGATTTTTCAAATTTTTCGACCCGTCGAATGTTTTCTTCTGCCTCAGACTCTGTCCAATTTTGACCCGTCAAAAATTTAGCTCAACCTGTCGAATGTTTGCTTCTGTCTCGAACTATGTCCAATTTCGACCCGCCAAAAATTGATCTCAACCCGTCGAAACTAGATATTGAAAATCAATATCGGTTTTAAGTTTTCTTCAACCCGTCGAAAATATCATTTGACCCATCGAAAATCAGTATCGGAAAATCAACATCCTATTTTGGGTTTTCTTCGATCCGTTGAGGATTTTCTTCGACCCGTCAAAGATGTTACCCTGATGTGATATTTTTAGATGTGTTTATACATTAGTTTTATTGGAAAATATTGAATTTTTTTTTACCAACCTAGATTTCAGCACCAGATGTTGTTTATACATCGGTTTATGTCATGCCATGAAACTTAAAATACAACGGTCTTTTCGATCGGTTAGATGTTGTTATACATCGGTTGTATTTAGGTATTATCATACCATATCATCACTCAACATGGGTTACACCCATTGAAATCTTTAAGTATTCACTTAAAGTGTTCGCCATGTCTTTGACTCAAAGACGGTTTGATTGACATCATTTTGTTGATATATGATGGCGAGATATAGTGTTACTATTCAAACTTTTCTCAAATTTGAACACATTTGTGCCAACGTTTCTCACTTAGACATAACATTATGAGAATGGAAGAGAGTTTTGTGTCTAATCTCTGAAGAATGCTATCAATAGCACAATCTGAAAAAGTTTATGAGGATTTGTAATGGTTAATATCTTACTACGGTTTGGATCATTGTATCCAATGCAGTCACTTATATTACTATGCGTGACTTAGCCTCATATAAACTTTTGCACTTTGATGATCAACCTATTGAGAAATTCGCATGGTCATCTGTTCTTAAGAGCAAAGAAGCACGTGGGAATATTTAAAATCATCGGTTTAGATGGGGGAACTAAGATTACTCCACTCGGCTCAGGCTCAGTCTCCAAGACGCGTGCAGCACCATCTCGGCAACATATCGCTGAGGCGTTCTGCATTATCCCACAAGATTCATATGTTATAATCTTTGATGCACATTGCTCATTTTGCAAAGTTTGTTAATATCTGTAATGTTGTTTACATGCATGACAATCTTTTGTTAAAGACACATCTTTCTTTCTCTATAGATTCTAAGAATCTATTTGCGGATAAATCAAACCGATATGCGAACTATTTATATATGGTTCTGATTGCTGCATCGATGCATCGGTTACACATCTTTGCCAACTACATGCTATGCTGCATTTCAAAACTCCTAGCACATATTATTACGCTGCGGGCTCACCACCTGAACAATTCAATCCGATCATTTGGATTGGTTTTATAAAGGAGAGTTTTACATTGAAATATTTTGTTGATTATTGCATATTAATTGGAATTGTTGTTGAATATCCCGGTTCCCCATGTTATATTTCATAGAATGGTTTAAGAAGAGGCACAAATCAAACGATTAAAACTTGTGGCTAGATCTATGGTAATGTATATTAATTTATCGGTATCTGCTTGGGGATATGAAATGTTATATGCAGTTATACTTATTCGCTTATACCCATAAACAGTCAATCACTCAGTGCGTACCAGTTGGTAACTAGATATGAGCATGATATCTCACATATACGCATCTATGGTTGCACAGTACATATGCCTATATATTACGCTTCCACTACATATAAAAATGGGTCATCCAAGCCGATTAAGCATTTATGTTGGTTATGATTCTCCAACATTTGTCCGCTATTGAGAACCTTTGACAAGAGATCTCTTTATTACCAGTTTTGTAGATATTCATTGTGATGAGACATACTTCTCACCGTTAGGGGGAGATAGGAATGGTTTCATTCTGAATTAACGTTGGAAATTGACGTGGTATATCCCCACTATGTCTCATCATGATCCCCGCACATCTGAGTTTGAGATTGAAGTGCAATATATTATTCATCTTCAGAAAGTAACAGACTTTATGCCTACCTTCTTTATTGATATCATGAGAGTGACAAGATTGTTTATACATGTTACAAATCCTGCAAGGTTGAAAGTCTCTGATATTGGGCAAGTTAAACAGAACACCTGGGTAAGGTAGTGTTTTCTCCTGCCCACAGTGGGGGTGTAGCATTGGTCAAAATTCACTGATGAATTACCGGTGAAAAGGCAAACCATCAAGGCATAACCATTCATCATCAAAACATGAGATTGTTTCTAAATGAAATTATGTCTAAAGTCGACATTGACAAATACTGGGGGACGCCTCAGAGTCAATGACGATGTCAGTAAACAAAGAAATCTCACAAAGTAAAACAAATGCTAGCGTTATTATGGATAGTTCTTCCATGTTCGTTGATGATGTGCTTACCTATTTCATCACTTAGGGATTGACGACGATGAAGTGGAACATTGCTCTGTTGTGGATTGTCAACAGTTAATGTAGAGCAAATTGATCGATATGGAAAGTTATAATCTAGGCTGAATTAGACTCTCTTACAGTTGGCAAGTTTTTGGTATGGTAGTGATATAACCATCGAATGGTATGCCGATTAGACACAAATGAGTCTATATTTGGAAGCAAAATGAGAAGAACTTGTGGCACAAAGATTCTCTCAATGCCCTAGTATTGATTATGAGGAGATGTATTCTGTGGTCATAGACATCATTGCTTTCTGATACCTTATCAGTTTGGTAGTGTCAAAAATACTGAGTATGCAGCTTATAGATGTGGTTACAGTATACCTCTATAGGGATCTTAATTCAGAGATACACATGACAGTGCCTAATAGAATAGTTCTACCCAAATCAAGTAACTCTAAACCACGGAGTGCTCTTGTGATTAAAATGAGACTTTCACTATATGGATTGAAATAATCCAGTAGGATGTGGTATACATGTCTTAGTGACTACTTGATTGGGAAGGAATACAAGAATGATGACTTATGCCCTTGCGTGTTCATTAAAAGAACAAGTTCAGGTTTTGTTATAGTAGCAATGTATGTTGATGATATGAACATCATCAGAACTCTTAATGAGATCAATGAGACGGTTAGCTACTTGAAATTTATATTTGAGATGATAGACCTTGGTAGGATTCGATTAAGTCTTGGTTTAGAGACGGTATATAGAGTTGGTTGAATTCTTATTCGCCAGTTTGCTTATGTCTAATCAGGCAATAAACAAAGCATACCCTATTAGTACACCAATGATTGTTTGCAATCTAGAAACCAAAAGGATCCATTTCTTCTGAAAAGACGATGATGAGGAACTTTTGGAGCTGAGATTCTATATCTTAGTGTAATTATAGCTTTGTTGAATTTAGCTCAATACATACATTCAGGCATTGCCTTCTTAGTATGCTCTTACGCAAAGTTATTGGAATGGAGTAAAATAAATCTTCAGGTACTTGAAGTGATCCATTGACTTGAGCCTATTCTTACCTTATAAAGAATACAGACAGAAACATGAAAATCCTGGTCAAGGGATAGTTGAATCGCAACATTCAAGTTCTGAGCATTTCGACCCGTCGAGCATATCTCTCAACCCATCGAATGCAATGAACTGTGATAATCCAAAGGTTCCTTCGACCCATCGAGAAATGGCTTCGACCCGTCGAAGCTGTGTCCTGGATCGGACAGAACCATCTGTTCGACCCGTCGAGTGAGAATTTTGACCCGTTGAATTCCTCTCCTGCTGCGAGTGGTTTTACTGCAATCCCCTTATACTGAAACACTGGTTGATGTGTTGGTCTTTTCTTGATGTTTGACATCTCTCTAACCCATATAAAGGATGTTCCCATACGGGTTATTCATCGTGGAAAACATGATAATTTCTTGGAGAACAACAAAGTAAACCCTTGTTGCTACTTCCTCGAACTATTCTAAAGATTAAAGCTTCCTAATAAGCTGTTGATGGGTGTGTCTGATTTACGATAATAATACACCACATTTGAGGGTCTAGTGGATTATTATCTATTATGGCTGCACCAACTCTCCTTTTTGAGGATAATGCGATTTATATTGAACATATGAAGTTGGTTTACATTAAGGGTGTCATACTTAACTCTTTTCGCCAAAGTACTCTTACAATCAGCAATAGCAGCGGTTATTGATTATCCATGTAAACTTGTTTAGTTCGGTTGATAATGTTGCGGACTTGTTTACCAAGTCATTACCTGAATCTACATTTGTGAAACATTTGAGACGTGTTGATATGCGCAGGTTATCTGAACTCCATGACTGAGTTTGCAATCAGGGGTAGTTATATTTATGTAGACATCAGGGGGAGTCTACGTCACATGTAGTAGCTTTTGTAGTTTATGCGTTGTACTATTTTCCCTTAGACCAAACTTTTGTTTTATTCATGAGATTTTTGTTTGCTTGACGAGGTTTTTAGTGAGGCAACATCTTATGCATCATTCTTCTGGCCATCGACACAAGATGGAGTGTTTAAGGAGATTAATTCTCTATAATTCCCGGTGTGTCTTGTCCTACTTAGATACGGCTATTAATTAGATAGATACAGAGAATCTCTGTTATATTAGGACATGTATTGTAACAGATTGTATCAGCCTATATTTAAGGCATTATATCAATGAAAGAGTGACAGTTTTATAGTCTACATACTTTTCTCCTGCAACAATTATTATTTTAAATTTATTTGATTTTATTTCTAATCTTTAATTTTCATTTAGATTGTCTCATTTTTATTTTTGTCTTTCATCTTTATTTTTTCATTTTGATCTCTCATAAAAAAATTAAAAATATAAAAGAATAATAAATAATTTTCAAAAAAGATGAGATTGCAACTACGAGCACTACCAGAAATGGAGACATTACCGGCGACCTGCCGTCGCCGGCCTTGTCTTTTTTTTTCGCCGGAATTGACATTACCGGCGACAAGTCGCCGGCAATGACGTCGCCGGAGATTCCACGTCGGTGTTGACATTGCCGGCGACGGGAAATGCCGTCGCCGGCAATGGCGGCGCCGCCGTGGCCGGAATGTGAGACATTGCCGGCGACTCAAGTCCATGTCGCCGGCAATGTGGGGAAAAAATTTGAAAAAAAAACGCGGTTCTGGATTGGGCCCAATTCCATAACCAGCATTGAAAGACATAAACCGTACAATCATACAAGTTCAACATTACACATAGCAACGACAGTCATACAAGTTCAACATAAATGTCCAACGTACAGTACAAATAGCATAGACGATACAAAAATTAACTACAACTACAGGTCAGGTCCAGGAACTTGCGGGTCATCAGGGTTGAAGTAATCCATGTACTCATTTGAATTCCGGTGGCTACCTTGGTCTTGCTCTGGCGATGACTGGTGCGGTGGTAATGGTGGATAGCTAGGGATATGAGGGACCGGGGGAGGTGTGGGGAACGGTTGTCCGGTAGTCTGAGCCTTGTACATCGTCCGCATCCATGTGTACATCTGAGCCTGCACCTGTGTCTGCTGCATTTGGTACTCGGCCATCTGCCTCTTTTGTTCCTCCAACTCCCTTTGTGTCCTATGAAGCTCTGCCGCGAGGTTACGACTAGAAGTTGAACTTCTTGACCCGGTAGAGTATTCTGAAGTGTTCTTCAATAGTCCTTCGCCCGCCGTGCCCATTCCCCTACAGTTGTAGATATTCTTTCCAGTCCCGCACACTTTTGCCATGATCTGAGCCGCTATCGGGGGATCAAGCGGATCGATCTGAGAGGCATACTGGGTGACTTCTTCCTCGGAGCAGTCAGGATGGTTAGTCCGAGCTATACTCATGGTCACTTCTGCGGTCGCCTCCTCCACTCTCGTCTAATTGAAAAGCGAAAATGAACAACGTATTAGCTAACAAAATCTATTAATATCGAAAAATAGTTTTATTAACACATGGAGAGGCGAAAGACTTACCACTTCTTCAGAGCACTGCGGGTAGAACTTCTGATGAATATACACCAACGGGTTCACCTCTTGTTGTTGTTGCGCCTTAGTCGACCAACCCATGTAGTTGAGTGAATCTGCATGATGGGCCCTGGTGTTTTTCAATCTATTCGCCCGGTTCGTCTTCGAAATCGCCTTGTTTGATAAACATATGAAAAAAAATTAGTAACTAACTATTTCAATCTGATACGATACATTAGGCTTGTAAGATATATTAAGGATGCATACCCGAGCTTTGGGGTGCTCGAAGTGGGCTATCAGCCACAGCCACTCGTACTCCCTAAACTGGAATTCGCTAGGGGTAGAACCTCGGCCTAGCTCCTTGTATACAGTGTAATGGGAAGAAAGCTCGTTCTTCCACTCTTTATACCTATATTAAAACAAGGAAAAAAAGTTAGAGATATTAAAACACTTGATAAACAAAAATCTAACTCGATATATATTCAAATAAGTCGAAGCACATCACCTCATATGTAGTTGACGCTCTACCCACGTGTGAATAAGAACTTCATCCACGTCAAACCACACCTGCAATATGAATATATAAAAGGTAAAATTATATATTTATTCGGACTTAATTAATAAATGTAAAATTTACGTAATGAAAATACGATTTTACTCACACTGAGTGCATTATACACTTGCATCTTCACGTAGATAGGCACAGATTCCCAATCTGGCCAAAGCATTGGGACCTTGTCCCGCACGATCGCACCGGCCATGCTGACATATTTGCGCGTGGTGTCGAATGCCTCGATCACCTCGCCATCCTCATTGGCCCTTATGGGCGTTTTCCTTCCGCCGGTGGCCTTCTCAAGTCTCTTCCCGGTGCAGGTGCCTCTAGCCCATTTCCGTTTTCTAGTCCCATTAACGAAATTGCCTAATAATACAATGTCAAAAAATTGATATCATTAATTGAACCTATCGCAAGTCTTAAGTAATAATTAAGTAATCAATCTGATGTTAAATAAAATTTACCTGCATCGTCCGTTTGTTGGTTGGTGCACCTCACACTCCAAAGATACACGGGGTCGAACGGGAGGAAATGATACGCTTCCTCCACGGTCAGGAACTCCGGCCGTCCTTCAACATAAATAGGCATCCCCCTATCATCGAATTCAGGGATCACAGGAATCTCGTCGGGTAGGAAGAGACCGGACGGCGGAGATAGACGAGGCCTGGACGATGAGGCGCCAGCACCACCATGTGTCTCAGATGATTCCAGTGAAACGGGAGTAGGCACCGGGCGAATATGGGGCATTCGGATTGAGGGAGTTTCTGATGCCCCCGTTGACTGTCGCTCGTCTGAGGCTCTGCCACCAGAGGGACGTCTGCTGATTGAGCATCTGGAGACTGAGGCTCGAGCCTCGACTTCCGGTTGCACGGCTCTTGATCGTGCAGCTTCCTCCTCAGCTCGCGCCTCTAGCAAGGCTCTCGTGCGAGCACTCATCATTGGCCCACTGGGCGTGTTGCTAACTGCGGGCGAGGAGGAAGCTTGACTACTGTTCCCTCCACTATTTCGGGAACCTCTCCGAAGCCAATTAGCCGCAAAACCTCCTGGCATGGACACCGTAATAGTCATGGATTCGGTTCTATAACAAATCGGAACCAGAACCGTTTGGAACCGGAACCGTTTGAACCTGGAACCATTATATTACAAACGGTTCCGGTTACAAACAGTTCCGGTTCAGAACCGACTGGGGTTCTATAACAGTTTGGAACCGGAACGGTGTGGAATCGGAACCGTTTGAAACCGGTTCCAGTTACAAACAGTTCCGGTTCCGATTTGTTATAGAACCCCAGTTTGGAACCGGAACGGTGTGGAATCGGAACCGTTTGAAACCGGTTCCAGTTACAAACAGTTCCGGTTCCAAACTGTTCGGGTTCCGATTTGTTAGAACCCCAGTTTGGAACCGGAACGGTTTGGAATCGGAACTGTTTGTAACTGGAACCGTTATTTTACAAACGGTTCCGGTTACAAACAGTTCCGGTTTCAAACCGTTCCGGTTCCACACCGTTCCGGTTCCAAACTGTTCCGATTCCGATTTTTCACCTTAATTTATACGTTAAATTAACAACTATATCACCTAACTTAACATATATACATACATCATTTCCGGCTTTAAACTTTTCACATATATATACATCAAATATACAGTTTGTATACATCGATCATTCATCTTAATTTCACCTTAATTCACACACACATATATATATATACATCACATATTAATCCAATTCACCCTAGCTAATTAATTTTCCACATTTTTCAAACATACGTATATATATACATTCCATATATATTAATTAATTTTTCACATATATACATCACATATATTGCTCCTTCACCCCACAATTATCCACATTTTTTTCCCACAATTTTCAAACATACCTTAATTACAGTTTACAAATATTTTCCACATGCATATATATATATACATCCCACAATTATCAAAAATTAATTAATCAAAATACACAAAAAAAATGTGGAATGAGAGAGAGAGAGAGGGAGAGAGAGAGGGAGAGAGAGAGGGAGAGAGAGTGAGCTCAAACCTGGCATGGTGGAGCTCGACCCAACTGTGTCGGCGACGGAGGTGAGGGGAGGAGGAAGAGGAGGAGGGGAGGAGGAGAGAGGGGAGGAGAGAGGGGAGGAGAGGAAGAGAGGGGAGAGGGAATAGAGAAGAGAGGATTGAGGAGAGGGAGGAGAGGTGAGAATTTCGTCCTAAGAGAGGGAAGAGGGAAGAGAGATTCGAATGAAGGCCGAAGAGAAATGGGGAGGAGGAGAGCTCGAGCTGCCTATACCGCCACCATTGCCGGCGAGTTAGGTCAACGTCGTTGGTAATGACATTACCAACGACGTACGTCGTGGGTAATGTCATTACCAACAACTTGACTCGTTGGTAATGACATTACCAACGAGTTGATAAGCAACTCGTTGGTAATGACATTACCCACGAGTTGCTAACTCGTTGGTAATGTCATTACCAACGAGTTGCTTATCAACTCGTTGGTAATGTCATTATTTGTCGACTATTATCCGATTGACCAATTTCCGACCAATTTCCGACTACATAATTTCCGACAACATTTAGTCGACCATATATAACTACAATTTCCGACTACGTACGATTTCCGACTACGTACAATTTCTGAATACTTTTTCCGACTACAATTTCCGACTAGGATTTCCGACTACAATTTCCGACTACGATTTCCAACACGATTTCCGACTACGTACAATTTCCGAGTACATTTTTCGACTACAATTTCCGACTAGGATTTCCGACTACAATTTCCGACTACGATTTCCGAGTACTTTTTCCGACTACATACAATTTCCGAGTACATTTTCCGACTACATTTTACTACGTATATTTTCCGAGTACATTTTCCGACTACAATTTCCGACTATTTCCAACGTACTAAGGATGATAATCGTAATCATCTTCATCACTTGAGTCTGACTCGGTTTCATAGGTAACCTCTGGCAATATGTGCCGCTCCTCGTCATCTGAATCAGCGTCAACTTCATATGGATTAACATCGAGAAGTTCTGCTCCAGTAATTCGAACCCCACTCCCAGATCTCACATTATTAAGGCGAATCGTAGATGATTCCGGAATGTCAAAAGCGTTCGGCTCTTGGTATGCAGTAACTTCTTCATCATCTACGGTATCACCAAGTGTGGCAGCACTGTATATGTTTCTATGAGCAACATGGTTAACCACCTTCCACGGGACTTTGTTAAGAAGATCGTCCAGGTAAAACATTTGTTTTACTGATGAGGCAAGAACGAAAGGGTCATCTTCATACCAGGTAGTAGCAGTATTCACCGAAAATGTTCCGTACTGATCGGTCCTTGTGTTCTCCGGGCTAGTATCAAACCATCTACACTTGAACAAGTGCACTTTCATGCGGTTCCCATAAATTAGTTCAACAACTGAATGAAGGACACCGTAATAGTCAACGCCATCCTGCCCACCATGGACCATCACCCCACAATTCTGTGTTTTCAGTCGGTCGTCTCGATTTTCACATATAAATTTCACGCCATTGACCTGACACATCGAGTAAACTTTTGAAGCTATCGGTTTCATCGCCAGGACCCTCAATTCGTTTGACCACTCTAGGCAACCATCATCTGCTACATGGTTCATCTGAAAACGTCCATATATTAATACGTACAGAAGAAATTATGTCATCTTGAAACCACAAAACCACGTACATACATACATGCTATATAAGGATATATATGAAAATAGACATATACACATATACTTACCCATTGACCAAAGTAGTTTGCAAACGTCTTGTTGTGGTAATCAACATTTCCGGCAATAGCAGGGCAGTGAAGATGATAGTTTTTCCAATATTGTACTTCTTCACAGTTAATCAGTACCGACCAGTGGGCAATGGCTACCTCATTTCCATCCAACTTGTACGACTTTGGCAAGCTTCCCTGTACTACCACGTCACTGGAGATGATAGAAAGGTTGAATTGGGGTTCATCTATCGGCATCTGTTGTTGGGGGTCCTCTACATTTTCCAAGTACACTTTGGTGTACGTTACACACTCATGCGCAAGATATGCTTCAGCGATACACCCTTCAGGTGCATATTTATTCTTCACATAGTCCTTGTAGGCTCCCAATTGTCTACAAGTTAACAAGTGCATGTTAACTTACTTATAAAATAAGAATTTACATATAAAAACATAAGCAAACCAAATTTATGAATCATTTGTACCTTTCCATGGGATACATCCAAGTGTAGTGTACGGGACCGGTAAGCAACAATTGTTCGGGAAGATGGATCATCAGGTGAGGCATTATGTCGAAAAAATTTGGGGGAAATATCCTCTCAAGCTTGCACATGATAAAAATGATGTCATCTTGCATCTCCCTGAGGTCTGCTTTTTTAACTTCCCTGGTGCATAACTTCTGAAAGAATCTTGACAAGGCCACCAACGGCTCCACCACCTCTTTGGGCATGTACCCTCGAATGAAAATAGGGAAAAGGCATTCAAGCAGTACATGGCAGTCATGACTCTTTAATCCGTATATCTTATTGTCCCGGAAGTTAACACACCTGCTTATATTTCCTGCATAGCCATAAGGATACCTGCATATATATAGATAAAGCCATATATATGCAACAATTATATTTCTCGCATATAACCATATATACTCTGGTAAAAATTTAAGGCCAAATTCCTACATAGCCATAAGAATATATACCTGACATTACTCAGCCACCGAAAAATTTCATGTTTATGCTTCGGCTTTACGGTGTACGGAGCTTGCGGCATTTTTCTCTTACCATCTCTTAACCACAAATGTTTCCGCAGACCCATTGCTTTCAGATCAATGCGTGCCTTAGGGATGTCTTTTGTTTTCCCCTCCAAGTTAAGAACTGTGCCCACCACACTTTCACACACATTCTTCTCTATGTGCATGACATCTAGGTAATGTCTGATAGGCAACCTGGGCCAGTAGGGGAGTTCCCAGAATATGCTTTTGTGTGTCCAAAACTTATACCTTTCGGGCTTGTCTGGAATTGACGCCACTATGTCAGGATGATTGCTCAGCTGGCCAAAATCATATTCATTCAACACTTCCAAAATTTCTTCCCCTGTCCATCGCCTGGGTGCCACACATGTTTCCACAGTCCCATCAAACGCGTCTGGATCCTGCCTAAATGGGTGATCATATGGAAGCCAACAACGGTGACGCATCTGAACAATTTTACTGCAATGAGGACTGCAACAATCAACCGTCATGCACTCTGAACAAGCCCTGTAACCCCTGGTAACGTTGCCCGACAATATACCGCGAGCAGGAAAATCACTGATGGTGCCAACAAGCATGGCATGCATCTGGAACATCTCCTTTTTGAACCTATCGTAAGTGGGGTGGCCACACTCACTCAGGTACTTAAGCTCCTCAATCAAAGGCCTCAAATACACATCGAGACACTTTCCTGGATAACCCGGGCCCGGAATTAACAGAGTGAGCATATTGTATTCCTTCTTCATGCACATCCATGGTGGAAGGTTGTACGGTACCAAAATAACTGGCCATATACTGTATTGAAGACTCATGTTGCCAAAAGGGTTGAATCCGTCAGATGAGAGCCCTAGCCAAACATTTCGGACCTCTGCTGCAAAATGATCAAACTCCCTGACCATGTGCTTCCAAGCCTCTCCGTCGGAAGGGTGTATAAGGGTGTCATCGTCAGGCAAGTTCCTCTCAGCCCACCATCTCATTGCCTCGGCCGTGAAAGCACACATGAACAACCGCTCCAGCCTATCAATAAGCGGGAAATATCGAAGTATCTTCACAGCTTTCTTGTTGCCTGCAGGAGTCAACTTATACCTTTCTGTAAAACATACCGGGCAGACTTCAAGGTCTTCGAGATCTTTTCCCCAGAAGAGAATACAATCATATCTGCATGCATGGATTTTGATGTAGGAAAGCCCAAGATCTTTCAGGATATGTCGCACCTTATGATGAGTGGTAGGAAGACGATGACCGGGTGGCAGTAGCGAAGCAGTCCACTTCAACCAAGAATCAACAGCTTTGACAGACATTTTGTTCTCCATTTTGAGCTGCATCACTCCCATCACACTTTCAAGAACAGTCTTACTACAACCGTCGTACAACGGAGTCTGTTGCAATGCAATCAGGTTGTTGTACTTGTCCATACCGCTTGTGTTGACATGAGCTCCAGGTAATGGTTCGACTGGCTCGATATGGGGGAAACCCTCAACGACGGGAGGGACATTTGGTGCTTCATCAGCAAATACACCGCTCTCATGAGGAAACATATCATTTATTAACATCGATGTTGGATCATAGGATGAACTGCCCCTCTCAGCAAAATCTCCATAATCATAGCGTGGACTGGCCCTCTCACCAAATTGTCCATTATCATGCGGACCCGCTACTGATGTTTCGCCGTGATAAATCCAACAAGTGTACTTATCCCAAAACCCGTATTTACTCAGGTGCCTCTAGACTTTATCAATGGGAAATCGAAATCGATCGCTGAAACACTTACATTCTTTACACGGGCAATAATGAAGTGTAGTGTCTCCACAATTAGCCTTCACAAAATCCACAAAACTCCTAATTCCCTCGTGATATCTGACATCCCATCTTTCGAGGCTCATCCAACTCTTGTCCATCCTGAAAATTCTAACATTTTTACGTATTAATTATATATATACACACATTCACTACTAATAATCGACGCGATATCTCAATTCAACTCTAATTAAATCAACACATGCATGCATATATATATATATATATCGATCTAATCTCTGAATTCGATTCAGTACTCGATGATGGTATTCTCCTTTTTTCAATTCAAAACGTATTTGACTGGGTAGGAGGCTCTATTAAGCCTGCCTCCGATAACAATACGATAATATCAGTCGTTGATTCAGACACAAGATTAACTACAAGCTGTTTTCTCGTTTCGGTGACATAAACAACATTTCATATATATCTCACGAATTGGATTTGATCAACACACACACATATATATATACATACAGATATACGTATATATACACCTACCTATATATATAGCTTCCCGAGTGATCGAGTTTTCGACGCGCGCCTTAATTTTGACAATATACCGAATGATCGATTTCAGAGCGTACGTTTTCCTTCTTTCGATTTCTCTGAATTTTTTTCGATCAAAATGATTGAATGATCGAGCTGCCGCATCCGGCATCTAATATAAGACACATTGCCGGCGACGGAGTAAGTCGCCGGAAATGAAGACATTACCGGCGACTTTACGCCGGAATCTCGCCGGTAATGTACCAAAACATTACCGGCGACTCCAACCGTCGCCGGCAATGTCTAGCCACACATTTCCGGCGAAATTCCGACCAGAAAATCGCCGGAAATGTTCGGCTTGACATTGCCGGCGACGGTTGGAGTCGCCGGTAATGTTTTGGAACATTACCGGCGAGATTCCGGCGACATTACCGGCGACGGAGTAAGTCGCCGGCCTTGTTGGCCAGAATCTCGCCGGTAATGTTTCATTTTCTTGTAGTGGAGAGAGGAAAAAAACAAAAGAAAGTAATTATTTCTAATTTTAACATTTTAAAAAAATTAAAAATAATTGTGGTCTTGTCTTTTTCTTGCTCGCAACCCTGTAACTAATTGCAATCTCGTTTTGTTTATATTTTTTATTATTCCTTTATATATATTTTTCTTCTTTGTATGAGCTAGAGATCAAAATGAAAAAATAAAGATAAAAGACAAAATTAAAAATGAGAAGTTCAAAATAAAAATTAATGATTAGAAGTGAAATAAAAGTAATTCAGAATAAAATAAAATATGAATTTATTTTTTGTAATGAGACTCACTTGTTGACTTGGTAATTGTCATATCATCACTTGACGATCAAATTGGATGGAAGACTAAAGAGGTAAGATTGATGTGAGTTAGAAAGATTAAAGATAAAATATTCAATTTTAAAATAAAATAGACTAATATGATGTCTAACTCAAAATTAAGGAGAGTGAACTGAATTTTATCCTTTAAATTATATCTTTATCAGTGTATCTCAGATTCTTAGTCCACTTCAAACACCTATATATTATAAGTATATAACAGATTATGCATCGATTTTGTGGTGCTTTCAATTTCAACATAATTGAGTGGGTTACAACGATTATATATCTATCGATCAATGAAAACAAATACTCACCTCAATTGCAATAAAAAGACACGAGAACAACTTATATAATATGTACGTACGTATGTGCATTTACGTGAATGTTGAAGATCGATTTGTTTATTAATGTGATAGCTAGCCTAGCCTGTGACGTACGTATATCGTTTGATATATATATATATATAGCTAGAAGTTAAATGAGCTGGCCATCGATCAGCTGGTTGAGAAGAGTGAAGATTTGGAATTCAGATGTTCTTTTGCTATGTGGACTCGAAATTCTTGACGTAGAAATATAGGAATTTGATTCATAAAATTATAACAAATTCTCTAGCCGATCTACATGGAATCAGCCAAGATCGCATGTAATGTCAAATTGGCCGACCAGGTGATATAGGCGAACAGCTTAGGCGAGTCTTGGCAGATTATTTCAAACATTTGTAAGTTATTATTCATTATATATTATCTTGTACGTGTAATATAATTCATAAAGAAAATGATTTGGGATTCCAGAAAGGTCAAAGTTTTATGACTTTAATTTGATATGGAATGCCACATCAACTTATATTTTTCACATCAAATATAATTAGATATTCAGATTTACACAACTTTGTATATTATTTCTCAATTTAGTATTTCATTCAATGTGATTATTTGAGATTGTTTTTTAGAGTTCTAGAAACACTTTTAAAAAATACTTTAAAGTACTTCCAGACCTCCACCAAATCATTTTTTTATTTTTAATTAATTATTTTTAATAATCCAAAAATACTTTTAACCATTCTAAAAGTAATCTTAAACACACCCAATATCAATCTCAGTTTTCTCTGGGAAAAAAATCTCAATCTCAAATTTTACGAGAGATGGCCTTCAATATTTGATTATCACGTCATCTCCCAAGTTGTTTGATTGAAGATATTATGCACATATATTCATATGAGCGAACAGATGAATAAGACTAGTTCAAATCAACTCATCAATTTCCATGGCCGCCATTGTTCTGCTTTTCTTTGAAAAAAAAATGGATTCAAGATATTTCGGTTACTTTAGCGCTTTCATCCGATGAATTCAATTCTAAAATTAGATTTTTTATTGTCAATTGCATCCGTTGTTTTCTTGATGGATAACCCTTCTATACATAATTATAATTATATATATGAGAAGAACATTTGATCACAATTGAATGCAATACAAGGCCGTGTTTGAATTGATGAAAGGGAAGAAAAAGGCTAGGGTTTTTTTGTAGAAAGAAGAGTTGCTTATAATTAGGGTTCTTAGCATATATCAAGATTCCTAATCAATTATTTTATTCAGATAAAATTTAATAATTTTTATAATAACATTTATATCAAATGACTTGGCAAGAATTGTATTATGTGAATTTAGTTTTGATGACATGGCGTGACACGTACTTAAGATTAAGACCTCAAATCTTAGGTCTTCCTTGTGCCCATAACATTGCTTTTAGCTATATATACATGTCAACTTTCACTTTTAATATACGAGATGAGAATGTACGTCGAAACAGGATGTGCCAAAGACACCAGCGGATTCACACTACTACTTACTTAGAACACCTGCACCGGTGAGCACTTGTTGCTGCTCATGCTCTCGAGCGAGTAATTTTTACTTGTGTAGCTACTTTTTCAATGCGGTCAACGTGCTATTTCCGACCGAACCCGTCATTTCTTACCTCTACTCGTGCTATCGGGTACAGGTGCTCTTAATAATAGAAAGTGAACGATTGGAACACAAAGCGTCGGCAGAATATAAAGCGTACTAGCTAGCTAGGTACACCGCGCCGGCCGCAACCCGATCTATGTAGCTACAATAGCTAGCCAGCTCTACTAGTATTGCCCTAGGGGTTATAAGCTTATAGTGCAATGCTAGCAATCCTAGCATACATAAGGATGCTAGCTAGCTATTTACGTAATTACGTACGCCAATGCTATATAGCTAGCTGCTGTGTATAGGTACGACGTTCATCTTCATAGTACGTAATGATTGATGATCATCTTTAACGATAAGCAGGCTAGCTAGTTAATTAGCTGCTAGCTACATAGATCGAGTTTTCAGTTTTGTTTAAGTGGCTTTTTGTCTAGCCAAAAATATGAACAAGTTCCGGCACCGGCCACCGGGCCACGTACTCTTGCTCTTACATGCGTTCTTGATCGATCTCGCACCTAACATATATATACACACACACACATGTATACAAAGATTGTCTAAAATTTATAATCAAACAGTTATCTTCCAAGATAAAATTGTTAGTTTAGTCACTCATGTTTGACAAATGAGACGATATGATTACTCATGTTTGATAAATATCACTTTGGTCATTATGTTTTATTTTGTCATTCAGAATGGTCACTTTGTTCAGTTTAAATGTTAAAAATCACATATGTGACACACATATATTTTACTTAAATTGATATTTTTGTTATTGTCAAGCTAATTAACATACTTATATGTACTTTACAAATAAATAAATATATTTTTTTAGTGTTCAAAATAGACAAAGTGATCAATCTGAATGATAAAGTAAAATATGAGTGACCAATCTGATATTTGTCAAATATAAGTGACCAATCTGTTTTAATTGTCAAATATGAGTAACCAAACTAATAATTTTTCATTCTTCGATTATCTTATACGTACTGATATACGTAAGTATGTACACGGCACAAAGATCGAGTACGTTGATCATGAGATTCAGATCTGGGGGGCATGGTAGCTTTGCAGCCTTTGCTCAGACTAACTCTCGAGCTCTGTGATATTCAATAATGGAGTTACCAACGCCATCAAAGTTATGATTACGTACTTTATCGCCAGTGTTTTATACCTGACTGTATGTAAATTGTATAGACGAAGTCATAATCAAGTAAGGAACCCTATATTTCATTCATCGATCAAAAATGAAAATTCATCGAAGCCAGCAGATCCAAGTCGACTTTCCGAATCCGGCCATGGACCTCATTGGAGACGGATGAGATTGATGAACCTATTACGTATCTGTTACAAAAGAATTTAAAACCCATCCACGTACGTATTGGTTGGTATTTATATTTAGGGCATGCATTGTATAATATATAGTCCTGCAGTTCTGGTGCCATGTGCATGTAATGCTTCATTTCTCCAGAAGAACCCTAATTCTGAACCGGAGAGATCGAACAACTGAAATTTTAAAAGAAATCGATCTGCAGTCTGGTCCCTATGTATTGATATTTATATAGTTAAGACTGTTATCCACCAGGTACTCTTTTGGCCGGCCGGCATCAAAATTTCGCAGCTGACAGCTTATACAGTTATACCCCGATCAGCCCCCAAAATTTCTCTACGTACCATTTCTCATGCAGACTCTTTGACCTGAAAAATAGAATTGCTAGCAGTCGTAATATGTGTATATATATACAGTGGCGGAGCCAGAAAAATATCTCCAGTAATAAAAGAGTCGAGGACAACTGCCGTCTCGTCATTAATTGAAAACTTGTAATATAATCTTTTATTATTGGAGGTAGCATTTTTACTGACTTTAGTTTATTTTTTAAAGCTAAAATATCTCAAAATTTTAGCTTTAAAAAATAAACTAAAGTCAGTAAAAATGCTACCTCCAATAATAAAAGATTATATTACAAGTTTTCAATTAATGACGAGACGGCAGTTGTCCTCGACGCTTTTTCATATTTTGAAAACGCTGCATGATAGAGTCATTGGTAATCCTATTAAATACCTCTTTTTCAATGTAAACAAGCAAGCTATATATCATTCATCCATTGATCTCTCATTCTATTACGAAGTGGATTCTTCACAATGTTCAATGCTGAGAATACCCTTTCCACTGAAGCTGTTGCAACCGGCAGAACTAAAGCCAATGTTAGAAGCTTGTAGACTGATGCATGTGTTATATGCTTTCTTGTCTCCACAATTTTTTTTGCAAGATCCCCAATTCCTTTCAACTGAGAGAATTTATTATTGGATCGCATCTCATTAATGTAAATACCAAGTTTATCTTCAAGTGATAACACTTCTCGGTCAGAAAAATCTCTCGGGTAGAATTTGGCAAGTTGAAGCAATTTTTGCTTGTCAAACCTAGAGAATGAATTATCCGGACTTAAACTTGCAACACAAAGAAGAAGCTCAGAGTTTACCTCATTGAAACGATCATTCAGTTCTGAAAGTTGTCTGTCAATCACAGTATAAAAGATCTCCACCCGATAATGATGAAGGATTGTTACTTTTTCAGCTCTGCGTTGAGATTTCCCTTGAGCAACAAAGTTGTCATTCAAATTGGGAATGTTGATACCATGCTGGCCACAAAAAGAATAAACTTTGCTAAGTAAATTATCCCATTCACAATCTTCATCCCTCATTGCTTGTAGTTGTTCCTTGCACGCCTTAACTAATTCAATAGCATTGACAATATCTTGATCCTTCCTCTGCAATGCCTGTGATAATTCATTCGTAACTCCCAACACTTGTCTCATCAAAAACAGGCAAAATACAAAGTCAAATGATTGCATTTGTGCTAGCACAAGATTACATTCCCCTCTCTGATCAGAGTTCACTCCATCTTCAATAATAATTTCAATCACCTCAATCGTAGAAGCAAACATAGAAATAATACTCAATAAGGTACCATAATGTGAACCCCAACGTGTATCACCAGGACGTTTCAGAGTAGTTTCTTGATTCAACCCTCTTCCACTTAAAAGCTCATCATTATTAAGAGCTTCCATCACTTTCTTCTGTTGTTGTTCTCGAAGAAGATCACGACGTTTACATGATGCTCCAACAAGATTAACCACTCGAGTCACTAAGAAAAAGAAGGAAGCAACTGGAACATGATTTTTAGCTAAAGACACGAGAGCAAGTTGAAGTTGATGTGCAAAACAATGAACATAAAAAGCACATTGATTTTCTTTCAAGATAAGTGCCTTGAGTCCGTTGAACTCACCTTGCATATTACTAGCTCCATCATAACCTTGTCCTCGAAGATTTGTAATGCTCAATCCAATTCTAGAGAACAACTCATCTATTGCAAGTTTCAAGGACCGTGCATCAGTACTTTTAACATGTTGAATGCCCACAAATCTTTCAATCACTTGACCTTTATTGTCAACATAACGAAGAACAACAGCCATATTCTCTTTCACTGAATTATCCCGTGCTTCATCAACCAGAATAGAAAATGGCGCATCACCGATCTCCAATCTTATTGCATTAACTGTTTCAACTGCAATTGCATTTATAATATCTTTTTGTATATCAGGTGATGTCAACTGTAGATTTCTAGGAGCATTTTCAAATGCAACAACCTTCACACTCTCATTATGTTCAGCAAGAAACTCTAATAGTTCAAGAAAGTTCCCTCTATTGCTGGACGATTCAGATTCATCATGACCACGAAAAGCAAGACCCTGCCTCAACAAGAAACGAATACAATCAATTGAAGCATTCAAGAGAATGTAATAGTTGTTCTTAGCAGATTCCACTTGACGACTAATAACTGATTTTAGATGTTGTTTTTGATTCATAAGAGCATGACAATTCTGTAATGCTTTGTTGTAAACGCTATCCACTCCTCCTACATGATCTTGAAGTACTTTTTTAGTTTTCCAGTTAGAGAAACCTTTGCTAGTAAATACATCACCACCTCCTTGGTCACCATGATGTTGCTTAAAGAGATAACAGCATAGACAAAACACAACATCTTTTTCTATGCTATACTCTAACCATTCTGGATGATCATCAAACCAAGAAGTCACAAAACGCCGCTTTGTTCCGCTTATTATGGTTTGAGGAAATTGGTGATTTCGAGGCTGGCAAGGACCCTTGAGCAAATAATGTCGTCGAACTTGCTCACGAATATTCGGATCATATTCCACGATGCGCTTCCGCCTTGCGGGATCTGATGGAAGATTGCCCAATACAGTTTCAAGTTCCTTTTCTTTAAAGATTTCAGAGTCGACATTGATTCTCTTAGAAGAACTAGAAGCCTCTCCCCCTGACCCCGACACTTTCTGAAAATACCTCTTCATAACTGTTTATCATAAAATTTTACGTATCAATTTTACGTATCTATAAAAAAAAGTACATAACTATTTTATCAACTATCAACCGTACAGAATGAGCATATAATTGTGCAACTCTACAGTCTCTACCACCACAAAAACAAGAATCGGAGAACTTTGAGAAAGAAAACAAAAAGAACCAATGAAATAAAAAGAAGAAAAGTTAAGAGAAAATATATAATATAAATTGATAATAGAGTTTAGAGAGAAGTAGAGAACTAACGTGGTTGAAGAATGATGATGATCGATGATTTGATGAAAGAGAGATTGATGAGAGATTGAGAGTCACGACTCACGAGATGGATGAACAGGAATTACAGGATGATGATGAATAATTGGGGTCTGCTGGAGATTTGCCGATTTGGGGTTTGGCCGTTTGGGGATATAGAGTAATAAATGGTACTGGGTAGCCAAGGTAAGGACGTAGGCTACGTAGGGTTTACATTATTACATAAATATATATATTAATATATACACTGTCAAGTCGCCAGGGTACTCAAGTGTCGTGTATCGATTGCTTGATGAATTGTTCAAACAGATGAGACTACATGATACACACAATGTATCTAAAAAGGGAGTAGAATAATTTTCAAGTTCGGTTTTCGATATAATATCAAACTATCAGGCACTAAAGCTGTCTTACATTAGTTTTTATATATCTTATTACATATATATATAATAGAGGGTAGGGAGACGTAGGGGTTTATCACTTATCAGACTGACTCACAGTGAGATGGTCAGACTGACTCACGTAGGCCGGGGTTTATCATATATTCTTCACTCTCATCGTGAAGCCAACTTCCTCGCAAATAGCTTAGAAAGAAAAATGCATTATGTCCCATCTATTATGATCGATGTAGTCATGTAGTATTATAGTATTCCCTCAGCCTCAGCCTTTCAGTTCACTCACTGACACCCCACTTTTATATATTTTTTTTCTTTTCCTACTAAAAGTCTAAACAAGGTCGAGCCCAGGCAGTTGCCACCATTTTTTCCGGCAAAACCACAATTTTTTCCAATCAAAAGCTTTCAAATTTAATATCCAGCATAGCTAGTCTCATACTCGAGCCCAGGCAGTTGCCTGTGCTCGTCTATACATGGCTCCGCCACTGTATATATATATATATATGTGGTCAGCATATTCAAATTTTTCTATAACTAAAGTATTCTGATCAGTATAAATCACAATTTTATTATAATTTTAGGTCGGTCACATAGTTAAATATAAAAATAGTTGTTGAAATATAAAATCATCAAGCAAATAGCAAATATGAACGGAAAATTATGTTCATTTCACTTTAATATATATATATATATGAGCAGTTCTTATCAAGTGTGAAGTTTCGCAATAAAATTTTGGTGTGAAGTTTTATTTTACGCAAAATTGACAAAATAAGTTAAAGATTGAAACAACTTATTCTTTAGATACTCATGTAAGGATCATGCATGCTTACAAAATTTCAGCTCAATCAGAGTTATTTTGACCATTTGATCACTACGTACATTCAAATTTTGAGTTAAATCGAAGAATCTGTGTGCATTATTAAACAATATGATGATCAAATGATCAAAACATCTCTGATTGAGGTAAAATTTTTCAAGCATGATTCTTGCATGAGTATCTAAAAGATGCGTGATTTCAATTTTCGAATTGTTTTTTCGATTTTGCGTAAAATTGAACTTTACACCAAAATTTCAGTGCGAAGTTTCACACTTGATAGAAACTATATATATGAGAGTTAAGTATGTAATTACTACCACATTTTTTAATATTGCCGGCGAAACGGAAAACAAAAGTCGCCGGCAATATATATATATTTTTTTAAAAGTATTATCGGCGACTTGGGTAAAAAATCGCCTGCAATAGTATTATTGCCGTCGATTTTTCCTCCAAGTCGCTGGTAATAATGCGCCGGAAGTAGCCAAAAAAAAAGTATTGCCGCCAACTTTCCCCCAAGTCGCCGGAAATACTTTTTTTTTTTTCAAGTATTGCCGGCGACTTGGGGGAAAGTCGCCGGCAATATTTTTTTGTGTGGCTATTTCCGGCCCATTATTTCCGGCGATTTTTCCTCCAAGTCGCCGATAATAATGAAAACTATTGCCGGCAAAAATAAAAATCGCCGGCCTTAGTTTTCCGTTTCGCCGGCAATACTAAAAAATGTGGTAGTGTAATTTTGATACCTCAATTAGTCAAGTGATCAAGTTTCATCTGTACCCGAATTTTGAATTAAAAATTATACTATGACTTACATATAGACAAATTTATAATCAACAAAAACATACATGAAAATTTGTGTAGCTTTATTTATAATCCCATTTGGTATGTTCATTAATGCACGGATACATTAAAAGTAATTAGATGGTGTCCAGGAGAAATATTTTTGGTATCTCGATATATATTTTGTCTTGATTAGAATAGAAGTAGATATTCACTCAATCCTTGATTTATAAGATATTGATTATATCAGATTTTAATGCTTATTTAAGGACATCTATCAGTGAATAAAGTACAGTTTCAGATTTATACTTACGTACTTTACTTTTTTCCCTCAACACGTTATCAACACCTCTTGAGTTGATAATCATCACCCCAAACCCCTAAACACTAAAACATCCACCGCCGGCCTCCCTCCTCGATAGAATCTCTCCACCGCCGACCACCAATCACTGTCGAATTTTCCCTACCGTCGGAGCTCATAGCCAGAAATTCGTGGACATTGTCTTTTCAAACTTCTTTTTCAGTGAAATTTTCATGCAGAGCATAACACGCCCTCAAGGTAAATCAATTAAACCCTCTTCGATTTAGAATTAGGTTGCAAAATTTAATTACCGCAACACCCTAGATCTAGGTATACATTTAGGTTTAAATACCATGAATTATTATATGCCTTTAGTTCCTATGGATTAATGCAGGTATGAGTGAAAAATGATTTAATCACCCATTCCTCAAGGTTTAAGATTAGTAGCGGTCCTAGGGGAGTCACGGTTATTAGTGAATTTCACGGTTAATTGTGATTTCACATTGAAAAAAGAAGAAGGAAAGTCGATCTTTGTGACTATTTGAGAGCCACGATTTTCAGGGGAGCGGTATGAAGCAACCGATTTTGCATCAATTTATGTGACCGCACATCATGGATCATGTTTCTTATTCCATAAACTTGATATTAGTGATTGTGGTTCTTTCGATCGGTAAAATAAGTACATCTCTTGTCTTTTATAAATGACTGAGACGATAAGGTCAGAGTTTGATATCCTTGACGTTCAAGGAGCAGAATACCACATATGAGTATCTGAAGTGAGAAATATTCTTCTCGGTAAACGTCTCACTGATACCATCCAAATAATACCACCTGGCACTGAAGCCAACAAGGACACCTTAGCTCGAAAATTTCAAGCTCTCATGTTTCTCAAAAGACGTATTCATCCTGCTTTGAGGAAACAGTACTTGTTAAAGGATGACCCCGCATATTTGTGGATTACTTTGCAAGAATTGTTCAACAATGTGCATGACACACAACTTCCAGAGCTACTAGAAAAATGGGATAGACATGGGTTATTATATTATCCTAAGATCAATGTCTTTTATCAGGATATGCTGGAGCTACAGTAAGAGCTTGCCATTTGTGGCGTAGTAAAGACCGACTAAGCTATGGTCGAAAAGTCTTTAAACATCTTCCTTATTTCTATGGACACCCTTGCACATCAGTATCGCCTTGATTATGAACAATGAATACTTAGATCATTCATTGATCTTATGAGTGTGCTGGCCAAGAAAGAGAGGCATCACAAGATCCTTCTCCACAACAATGCTAGGCCAACCGGTACAAAGAAAGTCCATAAAACCTACAACATTGAAGGGAATGCACAAAAGGATAAGGGAAAACAACGTTTTGAATCTTATCAAACTCGTGGTGGTAGAGGATGACATGGTAAAAGTCGTGGTAGAGGAAAAAATAGTCAAATTTTGACTTGGACTCGTCATGACAACAACCACAACAACTCTAACAAGAATCAAGCCAATTTCAGTCCTATGAATGGTGAAAATTCTTCAACTTTTAAATTTCTTGGCACTTTGCTATAGGTGTGGTGAGACTACTCATATGCATAAGCAATGCAGAGCACCAAAGGATATCTAGAATGCCTACAAGATGTGTCAACAATACTAAGAAAAGAAAAGGGAGACACATTACACTACAAGAAAAACGCACTTAGACCGCGGAGTATTTTCGTCGTCTAGGTGCGTTTTTCCGTCGTCTAAGTACTTAGACGACGGAGGCTCCGTGCTCCAAGTTCTGTCGTCTAAGCACTTGGACGACGGAGAATGTGATCTCCGTCGTCCAAGTGCTCACTTGGACCGCGGAGGAAATGACATTCTCCGCGGCCCAAGTGAGAACTTGGACGACGGAGAATGTGATCTCCGTCGTCCAAGTTCTCACTTGGGCCGCGGAGAATGTCACTTCCTCCGCGATCCAAGTGAGCACTTGGACGACGGAGATCACATTCTCCGTCGTCCAAGTTCTTATTTAATTTTTTTTTAAAATTAAATTGTTATTAAATATTAATAATTTAATTTATAAACCAATCTCATTTAAATAATTAAAAATGTTCAAATTAATTAAATAAAATAAATTTGTAATTACTTAATTAAATAATAAAAATTAATTTGTACATACATGATCGAAAAACGCATAAAAATTAAAATATTGTTCGGAATCGGGAAAGAAACGATATAATAAACTACACAAATGAACTACTAGCTAAAATACTGGAGGAGCAGATGCGCCGCCGAGTCCCCCGCCTCCAGCTGGGTCGTCGTCGTCGGGGTATGGGTTCGGAGGAGGTTGACATTCTCGTCGAGCTTGATTTTGCATGAGGGCGACGAGTTGGGCTATCTGCGTTTCTTGCTGATCAAGCCTTTGACGCATAGATTGATTTTCCTCTTGTGCGAGTCGAGCCTCTTGAATGGCTGCTTTGACGGCCACAGCCTGAGTATTTTTCCTCCCCGAACCTCCCGTAGATGATGAGTCGGAGGTCGACAAATCTCGAATCACCTTAGGTACAAACCCTCTAACCTCCCTGCCAGCTCTACGACCGTAGACCTCATCCGCGATTGCAATTTGGCTCTCCATCGATAGAGGAGGCAGGTCTTCCAGCGGCAAATCTGGGAACGCAAGCTGAGTGCTAGCCAATTCTTCCTGCGCACGCTCTACCATCCTTGCCTACAAAAGAATAATTAAAAAATTATAATGAAATAATAATTAAATAATAATTACTACAATTAAAAGCACATATATATATATCACTTACACTGTATTGACTCGCTTCATTATCGAGCCTAGGCGTCACGTACGCGCTTATGCTAGCATCGAGATAAGGGTGTTTGGAGCCCTTATCCCTGTGCTCCTTGGCTATTTGAATAAGTTGCTTGGCGCCGGAAGTATGGTGTTTGTCCTTCTTCCCCCGGTTGGTTTTGTTGATTTCGGAGAATTTCTGTTAGACAACATAAATCATTAAAAAATTAATAAGTAACTAAAATTAAAATAATTCAATTCTCTTAATTGAAATAAAAAAGGTAAACACCTTATATTCTTCATCTTGGAAGTGGTTACACAACCACTGCCACTCATCTTCCATATCCCCACGCAGCTCTACGGGGGTAGGCACGGGGCCGATATTTTCGAAGTATTGATGAAGCCTGTACTTCCAGTCACGGTAGATAGAGTTGGCGGTTTAGTTGATATGCCTAAGCATCGCCGGTGTGGGATCTACCTCATATTGTTCCTATCAGAAATAAATAGAAAATTATAATCGTATATATTATGAAATTATAATGTTTATTGGTTATTATAAAATAAATTTAAAATTGTACATATTACGTACCGAAAGTTCTTTAAAGAGTTTCGCCTTCTCTTCATTTGGCAACTCCTTCCAATTAGGGGCAATGAGACGAATCCGGCTACAAAGAATTGACCCTATGCTATGCGCCGAGAGACTTGCTAGCTGAGCTGTGGGAGGGCCACCGATGAATTCGTCGTACGGTAAGTCGATCTTTTTCCCGGTCGCCTTTAAAATTTTCTCTGCTTTGCCGCCTTTGACGAGACCGCGAGTCCTTTTCGGTTCCGGGTCAGTCGGGGCCCTCCTTTGCTTACGCTGGGTGCTGTAGTGGATAGATTCAGAGGTCGAGGACGCCTGAGTACTTCCTGTTGAACCGGACGTCGGACTGGAATAGGTGTCGTCATCACCGCTCGGGATAAATGAGGCAGCGAGAATTTCCCCAGAGGGCGTTGTCGACGGACAAGATGAAGGGTCCGGATTGAGGGCGTCGTTGCCCTCCTGTAATTCCCAACTGACTTGCTCCGCTAAGCGTCGGAGCATAGCATCTTCGGCCTCTTGTTGGGCCTTTTTCTTTCCGGGCGGAGCCATTTAAACCTAGGAGTACGTTGTTAAAATACCTGATTACCATAATAATTATATAAAAAAATTTACGCTAATTAAATGCGGCTAAGATTTAAATAGAGTACACTAGTTTGGCTTTTTGGGTCGTTCAATGGACGTGCGACCCGTGCGATAAAGTGTAAACTTTCAATTAATCAGCCTTGGTTCAATCGAAAAACATGGCCAGTTAGGGATAGAGATAACGCGAGAGGCATGACTAATTTCGACAAAACACCCCGAGGCTAACCAAATCAATGGTATATACTTTATTGGTGTTGTCTTTCTTAGATCCAAAACCTGTCACCGGTCATAACCCGTTTCTAGACACCATGTCCGACATTCGGCCAATCTTTCAAAAATTTACACTCCCTCAAGTCCTTTGCAAACTCCGCCCTCAACCTCGTGTCCATAACTTCACTTAGGTTATGGTGTGCGGTGATGAAATCCATACATCACGAGGGGTTAAGAAGATAAGCTAGGAAAAGAGGCGCCATCTATTCCAAAGAGTGCGACTTAATAAACCAATCTTATGTACTAAATTTAAATCAAAGACTACCAAATTAACACATAATTATCAATTAATAATTTTTAATTACATGCAATAATAATCACAAATTATATTATTAATTAAAACAATAAATAATGACAAAAATTAATTATTATTTATCATGCATTTAATAATAATTATTCATTTACCAATATAATTAATTATTATTAACAATAATAATTATTACTATTATTTAATTTTAACTAATATATTATTCATTACCAAATAACAAGTAATAATGAGTACTAAATTAGTAATTATTACTAATAATAATTATTATTAATTATTATAATTACTAATAAATTAACATTATTTACAAATTAAATAATTACTTAAATAATAATAATGTTAATTAAAAAATAGAATTATTACCTTGCCGGAATGTCGCCAGAAATTCGCCGAAATGTCGTCGGAGTAGAGTCGTCGAAGAGAGGGAAAGTCGCCGGAGCGTCGCCGGAGGAGGAAGGCCGGAGGTTTTGAGAGGAGAGGAGAGGAGAGGAGAGGAGGAAAGGAGATGGGATTAGAAAATGAGAGGGGTGAACTGTTCTATTTATAGGCGTTCACTTAGACGACGGAGCCCTATTTTCCGTCATCTAAGTGCACTTGGACGACGGAAACGGGCTTTTCCGTCGTTTAAGTGTACCGTTTCAAAATTTTGAAACGGCGCACAATTAATCGGCTGGACGTTTCAACCGCCTTAATTTTGAACTTAGACGACGGAGAATAGATTCTCCGTCGTCTAAGTAAAATTTGAAGCGGCGCCGAAATTTAAGGCGGCATAATGAACCGCCATGTTTTTGAACTTGGACGACGGAGATGGTCAATCTCCGTCGTCCAAGTAGTAACCAGGACGACGGAGATAGTCATTCTCCGTTGTCCAAGTTCAATTTACGTAAAAAAAATAATAATAATAATTCGCAAGGAATTTGCCGATCTGTCATTCGAATGAAATAGTCGTAAAATATCGATGAACGCATCGTACATATAAACAGTTAAATTTGAAACGACGAATAATTTTACGTCTTTAAACTTGTTAAGCATCTACTAATCTTTATGACTTAAGTGTTATTAAGTATAGGCTCATTTGCACCAGAGTATTAACGAAATTGAATTTGGACAAAACAACCGTTAGATACGTTCGCCGTAACATAATATAGAATTACAATAATTTTCAAAAAATAATAAGTTCGTGAAGGGTTTCATCGGCACAGTCAACCGCAAAACCGAGATTTTGACAAACCAGAAACGTGGATACAAGACATTTCGTAACTCCGATTTTAGAACTGTCGAAGCTCACACACCAAGAATTGTATACTCTATAGTCTTGACGGAAAGAATATGCATTGGGAGATGGTCTAGATGGTCGTTGTCTTAGAAAAAATTACGAATTCTGCACCTGGACGATGGAGATGAGCTTCTCCGTGGTCCAGGTGCGTACTTGGACGACGAAGATGCATCTCCGTCGTCCAGGTACTAACTAGGACGACGGAGAGTGAGTTCTCCGTCGTCCAAGTGTAGAAACCCTGAATTCAGGGGTTAGGGCCTTACTGTTTAGGGTTTAGGGTTTCTACACTTGAACGACGCAAATGTCCTTCTCCATCGTCCAGGTACTAACTAGGATGACGGAGAGTGAGTTGTCCGTCGTCCAAGTGTAGAAACCCTGAACTAAGGGGTTAGGGCCTTACTGTTTAGGGTTTAGGGTTTCTACACTTGGACGACGCAAATGCCCTTCTCCGTCGTCCTAATGAGTACCTGGACGACGGAGAAGGGCATTTGCGTCGTCCAAGTGTAGAAACCCTGCCTTACTGTTTAGGGTTTAGGTCGTCCAAGGTCATTTGTGTCTCCGTTCAATTCTTCTAATTCAATTCGATAATTGAAAAAATCATCGATCCGCTCCGATCCGATCTGCTAGCTTTAGGGTTTTGGGTTTTGGGTTTAGGGAGATAGCTCAAGGTATTTATGTATGAACTTTCCTTCTGGCATGATAGATTTAACTTTCTAAAACAACATATACTACATCGTGCTCACAATAATACTATCACATGACATAACTAAGCGTAGAATAATATAGTAAAATTTCTGAAACATTTATTTCATTTATCTTTCGCAATAATCATATGGACCCATAATCATATTTACACATAAATATTATTTAAAAACAATTAAACGAAACTCAACTGAAAATACAATGAACTTGGAAGGTAGGTCTTTTAAAAGTCACTAATTTTATAGGAAAACTAAATTAAATGGATGATTATAGAAAAACGAACGAAAGCTTCTTGAGGAAGCTTCTTGGACATAATAGAAAGCTTTCACCTTTTTGACTACCCAAGGCTCAAAATACCCAAAAGGCGAAAGTTTTGATTAATTTCTCCGTCATCCAGGTTGATAACTTGAACGACGGAGAAATTAATCTCCGTCGTCCAGGTGTCTCCGTTCAATTCTTCTGATTGAATTAGCTTAAAAATTCGTCGATCCGATCCGCTCTGATCCCATCCGCTCCTCGATCGATCTGATTCGATATCGTTCCAATATAATTCAGATTAATTAATTAATTAATTAATTTACGTACGTCGGTCGATCCGATCTGAGCATGGACGCGTGTAATTAATTAATTAAGTACAAAAATAATAGTTTTACGTACATACGTTCTCCTCCTTATAATATTTATATTAATTTTTGATCGATGATGCATCGATCATATATTACAATAATTACAATAATTAATTACCAATTAATAATCCTTGTCGTATAACCGTACTCTTCGTCATAATCGTCATCATCCTCATCCCCGTTATCCGATTGCTCATCCTCCTCATCGTACTCAACATCGTCTGACGAATAACCTGAGTCCTCGCCGGCGTCCTCATCCTGCACGTCTTCTTCATCTACCTCATTAATGGCATCGATAATCTCATCTTCAGTTAGATCTGTACAACCATCAGGCATGGGTAACCGTTCACCATCTTGAACCAGGTCCATTATATCGGGGCGAATGACAGAAATATTAGGCTCTTGATAGGCATGAATGTCTCTTTCTGGTTCAGCAGCATCTTTAGTCGTCGGTGTCCCTTCAATCGTCTCTGTATTCCATATTCTTCGATGAGAGATATGGTTCACTATTTTCCACCCTTCACCAGCTTTCGGATCGTCGAGATAGAGCACCTGCCTAACTAAGGTGGCGAGAGCGAAAGGTTCATCCTCATACCAGCTTGAGTTTGTATCGACTGATAATAGTCTCAGGTCTTCCTTTGTACGCTTGAACCATCTGCACTTGAATAGGAAAACGTTGACATCATTCCCGTAACATAGCTGAACCACATTTACAATAGCCCCGTAATATAGATCATTGTCTTTCCCAACCGCTACCCCACTGTTTTGTGTTCTTCTTCCTTCATCTCGGGCCAATGAATGGAACTTTACACCGTTCACAAAACATCCAGGATAAATATAGTGTTTAATAGGCTTCCCTGCTAGCAAGTGCTTTGGCCAGGACCACCACCCCCCGTGGTTTTCAGATTTTTGCAGATCAATCATCTGTGAAAATGGGCAAATATAAGGGTTTACTTTCTACAAACATGATCGATATGTATATAAATTACTAAATACCGAGACGTACGTACGTACACATTGGAAGAAATAATTGGGAAACTTCTTCTTAACCATTTTCTCAATCCACGCCGAACTCTTGTTTTGATTTAACACCTGAAGCCTCTCCCTGTATGACATCATGTACGGCTCAACTTCGTCACAGTCTCGCAACACTACCCAATGTGCCTCAATAAGTTCTTCCCGTGTTAAAAATTCATTTAATACTCCTCTAAACGGTCGGACAACATTGGTGACGACATAAAGATTGATGCGGGCACTGGGATCAGAGGCAGTGAGAGGTGGTGGATCTTTGAGGTACCTGTTGCAGTAAGTAACACACTCATGCATTAGGTATGTCTCTGCTATGGAGCCATCCGAGGCCGACCTGTTTTTGACGAATGACTTATACTGTCCAAGCTGTCTACAAAATCAAACGTATAATAAGAATAAGTACATATAGCTAGTAATCTCTAGTGGAACAAATTATGAATCGAAAAACCTGTATAATTAATTAGTTGTACGTACCTTTCTTGAGGATACATTCAAGTGTACTGGACCGGACCAGAAATGAGCACCTGATCGGGCAGGTGGATCATTAGGTGAATCATGATGCCAAAGAAAGCAGGGAGGAAAATCCTCTCTAGTTTGAAAATGATGTGTACAATTTGTTGTTGCAGTTACACCACATCTGACTTCTTTAATTCTCTGGCGCATAACCTTTGTCACCATGTGCACAATGCCACTATTGGTTTTACGACGTCACGAGGCAAATATGGTCGAATTACCACTGGAATCAGACGTTGCAGCATAACGTGATAGTCATGTGTCTTTAGACCAACAAACTTGTGTTGCACCTCGTCCACCGCTCCAATTATAGTAGCTGCATACGTAGCCGGATAACGAACGCCCTTAAACCAGTGAAATACAGAACGTCTAAGTGTCGGCTTCACTGTGTAAGGTACAGCTGGCATCTTATTGTACACTCCTTTCCTATCCCTCCTCAACCACAAGGGACGACGTAGATTCATTGATTCCAGATCTTTGCGCGCTTTGGGAGTATCTTTAGTTTTGAACTTAATACCGAAAATTGTTCCCACCACGCTGTCGCACACATTCTTTTCTATGTGCATCGCGCCCAAGTTGTTTCTCAGCTTCAACTTCGACCAGTAAGGGAGTTCAAAGAATATACTCTTGTGATGCCAATAGCTGAGATCATGTGGAGGAATTAGATTGCATTTCTTTACATCCGCGTCATTGGTCAACACACCAAAGTCGAAATAGCTCAACCTCTCTAAAATCTCTTCGCCCGACCAACTACGGGGTTTAGGATTATTCTCTATCGTCCCGTTGAAATGAGCTTCATCATGTCGCCACGGGTGGTCGTGAGGAAGCCATCTACGGTGACCCAAGTAACACACATCCCCCTCGTGCCAACTAGAGTTCACGTCGTCCAAACATATAGGACATCCATTATATCCTTTTGTCCTCCAGGCTGCCAACATCCCATACGCTGGAAAATTGCTGATCATCCACATTACGGCAGCCCTCATCGTGAACATCGTGTCAGTGAATTTGTCATAAGTTGGGACTCCATTTTCCCACAACAGTTTCAGCTCGTCGATCAAAGGTCTGAGGTAGACATATAAGCACTTCTCTGGAGATTTAGGACCTGGAATTAGTACAGTAAGGAAATTAAATTCCTTGTTCATGCACATCCACGGAGGCAAGTTGTACCGCATCAGAATAACTGGCCAAGTGCTGACGGCGGAGCTATTACTTCCCCAAGGATTGAATCCGTATGTAGATAGGCCGAGTCTAACATTTCTAACCTCTGCAGCAAAGTCTCCAAATTCTCTGTCGAAATGTTTGAAACCATCCCCATCCGCGGCGTGTCACAGGACATCGTCATCTATTCGCTTTTCTGCGTACCATCGCATCGCCTCTGCTGTGTGTAGAGACATGTACAGGCTCTGCAATCTGGAAATCAAGGGAAAATATCGAACAACTTTCACAGGAATTCTCTTTTTCGAACTCTTCCTATTCAGCTCATATCTGCACTGGCCACATACGGGACAATAGTCCAAATATTTATATTCTTTGTAAAATAGCACACAATCATTCAGAGATGCGTCAATTATCATGTACTTTAGGCCGAGGCTACTCAAGATATTTCTAACCTTATAATGAGATTTAGGAAGATTGTGATCATCAGGAAGCAACTTACATATTTGCTCCTGAATTTCGTCAAAAGCACTCACTGACATTTTGTGCTTCACTTTTATCTTTATTTGCTCCATCACATATTGCAACACATTCTCTCGACATCCAGGGAACACCAGGGTCTGCGCTTCAAGTAGCATCCGGTTGTACTTATCCATCTCACTAGTGTCAGTGGCCAAGCTAGCAGCGGGGAATGTGTCATCATGCTCATGAGTGGTACTGTAACCTCCGTCTTGGTGTTGGTGTCCACCATAACTAAATCCCGGAAACACATCATGGACCAAATCTGCAGTTGGGTTGCAAGCAGGGGGGCTGACACCACTGCCGCTGGATGAGGTACCCTGGTAACTGTACCTTGAGCTGAAGTCTACTGCTTCACCATGCTCACTCCATGTAGTGTAACTCCACATCATACCATTTTCGTACAAGTGTTGCACCATAACATTAACCTCCACATACTGACAATTAAGACATTTCTGGCACGGACACCTGAAACGCTTCTTTCCCTTACCATGTTCTATCGCAAAATTCACAAATTCGCTAATTCCATCCATATACCGGACATCACATCTATTCTGCAACTTCATCCAACTCTTGTCCATACTTCTACAAAATATTATAATTAATTAATTATTACATATATATTAGTCAATTAATTAACTATTAATTATACGTACTCGATCTACATTGATCAATTACGTACTTTAATATATATGTGTAGCTAATATCCATGCATGTATGTACGTTTTAACTAAATATTAACCAAATTTGAAAACATCCATACATATATACGTACTACATGTCTATAATTAACTAATATATATATCAATCATCAATTTCCTAACTTAATATATTAATTATATATTAATTAGACGTACTATTTAATTAATTATTAACAATGGGCGTTTTAACAAACGTACATGCAATTAAATATATATATATATAAACCTACGTTAATGGTGTTGGAAAATTAACTGCGTACGTACCTGGCCTTCTCCGACATATATATGGCGAATTAATCGATGGTCGGAGCCGAAGATCGATATATATAGTGCTATATATCTAGCCAGCTAACTAGGACGTCGATCGTCGTTTGCATTGCGTGCACACGTGAGGCGCTAGCTGATCAAGACAGGAAGAGATTATGCTCGATCAGTTGAGAGTGAGCAGAGAGAGGAAGAGAGTTTGGCATTGGCCTTATATAATGCTTCACTTAGACGACGGAGGTGTCGGTAAGTCGTCTAAGTGGACACTCGGACCACGGCGTGTCGGTCCTTTGTCCAGGTGAGAACCTGGACGACGGAGAATAATATCTCCGTCGTCCAGGTTCTTACCTGGACAACGGAGAAGTCTCCGAGGTCCAGGTAAGAACCTGGATGACGGAAAATACTCAGTCGTCCAAATGTCACTTGGACCACGGAACAATTACGTTTCCGTGGTCTAAGTGATGTTTTCTTGTAGTGTTATGCTGACTATGAGATGGAAGATGATGGAGAAACCAATCTAATTGTAGCAGAAATCCCCAAAGGATGCATAAAGACGATGAATTTTACTTAGTCTATGTATTAGGCTTGTGATTCTGCTTTGTAATCAAGTTTCATTTTGTATTTTGACTCCGATTATAGTCATGTTATTGAATAAGAACAATCTTTCTGTGTAAGATTTGATGTTGGCAAAATAATAAAATTTATTCCTTTCGGTATTTGAAAGTGTTAGGAATGGTTATTTATATATGTATTGCTTAAATGGTTCGAATTATACAAATCTATGGTATTATGACACCAAAATAGCATAAAAACGAGACAAAAAATAAGAATGGTTTGATACTGAAATTTTTTGACCAGTCGAAATTTTCCTCAACCCATCGATGGCAACCCAATGTATCGGTTTCAACACTTTTCAATCTGGCGAAAAATAGTGTACTAAATCTTTTGACCACGAAAGATGGTCCTCGACCACTTATTTAGCTACTTCGACCTGTGAATGAAATTGCTCGACCCGTCGATTGTAAACCACTGTGAAAGGACCCAACCCCGATTTAGTTGCCTAAACCGGAATCAAACCCCTTCTGAAAACGTGAAACAACAAAAACCATTAAAATTTCGGCAGAGTAACGCTACTAACGCGGAATTGCCATTACCTGCACCCGGAAAATAACACTTCATCCTATGCCACAAAAGCCAAACCGTGGGCACTAATCCCATCCGAATTTCTCAATATCATATCATTAACAATAAACAGTAAATATAACGGTAATATATAGTATATCCGGGAAAAACCGTATAAAACAAGTATCAGAATGTATCAGAGCGACCTCTAGTGTAAATATATACAAAATTTACATCAGTAGGCGAAACAAGAAACCTACTGGAAAACACAGGTGGCTCGAACAACTAGCCTCCAACCACGACGTGAAACACCAGAACCTGAACTGCAAACTGGGCACGGAAACCGAAAAACCCAGGGGAAAGACATGAAAACCGTTAGAGTGAGTGGACGAAAATAAATGTCTTTCGCCAGTTGATATATGTTAAAATAACATATGCGATTCCAGATGAATAAATATAATAAAGTACACGAGGTAAACTCATACTCCTCCAGCGTACTGAGCATGTATAGAAAAGTCCCACGGGTCACTCATAGACACATTTGTGCTAGTACAGTCCGAATCACGGGATCCCAGACCCACTTGACTCTAGCTAGAAAGGCCTCAGGTCAGGGTATCTGTTTCCACCCGGAAATACATCAGCACAAGGTACAGAACCCCCCCCCCCCCCCCCCCCGGTAGGCACCCTCGGGGATCAGCCGAGATGCAAGTGTATCGATACAACCACATATACTAAGACTGTACTCTGTGTAAACCAAATCATAAATAGTTCGATGCAAATGCGTAAAACAATATATAAATGCATATACGTAATGTATAATGGTATAAGCATAATCGTCTAACACATGCTCATATAAATCGTAATCTCGTATGCATACTCATGCTCGTAAAATGTGTATAAAGACTCGTGATTATCAGTGAAAAGAAATTGTCCACTCACAGGTGAGCGAAACGCGCACTCGCGCTAATCTCGTGGTCTGGCGGAAGATCCCTCGCCCGAAGCACGATCACGATCCCCTGAATAATCATAAAACACATCTGATCAAAACCATAGCCCACAACTCTGTACTTAACCACGGAAACCAACCGTTCCCGAAAACATATAAAACTGTATAAAACAATCGACTGAATTTTCGAAATCTCCAATCGAAACCCTCGACTGACAATCCGATACCCAAATAAATTCGAAAACCTCAAGGCGACGATCAGGGCGCGATTACGAGAAAAATGACATTAAAATCATCGAAAACTGAAAAGTCAACGTTCTCGCCGGAGCGCCGTCAACGGAGAGTTTCTCCGGTGAGGAAGCTCCAGTTCTGAAGATCTCCTCAAGCCCAACACAATTTACAACTACAATAAGACCCAATTCTAACCGGAACCTCACCAAAACAGCTCAAAACCAGATCGAAGTTCAACTCCGGCAACCAACTTGGGTTCTCCCAAAACCTCAACCTCAACCAAATTCAACCTTATGGGGAGCTTTACTGTAGCAAGGGGAGTCGAAACCCTCACTCCCCCCCCCCCACGGCTCGCCGGAGGACCACCTCCCATCACTGGCGAATTCCGGCAACACAACCCGGTTCGAAACTAACCAAATCACCATCAATTCTCACGATTTTAACTACAAAACAACTCAAGAACTCAATAGGATAAGAATTATACCCCAAACGTGGCCGGAGGTGGCTGGAAAATCCAAGTCGGCCGGCGAAAATTCAAACGGGTCGATATCCCTCACGGTTAACGGTCAACAGCCCCAAAAAGGAAAGTCAACGCTGGTCAACGCCTCAAACAGTGTTTTTCGACAATTTTTCGACTATTTTCGATATTTATACTCGCCTCTCGGGACGATCAACGGTCCAAAATGGATAACCATTACGATGCGGATAAATACGAAACAAACGGATAAACTCGTCGATAAACCGAAACTTCAAATAATCATACTATATTCCTCGGTTATCGAAAAAATCATCAGGAACTGCCCACGAGCTCTAAATCACATGCTATACAAATTTCGTGAAGAAACTCAATTCAAATTCTCAGCCGATATTTAAGTCGCAAACTAATCCGACAAATCACACAATTAACGACTAATCGCGATTTCGCGCTAACACGTGAACCACACTGATTACACTACTGATTCTGGTTCGGGTCGTCACACACATCTCCAAAATGTCACAATTTTGACCCGTTAAAAATTTTGAACGACCCGTTGAAAAAGATATATGAAAATAGATATTGGTTTTAGGTTTTATTCTACCCGTTGAAGGTTTACCTCGACCCGTTGAATGTCAACCATTGTGAATTTTTTTTTTCACTTTTCGACCCGTCGAGAAACATCTCCGACCCGTCGAAAATGGTTATCAGAAAATCAAAGCTTATTTTAGGTTATTTCGACCCATCGAGTAGATTACTTGACCCGTCGAAAATCCTACTAGGACTTGGTATTTTTGATGTGTTAAACATTGGTTTTACTATACCAAATCAATACTTTTTAAAGGGTCATAACCCTTTGGTAAATCTTGAAGTCTTTAGTTAAAGTGGTCAACAAGTCTTAAAGGCTAACTAATTCAAATTCAAATTCTTTTGTAGATGTTTGAAGGCAAGATCGAGTGTCTAGCAGATAGTGATACTACTCATACTATACTGCAGAATAGACAATTGTTTATAGATTTTGTGCCATACACATTATCAGTGACAACCATGATTTGTTCAACAACAGTTATACAAGGACATGGTTCAGGACAATTTTTTCTATCACAAGGAACAATAATTCATATCACTGATGCATTGTAAGCGCCAAAGGCCAATCTAACCTTGCTAAGTTTTAAGGACATTAGAGCCAATGGTTTACACTTGGAAACTCATTGTGAGAATGGAAAAAAAATTCTTATGTATAACTTCTGAGGAGTGTGATAGAAAATGCTACTTGGAGACGTTATGGACAATTCGTAGTGGATTATATCTTACTACGGTTTAGATTATTGAATCCAATGTTGTCACACTTACTACTGCGTGTGAGACGATCTCATACAAGCTTTGGCAATATTGACTGGGATATCTAGGTCGTGACATGATGATCAAAATATTGAAAAATTCTCATGGTCATCATTTTTTCAAAGGAAAAAAGCATGTGAAAATTCCCAAAACCATCGGATTTGATGGAGTGAATGAGATTAACAATCTCAATCTGGTCTCAATACCTAGTGTTATTCCACAAGATTCCTTTATGGAAATCTTTGATGCATATTGCTCTTGTTCAAAGCTTTCTCATTAGCAAAGTTCCTGGCTAGACCTTTCTTTGCGGTTGACAACAATGACAACATATCATTCTTACAGAGAATCCATGGTGATATTTGTTGACCTATCAAATCGAAATGCGGATAATTTAAATATTTAATAGTTTTGATATATGCATCAACGAGATGGTCACACATTTCTTTTCTATCCATAGGAATGCTACATTTGCAAAACTCCTAGCACAAATTGTTAAGCTTTGGGCTCACCATCTAGACTACCCAATCATGTCAATTAGATTGGATAATGCATGAGAATTCACATCAAAGACTTTTGATGACTACTGTATGTCAATTGGGATCGAAGTTGAATATCCTATTCCTCATATTCATTCATAGAATGATTTAGCAAAGACACAAATCAAGCGGTTCCAGCTTGTAACCAGAGCAATGGTTATGCATACTAATTTGTTGGTATCTACTTGGGGATATGCAGTATTACATGCAACGATGCTTCTTCGCTTGAGACCTGTAGCATGCCAACCATTCAATACATACCAGTTGGTAACTGGATACGAGCCTGACATTTGGGTTATGCAATGTATGTGCCAATTGTGCTTCCACAACACACTAAAATGGGTCTTAAGCATATATGTTGGTTATGAATCTCCAACTATTGTCCATTACTTAGAACCTTTGACAGGAGATCTCATTATTGTAAGATTTGCAGATGATCACTTTGGAGAAACATACTTCCCGACATTAGGGGGAGATATGAATTCCTCCATTCTAGTTGAACGTCAGGAATATATGTGGAATACTTCTTCCACTATGCTTCAAGAAGATCTACGCACATCTCAAAGTGAGATTGAAGTGCAACGTATACTTGATCTTTAAAAGGTAACAAACTTGATGCCTAACTCTTTTACTGATATTGCCAAAGTGATGAGATCATACATTCCAGCTACAAATATTCCTACAAATTTAGAAGTACCTAAATGACGGTATAACACAACTCTAGGGCAGAGTAACGTGCCTCTTGCCCATGTGGATGAAGTATCATCAACCTCGGCTCCCACTAGGAAGACGAAGAGACTAAGAAAATCCACAGATGAGCTACAGGCAAAAAGGCAGGCCATCCAGACACAAATTGATCATTTCATCATCAACGTTGTGAATCTTACACATAAGATTGTTCTTAACTATAGTTAATTCCTAGAATCACAAATGACATCTCTAGAGGATGCTTCAGACTCATAAGTGATGTTAGAGAACGGTGAAATATCACTCACTAACAATGATGCGTGCATTTTTATGAATAGGTCATCCAAGGTAGTTGATGATATTTTTGCTTATTCCGTCGTTCAAGAGATCATTGATGACGATGAAATGGAATATCACTTGGTTACTGAATGTCAATAAAGAGCAGATTGGCCGAAGTGGAAAGATGCAATGCAGACCGAACTAGACTCTTTGAAGAAAAGACATATTTTTAGTCCGATAGTGCTATGCCCACCAAATATGAAGCCGGTAAGACATAAATGGGTCTTTGTTCGAAAGTGTAATAAGAAGAATGAAGTCATGCGATATAAAGCTAGACTTGTGGCTTAATGATTCTCTCAACAACCTAACATTGATTATGAGGAGACAGTACTCTCCGGTTATGGACATCATTACTTTTCGCTACCTTGTGAGTTTGGTAGTGCCCGAAAAACTGAACATGCATTTGATGGATGTGGAGACAACATATCTCTATGGAAACATTGATTCAGAGATATACATGAAAGTGCCGGAAGGCATGATCATACCTAACTCAAGTAACTCTACACCACGGAGTACTCATGTGAGTAGATTAAAGTGTTCACTATATGGATTGAAACAATCCGGTAGGATGTGATATACACGCCTAAGTAACTACTTGATTGGGAAGGGATACAAGAACAATGATTTATTCCCATGTGTGTTCATTAAGAGAACAAATTCAGGATTTGCTATAGTAGTGGTCTATGGTGATGATATGAATATCATTATGTGTTTTGATGAAATCAATGAGATGGTTGCCTACTTGAAATCCGAGTTTGAGATGAAAGACCTTGGTATGACTAAATTTTGTCTTGGTTTAGAATTAGAACATCAAGTTGGTGGAATACTTATTCATCTGTCTTCTTATGTCTAAAAGATGCTCAAGTGATTTAACATGGACAAATCACACATTCTTAGTACACCAATGGTCATTCGCAGTTTAGAACCCAATAAGGATCTGTACCGTCTGAAAGATGATGATGATGAATTATTGGGAGATGAGGTACCATACCTTAGTGCTATTGGAGCTTTGTTGTATTTAGGTTAATGCACAAGACCAGATATTGCATTCTTTGTGAACCTGTTAGCTCGGTTTGGTTCTGCGCCATTGGAATGATGTGAAACACATCTTTAGGTACTTGAAGGGTTCCATAGACTTGAGCTTGTTCTTTCCCTACAAAGAATACAGAGAGAAGCTTGAAATTATAAAAAAATAGATGGTTAAATCGCAACATGCAGGTTCCAGGAATTTCGACCGGTCGAAGGTTGCACCTTGGACAGATCAGAACAATTCATTCGAACCGTCGAGCAAAATGTTCGACCCATTGAACAGTGATCCGGTTGCAAGCATTGTACCCTGATTCAATGTGGTTCCTTACTCAGAGACACCTTGTGATGTCTTGGTTAGTTTTGCTGATGTTGTGTATCTCTCTGACCCACACAAAAGACTTTCTTATATAGGTTATGTATTCACCATGGGAAACATGACGATTTCTTAGAGATCAACTAAACAAACCCTTTTTGCTACTTCATCGAATGATTATGAGATTATAGCTTTACATGAAGCGATTAAGGAGTGTGTCTGGCTTAAGTCAGTCATACACCACATTCGAGGATCTAGTGGATTACCAATAAGTACTAAAGCACAATTTGTATCTTTGATGACAATGCGGCTTGCATTGAACAAATGAACTTGAGATATATCAAGGGTGATCATACAAAGCATATATCGCATAAGTTCCTCTTTAATCAATAACGACAGCAGTTATTGAACATTCATGTGAATCAGGTTTGTTTGGCAGATAATGCTGCAGACTTGTTCACAAAGTCATTTCCCAAATCTACATTTATAAAGCATGTGAGATGCATTGGAATGCAAAGATTGTCTGAACTCCAAGATTAAATTACTGATCAGTGGGAGTTCATTTCGTAGACATCAGGGGGAGTCTACATCACATGCCGTCACATTTGTAGTTGATGCATTGTACTCTTTTTCCCTTAAACTAGACTTTTATTTTTACCCAAGAGGTCTTTTGTTTGCTTGGCAAGGTATTTACTATTTAGTGAGGCAACAAGTTAGGCATCATGTATCAGGATCACGACACAATGGGGAGTGTTTCAGGAGAAATATTCCAGGTATCTCAGTGTGTATCTTATCCTGATTAGAATAAAATTAGATATTTACTCGATCCTTGATTTATAGGGATATTGATTGTATTTGATTATAATGTCTATTTAAGGTCATCTATCAATGAATAAAGTACAATTTCAAATCTATCACTTACGTATTTTACTTTTCTGCTTCAACAGATGGTTTATTAAAACAACATTGACTGTTTCGCGAAACAAGTAAACTAATCTCGTAAAACAAATAATCTATCTCGTAAAATTAGTAAAGATGTCATGTTATGAAACAAGTAGACTTAAGTAGACCATGAAACAAATGCACTAATTTTACCATGTAAGTTTACTTGTTTCAGTCAATATACTTATTTTAAAAGACAATTTACTTGTTTCACGAAATTAACTACTTTACTTTACTTGTTTCATATAATTAAATTGATAATGTGCGCTGCGTTAATTTACCTAAATTTTATGTTTATAGTAGCCAGAAAAGTAAGTAACCATCAGCCTCTAACTTTCTATCAAACTCAATACTAGATTTGCTTGTACATAAGCTACTTTCTTGTGGGTTACATAAAAGTTTTATTGTCACAATTTTTGCAAATTGTCTATTCGATATTTATGGTGAACCAACTATCCTATCTGTGGCACCACATGCCTCATTGTCTCGTGACCCACCCCTTCTTTGTCAGTTAGGGAGAATGTACGTATTGCTCTTTTTCCTCGAGGGGTTATGGTTTTCTAGTAGTACATGAATATCAATAAAAGAGTATAGACGTATGGTGGTCGCACTAGCACACTATCAAAAATTAATCAAAACAAAAATGAAGTAACGGTTCATTTCGTGGGTTACATAACGTAGTTTGATTACAGTCTGTAATTTATTTACATCGTCAACAGCGTATGGTTACATGCTATATTAACATTCGATGGTAAGAGAAATAGTCTTGTATCTTGGTCTACAAACGGTCACATGCATGCTGCATGCTTATTACTTTTGATGCAGAGAATGTGTAACTTGGCAACATCTCGTATTATTACACGATACGAGATTATATTATTAATACTAACTTTCGCGTACACACCGTGTACGTATAAACAATGTACTCCCTCGCACGTACATGTTCGATGTTATTACGTTGGACATAATCTGTAAATTAATTAGCACGACAATTAGAGTTTCTTGTCCTAATTAAAGATTAGACCCAAAATTTATAGGTAACCAGGAAAGTATAACAGAAACGAATTTTCTCCATTGATGGAAATGAAACAACATAAGCCTTGGTGATGGTTAAAGAATCTACCGTATTAGGGAACAAAAGGGTCAGGTATGAACCAGAAGTTGCCCGGGCTAATGTACCAAGTATATTCTTCAATGATTGCTTGTATATGAATTGACCTCTATAGATGATGGGTTCTACGAAGAAGGAGATGACATTAATACTCGGCAAAGTAAATCGGTACGTTTATCAGCCATTTTTGGAGTCATATTGGATCTCAATTTGTTCTTATATTTTACTTGTGGTAAATGAGAGGTCAAGTTAAATACTCTAGGAAGTATCAATAATTTCCATATATTGGTAAGCTATTACGCGCAATATACATGAATGGATTATTTTGGTTAATCCTTGATTGACGCGAATCTTACACTAAAATTTGCCTACATTAGAGCATCTCCAGCAGTATTATTCAATTTTTTCTTATTTTGTGTAAAAGTATACCGCAAAGTCATTTTAGTTACAAGTTTTTGTACTTTTGCTCCAACAACAAAACCTTAAAATTTAGTTATATTTGAATAAATGTTAAGTTTTGATTGGTTGATCAATATAATTTATTAAGTATATTTAGAAATTAAATGCATTTGTAACATAAAAGGAAACAATTTATTACAATGTTAGCTATTATGATTACTTATATTCTTTGTTTTTGGTATAGGAATAAGGGATGAAATTGCATTATTTAGGGATTTCCTATTATAAGGAATGTGATAGGGGAGCTGCTGGAGTGTAAATCTTGTTAAAACACCAATAATATTGAATAAATAGATGTTTAGGGGATCTGCTGGAGTTGCTCTTACTTGTTTCAAATTGTCATACACCTTACATTAGTTGACGGAAAAAAAATACAATAAAATTTTGATAATTTAATATTTAATTGATTAATAATTTTAATAAAATAATATTTTTTGTCGATTTTAATTTGAGGACTTGAATATTAATTTAATACTCAATTAATTAATAATCTTATTAAATTAATAAATTTTATAAATTCTGAAATTATTAATTTGTGGAAATTTGACCCACATTTTAAATAAAATATTTGAGTTTTGGCATGAGGTTTTCCTGGTTTAAGACATACATTCTGGTTTACCAAAACCTGTCCAGTTCACCAAGACAACTGGTAACAGATAGCATTCCCATCATCCTAATCCTGACCCTCACTAAATGCCTTTGGCTTGCCTTGACCTGTTGTAACCGCCTCTTAAAATCTCAATTGAGATGTTTGGCTTGACCAGGTTAAACCAAGTAACCTCTCGGAATCACTCGCATCTTCCAAAAGCAGCAGAGCTGTGCCTACAGTGACCTCTGCCTCTTCGATCAATACATAGCGCCCCACATGCAAACTACACAATTATACCAATCAATTTCAATAGAGTAGAATTAATACCCAAAGAGAAAAAGAAAAAGAAAAAAGGAAACAGAAAAAATATTAAAACTTAAAAATGACAAGTTTCATAACAGAGGAAGGATTTCTCAATAAGTAATCACAGCATTCCATGCTTCTATTTTACTGTATGTTCTTATGTTTTAGAAGGCGCCATCATCATCATCATCATCATCCATCTTTCTCAGTCTGAAAACTCACCACCTACCACTGATAACTCCACCATTTCTTATTATCAATCATCAACCCACCACTCACCACCTCTCACTTTTTTTTACTTGTTCCATGTTTGAAAAGCTGAACGATCTCACTTGTTGTTTTTGGAATTGGGTTTTCGACAAGGTTCAAGGCTGGTGCTTGAAAGCTCCATCTCCGCTTAGATTCAGATTTCAGAGCTACATTTGACCCATATAAGGTGTTTTGGGTCTTGCTGGCTTATATATGTTGTTTATTTTGTCAAGTGGGCTCTCACTTGGGTTTTGTTTATTAAGGCGTTTTTTTTTTCTTACATGTTTCTGGGTTTTTATGCTGGTCAGAGATCTGGGTTTGTGAGCTTTTTGCTTGTCTTGGGATAAAGGAATGTCGAAAGGGTACCAGGGATCTGGCATTTCAAGGTTACTGCTTTGAGTCTCATTACAGAGAGGTAAAGATGATGACTCTGTGCTTTCAATTATTGATATAGGTTGGTATTGATCTTGTTAGTAAGATATTTTGGTGAAATATGGGATATCTAAGCTGGTCTAGTATGCATTTTAGTTGAAACGAGGTTTGTTGTTGATAATATGATCTGTTCATATGCTTGTTGAACTTGCTTTGGTTGCTTATCTAATTTGATTTCTGGGTTCTCTCCTTTGTTGTTATTTCATGAAATTAGTGAACAAAAGCTTGTATCTTTATCATCTCTACAGAGTGACAATATAGAGTAATGAATTTGGAAGAACATATTTTGTAATGTTGTGAATGGTGAAACATAAGCAATGCTGATCTGAGATTCTGCTATGTGTAAGCATCTTGTCATCTCATAGAATGGCCTCTGATCTCAAGACGGAGTTATCCAAGGAAGCTTTCTTTAATCTAAAGGTCTGGGAAGTGATTGGAATAGCTGTAGCATTGTTCATCATAATAATTCTCATGGTGCTGTCACTGTGTCTTACTTTGCGTAAGAAATCGAAAAAAGCTGGGGCAAAGCTTCCCCATAGTCAAATCCCAACTGTCTCAAAAGAAATTAAGGAAGTTCAAGTGGAGCAAGTAAATGCCAGTGAGTTCGCTCCCCGTGATGGAATCTTACTCACCATTCATGACAAATCCAGTGACAAAGAATCAGATAAGGTTATGGTCCATCTGGGTATGGGAAAATCAAAGAATGGAGAGAATAGTAGTCAGTCAGGGTCATTTAATCATTTAGATAAAGACGGTGAATCTCAATCTGGAGAAGAAGGGAGTTCTGCCACTGGGACAGCATATAAGCCTTCTTCATCGTATCCCATAACTGCTCCATCTCCTCTAGTTGGTCTGCCTGAGTTCTCACACCTGGGTTGGGGACACTGGTTTACCTTAAGGGACCTTGAGCTGGCAACAAACAGGTTTTCAAAGGAGAATGTCCTTGGTGAGGGTGGATATGGAGTTGTTTACCGGGGAAATCTCATCAATGGGACTCCTGTCGCAGTCAAAAAGATCCTGAACAACCTGTGAGTTTAAGTATGACTTGATATATTGTGGTTTTGTTCATATTTGTTTTCATGAGCTTGTATTAACTTGAAGTCTTCAACTATTGTGTCTTTAGAGGCCAAGCGGAAAAAGAATTTAGAGTGGAAGTCGAAGCAATTGGACATGTCCGCCACAAGAATTTGGTTCGTCTCCTGGGATACTGTGTCGAAGGGACTCATAGGTACAACTCTTCTTTTAACGCATGTTAAATTCAATAGATTGAATCCATCAATTGAATTGTTTTCCAAGAACATGGGACATTGAAGTGTGTAGTTAGGTTGATCCCTCGGCACTGTCAATATGAGCATACTATTTTAAAAGAATATATAGCAATGACTCCAATGAGTATGTTGGTCATACAAACGATTAGATGACCTCATTGCATCTTAAAATTTCAGGATGTTGGTTTATGAGTATGTCAACAATGGAAACTTGGAGCAGTGGCTTCATGGAGCTATGCGTCACCATGGATATCTAACTTGGGAAGCTCGTATAAAGGTTCTCCTTGGAACAGCAAAAGCGTAAGTCAACAATTTAAATCCTTTTTATTCCAAGTACTTGTTCTCATTTGACGAGAGATGCTTGTTGCAGTCTTGCTTATTTGCATGAGGCCATTGAACCAAAAGTGATACATCGTGACATTAAGTCAAGTAATATATTGATTGATGAAGACTTCAATTCTAAGGTATCTGATTTTGGCCTGGCCAAGCTGCTGGGTGCAGGGACAAGTCATGTGACAACCCGTGTTATGGGAACCTTTGGGTTAGTATTCTTTCTAGAGCATGCCAACTATTTCCTCTGAAAAATCATGTTTCTATTAATTTTGAAAATTTACTACAAGTATGTGGACTATTAGAGAAGTAGTCAATCCTCACGTCCGTTCCTTATCTCAGCTATTCCACAATCTTCTTTTCTCAGATATGTGGCTCCTGAATATGCTAATAGTGGACTTTTGAATGAAAAGAGTGACGTGTATAGCTTTGGGGTCCTGCTCTTAGAAGCCATCACTGGAAGAGATCCTGTGGACTATGGTCGCCCAGCTGCTGAGGTTTGGCCAAATTTCTTTATATGCTACATAGGATCATCTTATTCGTATGAACCAAAAGTAAAGGCACACAAGGCAAGTTATAAGTTATACAACTATTAAATAATGAATGGTGAACTTGATTTAAATTGGAGTCGAGAAATTCTGAACCAACATTGGTTCTCTGTTGAACTGATAACTCTTAAAACTGTTATTGCCTCCATTTCAAAATCTTGCTTGCCAACTAGCTGTTAAGTTAAACCCACCTCTGGAGTGATCTTGGGAGCATTTACTTTTGGTTTCTGAATAATACTGGACATAATATATATCTATACACTCAGCAATAATGAAAATTTTCTTTTGAACAAAGTAACATGACTTGTATCGTGGTCTACTTCACTAGGGAATGAGCTTAATATCATGGACTTAACTCCAGCATAGGTCACAGGATATGACATTTCCCAATCCTATTATTGGCACTGTATATACTAAGATATTCTTGCTCTTTGAGATTAGTGGCCCCAGTGGCTCAACTGCCTTCCTATTGCAAGATACTGTCCTCAATATTTCTACCATATCCCACACTGTACAGTTACTCTGTTACACCTAAGTTAACCGATCGTTTAAGCAATAAGGAAAGAAAGGAGGATGCCTGTGTAAAGCTTATGTATGGCTGCAAAAGTCATCAGTTATACTCATGACTTGCTTGTGTGGCTAATCAAATGAGCACTACTTGTCTAGCATTTCTCATTGCATGGCGTCGTCTAATCACTTTTCTTTCTGCTCAGTAACTGTATGAAGTTCTATTTACCGTTTGATTCTGAACTCTCAGGTAAATCTGGTTGATTGGCTTAAAATGATGGTTGGAAGCAGAAGATCAGAAGAAGTGGTGGACCCAAACATTGAAGTCAAACCATCAACTAGAGCCTTAAAACGAGCTCTCTTGACTGCTTTAAGGTGTGTTGATCCAGATTCTGAGAAAAGACCCAAGATGAGCCAAGTTGTCCGTATGCTCGAGTCTGAGGAATATCCTATACCAAGAGAGGTTAGTTATATTTCTGATATTTCTGTCTTTGGAACATATATCCTGAAGGATTGAAAGTTTTAACTCATGCATGGGAATATAGTATAAACCATCATATTTCCAATGGTCTGGATGATTTAGAATATTGGGAAGATATACATAGCTGTTTTCTTCTTAGCCAGATTTGTTCTTATTCTGGCCTTTTGCATCTGTATTCTAGAAGATTATATCTGGCTCAGTGTTCCCATTCTCGCTTTAACTAATTTTATTCAAATTTTCGTCTAATTACCAGAAAAGCTCTTCCACTGCAAAAGATCTAATGAACTGATTCTCCATTGCTTACCTTCTTTCCTACCCCAATCTCGATGTCTTCATTTTGTTTACCAATGTTCTAAACTGTCTCTTTTGAAAGCTCTCACTTAATATTTAGGCTTTGTCACTTGTGCTGGTTTTGTCGCAGGTCTTTCGATAGAGAAAGGCCAGTGAACACTCACATGCATATTTTTAAAAATTGAGCTCAGCAACATATCTGCAGCTGTTTTTTTAGTTTATATTTTCTTCTTGCTGCTCAGGATCGAAGAAACCGAAGAACTCAAGGTAGCATGGAGATCGATTCCCAAAAGGAAAACTCGGATACTGATCGGAGTGATTATCCCGTTTCAAGATCAGAAAGTAGAGACTACCAACAGAGATAATTGAACCAGTAATTCATGTCAGTATCTGAGAAGTATATTTGAGGGTAATTCATACTAATTTTTTCTACTCTTAAATCTTGGGTTTGTCGAGCGCGTACTATCTCTAGGATATTGGGAAGGCTGATGTGGGAGAGAGATGATCCTCATATTCTTTGTTTCTATTTTGCCGCCCTCCCTCTTTCTTTATTTCGTTCTTTCTTGTAGATGAAGAGATGTTATTGTCAGCATGTGTATTAAGTGGTGTTTGTGAACAGTGAAAACCCAAGACATTGTGTGTACAGAATGGTTGATCTTCATATTTGTTTGATGAGATGCTCATTTTTAGTCTGATTGCCCCAATAAAGATGTGATCTTTATTTTTGTTGGTTCAAAACTCAAGAGGTAAAAACGGGACCAAAGCGCACTTGCCTCTCTACTAGGTTTTCGAAGGCTGAATCCAAGACACCTCCCTGTTCAAATGACAAGGCGGATAAACACCTCTCAAAGATATCCTATTCACAACCTGGATATATCAATGTAGTAAGATAAATAGGGGTTATCGAACACGAGGAATTTGTGAAACTAAATCCTAACAAACTACTATGCTGACAGACTCGACTACAGAACACTAATGGTATGCGAACCTAAGCTAGACAGACTCAAATGCTACGAAATTTTGACACAATGAACTAGACACAGTGGCGGACTACCACACAAAATTTGAGGGTATTCGGAGTTGATTTGGTTACCGAAATAAATCGGCTAAGCTACAGCTAATGCAGAAAATAAATGCTGAAAGTAAATATGCTAATGAATGCAAATGGGTTTAAACTATATGATTAAAGAGTTAAGAGGAATGCAATCCACCACCGCCATTCCATCTATCTAACACATACTTAATCTAATGCACATATCCAATGAATGAAAGTTCCCAGGAAGAGTTGATCGTTACAACCACATCCTATTACCTAATCCTTATGCCTATGCAAGTTTGTCATGGACCTCCCCTACATCTATCCCTCTATTGAACCTATAGTCATGGACCCCAAGGTTTACAAAGAAGAAAGCATTAAGTTCTAGAAAAGGTTTGAGAAGCTACAAGGGTTCACAAGTACACTATGGGCGTGTCTCGCTAGACCTATGGATTTCAATCTCCCGACGGTAAAATCGGCGTATCACTATAGAGAATCCGGTGGAAGAAATTATCTTCAGTCGCCCGTATCTCATGAAACTAGAACTCTAGCATGCATACTAAGTTGCGCACCAAAGCAAACATATAAGAATTCATACGGTGATCATTCAGAGAAAGAAACCTCATTCATAAAATATGCAAAACTAGATTAAAGTGTATGTATTAAAAAGACTTCATGTACGGGGCTTCAAGCAACCCCTCAACAAAGAGTTTAGCTACTAAAAGTCATAAATAATAAAATCAAAGAGTTCATGAAAAATAAATAAAATAAAGGAAAAAGAATAAACTCTTGACGACAACGGAATCGGGTTAGGCTTCTTGCATGAGATCTTCCATTTGTTTTTGTTTTTGTTCTTTTTGTTTATTTCTTTCTTCTCCCAAGAATTCCAGCCCCAAGCCGTGCGTACGTTTTATTATGTTTAGCTAGCTATATATATATATATGCATGCAGCTAGAATAGCATAGGCAATTAACCTAGCAAACTAACCCACGTGCAAGAGTCTCCTTTTCCAAGTCCAACTCCACTTCCATCCAAAATCCAAGTCAAACACCACTTTTTAATTAATCTCCTCCCTCGCCAAGCTTTCCAATCAAACTCCAATTAGGACTCTTTATTTATTCATTCCTATTTGATTTCCAATTCCACTTCCTCTCTCACCAACTTTGCTCGCCAAACAGCAAAATATATCACATGCTCGCAAGACATCTCTTAATTGTATATATAAATAAGCTCCTCGCCAAGCATAAGTTCCCTCGCCAAATAGCTTCAAAACATATTATTTAATCTCATTTTCTCCATTAATCTCCAAAATACCTAAAAACAAATAAACATAATTAATTCACTCGATTAATAACAATAAACTAAATATAGGGAATAAATTAAATACCAAATAGATGCATAAATATGCAACTATCAAAATACCCCACACTTAGACATTGCTAGTCCTCGAGCAATACACTAAACTAAGACTCTGAAAAGACTCCAAGACTCTAACTACATGACTCTGACATAACTCTAATGCCCTCAACAAATTGTCTCAGCAATCTTCCACAATTGTAACACCAAGATAAGTGTGACTCCAAATTTATATACCGTAAAATTTCGAAAGTTAATTTCAATGCATGACACACATGTAATATGTAGGACGAAGACATAATCATGGTGAATGTAAAGCTGTAGCATGCAACAAACTTGTCAAGATTCAACCTCACAGGTATATGCTCTCAAAAGTGTTTCTCTCAAAGTATGTCTAAGGTATTCACTCAGCTCAATTACTTGCCAAATGGACCACACCATAAGCTTACACTTGTGACTAATCTCCACAGATCAAAGGCTGCCATCTTGAGGATCAAAAGGACTTCATGGGTTGTAATGGGGCTTGGCTCATAGGTTAAAGAATAAATGGAATAAGGAATTCAAATATAATTCTAGAACCCAGTAGAGCACCAAATAAGAGACTCTTCAAACTTTACAACCATGAACTTTCTCACTTTTGTGGCCGAATTTCATCTTGTTGGGCCTTCACATCATTGTTTTCATCAACAGTTAACTCGGGTATCAAGCTGGACATCACATTTTTTTTTTCTTTTTCTTTCATTCTTTTTTTTTTCATTTCATTTTTTTTTCTTTTGAAACACTAACTTGATACCCCACACTTATTTCTTTACATCACTTTTCGACATTGTCGCCGTCTTCACATACCTGTCTCATGTATAGCTCTACCAAGTCCTACAACAAGGGTAAAGATATAACTATTCTAAGGTTTAAGGTCAGAGATATGTGGGTGATGACATAAAGTTTAAATATGTAGGCTCAAAGTGGTTAACTAAGGGGTGCACATCTTGTGTACACAAAATTAGGACACAGGCTTATATGGCAATGGTGGTGTCCCCTAAATGCCTTTATCACTTCCTCAATCAAAACATGTATTGACTATAAGCTTTGAAAAGCACAAGAGTAAGTTCTAGTAATATCTAGAGTCCATTAACTTAATCTGTGGCAAGCAATTGACACTCAATAAAGAAAGCATGTGTAATCACATATAGGCTCAATCGCTCACAGGTTAAATGAATCTCAACAAAGTTTAAGCATGCCAAAAATCTGTACCATGTTAACTTTTTCTACATCCACTACACATTCGCATATGCGTCATATATCAAGATTAACCAAAGAAACTCAAATAACATGATCATCTTTTAGTCACAATTACGGAAGATATAATCACATCATGGACTAGTTAAGGGCACCTAAAGACACAAAATAAAAGACTATTTTTGTGTTTTTCTTGACACTTTTTACTTTTGTATTTGGTTTTTCAAATAAGTCACTAAAATACCCTAGGAAAACAAAGAAAAACTCAAAAATATCAACATCAGGCGAGCAATTCTGATTTCTGGCGAGCAGCTCGCCAGACATAGTGTACTGAGCAACACTTCTCGCGTGAATTTTTAAAAATTAATCACTAGTTGTAATAGGCTGAAATTTTGGGGCCAAAAACTAGACACATATAAAAACACACCTTCAAAATTTCAGAAAATTACGAGCCCCATAACTATGTCAAATAAATTATACAAAACAGCAGACTGTTTGCTCGCCAGACTCAAAACTACCAAATCACGCGAACAAACATCCCTCGCGAGCACTCTCTCGCGATAATTTTACAAAATACATCTTACATCGAAATAAGCTGAAATTTCGTGAGCACTAACTAGACTCATTTACAAACCTTCCCTCAAAATTTCAGAAAATTACGAGACTTTAAGATATGACAAACAAATCACGCGAAACATCAAACTGAACAGTACAACATGCGAAGCTCGCCAGAGACCCATTCCCCTCGCAAGAATTTTTCAGAATTTATCATAAATTGGAATGAGCTGAAATTTTAAGAGCACAATTTAGACACATGTTAAAACATCCTCTAAAAATTTCAAAAATTTACGAGACTTCAAACTATGTCAAATAATTGACACGAAACAGCATACTGCACAGTACCGAAATAACGAAAAATTTATACATAGACGCTAATGATATGATATAAACCCCACCCCACACTTGAAATTTGCATTGTCCTCAATGTAAAACAAAACTAAAATATACAATACATCAAACAAGCATGGAATGAAACACATAACACATCACAAATCACACTAAACATGGAGAAAAATAAAGCAAAGGAGAAGAGAAAAGAAAGCAAATCTGGTTTTCCACGCTTCTCCATCAACATAGGTTGCCTCCCAAGTAGCGCTAAGTTTAACGTCTTCAGCCAGACATCTTCAAAACCATCAGGTGGTTGTGGTCTTGGCTCGATCAAGTCCTTGGTCCTTAACAATGATGTCATATGAGCTCTTCCAAGCAACTTGGGTACCCTTGGACTCCCACACACACAAGACTCCAAGTGTCTCTTTTCTTTCTTCTTCTTTATCCAAAGCCTCCTCCTCTTGAGTCCAACAAACAAGGTAAAGAGAATATCCTTGTTGGACATATGGTGATCAGGTACCACCATCTCAATATGCTCCAAAATATAAGGGGGCTCGGTAGGTGATTCTTCAAACTCAAGTGTTTCATTGGTGCAAGAAACAAGTGTGGAACTTGAGTTTGGCATTGATAGCTCATGTGGTTGTTCATGTAGTGGTAGCACCATCTCAATATAAGGAATTTTGATAGACTCCTCCTCAAGTGATTTGTCCATCTCATCATCATCAAAGAATGCATCCCCTTCTTCTAATGCAATTTCAGCCTCAGTAGTCAATTTCACAGGCCTATATTCAAGAAGAGCTTCGAGGTCATCCAATTCTTGCTTGATCGGCTTCCGTTCTTCTATTTTTTTCTGACTTGATCCAAGCACTGCGTCTAAAGTATCCTCACCCCATCCATATTGAAGATAATCCTCGACAAGATGGTCTTCCTTGTATTTTTCTTCTTTCCCTAGCTTTCTTAACCTGCTAGGAAAAGGCATATTAGTGGTAATTAGAGGTGAAGATAAAGGACATACCTGAGTTGGTTTCGGTTTTGGCACAACTTTCATTCCAGGTGCATTCTCAACGGGTTGAGTTAGGGTTCCTGGATTGACTTTTGATGACTCATCAAGCACAATCTGCTCTATTACAGGCTCTTCCCACTTTCTTCTTGGCTTCATGATTGTTGGAACTACCTCCAACACCTTCTCACTCTTCAAAGTTATAGCATGAACTTCATATTGGCTTTTGGGATTGGGGAAAGTGTTGCTGGGGAGTCCTCCTGTGTTAACTTGAGCCACTGTTTGTTGTATTTGGCTCGTTTGTCTTTCCAGCAAATCAATTGTCTCACCACGCTCCCTGAGGATCTCCTTAATCTCTTGCATAAAAGCACGATTCTCCTCTCTTTCTTTTTGTTTGTCTACCATGATCTGCTGTAACATACTCATCAATCGCTGCTCTGTATCATCTGATTGTTGAGGATAGTCATAGCTGGAGTGATTATCCCATGTAGGAGTATAAGGAGGTGTATAGTATTCACTTTGCATGGTGGAATAACTTTGATATGGAAAATATGCATATTCCTCATTTGAGTGACCTGCCATTGAACATCTTGAACAAACCACAAAGTTAGAATGTATAATATATAAAGGTTAATATACAAGTTAAATTTACAGACTCTATTAGGACTTAGAATTAAGCAATTCCCCGGCAACGGCGCCAAAATTTGACAAGGCGGATAAACACCTCTCAAAGATACCCTATTCACAACCTGGATATATCAATGTAGTAAGATAAATAGGGGTTATCGAACACGAGGAATTTGTGAAACTAAATCCTAACAAACTACTATGCTGACAGACTCGACTACAGAACACTAATGGTATGCGAACCTAAGCTAGACAGACTCAAATGCTACGAAATTTTGACACAATGAACTAGACACAGTGGCGGACTACCACACAAAATTTGAGGGTATTCGGAGTTGATTTGGTTACCGAAATAAATCGGCTAAGCTACAGCTAATGCAGAAAATAAATGCTGAAAGTAAATATGCTAATGAATGCAAATGGGTTTAAACTATATGATTAAAGATTTAAGAGGAATGCAATCCACCACCGCCATTCCATCTATCTAACACATACTTAATCTAATGCACATATCCAATGAATGAAAGTTCCCAGGAAGAGTTGATCGTTACAACCACATCCTATTACATAATCCTTATGCCTATGCAAGTTTGTCATGGACCTCCCCTACATCTATCCCTCTATTGAACCTATAGTCATGGACCCCAAGGTTTACAAAGAAGAAAGCATTAAGTTCTAGAAAAGGTTTGAGAAGCTACAAGGGTTCACAAGTACACTATGGGCGTGTCTCGCTAGACCTATGGATTTCAATCTCCCGACGGTAAAATCGGCGTATCACTATAGAGAATCCGGTGGAAGAAATTATCTTCAGTCGCCTGTATCTCATGAAACTAGAACTCTAGCATGCATACTAAGTTGCGCACCAAAGCAAACATACAAGAATTCATACGGTGATCATTCAGAGAAAGAAACCTCATTCATAAAATATGCAAAACTAGATTAAAGTGTATGTACTAAAAAGACTTCATGTACGGGGCTTCAAGCAACCCCTCAACAAAGAGTTTAGCTACTAAAAGTCATAAATAATAAAATCAAAGAGTTCATGAAAAATAAATAAAATAAAGGAAAAAGAATAAACTCTTGACGACAACGGAATCGGGTTAGGCTTCTTGCATGAGATCTTCCATTTGTTTTTGTTTTTGTTCTTTTTGTTTCTTTCTTTCTTCTCCCAAGAATTCCAGCCCCAAGCCGTGCGTACGTTTTATTATGTTTAGCTAGATATATATATATATATATATATATATATATATATATGCATGCAGCTAGAATAGCATAGGCAATTAACCTAGCAAACTAACCCACGTGCAAGAGTCTCCTTTTCCAAGTCCAACTCCACTTCCATCCAAAGTCCAAGTCAAACACCACTTTTTAATTAATCTCCTCCCTCGCCAAGCTTTCCAATCAAACTCCAATTAGGACTCTTTATTTATTCATTCCTATTTGATTTCCAATTCCACTTCCTCTCTCACCAACTTTGCTCGCCAAACAGCAAAATATATCACATGCTCGCAAGACATCTCTTAATTGTATATATAAATAAGCTCCTCGCCAAGCATAAGTTCCCTCGCCAAATAGCTTCAAAACATATTATTTAATCTCCTTTTCTCCATGCATTAATCTCCAAAATACCTAAAAACAAATAAACATAATTAATTCACTCGATTAATAACAATAAACTAAATATAGGGAATAAATTAAATACCAAATAGATGCATAAATATGCAACTATCATCAAACAGCCTTAAAATTTCAATCCTCATAACAAATTATGCTTCCCATTTACAATAACCGAGATTTCTATAACTTGATTCTCGAAGTAAAAACAATGATGTTAAGGTCATGGTGTAGTGTCTCTAAGCGAACTGGCATTGGGGTAATTATAAGGGACCAATGGGGATTGGTTGTGGGTGGTTTGGCTGAGTGCAGGGTTTGTAGTTCAGTGTGCAGCTGAAGCGAAGGCAGAGCGTTGTGGTCTTCAGCTGGCGAAAGAGTTGCAGTTGGATAACATTGTTGTGGAATCGGACTCTCTTGAGGTAATCAAAGCAATTGATCAGAGGAGAGCGAATGATGTCAGTTGGAGTGTCTTTCCTTATTTGACTAGGATTCGTGCTAGAGGCAATGAGTTTCATAGCATTCAGTGGCAGTGGGTTCCTAGATCTGCAAATAAGGTGGCAAATGAAGCGGCTATGCTAGGATATAGGTCGGAGGATCGTTTGAAATGGGTTAACAAACCACCTCCAACCGTGGTGCGTGTTCTTCGTAACGATGGGTGCCCCTGCCCTCATGGTGTATTATTGTAATTTTGTTTTTCTGGCTTCACGTCTTTGTTGCCCTGTCCATGTTGGAGTAGGTTAAGACGCTGAATGCCCTTGTTTGTATTTCCAGCTTTCTCTCTTCCTATGGAATGAATGTTTCGATCAAAAAAGAAAGAAGGTCATGGAAGGTAAACGTATGAATTGCTCGCCTAGCTAGTAGTTTGAAATGAAGAATGCGTGATGATGTTGGGTACCCAACAATGTTCTTATCCTGTGCGCAAGGTAATATTGTACGTTGTGTATGCTTTTCATTATAGAGCATCATCTTTCAAGCTTATTTTCGAGCGCTATCAATCGGTATCTCAACTTGTTTGATGATTTCAGGACAGGCAGAGTCTGTAGTGTGCTGATTTCATGAGTTCAGCTGCCGTCGGAGGAGTTCGATCGATAATATAAGGTAAAATAAAGTTTACTGCATTTTCTCCTCACACTATATATAAATATACGTTGAAGCTCTAACTAATAAAAAAGAGGGACAGGGCACCCTATAGTCAAAGAAAGGCAATGTTTATAGAATCATGCATGATCAATACGTTTTTGTAAATCTTAGAGAGCAAGATAATGTTTCTTTTATCAAATTGACTCATTTTTATTTAGTCAAATTCCAAATAATAAGCTAAGTACAAATCTATGAATCTATCACATCTTCATCTTTCTGTTCAATAATGTCTAACATGTGGTGCGCAAGAAAAGGCAGTTGAAGCAAGTTCTCATGGCATGCTTTTTTCCCAAGTTCTTAAGAATCCATTAGAATTAGTCAGCTCAATATTTTATCACACAGACGTTGATCTAGTGGTTAGCCAGCACAGGAAGTCAGGAACAACCAATTTGAGCTCTTAGCAGCAACAGTTGTTGGAAATGTGATGTCTACTCAAACCTTACTCAAACCATCACAATGCAGGAATGCGTTTACGGAGAACTATATATGCATGAATGGCATGATTGAGCTATACAAGACACACATTAGCTTACTGAGAGCGCGCGTGACGTGGTCTTAGAATTCATGTTGATTCTGGCTGTTGCTTAAATGATTAATGCATTGGTAAAGCCAAATGCTCTATGGGTGATCAATCCTGCACAAGTCAACTGGTGGCTCATTATCTGTTACAGAAGTAGCTCTCGTGTCTCAGTGTGTGTCTTTTGTTATTTTATTTGAAATGAGTCTTTGTTGTCAAAGTGAGGGATGAGATGATGCACCGACACGTCGTCGTCTATGTGACTACTTAGATGATACAACGTCGATGCGTCGTCTCATCCCTCACTTGGACAACAGAAATTACACACAATTCGTCCTCTAAGTAGTCACTTAGACAACAAATACTCATTTCCGTTGTCTAAGTAAACACAATTATATATTGTGCCAGATTCTTTTCCTCTTCGCTCGCTCATTCTCATTCTCTCTCGATCAGACTCTCCTCACACGTATAACTAACACTATATATATATATATATATATATATATCTCTCTCTGGCCCCGACCATCAATTTGCCATATATCGGTGAAGGCTAGGTACATACGTAGTTAATCTTCGACAATCTTAACGTTTATATATATAATTAATTATACGTTTGATTGATTACATTTTTAGTACATCTAATATTATAATTAAATTAGGTAATAGATCGATACATATATATATTAGTTAATTAACTAGTATGAATGGATGTTTAAAAATTTGGTTAATATTTAGTTAAAACGTACATGCATGTTAGATATATTAAAGTAATTGATGTATAGTATATTTACTATTAATTAATAAAGGTAATTAATAAATATTTTAATTAATTATACGTTAATAAGGTAGTTAAAATTTTGTATATAAATTAGTTTAATAATTACTTAAAAATATGTATATATAATAGTTGACTAATATGATAATTATTAAATTTCGTAGAAGTATGGACAAAAGTTGGATAAAGTTGCGGAATAGAAGTGATGTCTGATATATAGATGGAATCAAAGAATTTGTGAATTTTGCGATGGAACATGGTCAGGGAAAGAAGCGTTTCAGGTGTCCGTGCAAAAAATGTCTTAACTATCAGTATATGGAGGTTAATGTTATGATGCAACACCTGTACGAAAATGGTATGATGTGGAGTTACACTACATGGAGCGAGCATGGTGAAGCAATAGACTTCAGCTCAGTAGAGTTCAGCTCAGGGTACAGTTACTATGGTGCCTCATCCAGCGGTAGTGGTGCCGACTCCCCTTTTTGGAATCCAACTGCGGATTTGGTCTATGATGCATTTCCGGGATTTAGTCATGGTGGACACCAACACCAAGAAGGAGGTTACAATACCACTCATAGGCATGATGACACATTCTTTGACATCATGATTCACCTACCTGAGCAGGTGCTAATTTCTGGTCTGGTTCAGTATACTTGGATGTATCCTCAAGAAATGTACGTACAACTATTTAATTATACAGGTTTTCCGATCCATTATTTGTTCCACTCGAGATTACTAACAATATGTACCTATTATACAATTAATTAATTGAACGTTTGATTTTGTAGACAGCTTGGACAATATAAAGGATTCGTGAAAAATAGGTCGGCCCCAGATGACTCTATAGTAGAGACATACCTAATGCATGAGTGTGTTACTTACTGCAACAGGTACCTCAAGAATCCACCAACTCCCACCGCCTCCGATCCCAGTGCCTACATCAATCGTTTTGTCACAAATGGCGTACAACCGTTTAGAGAAGTATTAAAGGAATCGTTAACACGACAAGAACTTATTGAGGTGCACTGGGTAGTGTTGCGAGACTATGATGAAGTTGAACCTTACATGATTGCGTACAGGGAGAAGCTTTAGGCGTTAAATCTGGACAAGAGTTCGGCGTGGTTTGAAAAAGTGGTTAAGAAGAAGTTCCCCGATTATTTCTTCCAATGGATACGTATGTTTACTTATTTAATTTATATATATGTTTGTAGAAATTAAACCCTTTAATTATATATATATTCTTCCCATTTTCACAGATGATTGATCTACAAAAATTTGATAACCACGGGGGGTGGTGGTCCTAGCCAAAGCACTTGCTAGCAGGGAAGCCGATTAGACACTATATTTAGCTCGGATGTTTTGTGAACGGTGTAAAATTTCATTCAGTGGTCCGAGATGAAGGAAAAAGAACACAAAACAGTGGGGTAGCGGTCGGGAAAGACAATGATATATATTACGGGGCTCTTGTATATGTCGTTCAGCTATGTTACGAGAATGATGTCAACGTTTTCCTATTCAAGTACAAATGGTTCAAGGGTACAAAGGAAGACCTGGGCCTTTTATCAGTTGATACAGACTCAAGATGGTATGAGGATGAGCATTTTGCTCTTGCCATCTTAGTTAGGCAGGTGATCTATCTTGATGATCTGAAAGCTGGTGAATGGTGGAAAATAGTGAACCATATCTCTCATCGAGGAATATGGAATACCATGACAGCTGAAGGGACGCCGGCGACTGAAGATGCTGAACCGCAAAGAGACATTACTGCATATCAGCAGCCTAATATTTCTGTCATCGACTCCGTCATAATGGACCTGGTTCAAGCTTGTGAACGCTTACCCATACCTGATGGTTGTACGGATCTAACTGAAGATGAGATTATAAATGTAATTAATGAGGTCGATGAAGAAGAGGCGTAGGATGACGACGATGACTCATGATATTTGTCAGACGATGTTGAGTATAATGATGATGATGAGCAATCAAATAACAGTGGTGATGAGGATGATGAAGATTATGACGAGGAGTACAATGTAACGATGAGGAAAATTTATTGGTAATTGATTATTGTAATTAAACTTTTTTGACGTAATAATGTATGATTAATTATATTATGAGGAGGAGTAGGTACAATTATTAATTCATAACTTTAATAATTAATTAATTAATTATAACTCTTAACTTTTTCGCATAATTAAATTTAAATTAATTAAAGAAGTCACTTCGACGGAATACAAAAATCTGTACGACCAAGTGTCACATTTTTCCTAAACCTTAAAATGTAAACAACGGAACGACTTTTTGTAGTCCAAGGTAAACACAATTATATAACCCTAAATCCTAAACCTTTATCTTAGACAACGAAAACTGGTCATTCTGTCGTCTAAGTAAACTATAAACCCTAAGCCTTAACCTTAAACCCTAACCTTTTACCTTAGACGACAAAATGACACGTGTTCGTCGTCCAAGTATTCACTTAGACGACGTAGATGTGGCCACTTCGTAGTCTAAGTCATGTTATCGTAATTTCACATCTAAGACAACGACCATGTAGACCATGTCCTAATACATATTCTTTTCGTCGAGAGCATAGAGTAAACAGTTCTTGGACCGTGAGCGTCGACAGTTCCAAAATAGGAGTTATGAATTTTGGTGTATCCACGTTTCGGGTTTGTAAAATTTTTAGTTTTACGGTTAACTATGCCAATGAAACACTTAACGAACTTACTAAATTATTCTACTTATATATTGTCTTATGGTAAATGTATTCAACAGTTGTTTTGTTCAAATTTAATTTCGTTAATATTGATGTGTAGTGAGCCTATACTTAATAACACTTAAGTTATTGAAAGGACCCAACCCCGATTTAGTTTCCTAAACCAGAATCAAACCCCTTCTGAAAACACGAACTTTCAAAAACCATCGAAATTTTGGCAGAGTTTCACTATATCGCGGAATTATCATTAACCTGCACCCGAAAACACACTTCTATCTATGCCACAAAAGCCAAACCGTGGGCACCAATCCCATCCGGATTTCTCAAAATCATATCATAATATAAAGCAATAAGCAAAAACTGTAACTTTATAGAAATCTGGGAAAATCATTTGAAAATATAAACATCAGAGTATTCAGAGTGACCTCTAGTATATATACATAAATATACAACAGTAGGCTAAACAAGAAACCTACTGAGAAAGAAAAGTAGCTCGAATACTAAGCCTCTGAATGCGACGTGAGACACTAGAATCTGAACTGCAAACTGGGCATTGAAAACAAAGGGCCCAGGGAAAGACATATAAACCGTTAGAGTGAGTGGACGAAAATAAATGTCTCTCGCCGAATAATATATGTTATAAAAACATATGTGAGTCTAAATGAATGAAAATGATATAGTACATAAGGGAGACTCTAACTCCTCACGCGTACAGAGCATGCGTCGTAAAATCCCACGGGGTCACTCATGGACGCAACCGCGTTAGTACAGTCCGAATCACGGGATCCCAAACCCACTCGTGATTCAAACCAGAAAGGCCTCAGGTCAGAGGTCTGCCCCCCCCCTCCCCTCGGTAAAGGCCTCGGGTCAGGGGTCACAGCTTCTCCCGGTAAACATCCTCAGGGATTAGCCGGGATGCAAGTGTATCGATACAACAATATATACTGTGACTGTACTCTGTGTAAACCAAATCATAAATAGTTTCTATGCAAGTGTAGTGAGCATAATGTAAATGCATATTCGTAATACAAAATTATATAAGCATATTCGTCAAAGTATATTCGTAAATGCATAATCATAAAGCACATGCTCGTATAAATCATAATCTCATATGCATGCACATGCTCGTAAAACGTATAATAAAGACTCGCAACCAATCAGTGAAAAGAAAGGTGTCCACTCACAGACAAGCACAGCGCGCAAACGCGCTAATCCTGAGATTCGGCGGAAAATCCCTCGCCCAACGTACGATCTCGATCCCCTGAATAATCACAAAATATCACTGATCAAAATCACAATTCAATACTCTGAACCACACCTTGGAAACCAACCATTCCCGAAAATATATAACTCGGATAACAAAAAACTCGCAAAAACCCCCAAATATACTCCACAAAACCTTCGACTTAAAATCCACTACTCAAATCAACTCGAAAACCACAAGGCGACGATCGGGGCGTGATTACAAGCAAAACGGCATAACACTTGACAAAATCCAAAAAATCAACGGGTCATCGGAGCTCCGCCGTTGACCGCCGCCGCCGACGACGGCGCGCCGTCACCGGAGAGATTTCCTGGCGATCAAGACTCCAAATCTTCCTCTCCTCCAGCCTAGCCTTTTTCCCCAAAGGGTCACCACCGTCCAGCCACCAAAGTTCAAACCGGCCGGAAAATTTCTCTGGCGAAATTCTCCACCGTGAGGCTACCTCGGCCTCCCATCTTCAAGGGGTTTCATCACAAGCTCGAACCCAACCAATTCCACCCAAAATTCCCTTCAGAAAGTCACCGGAAAACACTCCACCATTAAACCCGATTCCGGCAAACTTCTCCCTCAAAATCGATCAACCAAAACACTTCCAAACTTCACAATATACACATCAATCGAAAGCTTAGATCCCAAGCTTCAAAACCTTACCTTGATTTCCGTCAACCACGCCGTATTCCGGCAGCCACCTCGACGGCGATTTCGTGACTCACTAAGTCAACACGGGTTGACTCGGTCAACTCGGCCCAGCTTAGTCAACTCGGTCAAACAGCCCATTTTCGAACTTTTGCGACAACTTTACGACTATTCGGCTATTTATACGTCACGAAACAACTCTATCCACAATTCGGATAACTCAAACTCAAACGGGTAAACACGACTAACTCGGCGATAATTTCAAATATTCTTTTTATATTCCTCGATTATCCGAAAAATCCTTGGAAAGCTCCTACGGACTCGAAATCAAATTCTCTACATTTCCCACGAACAAATCCAAATCAAATTCGTGTCCAAAAATTAAGTCGTGAACGAAGTTGCATATCCAATTAATTACGCTAAACCACAATTACTCGTAAAACTCGCAGATTAAGCCGATTACTATACCAATTCCGGTCCGGGTCGTCACAGTTATACACATTAGTAGATACTTAACAAGTTTGAAGACGTAAATTAATTCGTCATCTTAAATCCCACTTTTTATATATACGATTCTTTAATTGATATTTTACGACAAAAAAAATCGAATGACTGATCGGAAACTTCCTTACGAATTATTTGTAAATATTATTTTTAGAGATATTATACTTAGATGACGAAGGAGTAGGACTTTCCGTTGTCCAGGTGCGCACTTAGACGATGGACAAGGTCAACTCCGTTGTCTAAGTTCAAATTTTGAGCGGTTCCAATTTCACCGCCATTTATTTTGGGAACCGCTCAAAATTTGAACTTAGAAGACGAAAGCTAAGTTCACGTCGTCTAAGTCATCACTTGTTCAATGGAAAGGTCTCTTCCGTCGTCTAAGTTCAAATTTTGAACGGTTCCCAAAATAAATGGCAGTCAACTTCCACCCGCCAATTAATTCAGGGAGAAACCCGAGATTCACTTAGACGACAGAAAGAGGCCTTTCCGTCATCCAAGTGGACACTTGGATGACGTAAAATAAGTTGTCATCGTCTAGGTGAGTGGGTTTCACTTATATGACATAAAATTACATTCCGTCGTCTAAGTGAAACAGTATAATTCCAGATTCTGGACAGTTTTGATCGATCACTCTCTCTCTCTCTCAAACTTCGGCTCTTGCGACACCTCACGTCTCCCTCTGGCGACTCCCACCTCCTCCACCGTCGGCCTCCTCCCTCCCTCTACCTCGTACGTCCTCCTCGCTCCGTCCCTCCACCATACGGCCTCCTCCCTCCACCTCCGACGCCTCCCACCGTCGGTAAATTATTAGGTATAGTACTACATATTTAGGTATACTGCAGTGTATTTGTGTTTAATTGTAAATTGATAAATTGGGTAAATTGGTAAAAATTGTAAATTGATAAATATTGTAAATTAGTAAAAATAATAAATTGGTAAATATTGTAAATTGGTAAATATTAAAAATGATAAAAATAATAAATTGCTAAATATATTATAAATTAAGTAAATATTATAAATTGGTAAATTTTGTAAATTGGTAAAAATTATAAATTGGTGAATATTGTAAATAAGGTAAAAATAATAAATTGATAAAAATGGTAAAAATATGCAAATTGAAGGTAAATATTAAAAATGATAAAAATTAATTAAAAATACTAAATATGAAAAAATTGTAAATAGAAACATGATAAAACCAAATAGTAAATAATAAAAAAATTAAATTGTTAAAAAAGGTAAAAATTACAAATAGTAAATATTATAAATTGGTCAATTTTAAAAATTGATAAATATTTAAAAAGGGTAAATATTAAAAATAAAAAATATTTAAAATAGAAAATTTGGGGGTAAATATGAAAAAGAATAAATATTTTAAATTGTTAAAAATAGTAAATGGTATAGCAGTTATAATTAATAATAAAATAGGTTTGATAATTAATTTTTACAACTTCTAGGTTAAAATGACCCCATGGAGTAAAAAGAAGGAACAAAAAGAGGCCAAAGATCCTCCGCTCCGACGCTTTGCAGAGCAAGTGGGTTGGCAGAGCTTGGAAGACAACGTCACGGCTCCTCTGTACTCTTCAGCTGGTCCATCAGCTGCGGTAACTGGGGAAATTCCTAATACCCTAGTTATACAGAGCGATGACGATAACACCTTTTCTGGCCAATCATTGATGTCAGAAGGTGCGCAGGAGCTGGCCTCTTAGTCTATTCTCTATAGCGTGCGGCGCAAGATCAGGAGGGCCCCATCAGACCCTTAACTGAAAAGGACCCGAGGACTCGGAAATGACGGAAAATCCGAGAAGTTGTTCAAGGCGACCGAGTAAAAGATCCAGTTGCCCTACGACGATTTCACTTATGGCTCTCCCACCTTGAAGCTAGCTAGTCTCTCATCGCACAACGTCGGGGCAATTATTCGCAACAAGATTCGTATGGTTGCGCCTAGCTGGAAGGAGTTGCGGGAGTTAGAGAAGGGGAAGGTGTTTAAAGAACTGTCGGTAATACAATTTTAAATTTATTTTTTAATAACCAATAAAAATCTTAATTTCATAATATATACTATTTTAATTTTTTATTCTTTTTTTGTAGAAACAATATGCGGTGGATGACACACTGAAGATGCTTAATTAGGCACATAAACACCACCGCCAACACCCTCTACCGTGATTGGAAGTACAGACTTCACAAATATTACCTCCAATTCGGCCGCTCGCCTACCCCTGTAGAGCTGCGTGGGGATATGGAAGATGAGTGGGAGTGGTTGGTCAACCACTTCAAAGAAGAATTGTATCGGGTTCGTCTTTTTTTATTTAAATTGACGAAGTCGAATAATTTATTTTTTAGTCATTTATTAGTTTTTTAATGATTTATACTGTCGAACAAACGAAATTGGACGTAAACAAGGCCAATCAGGAGAAGCAGGGCAAACATCATACCTCCGGCTCCAAGCAGATGATACAAATCACCAAGGAGCACAGAGATAAGGGCTCCAAATACTCTTATCTGGATGCTAGCGTTACCGCTTAAGTGACGCCTGGGCTCGACAATGAAGCGAGTCAAAGCGGCGTAAGTGTCGTATATATTTCTTCTCAATTAACGTAATTATTATTTATTATTTATTAAACTCTCGTACAATTTTATAATTTTATAATTATTTAATTTTTATTATTATTTTCAGGCGAGGTTGGTAGAACTGCTGCAGCAAGAATTAGCCAACATGCAGCTTGCACACCCGGATTTGCCGCTGGAAGACCTGCCTCCTCTATCGAGGGAGAGCCAAATTGAAATTGTCGATGAGGTATACGGTCGTCAAGTTGGCAAGGAGGTTAGGGAGTTGGGACGCAAGGTGCAGCGAGATTTATCTTCTAACTCATCTACGGCACGTTCAACGAGGACAAGTGCTCGAGATGCGGCGGTCCAAGCAGCTCTTGAAGAGACTCGACTCACACGGGTGGAAACGCTATCTATGCGTCAGAGGCTTGATGAGCAACAAGTGCAGATAGTCAACCTCCTCGCCCTCATGCAAAACAGGGTTCAACAAGATTGTCGTCCTGCTCCGACCCCACACCCCAACGACGACGACATAGCTGGAGGCGGGGGACTCGGCGGCACGTCTACTCTTGCCATATTTACTTAGTTTGTACGTAGTTTTTAATATTTCATTTTTTCCGAACAATATCGATGTACGTATAATTTTTGATTATTTTAATATTTAAATTAAATTTATTATTTTAATTAATTAAATAATATTTTACTTTAAATTCAAATTTTGAGGAAAAAAATTAAATTAAAATTAAATTCACTTAGACTACGAAAGCATATATACATTCGTGGTCTAAGTCATCACTTAGACTGCGAAATAATTTCGTGGTCTACGTCATCACTTAGATCACGCAATAATTTTGTACTCTAAGTTGTACTTGGACGATGCAAATGTTATTTGCGTCGTCTAATCCTTGCTTGGACGATGGACAATTTGCGTCGTTTAAGCCGTCACTTAGACGACGTAATGATATATTTTCGTCGTTTAAGTACTTAGACTACAACACTTGAACGACGGACTTTAGACGACGGAGATTCCGTAGTCTAAGTACTTAGACGACCGAAACTCGAACCTAGATGACGGAATAGCTTCGTCGTCTAAGTGAATTTTTCTTGTAGTGAAAGCTTTGGCCACAAGCTGTAACAGCTTGATTTATGTCTGTGTAAGACCGTTCTGTGAATAAACATGAGGAACGAGATGTTCAACATCAATCCCAACTAACATGCAGTAATTATCAAAAGATTTTGATTAAACTCTCTAGCATTATCCAATCTAATAGACTTTATTGGATTGTACGGGTGGTGAGTTTGAAACTTAATGATCTATGCTAAGAGTTTTATAAATACAACATGTCTTGTGGATAGCAAAGCAATGTGTGACCAATGCATTATTTCATCACCAAAACTATAAAGTATTTAAATGGTCTGCATTCAGGTTTGATAGTTCCATAAATATCACTATAGATTCTCTGTAAGAATGATATATTTTCAGTGTATTCAACCGCAAAAGAAGGATGTTCATGTAACTTTGGAAATGAACAAGCTTTGCAAAATGAGCGGTATGCATTGGATATTTTCATAAAGACATCCGGTGTGAAAAATGCACGGCGCCTCAACAGTGTATCAAGATATTTCTTATATAACAAAGATGAACTACTATTCATTTCACTCTTCAACTAAGGGAATTATCGTGTTTTTGGCCTGAAACTTTCATAATTACATACTTGTCCCCTCTCTCTCACATACTTGTCCTCTCTCTCTCTCTCTCTCTCTCTCTCTCTCTCTCTCTCTCTCTCTCTCTCTCTCTCTCTCTCTCACCGTGTGGCTGCTTTATTAGTTAAAGACATTAACCAATAAATTATAATACTTATATTTTAAATAATTAATTAATTTTTATTAATGAATTGTCATAATAGAGATACAATCTCTACCGTTCAAAGCTTTTTAATCCAATGGTTCATAGGCGATGTAAAAGATATTGCAAAACGGGAGCCACAAATCGACGGAAACTTCATAATTAAATAACAAATGAGCTCTTCAACAAGAAGAAAGAGAATGTGTAGAGTGTTATCTTATTCATCTCATTGGACCTCTATATATAGAGGTAGAGTTTACATGGTAAGTAATCAACTATTGAATATTTACATAGACATCCACAAATATATAATATTTATAATATGGAAGAATAAATTAAACAATTTTTGTTATTAATAAAATATGAATTAAAGAATATGTTTTGAATTAAACAATTGTGATGTTATATGTAATCTGAACCATTGGAAGTTTTAAAATCTAAGGGCCAAAAATTAGGCCTGGCCAAAAGATCCAAAGAACTAAAGAACCGATCAGAAAGAATTTAGATCTCTAAAAAAATTATGTTTTTTAAAATTCGGTTCCGGATCCGTCACGGTTCCGGTTCGATTCCGGATCCTAATATCAAAAAACAGTCAGATTCGAAGAAACCGTTTTATAATTAACACAAGCTATATATATAAGTCCAACTATATAAATATTAAATACCCAAACCCAAATAAACCGGCTCAACCGAAAGACCTATTCTTTTTTTCTTGTCTAATTCAATTAATTTTAATTTGTCACAATTTGTTTCGGCCTATGAAATTTAATTTGATGACTCATATGATTCAAATATGATCTTGATGAATGATAAGTTAATATGTTGATGACCACATGTGATTTAATATGTAAATTATACGTTTTTATATAGATAGATTATATATACAACTATGTCAAACATAAAGTAAGAGAATTTTGAAGTCCAATTTACAAAAATATCATTTTCGATTTTTTTTTGCAAACAAATCTTCTACGAGAACCAAGAACCGTTAGAACCGGAATCGGAACCGAACGGTTCTGGTTCCAAACGGTTCCACTCATGATTGTTACATAACCGAATTGTATGCAAGCAAACGGTTCTGGATCTGAATCTTAAATTTTTTTACTAGATCCGAACCGAATTCAGGCCTACCAAAAAATGTGTAAAAAGTATTAAGTTATTGAACCTGACCCATTTCAGAAATGATACAAATGTAATATCTCAGCAACTGCCCATCTACTTAGTTCTTCACTTACCTGGCTGAGTATCACTTACAAATGTAATCACTCAGTACACGTCTATCTTTAAGTACACGTCCCCCTCCTCTCAATTTGGACAACATCAACGAAGACAAAAGATATAGCCCCACAGAAGCTCAACTAAAAGATCTCACGCAGGCTTTCAACCACAATGCAAAGCCGGATTTTGCAGCGAGAGAGGCACTAGCATCAAAGACAGGTATGACACAAAAACATATATCAAAATGGTTTATTAATCAAAGAATAGCCAAAAGAAAATAATGATAAGGAAGAGAAAATCAATGAATTGGAGGAGGAGAATTAATCTCTAAGGCAGTAACCTGCAATTGCCAATGCCACTGTGGAGCTTCAGAGACAGGATTATAAGGTGCTCGTTGGACACCTGCCTTACGATGATATCATCAATGGATGAAGCAATTTTATATTATAATTTAATTTGGTGTACCTGGAGGTGGAGGTGCCTTACGATGATATCATCGATGCATATGTTTGAGGCTGAAATAAATATTTCGTATTGGGCTTGAATAGCTGAAGTCTTGGCGAGCGGCCCAAGATGGCTGAAGTCTTGGCGAGCGGCCCATTACTTTATTAGAGCTTGTCGAGCAGCCATGTGTGAGAGATAGAGTTTGGTTAGAACTATGATTCATGAGTTAGCTGATTTCATGTGGCTTGGATGTCTATCATACCTTTTCTATTTCAGATAAGTTTCTTTAATAAAAGAGTTGTGATAGCATTGAAGTTTTATAAGGATTGAAACTCGTATGCTGGTGTCAGAGTTATATTGAGATTCAAAGAGCAGAAGAAGTTCAAAGTAATTGAAAGACAACTACTGAGCATTATATAAGGAAAGTAAGAGCTTTGTGGAAAGGCCCCCCCGATCAAACATACATTTTCTATACGCAAGTACACCTAGACAGACATCTCGTCAAGAGATTCTATCTTCTTTGTAACCAGCAGATCAAAGTGCTTGTCACCTATCGAGTGAGAGTATTACGATCAGAAGGAAGCAATTACGACTGGACGATTGAAAGGCTTGTCACCTATCAAGTGAGAGTTTGGATATCCAAAGGAAGCAGTGTTCTCAACACACCGTCAGAGAGATTGCTCTGCTTTGCACTGATAAGGGAGTGTGAGGTATCGATTTCGAAGGCTCTGCGAGAGACACATATCAAAAGTCCTAGATTACTAGGCGAGAATGACCTATTCAGACAGGGTTGATACTCTCCTTGTCTTAATCGCTTATCAAGAAGTCAAGCAGCTTTACATTATATATTCCGTTGAAGAACGGTGGCACGCCAGCATATGAAGCATATACAGGATAAACCAATATCTGCGGTCAAACTATCCGAGGCCAATAAAAGAGACTGCTTCGCGGAAGGATCTCTCCGCGGGAGATATTTTTGCATCGAATATTTTGGCACACCCAGTGGGACAATCTTTGTGTCTCTAAATGACAATATGGGATCCTTACCGAAGGGATTACCCTCAGTGTCGTAAACACCCACAACTGGCTTACCGTGAACATACATCTACTCAGTGTCGTTCATTTAGTAATCAAGCGGTTAACACTATCTTCGCTAAAGACGTTAATACTATGTCGTTTAAATCTTTTAGTGACGCGGAGATGACGGAACTTACGTTCCAGGAATACCTAGCCTACGCGGCTAGGCGAGACAGCCACCAGACTAGTTACTATACGGCTCTCGATGGAAGAATCGAACAACAAGCGACTCTTCTCACTACCCAAGGCAATAGCATATACGCAGCAATAACTGAATGGTGTCGAGTGGTCATCCAAGACAGCAACATTAGTTGATTCTACACCCTTCCCACCGCTTCACGTTAATATGATTGATGTCGAGTGGTCATCACCCGATAGTTGCATTGGAGGTGTGGAAGATTGGAATCAATCTGTCTTTTTGGCCTATTCTTTCAACTGTGACAAGTTGGAAGAGATCCTTGATGGGCTACGAGACATGGGCTTGATCTTTTACTACCCGGTACATGAACTCAGACAATTATGGTATGAAGGTCTGGCTCAACATTTCTGCAGGTTTCATAACCAGTTTGGTCATCAAACAGCAAAGTGTTCGACCTTGAGAGATAAGATTCAAGGTTTGATCAACTGGGAAGTGATTGAAATCGACTACAAGGGAGTGGTGGAATGGCATCCACGTTACCCTCATAGGGCATCACCTCCTCCCAACACACCATTTCCTTCCATTGACACTTCTTCCAACTGTAATGAGTCAGAACCAATCTGTAAAAGGAAGAGGTCAAGGCGGAGGCCTAGACGTAATATTGCATTTGTCCGACCTAAGCAGGCTGAAATTACTTATGATGCGTCTAGGCGAGAGGAAATATTTCAAGAGCTAGTCCAAGCCGGGATAGCTGTAGTACCCGACAACTGAGGGACACCGGACCCACATCCTAATGAGGTCAGGGGTCAGCTTTACTGTCGATATCATCATCGATGGAGTCACCATTCCACAAGTGCTTGTCATGATTTGAAATTCAGGATTCAGCAGTGGATTGACGAGGGAGTAATAATAGAACATGAGCCCTCGCCAAGTTTGGCGATCGATATATCTTTGACAGTTGGGATGTTGGAGCTAACAAGAGACAAATCGAATAAACGGAAACATACCAACATTCATCAAACTACTGGCGAGAATCCACCAAGCAAGCAAATGACAAAATCAGATAAAGGAAAAGAGAAAGTGGATCCAAAAGCAGAGTCGCCGGTAGCCCTTTGTGCTCATTGCAAACTCAGAAGCGGGTTGAAGATTTCCTATGAGGAATTGGCTGAAGCAGCTAAGTTCTTCCCAAAGTTATTTTCATAAACAGATCATCAGCCCCATAACACACAGCGAGCAAGACAAAGGGACTCCCTAGCACCTAAGCGCTCGCGAGCAACAGAAAGGGTCAATGAAGCCAAGAAATCTGAACTGGAGATTGCTGACACGCTCGCGAAGCCATATGTTCCTCCAGCTTCAAGAAATATCACAAAGGAGAATGTATGGTACATGAAGGAGAAAGGGAAAACCATTGAGGTAACTCCAAGTAGAAGAAGAAATCTTTAGCGACGCTTTGAAGAACCCAAAAGAGCATTAGAGTCTTATGAAGCAGGCCTGCTCAAAGAAGAAGAACTGGTGTGTTCTCCAGAAGTATTGCAAAGGCAAATGAATGCCCTTGCAGTAAATCCCTTAGTGGTTTTCAGGAAGAAGTCTCGCGAGCCCAAAGTGAGAGCACAATGACCAAACATCTTTGACCGTAACCCAGAGTTATGGTCCAAAGACAAACAGCCCGGACCTATTCACGAGGATCATCATGAAGTCACGAAACGAAGGCCAGTGAGAAGGCATCTCCTTTTTGATGATGAAGCGATGGAAACAATGGGGCTACATACACCTCCAAAAGAGGGGAAACTTAATCCAAAGCAAAATACTCCAAGTGAGACCAAGGTCCTGCAATGGAGACCGAGACCTTTAATTGTGGAAGAACAAAAGAAGGTCCGACAACCGATTTCCCGTCCCAAGGAGCAAGATTCAGCACTACTCATGCTAGCAGCCATAGATCCTATACCTGAGAACCAGTTGCAGCAGGTTGCTTCTCTTGAGATTACTACAACTCTGGATTCCGAGGAACAACAGGCTGAGGGCAACGACTGTGAAGATGATGAGCAGTTGCTGGATTATGATGAAGGTGAAGAAGAAGAAGCTGAAGAATATGTCGAGGAGGTGGACACCACTGTTAACATGGTGTTTATTTTGTCCTCCAAATATGCTTTACCTCCACCAGTATCAATAGATGAATCAAACGCGAGCGGAAGCGTCAATAACTTGGTAGTGCCAGAAGATGAACCAATATTAAAAGATAATTTAGCACTTGCCAAGACACCAAAGACTGATTCATCATCAATAAAGGAAGAGATGATGTTCCCCAAGCCTACTGTAGACATGGCCATGCACATGCGGCCGTTATATGTAACAGGAAATGTCCAGGGAATTCAAGTCAACAAACTCTTAGTGGACTCAGGGGCAGCAATGAATATCATCACAGTCAAAGCAATGGCCTTATTAGGTGCTCGCGACAGCGCCGGTACCAAGCGAGATCCTCTACGTTTAGGTGCGGCCATCTCCCAATTAGACAAAGGGTATCTTTACTAGTCCATTCCTTTGGGTCTGCTATGGGGTTTTCTTGGACTATTAGGGATGAGTTACAGATGGGATGGCGGAGGATATTGAAAGCTCTGGATTGATTGGAACATCCAGGAAGGGACCAAGCAAGCCAGTGCCTTCGTTTGAGTCTATTCTTAAAGAGACAATTGCTTCTGGGTTCTGTCGTCTGGCGACAGCCTTGAGGTGTCTCGAGAATTTCTCGACGTTACGATCTAAGTGAGGCATGGAGATGTCATTACATGGAGGCATTGTTTAGATTGGAAATGATGAATGGCGGCGAGAATGAAAAGTCTTAGCTTTTCACTAAGAAGGTTAAAAGTGCATGATCAAGGCAAGTGAGAAGGTCTCGTTGGGGAATGAGATTTTGTTGATGTGGACTGGTGCTTTTATATTACGTCAGTCGAGTGATGCAACTTTTTAGAGGAGTTGTATAACGTGGCACTTGGGTGTTATGTTACCGTTTGGTTTAACAACGCATCAGTCGGGTAATATTCAAGTCTTTTCGCTTGCATAGGTAATTCAAGTTCAAGACTTAAGGGGCAATGTTTGGGCTTGAAATAAATATTTCGTATTGGGTTTGAATGGCCGAAGTCTTGGCGAGCGACCCATTACTTTATTAGAGCTTGTCGAGCAGCCAGGTGTGAGAGATAGAGTTTGGTTAGAACTATGATTCATGAGTTAGCTGATTCCATGCGGCTTGGATGTCTATCATACATTTTCTATTTCAGATAGGTTTCTTTAATAAAAGAGTTGTGATAGCATTGAAGTTCTATAAGGATTGAAACTCGTATGCTGGTGTCGGAGTTATATTGAGATTCAAAGAGCAGAAGAAGTTTAAAGTAATTGAAAGACAACTATTGAGCATTATATAAGGAAAGTAAGAGCTTTGTGGAAAGGCCCCCCCAATCAAACATACATTTGCTATACGCAAGTACACCTAGACAGACATCTCGTCAAGAGATTCTATCTTCTTTGCAACCAGCAGATCAAAGTGCTTGTCACCTATCGAGTGAGAGTATTGCGATCAGAAGGAAGCAATTACAACTGGACGATTGAAGGGCTTGTCACCTATCAAGTGAGAGTTTGGATATCTAAAGGAAGCAGTGTTCTCAACACACCGTCAGAGAGATTGCTCTGCTTTGCACTGATAAGGGAGTGTGAGGTATCGATTTTGAAGGCTCTGCGAGAGACACATATCAAAAGTCCTAGGTTACTAGGCGAGAATGACCTATTCAGACAGAGTTGGTGCTCTCCTTGTCTTAATCGCTTATCAAGAAGTCAGATAGCTTTACATTATATATTCTGTTGAAGAACGGTGGCACGCCAACATACGAAACACATACAGGATAAACCGATATCTGCGGTCAAACTATCCGAGGCCAATAAAAGAGACTGCTTCGCGGAAGGATCTCTCTGCGGGAGATATTTTTGCATCGAACAGCATGAAACAGTTTTATGCTATAATTAAGTAACTTTAAGAGGCATTTGAGTAAAAAATTTATAACGTGTGGAATTATGGATCGTTTTTCTGTTATTAGTATCGTTATGAATATATTTTTTTTCAATTGATGTATTGTTATGAATGTTAATTTTCTTTTTATGTACGGTGTTTAAATATTATTAATTTTATTTATTTTCTTATGTACTATATTAGAGCATTAATTTATATATATTAATTTGGTTTATAAATACATAATTATATGTTTGTCTTTGGATTGTAATTAACAAATCAAACATTTAGTTTTATTATTTTATCAAACGTCAACTTATATTGGTTTGGTTTATAAGTATTTGATTATAGTTTTGTATTTCATTTATGATTAATAAATCAACCATAAATGTTAGTATACGTTGATTTAGATTTGTTCTTATAAATACGAGAATAATATAAGAGTAGATTGGTTTTGATACCTATATATGTAATATTTTTTTGTATATTTGGTGTAAAGTCACAGTTATGCTTAAAACTGTAAAATAATCATAAATTAGAACATCATATACTAGTCGGATCAGCTTCAGAAATCCAAGGAGAGTGGAATGACTACTTATCTGGTTAAATTTTCTCTTGTTTGTCCAGCTAGACATACAACTTAGCTACAGTTAACATAAGCATACTATTACCTTCCTAAAAAAGAGCAAAATATTTCCCGGGGAGTCATAATTGGTGATCCTCCAGGAACAGAGTAAGCTAGCTAGGAAGAGAAGGGAGGGGCCTAGAAGCCAGGGAGGCTTGAGGTGGTGATGAACAATCTTGTCGTGTGATTAAGCTTTTAATTAATGGAGACAATTTCTGAGCTAGGGCGTCCCACATCCCGACTTGTCAAGCACCCTACGCCGCCGCCGCTCATGGAGGTTCTGGCATGGAATTGTCGTGGTTTGAACAATGAAGGTGTTGTTCAAGCCTTATGGTGCCTTATTCAAAAGCATCAACCGAGGATCATCTTTCTATGTGAAACGAAAATCTCCGATTAGGAGTATATGCATGACTTGAGACTCAAGCTTGGCTACCTGAATTGTGAAGCAGATTGGAGTATGGGTAGAGAGGGCGGTGCGGGTCAATCTGGTGGACTTGCGATGCTTTAGAGAAACGATATTTGAGTGCACTTTAGAACTAAATCTCGTAATCACATTGATGCTGAGATTTGGACAGGAATGACAACAGACCCAAGGTGGAGATTGATAGAGTTTTAAGGCAACCTGGTCACGATGGAGAGGCATCGCTCGTGGTCATTGTTGAGAAGCTTGGTAAACGAATCATCACTGCCATGGGTTGTTATAGGGGACTGTAACGAGCTTGTTTCACTCGCAGAGAAAACTGGCTCAGGTAGTCACCCGGAAAACCAAATGCAGGTATTTAGGGATGCACTCACCTACTGTGAGTTGGGGGGACCTAGGGTTTCATGGTTCTCAATCACTTGGAAGGGGCGCGGGATCCATGAAAGACTTGATCGGGCTTTTGGAACGTTACAGTGGACTGAGCTCTTTCCTGTGTCGCGACTTAGGGTTCTTAATCCTATACATGAGGATCATGTCCCTCTCTTACTGCGAGTGGATGAAGCAGAGCCTCAAGTGGAGAGAAACGACATAGGTTTTGGTTTGAAAGCTTATGGGTTCAGAATGAGGCCTGTGCAGGGGTAGTACAAGCATGTTGGTTAAGGTACATAGGTGGTAGACCGTTGTTCTCGACGGTAGGGAAGATCAAGTCGACCAGAATATCCTTGTCTAGCTGGCAGCGAGTTACCTTTGGTCACCAGAAAAGGGAGATGGAACAGATCTGGGCCAAGCTCATAGTGTTGCTGAATGAAGGTGAAGGCAATGAGGCAAAGTGTGAGAGCGAAATTTTGTCTCTAAGATTTGATGAGTTACTAGTAGAGGAGCGTTAGTACTAGCAACAAAGATCGAAAGTTCAATGGCTTCGCGAAGGAGATGCAAATACGCCTTACTTCCATCGTAAGGCATCTAATCGGAGAGTAAAAAATCAGATTATGGGTCTTTTTGACCAATCGGGGCTATAGCATTCCTCTTCAGCAGGGATTGAGGAAGTGGTAGTGGATTTTTTTTTGAAAATGTTTGCTTCTGATAGCACTGATGAAGACCCCGAGTCTCACAAGAGATGATAATGAGCTGTGTCAACCTTACTTAGTAGAGGAGATCCGGAAGGCTCTTTTTCAGATGTATCTAATGAAATTCCTTGGTCTTGATGATATGCCTCCTTTATTCTATCAGAAGTACTGGGATACGGTTGGGGTTGATGTTGTCGAAGCAGCCCATAGCTTCTTACACTCAGGAGTTCTTCTGGGTGAGATCAACTATATACATGTATGCCTCATTCCGAAGGTTCCCAATCCTTCTAGAATGACGGAGCTGCCGCCTATTGCGCTTTGCAATGTGATTTACAAAATTTGTACTAAAGCTATTGCAAACAGGCTTAAACCTAAGTTGTCTGATATTGTATCTCCCTTCCATAGTGCATTTATTCCAGGTAGGTTGATTACAAATAGCACTCTCATTGCTAATGAAATGTCACATTTTATTCATAATTGACAGTCGAGTACGGAGCCAGTGATGTCCTTGAAGTTGGACATGAGCAAATCGTATGATAGAATGGAGTGACAATTTTTAGAGGCAGTCTTGAGGAGATTCGGGTTCCAAGAGTCTTGGATAATAATCATCATGTAGTGTGTTACTAAGGTAAGATATTATTTCCTAGTTAATGAAGAGCCAAAAGGTTATCTAACATCGTCAAGGGGATTGCGACAAAGGGACCCTCTATCTCCATACTTATTTATCTTGTGTGTATAGGTGTTTTCAGCTCCTTACTAGTAAGGATCAACTGGGGCTGCTAATAGAGTTGCTCCTACGGTTGCTTCTATACATCACTTACTTTTTGCATATGACAGTCTCCTATTTGGGCAAGCAACTGAGGAGGAATATTTCCACATTAAAGAGGTGATTTAGGACTACGAGAAAGCCTCTGTTCAGAGAGTGAACTTTGATAAAAGTAGTATTATTTTAAGCAAAAAGACATCGAGCTCACTAAAGGAGAAGATTGCTAATAGTTTGGGGGTGGTGATTGAGCTGAAGCATGAGCAATATTTGGGCCTTCCAACGTATTTGGGTAGGAAGAAGACTGCAACTTTTGCTTTCTTGAAAGAAAGATTAAGCAAGGAGCTTGAGGGTTGGCAAGGAAAATTGTTGAGTGGGGCGGGGAAGGAGTTGCTGATTAGTGTAGTGGCCCAAGCTTTACCGGTTTATACCATGAATTGTTTCCTTTTACCAAAGGATTTTTGTGATACTTTACATCAGATGTGTGCCAGATTTTGGTGGGGAAGTAAAGATGAGAACGAGAAGATACACTGGCTTTCGTGGGAGAAACTGTGTCTTCCAAAAGATGAGGGTGGGATGGGATTCAAAGATCTTTATACTCACAATCTTGCTCTCTTGGCAAAGCAAGCATGTCACTTGCTCAAAAACCTAACACGTTGGTAGCTCAAATTTTTTGGGCTAGGTATTAGCCGAATGGTGAGGTTTGGGATGGCGTTTTGACTGCTCGTCCCTCTGCATGTTGGTGTAGTATGCGGGCAGGTAAGGATTACTTCGACAAGGGGTATGCTGGCAGGTTGGCAACGGTACTAAGATTAAGATTTGGGAGGATCCTTGGTTATCGAATTCTCCTCTATTTCGCTCCCAGTCAGGGCCATTACCTAGCTCAGCCCCGTTACTTTTTGTTTCAGATTTGATGCTTTATGAGGGGCACTGGGATGTGGAGAAGGTGAAGAGACTTTTGGTACTTAGTGAAGCCGAACAGGTGTTAGTGATGTCGTTAAGTCGAAGAAGTTTGGAGGATCGACTAGTCTGGCACCATGACAAGAAGGGTGTCTATTCTACCCGTAGTGGGTACACATTTTTCTTCTCTGTGCGACATGCGGCAACTAGCTCTTCTGACCCATAACGTAGTCGTCAACTTTGGAGAGCAGTGTGGGGCGTGAATGTGCCAAAGAAGGTAAAACTCCATTTTTGGAGAATTTGCAAAGAAATTCTTCCTACGATTTCACAATTGCGTTCGAAGAGAGTACCCATGGATGGCTCCTGTGTACTATGCAGTAGAGGTGAGGAAGAGACTATTCTTCACCTTCAAGCTAATTATGTTTATGTAAAAGAGCTACAACGCTGCTGCCTCGAGCTCGGCATCCCGACTCTTCCAACAGGTATTTCTCAAAGTGTACTAGATTGGTTTGAAGTGTGTGTGAATGACTTGTCCAAAAAGAAGTTGGCAGGTCTTATGTTCGTGTTATAATCAACATGGAAGGAGAGGAACATGAGGGTATGGTCTGACAAGTTTTTCACAGTCAATCAACTAGCTTTCCAAACAAAAGCACACGTTGATTTCTACAAATCGATCAAACTTCAGGGCCTCCCAAGGGTGCGACGTCCACAACAACCCTGGGTTCCTCCAAGTCCAGGTTGATTAAAAAGTAATTGTGATGCAGCCTTTGATAAGAAGAGAAGGGTTGGTATTGGAGTTGTGTTTCGGGATCAACAAGGTATAGTGGTTGGTGGTATATGCATGTGTGTTGACAATGTGCTATGTCCTAAGATTGTAGAAGCAATGGCTTGTCGTGAAGCAATGTTCTTAGCTCTTGAGAACCAGCTTGTGCCAACTTGCTTTAAATCTAACTGTTTAGAGGTAGTTACTGCTGTCAACCAAACCAACTCGGAGAGTGAGAATTGTTCGGATGCTGGGAGGATAATTGAAGATCTACTGGAGTTGAAGAATAACCTACATGGTTGTCTGTTTCACCATATTTACAGAAAGGGAAACTCTATTGCTCATAAGTTAGCTAGATTTGCTTTACTTTCAAGTAGTGTTAGTAGATAGGTTGGAGAAACTCCAAATAGATTAGAAGGCTTCTTTGCCTCTTGTATTGCTTGATTCTATTTTGAATGAAAGGTCGTCCAATTCTTAAAAACAAAAAAAAATAAGCATACTATTAAGTATTAACTAACTTAACAAACACATTGTTTAGAAATTTCATATTAAATGTCAACTAGCTAATTAAGCTAGCTGGCGAGGTTGAGTTGAAGGACCAAAAGGGTTTTAATTATCGAGGTATCGCAAATTAACAATTTCAAGAAATAAAAAAACAATAGAATGTTAAGTTATTTGAGTAAGGAGTAAAATATCGGATATCAAAAATATCTCAAAAGTTTGAAATACGTCTTTAATATTAAAAATAAATTTTCTCGTAGATATTTTTAAGAGAAAATTTTAAGTTGTTCGCCGCCAATTATATATGGGAAGTTCTCAAGCGAACCAAGATAAATTTTAAAAAAATCACAACAATCATCACTGTACATGTAATCTGAACATGAGATTGATGCCGATTCACTATGAACTTGGTTAGACAAGGCGTACTCTCCGATGATCGAGTTGTATGAGGATCCTAATTTTGAAAGCGCAGCCTGATTACCCCTAGCAGCAAACAAGACTTGTTTCCCAATAATAAATGGGCTTTTTCTAAGAACCTTTGGCGGTATTTGGGCCAAGGATCTGATCCATGACCTGGTTCTTCTAAACCCCCAAAACCCCCCCCTTTGTATTCCATCATCGTTTTCTCCCTCTCGCTCCAAACCCAGCAGCAGCAGCCGCCATAGCCATCTCTCACGTCCTCTCACTCGCTCAGTCAGTGAAATAGCCATGAAAGTAAAAGTAATATCTCGATCGACAGATGAACATACTAAGGAACGAAGCCAAGACCTTCAGGTACTTCCTTTCCTTCTCAACTCAACTGCTTTGTCTCTCTCTACGCCTCCGTCTCTTTAAAAACACTCAAACTTACTTCTGTCTCTCTCTATGTAGAGGGTGTTCCATAACTACGACCCCAGTATCCGAACCCAAGAGAAGGCCGTAGAGTATGTCCGTGCTCTCAATGCCGCCAAATTAGACAAGGTAACTACATCTTCTTAGTTGCTTGGTTTCTTATGTAGAATCCAATAATTCGAGCAGTTTGGCTTTGTTTGAAATGAAATGTAATGATGGATTTGTTTTAGATTTTCGCGAAGCCGTTTGTGGGAGCAATGGATGGCCATATTGATGCTATTTCCTGTATGGCAAAGAACCCAAACCACTTGATAGGAATATTTTCGGGTTCCATGGATGGAGGTACATACAACTTTTGAGCATTAGTTTTTTTTCATGTGTTTAGAATCAAGTCATGCTTTTGAATATGTTTAGCTTCTCAATTTATAGTATTGCTCACTACTCTATTTCTTATTATTATGGTTTCTACTTGTTGCAGATATTCGGCTTTGGGATATAGCTTCCAGGTAATTTTACATCCACTAGGTTTCTGTAATACTTTTCAAGGTTTTGCTGGGAGATCATTGGAACTATTGAATTCAGTACAACATTCATAGGTTAAAAGAGCTTTAAATTGTACCTAAACGAGATTGAGTGAAGTGTTTGTCGAAGTAATAAAAACGGGGTGAACGAATGGTTTTGTAAACATGTGGATTGAGCCCATAACATTCTTTTCATATGGAAGAATATACAAACTAATTGTGGTTTAAACCAGAAGCCCTGAACCATAAGCTCAGTTTGCTGTCCTCGATCCTTCATTTTTGTATACACTGTTGAATTATTTGTACTTTTTGTATTTTCAATGAACCAATAGGCGGACGCTACATCAGTTTCCTGGTCACCAAGGTGCTGTGAGAGGTTTGGCAGTGTCTACAGATGGACGCGTTCTGGTTTCCTGTGGAACTGATTGCAGGTAACACATAACCTCCTTGATGCACACCCCCCCCCCACCTTCTAACTTAAGCTTTTAAATTGATAGATGAAGGTTTTTCTATGGTATAACGAAGTTTGCCTAACAATATACAACTTGCTTTTAATTTAGTGTCAGGCTGTGGGGCGTACCCGTGGCTACTGCTATGGAGATAGATGTCTCATCGGATAAGTCAGTTGAGGTATTGCAATACTACTAACTTTCATGCATCTCTCCTTTTAATGCAGCCATCTAACCCATCTGACCAATTCTATGTCAATTGCAGCCACTGGAAACTTATGTCTGGAAGCATGCATTTCGGTAAGTGATAAATATTAATTTTATAAGAATGTATTACTTTATTGTAAATTTTACAAGTATATATATAGATATAATGTACTTCATATTTTTCAGGTGCGTTGACCACCAGTGGAATTTTGATCGTTTTGCCACAGGCGGAGCTGGTGTGGATATATGGAACCACAACAGGTATTAATCTGGTCTACGTATTCCCCTAAACAATGTGTTTTTCCTCCTAAAACTAACAAAGTTAATGTACTTTCCGATGCATAGATCTGCACCAGAGCAGAGTTTTGAATGGGGAACAGACACAGTTATATCTGCCCGATTTAATCCTGGAGAGCCTGATATTTTGGCAACATCTGCAAGGTGTGCACTGCTCATTTAAATTTATTTTTTTGTCGAAATGATAATTACTATAATGAATTGTGTACTCAATCCAGTAGATATCATGCTCATGCATAATATTCATTTACATTCTGAATAAATTTCTTTCTCGGTTTGAGTATGTTCTACGGCTCTATGCTTGTTCAGGTTGATTTAAAATGATGATGATAAAATGTAAAGAATTTGGCACCAGTTCATGCCATCGTTATGTTTTCTTGTTCTGGGAAACATCTTTCTGTCGTGATATCTCATTAAAGGCCGCTAGAAAATTTCACAACCTAGTGAATTACTCTGGTTAAAACATATTAACCTACATGCCGGAGTTCTTGAGGATGTACTGAAGTGCTAAACAACCAAGTTTTACATTGAGTAGAGGTATTTGCTTTTGTTGGAAGAGCATACTGGTTTAGGTGGATAGTAGTACTGCTTTGATTTGAGGAAGTTGATTTGGTACAAAAATTTGCTATATGGTACAATTATGAACCTCATAGGATAGCCAACCTACTCCAAAATTCCAGCAGAATTGTCTCTATTTTTACAGGTAAACTATCTTTAGAATCTAGAAGTATTTGGAGGTTACATTTACAGTAGTTAATATCGTTAAAGAATGCTGTAGTTGGAAGCATTACATTTTGGTCACTTCCATAGCAAAGATAATTATGTTTCTGGACCAAAATCTGCTTAAAATGATAACAGGTACAACTCAATTGTGCCTTCGATAGACATGAGATGACCTAGGATATAGTTGTTGAACTATTTCTGATGGCCAGTAATTCTTCACATGTCATATAATTCAAACTGATCTCCAGATCATTGTGTGTGATTTAACACTTTTCTTTATTGGATCTGGTCAGGTTTATTTTAGAGCTTGGATTTACTGTAATGATATACTGTTTCTTTCATTATATGTCTGATTATATCTTGAATTAAAGTTAACTATTGCATGTAGGATGACAAATTTTCGTTATGTTTTGTAGTGACCGCAGCATAGCATTATATGACTTACGCATGGGCAAACCAGCAGCGAAGATTATCATGGCGGTATTGAGACCATATCCATAGTATAATTAGTTTTTTTTATCTGGAGTTGTTTAAAGTTACCACTAGTATTGAAATGTTATTTCTCGTGAAGTTCATAATAGTTAGTCTTTTCAAGTTGAGATTCACACCTTTGGACCTTTCTGACTTGCATTTTGTTTTGACAGACAAAAACCAATTCTATTTGTTGGAACCCTATGGAACCAATCAACTTCACTGCTGTAAGTGCATGTATTAAGTTTGCCTTTCAAGAATTTATTATACAGAAAGAATTGGTATGTTTGTCTTTGAGGAAAACTTGTTTCAGGGTTTATGGTGTTTGAGATAAAATCACGTATGTCATGACATCGTAAACATTATATAATAAGTTCCAGATGTAGAATGGTAGGTGTTACTTCCCTTCTTTAGTGTTCTCTTGTTCTGATTGGATTCCTTAATACACAGGCTAATGAGGACTGCAATTGCTATAGCTTTGATTCCAGAAAGCTTAGTGAACCCAAGTGTGTGCACAAAGATCATGTATCTGCTGTGTAAGTTGATAAGTTTTATATTATGTCTCAACTCAAGCTCTTTTGTCTCGTTATGCATGTGATTTGACCTGCATATCCAATTTTTATGTGATTGTTTTTTTCTTCCAGGATGGATATAGATTATTCTCCAACTGGGCGAGAATTCGTTACTGGTTCTTATGATAGAACAGTGAGTTTTGAGTTTTTTTTTCTTCTGATTATTTGTATCTCAATGATCCAAGTGGTTTTTTTATGTGTATACTTCATCTTTTTCAGGTTAGAATTTTCCAGTATAATGGTGGTCACAGCCGGGAGATTTATCATACAAAGAGAATGCAAAGGTTTAGCCCCGTGCATCTCTTTTTGAATAGTGGCTGCTTAAAAGTTGTGATGACCTGCAATTGGCAATACATAAATCACATTTTGTTTAATAGTCTTGGGTGCTCGAGTGTTTCTGACAGAATTGAACAGTAGACATTTTATTTTATAGAGATCTGAATCTGTTGTCTTTCTCTCTGTTCGTGTAGGGTATTTTGTGTCAAGTTCAGCTGTGATGCTAGTTATGTTATTTCTGGGAGTGATGACACTAATCTCAGACTTTGGAAGGCTAAAGCAGCAGAGCAACTGGGAGTTGTAAGTTATCTGTCCCTCTTGTCACATTTCATTTAAAGTACCTGTTTCAATATTCACCAAATATATTTGATTATATCGTTTGTATTAATTTTGTCGTGTCATGCTGCAGCTTCTTCCAAGGGAAAAGAAAAGGCACGAGTATCATGAAGCTGTAAAGAATCGCTACAAGCACCTTGCTGAAGTCAAGCGTATAGTGAGGTATAATAATCTTGAATTGGGTCTGCAGTTCCCTGTATACATATCTACATATGCATATAGTCTATAAGGAAAAAGAGAAACTAAAATAATAATTCCTGTCTATAATAGGACTATTCTTGATTTTGAGGTCAAAGGTAATAAAATATAACTCAATAGGGCTTTCCGCATATAGAGTATTCATTGTTAATTCCCTGTTGAAAGCTTACTGTTGTGTGCTTTTCTGCGGACCCCTATATTAGCGATAGCGCAGAACTCACTATAACTATGCAATGCTCTGCAGAACTCAATTTGGCTAGGGTTACCTTTAGGAATTCGCATATAACATATGGCACTGTAGATAAAGGTTGGGTAGTACTTTTATGTGTGGTCCCTGAAGTGCAATTGTTGTGAATGGTGTTTCTGCAGGCACAGGCACTTGCCGAAACCAGTATACAAGGCACGTGAACTTCGACGTACCATGACTGAAGCAGAGCGAAGGAGGGAAGAGAAGAGAAAAGCACACAGTGCCCCAGGAAGCATTACATCAAAGCCGGAACGGAAAAAGAGAATCATACGAGCTGAGGAGTGAGTGGACCGGGCATGCATGCTGGTAATTTTTCATGTTCTAGTATTCATTGGCTTTACTGAATGGTCCATCCCTTCTGTTCCCGATCATTGAAATCTCCATAGACAGTAATGTTTATGGTGCGGCTTTGTAGTTCATTAAAGTGTGAAAGTTGTGAGTCATATTATGATTGAATTCAAACTGAGAAAAAGAAAAAAGAATTTCAGCTACCTGTTGATAGCAATCATTGTATTTTCCAGATGATTTATACAGATCGTTGCATATAACCAAATATTAAAGATCCTTGGAATATTTTAAATTTTCAAAACTGTAGTTGATCTTCACTTTGAACGTGGTAAATCTGCTGTAAGCTAGTTCATTATTAATTGATATTTTGTCTCTATAATTTGTGATGATTTAAGTCATTTATTGATGTCTGGTAATTCAGATGGGTCTCAAAGTAATGATAAGCAGAATCAGGAAATATGCTCAAGAAATTTTAATATAATGAAGCTATTTTGTTCATTTTCAATTTCATTTACCATAATACATAATAAAGAGGCTCCAGACATCATCCCTAGTATGATTCAACATGCCAAATGAAAGCTATATGAAAGTGAAGAAGGAAAAGAAAAAACACAGCAACAGTTGCACACACAGAGACAATCCAAAGCAAGCAATAGCAAAGAATTTCATTTAGAAGTAATTCCGTCATCGATGTACTGCTGCAAGTACATACTTCACTCCTGGGGCTTTTCCCACTTCAAAGGCTTCACCACTTCCCATGAAAAGTCGGGGTCATCTCTGCCAAAGTGTCCATAAGCAGCTGTCTTCAAATACCTTCCTCTTTTGAGATCCAAGTTGATAGCAATCATTCCTGGCCTAAAATCAAAGGCCTCCTTCACCAACTTCAAGATCTCCTTGTCCGGAATCTTTCCAGTCCCGTAAGTGTCAACGAACACCGATAGTGGCTCGGGGACACCAATTGCATAGGAGACCTGCACTATGCACCTTCTAGCTAGTTCACTGGCAACAATGCTCTTAGCAGCCTGCCTAACAATGTAGGCACCACTCCTGTCAACCTTGGTAGGATCCTTGCCCGAGAAGGCACCACCACCATGCGCTCCCCAGCCCCCGTAGGTGTCAATGATGATTTTTCTGCCGGTTAGACCTGCATCACCGTGCGGTCCACCAATCACAAACCGGCCTGAGGGGTTAAGGTGGAAAATAGTCTTCTCATCTAGGTATTTCTCAGGAACAACAGGCTTAATGACATGTTCCTTTAGATCAGCTGCAATTTCATCATTGGTAACAGTCTCATCATGCTGAGTAGAAATTAGAACAGTGTGGACACGGATAGGAACCATAGCACCATGGTCATTGTAGTACTCAACAGTGACTTGAGTCTTTCCATCAGGTCTCAGCCAAGGGCATGTACCATTCTTTCGAACATCAGTGAGCCGAGCACCAAGCTTGGTAGCGAGAACGTGGCTCAGTGGCATGAGCTCAGGGGTCTCATCAGTGGCATAACCAAACATGTGACCCTGATCTCCTGCACCAATCTCCTCAGGCCGCTTGGTAAGGTGGCCGTGCACACCTTGAGCGATATCAGGGCTTTGTTGCTCAATGTTCACCAAGACCTTGCAGTTGTCTGCATCAAGGCCTACATCATCCGAAACAAAGCCAATGCTGCGGCAGGTGCTGCGCACAATTTTCTCGTAGTCCACATCTGCTTTAGTTGTGATCTCTCCGAAGACCATGACCATGTTGGTCTTGCTGCAGGTCTCACAGGCAACTTTGCTGTCAGGGTCTTGTTCAAGACAAGCATCAAGCACTGCATCGGAGATCTGATCGCAAAGCTTGTCAGGGTGTCCCTCATTCACTGACTCGGAGGTAAAAAGGAAAGTGTCCATTCTTTCAAGCTGAATAAAGGATCAAATTCAGAACGAGCCGGTTGTATGCAAGTCAAGAGTAACTAAGCAACACACACACACACACACACATATATTGGGATGCAGTCCTAATTTAAACAATCTATAATGAACAGCTTGGAATAAAATATCAGGTCCACGCTACCCACAAGATTGCTTTGGTTTGCTTTGAGCACGAGATCGAACATGGTATCTTACCATATTTTTAACAAAGTTATATATTCCAAAAAGCAATTTACCAAATTAAGGAAAAAGCTAATCTCCACCAGAAGGAGAATCAGTCCTTTCAATCATATATGAAAGTAAATATTCTTCAAGTTCAAGCAATCAGAGTGACATCAATTGATGTAAGAAAGCAACAGAATTTGGTGCAACACTAAAAAATCCTATGAAACTGTTTGCCAAAACAAAGAATCCAATGAAGTTAGTCTTAACTCTCAACCATAATTTGGAAACAAGTATCAGAAGCCAGAGCTCTCAAAGACATGAACTTTCAACAAATAAGATGCTCACCAGTACATAACCAAATGAATGACAGCACTCAGTCCAAACTCTAAACAGAAATAAGAAGAAAGTGAAAGGCCTTTAATTACATGAATATAGTGGTGCTTACTTTGTCTGGATTCTTTGGCACTTGACAGTTCACACTGAGACTCGATCTGGCTCCAGGCTTTGTATTTATAGAGGTGAATGACTTGATGAAGTTTATGGCATGCATGCTTCATGAGGTTTATGGCCATTGGAGTGACGACTTGGATTGGAGGGGCCAGAGTCGGTGGAAAAAAGGGACTGACCCTCTTCTCCCTCCCTCCCTCCAAGTTGGTTTTGTCCATACAAGTTTGTATTTGCAGGCACCTTTTTAGATTTGTCTTCACCTACTTGAGATTCCATATATTAGGTGAATCTTTGTACTCAGTTGAGATTCCATTACCCCTGTCTTTTGCTTTTCCAAGCAACTAGCTACTCCATTTATATTCAACCAAAACCAAACATACTTCGATCACCTGGCTATATAATATCAAACGATCGAGAAAAGCAATATTACCACTGTACTTAATTGTGTCTAAATCAAAATGTGCTTAGTGAATCATGAGTGTATTCGACGGGTGTCAAAGTAGCAGGTTTTTGTTGCTCTTGTTTTTTCTAGAGTACGTGGTTAATTACATACATCTCTAATGGAAATGAGATGTTTGTTGAAATGCTTATTGTCATTGATTGATAGAACGTCTCTTGAATCCGTACCAACTTGGGATCGGAGCAGGATTTGGAGTTAGTGAAGTATTTGGGAGTTTACCAGCTCCATTGTGCGAGTATGTCGACATGGATGATTAACTGTTTCTTCCCATGCATGGATATAATTGGGGAATTTATAAACTTTTTAGGTGGGTAATGGAGATCATGCATGGACTAATTAAGATCATGATCGACCCTGGTATGAGCCAGATCGAGCTCATTATTCATCAAAGATATTGGAGTCCACGTTGTTTACACATCATGCAAATGGCCTCGATCTCCACCTAACACCCTTTTAAATTTTAATCACACAAAATTATAAGGAAGAAGAAACCCCATAAAGAAAAAAGAACTTGTTAACTTGTTGGATTATGGTTGGTCTAACTGGAATTGATTGAAAGAAATAGTAAATATAGTTTATTGTAGACCATGCCATGATCTCACAAAACAGTCTCATATTAGTTATATGTGTGATATGTCACGCAGCACTGATCGATGAAAAAGAGGCTATTTGATTCTCACCCATTAGTACGAACTCCGAACGAGAGTATTGCATGAACAACCACCAAGTATACCTAAAGCGACACAATAAAGAAAAACAAAACAAACCCAAAAAAAAAATTAAGAAAAAATAAACATAAAATACTTTTGCGGTGAAGGTGGATCGAACACCTGACCTTCAGATCTTCAGTCTGACGCTCTCCCAACTGAGCTATCCCCGCAGTATTGGTAACCAATATTACAGTTACTTAATTAACCTCGTCCTACTCTGAAGGCCCATATTTGGATCACAGCTTCTGGAACAGACGATGATATAGGGTTCTTACCTAACTAGATTTGAACTTGACTCTGGAAACCGAACTCAAACTTTGTTCTACTATTCTGGGAGAAAGATTGTCTTAAGATACTCACTCATTCAGTTGTCTAGGTACTAGAAGTTTGTTGCCAGTAGTGCACAAAATACACAGACCACCTAAACATATTCCATACATACTAGTAAAAGGTCCATCTTCTTAATACTAAATCCCAGCTCTGCACAAAGGTCAGACAACTCCTCGTCTCGGAGGGGCTCTCATGGTCATTTTCACTAGCCTACGGCCACCTCCGTTTTGCCAAACTCCACGAACCGGCAACCCTTCGGGCGGATCCTTGTCTCTATCTGTTTTTACTTCAACCGGTCCAGGACTGATTTCAACATCACCGAGTTCTGCAAGTGCAATAGCATCATCACCGAGGCGGTTTCCAAGAAACTTGGACACTTTCTTTGGTTGCTTTTTACCTCCTTCCCCTGTCCTAGCATTTTTCTTTGAACTGCCATCAGCTGGCTCAGAACCATTCCGACCTTCAAGAAAATGATTCCCAGAATTAAGGTTGATCTCCTCAACTGATATCTTTGACTTTCCTTTGCTAGAGTGATGACCATCTCCCAACACAACTGCTGTATCTTCCACTAGATGTTTCTTCAAAACATCTTTCGAGCTACCAATTTCATTACCTACACATTTTTCCTTGCCTTTCTTGGAACTGCTCTTTGACTTGCCACCACCGTTACTCGATTTGATGTCCGCATAACCACTGTTCTTCATATTGAAAGTGTAAGTCTCAACAAGCTCTCTTTGCTTGTCAGCATCAGGACACAGTCGAGCTCACTCAAGAACCAAGTGTGACAGACCAAACTGGTCCACACAGGCCAGGTATTCCCCTGTGTTGATTAAATCATTGCGGTACTTTCCAGATATTTCTTTAAAAGTAGCGAATTTGTTTTCATCAGATTCTAAGGCATCACTAATTTTTTCAACAAGGGACTTGTTGGCAGTCTGAACATCTCCAACTTTAGGTAGTATTTTTAGACTACTTGCAGGGAGCTATTAGTTTGAAGAGCAGGTACAGCAGGAGAATCAGCGAGTAAAGATCCTCTCAACAAGTTTTGGAGCTGAAGTAGAGTGGCTGACCTTACTAGAGCTAGGTGATTTCCCTGTAGTAACATTATTGGATGATACTAAACCGCAAGCTGAAGCTTGTCTAACGGGACCGGAGCTTGCATTTGCAGATGGCATAGACATACTAATTGCTGCAGTATTATTCTGGGAAGATACAGATGAACTAGATAATGATGTAAGACCAGAGTCTGGAATGGGCTTCATCTGGCGAGAATTAGTGGCAGATGGTTTAGGTTGAGGCCTTGCTGTGGGCCAAGCCAAAGTTGAGTTAAGGACTTGAACATTGTTAAGGCGACGAACACGAGAAGCCATTGTGCTACCTCCCATCCGTTCAGAATTATTTCTAAACTTCTGTTGCCTGCTACTTTGAGCCACGGGAAGTGGAGGGAAGGCTGATTCTTGTGCTAGTACATTACGAGAGTTTTCTCTTGCAGTACTCGAGACTGATGACTCAGTTTCTGTAGTAGACAATGACTCAAAATGGCCAGCAATAATCAAAGAATCACTTGCCCTTCGGCGATCAAAAACTGCCCGGACACTAGAGGATGTAACATGGAACCTTTCTGCATTGGCTGTATTGACACTAGCTTGACCAGTCAGGGATAGTTGAATATCTGCAGCTTCAGCATCAGAACCATGTCCTCCATGGGTTCCATGATGATCTTCCTCATTACTTCTCCTACACTGAAAGCTTATTGGTATCTGGTTTAGAAAATGAATAAGCCCACGATTACATATGCATCCTATGAGGTTGATGCAGCATGGCTTCAAAAAACATACAATGTAGTAGACTACACAAAGTAGCAAAAGGGAATCCAAACCTATCAACTAAGATTGCAGTAACTTATATAGTACAAACTTGAAGAGCAGCACTGCATCTGGAACGAGACATGTTCCCTCCATGTTCTTTGGTCTTATGCCTCTGCAGATATAAACTTATGTCAGAGTGACCTAATTATAACAATTCTAAACTCAATTACATCTATATCATTTATTAATAGTAAGAAATTGACACCAGGAGGATACAAGCAAAGACCAAGTTCTAAAGTGTCACCTTCATTTCAGATTCAGTTGCAAAGACAACAAATTTTTTTGTCAGGCAAGCCTCATCCTTGCATAAGAAATACGCTTGTTGAAAATGAATCTGTAAATTATACTTTCATGTCAACTAATAACCAAAATCTGAAGTATAACATTTTACTTGCGAAATTCATCAAAAGAATTCGTAATGAGTTAGAAGTAGAAATTAGCCTCCAAGTTATCATAGTTACTGTAGTACTCATACTTTCCTGGATGCTGCCTACAACAAAGACACAATAATGTGTCGGTTCAATAAAGATTTCCAATTCAGCACTTAGATTTTCTATACAAAGCAGCTTACCTTTGGAAAATATGACGAGTGTAATGCTCGGTAGACATATGCATGTATAGCTCATGTTCTCCATAGTATGGAGTTTTGCAAAACTCACACATAGGATGTCCATTAAACCCACCTCTTTCTCTCACTGCCATCTACCTCTGAATCACCTGTCTCTGTATGCCGATCCAATTGTGCTTTAGTATATAACTTTTGCTCACAGATAAATATCTGTATTACAAATGGAAGTCAGACACCAGGGTAAAACTATAAAAATGAATAGTTCATGGTGCATGCTTATGATTGCGAGACGAGTTTTAACAAGATATCAATCTAAAGCATAAACTCAAGATATTACATATGACAACATCACAATTATATCTCATGTCAAATGTAATCAAATGGTGATTCCAACAGACAGAAATGCAAAAACCCAAAGCGAGAGAGTCTTTTGCCTAGAACTCATCATTTTGATTAGGAGATGAAATATTACGTATCATTAGAGTTTCATCTAAGGTGTCTCACCTTCCTTCCCTCCAAGCACAGACTGCACATGAAGAGTTTATGTCGATGAAACAAGTGACTTTTCAGCTGGTCAACATTTTTGAAATCCTCTTTTCTCTTCGACCCTTCACTCTTTTGTTCATTGATCTTATTACAGAAGCTACACGATAGTCTGCACATGGCCTTTATCATTTTGTAATGATCAAGATCATCAAAAAATGCTTTTGTTCCGTCATGGTACCAGTAGGGTCCAAGTTGACCCTCCATTAGAGGAGCTGGCAAAACCGAAAAAGTCATTTATCATCCTTGTGTAATCACCCAAAGCCTGGAGACATAAAACCAGAGAGAGAAAGAAATGTAAGAGCAACTTATGTAGTTTCGATGCACAATAAAATAATAGGTGACTGCCAATAAAAGTAGCTTTACATCACTAATAACCATTTCTTAGTTTCTTAGATGCAGATTATAAGACTTATTTGGTATTCTCTACTACCAAAGATTGGAGACAGAACTTCATGGAATATAGTTATGCTATAGGAAACAGTAGATGAATTAATTGGATCAAACAAGATAGATAGTACATTTAACTTCTTCGACATTGTAATTCCACGAAACCAAAAACCATAATGTGCCAGTCACTTTGCAAGCAGTTACGATGCCTAACCTTGGTGACAAAAATGATATTAGATTCATTCTTGCAGAGACAGCAGTGGTTATCTCCACAGATGAAACGAAAGCAAATAGTGCAGGTGGAGCAGACTTCTCGGTGGCCTCATGGCCCATACGCTACCCATTGAAGTGTCCCCGCACAGACAACACGGATATCATCCATGGTTTCTCTTCTCTTATCTGTCACATAGTATCATATCATCTACATTAGCATCGCGACGATATGCCACACAGTAAAACACGTCTTCTGATTCTACTAACCAGAACGCATCAGCCTTTAATATGTAAAACACAGTACAAAACACAACTTAATCACCTTCACAACTGTGCCTGTGCTTCTAAGTATATACATTTGATTCTGAATGTGCTAGAATCCCATCTCTAATGTATGAAGCAGTAATGCATTTGAATACAAATATGATCAAAACAACGCCAGCCCTAGTTAAACGAAATGGGCATTCACAGAACAAGCAAGAAACCCAGAAAAATTACAAGTCGTTCCAATTAACCCATATCATAAACAGCAAAAAAGATTGAAACTTTCTAAGTAATTCACATATAGGAAGAAAAGGGTAGAGAGAACCCACCTCAGGGCAGCTTTGTGTTGACTCTTTTGTAAAACACAGAGAACGAAATTGGAATCACTGTTCAATTTATCAAGCAAATTTGATTGTGTAGATTGCCAGAGTGCCAGACTGCTTTAAAATGACGTCGTATAGGGTTTGCTTTGACCTGAAACGGCGTCGTGTTTGTGTGTGACGTTTTGTGTTTAAACATTTTTATGCGCCATTATCAAACCTAACATTTGTCTAAAAACGATATTGTTTTTTTCTTTTGCGGTAATTATTCGCTCTTCATCCTTTGCATTTCACAATCAAACGATATATTCTTCTTCTAACTTATGGTCGCACAATTTCGCTAGCCCATGGTTCTTTCAGAATGTCACCATTGTGGTGGAACAACTTGATGGTTTCACCCCAATATACCTAGTGGAGGCGGCCACGGCGAGAGTGTGAGCTCGGGTGGACGTTACGGTCAGTTGATAGGAGAGATCTCGGTCTCTAAGTGGTGGAAAACCCTAGACAACTGCCCAGACAGACTATGGCCAGTATCAACTTCGTGCTTTTGAGGAATTTCGACTTTTTGTGGAAGTAGATATTCGACATAGGCTAACAACTAAGGTAAGTATGTGGCTTGTCCCTCAAGGTTTGATTGATTGTGACATTGAGTATCTCACATTGAAAGACTATTGTATGGGTTGTGGAAGCTTTGATCCTATAGTCAATCCATGCCCTGTACAATGTACACTTGTGGCTAAGTAGGTAGGTGTCGCGGTTGAAACCTGAATGGAATCAGAGATTTGGGATCCAGAATGGGGTATGCCGCTCTTTGTAGGCATTGGTGGTGATGTGGGTAACAAGGAAAAGGAAGTGGTTGATAGCTGGACGGAGGAGGTTGCCTTGGATCCGGCACAGCATACTGAAGGTCTGGTTGGCGATATCCTACTACCATTAGAAATGGAAAGACTCGCAGGCAGTGTCTAGGAAGCAGATTCGGAAGCAGTGCAAATCCGGAAGAAAGGGCGTAAGCCAAGGGCTCGGACCACAGTGCGTGGTCCCAAGCCTGAAGATCAGAATATGCCCATTGACTATATATTTCCAGGAGTCACTACTATTGTTCGACACCAACTGACGAACTGGGGTTCCTCGACTCTAGTTGAGAGGGTAGGGTCGTCGGAATCATGCAAGGCACCATTGTGTAGTGGGGTTGGGGAGCAGGTTGCTAAGGGCTAGACTGGAGGGCGGGGCAAACTCTCGTATGGTGATGTCGCTAGAATAGAGAAGGTGTCTGGCAAGTTAAGAGATGGTATACCCAAAATTTGATATTCTTCGTGCTATCATGGTTTATTAGTTAGGCTTAGACAAACTTAATACATAGTACAATAATGCGTGTAAAGTTTCAATTTATCGGTCAGAGTAATCCAATAAAGTCATGTACTATTATCACATATTAATTAAAAAAAATTAACCTTCTAAAAACAATTAAAAAAATGAGAAGATATAATAAAACATAAAAACCTCAACATCTTATTTCTGCTTGCTTAAAGCACTCTGCATACATCTCTCTCTTCACACTTGCACATTTTGCTTCAAGTAATGCACCCATTAACAACTAGCATTGTCATCACTCGAGAAAAGTTCGGGCACAATGGCGGCAGTCCCGACAGGAAATGTTCTCGAAACCACTATTGCTATTTTTGATGGGGTTATCGATGATGTTGTTTCTGGTAGGGATTTCGTTGTCGGAGTTGTCGATACTGGCGGAGACTTGACTAGACAGATGAATGCTATCTTTAATTGATTAAATGAATTCGCAATGGTTTTGAATTAGCTCCGTCACTTGCTACCCGTTGTGGTTATTAATGTCATGTTGACAAAGACCCTCTTGATAAACTCTCTTGCAACTTCAAATTGGATTTTTATTTTTTGGTTACAAAATTTTTTGATGAGAGTTTGGTTACCCTAAACCACCAGGGTCAGCATATATTATACAATCTCAAATCTGAAGGATTTGCGAGTGACACGTACCTGTTCGATCCCCCCCCCTCCCGAACATAAGACTGCTGACAGCGGGAATCAAACACGGATAAGAGTACCAGCACTTATCCGCCTTTATCAACTGAGCCAACCCACATGAGTCAAATTGGAATTTTGCAACTACAGTTTACCACTAGGTTGACCCAATTGATGATGAGGCTCAAGATTTGTTGCAACTCTTTCGAGGTTTGTCAAACCTCTACAACGGTATAGCAGGTTTGGATGAAGCACTTGAGCTCATGAACAACGATCCTGCAACATCGGCAGCTGCGCCAGCACCTGCACCTCCGTTGGTGGGAGCAAATGGTGTATCTGTTAGTATTGCATAAATTAGTTGTACGATTAACATACTTGTCCACTTAAGCAGATTAGCAACACCTACTCAACCACATGCAAGACCACCAAGGAAGCACCAACTTCACTCACCGGACCCACCCCTTCCGAGCGCGCACGCGCCCGTGGGGGGCGCGCCCGAACATGCGGATCACACACCAGCAGGAACCATCAGTCCCACATCGAAGAAGAACACCAGGTTCCAAACTCGACCACCTATATATACCAGGTATTTATTACAGGTAAGACACACTCATTCACACTCCATTAGATCCCATTCGGACTAATTTACATCCCATTGATTCGACTCGAACCCATCGCTATCTATTCACACCACACCACTCGCACGTTCGCTTGACTGTTATATCCGATACATATTCTGACTTAGGCATCGGAGCGTTGAAGGCGGGCCACCCCGTCTTGACCCCTGACCGCCTGCTTCATTGTTGTATTCTTCTAACAGTTGCTCCCGAACGCCCGAGGAAGGAGGCACCCGCAAGAAGAGCCCGCACGCACGAAGAGAAGGAAGGAGAGGAGAGTCCGCCCATCCGAACAGCCCCACCGTTCGGACGCACCAAGGAGGGGAGGTCCACCGCACGATCGAGGAAGGAAGAGGAAGCTTATTCTTGTTGCTTCTGCCCCATTACGCCTCCGCGCGTAATTCGGTAGAAACAGTATCTAGTGTGAATAATGGGCACAAAAACAACGATCCTGCGGCACCGACAGCTGCGCCAGCACCAGCACCTCCGTTGGTGGGAGCAAATGGTGTACCTTGTGTGAATAAAGGTGGACCAAATGGAGCACCTGCACCTGCCTGACATTTTCAATTGGTGAATAACAAACCTCTTATTGTGTGTCTTTTTTAAGATGTGTCTTGCTTGAAATAAAATTACTGTTACAATCGAATTTTAGTATAAAAAAAATAGCTAGCATTGTCGAATTAATATGTGATATTTTGTGACACTATCAATATCGTAGGAAAAACCTTGTGATCCTATCACGTACTTCTTATCTCGTGACCTCACTCAAGGAAGGGATATCGGCACTGTTGGGTCTTGGGGAATGTAGTGAGTGATTTTATGTTTTCTTTAGGCTTAGTGAAGTAAAATGTAAATTTGATGGATGCAAGTGATGAAGATCGATCTCTAAGAACAATGATAGATAAAGATCCCTGTATAGGAGGGCTTGTATATCCATATACGATAAGTTTCGGTATCGTGAGCTCAATTTTCTGATTTTCTCATACTATGCTAGTTGTGTGAAGGTCAATCGACTCGTGCGTTTAAGGCTCTCAAAGTCTCAAGTCTTAAGGCTTGAGATAAGAACTTAAGACTTGATGCGACAATAAATAATAGTGTCTTTTAATGAAAAAGAAAAAAAATATTAATAAAAATAACGAGTATATAAAAATTATTACAAATTAGTTTTCAAACTAATATATTTTCACGTTGTTCTCGTATCTACAAGAACAAATTCAAACCATACATAAACCAATATTTCCATTTATTTTGCTAATCATAAGCCAAATAGAAATCTATAATCAAATATTTATAAACTAAATCAATATAAATCGATGCTCCAACATAATACATATTAAAATAAATAAAATTAAAAATATTTCAACACTCTATATAAAAAAATGATATTCATACTAATCTTGAGATCACAACTTATTTCTTCAAATACATCATAAAATTACTTGTATCTACATAAATAAATAAATAAATTAGACCTTCCGAAATTTTGGTGGCTCCTCCCCGTATCATATGCTTGTCGACAAGCTTGATGTTGTGCGATCGAGTCACTCAAGCCACATAGTCGTGGCGGAATCATGGAGAAGCCCCATCATTGAATCCAAATACTAAAAAGCACCAAACTCCTTCGATTCAAATCATTTTGTACTTGCCTTGTCTCACATGCATGCATCGTGCTAGTGACTTTGTGATTCACTACAGAGCGTACATATGACCCTTACTGAACCCAATTCAGGTACAAACTCCACGTCCTTAAAGCCATTTTATAGCTTCATTTACTGTCTCTGGATCTCTGATGGTTGCTGACCAGACCTCACCATTATTGCTTTGGCGCTAGACGTATATAAACTGGTGTTTAACGGTCCAGTTAATTAGCCTAATAAACCATGTTTTAGATCTTGGTTAACGACAAAACTATGGACACGAATTTTTTACGACAAATCAAACAAGAACACGTGTACAATAAAATAATAATTTTATTGATATGTGAATTTATGAGTTACACTCTTTGTATAATCCTCTGATTCTATCTCCAATGCTATACTTGATTCAAGGACGATGAACACTTGATCTTGAATACTTTAAGGAACGTGACGGTTGGACTTTGACTTAGATTTAATGAAGAATTCGGCTATTTAAGTAGCTTAATGATTCTTCAGGTACCGAAGAATTTGACTTGGATTTGATGAAGAATTCGGCTATTTGAGGAGCTTGATGGTTCTTCAGGGACTTGGAATTTGACTTGATTTGATGAAGAACTCGGCTACTTGAGAAGCTTCTAGTTCTTTGGGGACTTGGAACTTGGCTTGAATTTGATGAAGAACTCGGCTATTTGAGAAGCTTACTGGCTCTTCGGATTTGATTTGGTTTGTGGATGAATCGCCTACTCGATCAGTTTGATGATTCTTCTGGCTTTGACTTGTGTTTGCAGAGGATTCGTCTATTTGAGCAACTTGGAGATTCTTCCGAAATTTGGAACTTCAGAGCTTTAACGTTTTCTCGTCTGTCTGAAAGTTGTTTCTTCTTGGTTTGTGAAGCTGTATTTATAGTGGTTGAGTTCCACTCGATTTGGCAATATATTGATGACTCGGAATTAATTTATTTTCTTATATATTATTTAATCAATCAGTTTTAATTCACTGACTAACATTTTAAGGAAAAAGATAATTCATTGAATACTTGATTTCAATCGGAATCAATGAAGTATTATGATTCCCGATCACATTTAAATTTGTTTTCAATCAGAATCAATCACTTCAGTTTGGTCTTCCAACTTTAATGATTAGCTCGGTAATTTTTGGCTATCATTTAATCGATGATTTCTTATCATTACATGCAATTTCCAAAAGTCTTTTTAGAATTTGTTTATTGTCGGTTGAAATATGAGGCACATGTATCATTTGTAAACTCATGGACCGACCAAATTCGATCAATGTACCATTTGATTTGTTGACCGAATATTTAAATGAATTTTTAATTTCATTAAATTTCATGCATTTACAGATGCTCCCACTTCAAGGTGTGTTGTAAACATGTGATGGTCATAGGTTGGAGAAGTGACTTGAAGTCCCTAAGTCCGGATGTTCACCCAGTTAAACTTCTTTTGATCTTGACGAGTCTTGCGGCTTGATGCTTAATTCTTGCCTGATTTAACTTGGCTTGTAGAAGAAATCTCCTTGAGAATCTCAGATACTTTAATAAAATTTTCCGAATGGACGTTCTCTAGGCCTCAAATGGATATGCTTAAAGACATAATAATAAGTTGACCAAGCCACGGTCAACTTATTATGATTCTTTTAACAATTGGAAACTTGTTCTATAGTTAAGCTTGACCCTTGTACCTTGTTTGGTTGGCAGAATCAAGGGGGAAGGGAAAGGAAACTTAGAGCTTCCTTGGTTTGGGATAACCCAGGAAAGAAATCCAGAGAGAAAATGATTCCCGAAAGAAGAGGAAATTGGAGGAAGAGTTGTTCCCACCTACCCTCAGATTCATTTTCCCATTAATTTCTTACATTTTTTTTCTTCTCATACTAACTTTGCTCGAAGTTTAAAAATCGTATTGATACTTCTTTCTCAATTCTTCGTTCTTCCATCTGCAGCTCATTCCCTTAATTATTTTTGAGTACCCTTACGATTTGTGTATCGATTTGGGTTGTCAGATAGAGAAGAAGAGCCGACTCAGCCGAGTGAGTTAATTGTACACAATTTCAAATATGATGCGGACCCACAACAAATCTTAGTACGATCTCTTCTGAGATGAACGAATCAAAGCAAACCTTGAGCAAATGCATATGCTCGACATCGCTGATATCTCACTAGAGCTCAAGTCTTAAATCCATGCCAAGTGCGCTAAGAATTGAAGAGCTTCTCTAACCGAACAACGTCATCTTCTATCAAAAGAAACCCAGACCCATTTGAAGTTGTATGTATCTTGCTGTTGAAATTTAATAAAGATGAAATATTTTATGTTTTTAAAAGTTATTTTGTGTGAAGTTGAGATCTTTAAGCAAATGGGTTTCTGATTGTGGTGGTTTTACAGTATAGTGGTAAGTGAAACAAGGATACTTTCCTGGTGTTACCAAATACTAGATAGGAAACTTGTTAGAAAGTTTCAGTTTTCCATTCCACAAACCAAACGAGGCCTTATGGTAATGTTGTTATGTCAGAGAACAAGATTATGGCAAATATGTGAAAGAACACCCCCCCTCCCCTTATGTGCTATGGAAAGACTAGCTCGGTGATATCAAAATGTGAAACCTACTTTGTACTTATCAACTATACCATTGCTCCATACCTTATATGCATATGCATGTGGGGCTTGGTTTCTGCACATATGGGAACCGTAGTCTTCATACGAAAATTATTCGGCACACCACTTGCACTGTAATACATGGTGCTTATTCATTGGTTGTTGACTAATTTAAAATTAAAACCAGAAATAAAATAAAAAATTAATTTTCAGTTTTGCCCTCTTGCCTCGCCACTTCCTTCCTAGCTACATCTCCTACGTGCAACCTTCATCCTCATGGTTGCTACTACTTGTGACCAGAAGCCTCAGCTCGCCTCAATCTCAGTGCAGCAGCGCTGCCTCGTGCCTCTCTCCTAGACCCATGCTCATGTTGCGCTACTCTTGGATTTCCTCGTCGCGCAGACGCACATAGAGCAACAAAAATTGGTCTCTTTGACCTTGGATGAGACCTCGCATCTTGTGCGAGGATAAATGGGGTATGCGAAATCGAGGATCGATGCCCAGTGTACTTTTGGGATGAGATCGAGGCAGAACGGCGATGACAATGTGGTGAGAGAGGTGAAAATGGATGAGGGAAAAACTAGAAAAGAAGCTTCTTTTTATTTTTTCTGATAATAAATTTGAGCTAATAGAAACTTGCCAGGTACTTGCACTGCTGTGTACTAAATACCTTATTTGATATAGACTAAGAGTAGCTTATATTCCATCAAATATATATGTTGAAATTGACGTCGACATTCTTGACAGACTGTTTATTTTTGAACGACATCAGAGTGCGGAATCTTCGTCACTGCGACTTGATGTCACATTTGGAGATTTGTTTCTACGTAAGCTTGATTGGTTTCTCTTGATTTATTTATTTTTTCAAAATTCGCTGCCCTCACTGACTTGGTATGCATACATAGTTTTGTTGTATATACACTCCCTTGATGCACTTTGTTGGTAACCGAATAACGTGAGCATCCTAAGCGCTTGGATTCTCCCATTTATTTGATTTGGAGGACTTCATTTAAAGCAATTAGTCCCCAAGTATTTGTCGACAAGAAGAAGAACATGAATGTTCTAAACGCTCGGGTCTTCTCATATTTGAGTTTTGAGTCAACTTGGCACACCTTTGTAAGACGACGATGTCTAGGTCTGGTCTGGATACGAGGAGTGCTTTCAAATAAGCTTTGCTTTGCCAAAATCATTCCTTTCCTCACCTGGTCGCTCTCCAAAAAGAGTTACCGAAAGACTTTGAAGGAAACGTGAGTTGATCAAAGTGATTGAGCTTTGCATTTTTATCAATGGAAACGAGAAGAACCTGAATGTCTTAAACACATGTGTCCTCCCATTTCTTAAAATTGGAGTGAATTCATTTAAAGCAATTAGGCTTCAATATCGAGAAGACCATGAACGACCTAAATGCTTGAGTTCTCCCATTTCTTGGACTTTGAGGGAACTTACCAAAGCAATTAGGCTTCGCGCATACTGGTGGCGACGAGAAGACCGTGAATGACTTAAATGCTTCAATTCTCCCATTTTTAAACTTGGAGGGAACTCACTAAAGCAATTAGGCTCTGTGCATACTAGCAATGACGAAAAGACCGTGAACGACCTAAATAGTTGAGTTCTCCCATTTCTTGGATTTGGAGGGAACTCACTAAAGCAATTAAGCTTCACGCATACCGGTGGCAATGAGAAGACCGTGAATGACCTAAACGCTTTAGCTCTTCCATTTCATAGACTTGGAGGGAACTAACTAAAGCAATTAGGCTTTGCGCATATCGATGACGACGAGAAGACCATGAACGACCTAAACGCTTTAGCTCTCCCATCTTGAGTTCTCCCATTTCTCGGATTTGGAGGGAACTCACTAAAGAAATTAGGTTTCGCGTGTACCGACGGCGACAAGAAGACTGTGAATGCCTTAAACCTTTAAGATCTCCCATTAATTTGATTTGGAAAGAACTTGATGAAAGTGCCTGGGCCGAGCGCCCGACCTTACTTGTTTTACAATCAAGTGTTTCACTTTTCAGAGAGCATTGCAGCAATTCTTGAAGACTCTACTGGTCACTAGAACAAAGGCATTACTATAAACATCTACTCAGCTTTGGTTTGATTATCAATCTATTAACGTGTCCGCGTATGATTGGTTGGAGAATCATCCATCCAAAAGCTATTAAGAGTGACCTGATTGTCACCGGTTTGACCCGAGCTATCTTCAAGACTTAAGTTATTCCAACTTTGAGAATCATCCATCCAAAAAATATTAAGGGCAACCCAATTGTCACTGCTTTGACCCGAGCGATCTTCAAGACTCAAATTATTCAAGCTTCTTAGTGATCTCATCTTCAAATGCTCAATGGAGTGGACCCACTTCAAATGAATAAGGTTTTGTATTTTTTAAGTGTTTTTTGTTGTTGCAAAAAACAAAGTTTCTCTGGGGTCTTTGGAGGAATTGAAGAATAAGCAACAAAAATTGGACCCAAAAGTAGTTCTATTAGATGAATTCCTTAAACTGCATGGGCTTCAGAGAAGGAGAAGACTCAACTTGAGGAGACTTGAACATTATATGTGGCTTAACTCAAGGTAGTTATTCGTTGGAGTAGAAGCTTGAAGTCCTATGTGGTAGATTTGAGGGATTATTGACATGGCCCAATGAGCCTTCAACTATACTGAGTTTAATGTTATTTTATTTTTTGCTTATATTTCATTTATTGAAACTCATAAGTAAAGAATAAACTTTCTAGTATTCTTCTTATTTAAGTTCAATGGAATGAATGAGATTTTTTTTGGGTATGACTGGACTTGAGTTTGTTATTCTCAACAAACTTTATATAGTTCGAGTGATTTGATTTTGATTTTTTTTTGTGTCCTAACTTTTTCTTGAGTCAGTCATCCTTTCGGATTTTCGACTCAATGAACTTTTTTTTTATGCCATGCAGTTTAGGCTCGTGTTGGCTAGAAGCTTCTTGCAGTTGCTTCAAGCGTAGCAACGTTTCGACTTGTCATTGATGGGGTTGACTCTTAAAATTTTTTTTTACCTTCTACTACTGTGATATCATATGAGCACTTTTCCTCATCGTTGTCTTCACTTCTACCTTGACCACTAAGTATGATTGTTCGATGCTTCATCTTAAATTCTTTGTTTGAAATTACCTCCAGCATTGAACGTTGCTTTATTCGTGAGGGAACAAGGATTTTGATTTCTCTTTCTTCCTTCGAGTCATCAAGCTCTTTTCTTTTTTTCCCTTGGTGTCTTGAATCCTTTCAAAGACTAACTTACATGGAGCTTCATTTTGCATGGTATCTACCCCATTTGGAGTCACTAACTTGTTAAAGACAAAAGCTTAAGTGGCTGGTGTAGAGAGGTGCTCAAAAATGGGAGCTCGATCAGTGAATTCATCAATATGCTTGAATACTTAAATGCAAATCCCTTGGGTACCTGCATTCTCATTCGTTGCGGCTTGAAGATTTGGACCAATACGATCAAATGCGAACCCTCAAGAAGTTTGTGGTGACTCATCACTCTCCTCTACTACCTTGATGTTGATGTATATAGCTATTACTCTGTGCCCTTTTGATATCTTTTGACATTCGTCAAGTTGACGCACCTTTTGGCTTATGACATTATGGTCCTTCTCACGACGATGTTGAGGATAAACTTCTTGGTTCATCGTCATTTGATCAATTACTGGATAAGGACGAAAAATATCACATGCTTCCCTTCGAGTAGCAGTCTCCATCCTTCATCGCCTGTGACTAACTCTTCTTTTAGTGCAACTACTTCTAGTTTTGTTGAGCTTACTTCTTTTGTCAATTTGGATGTGTTTGACTTCATCTCTTCACATGTTGGTTTTGATAAGTAACATGGCTACTGCTTAGGAGAATTGGGCAAGGGAACAGGCTCAAAAACCCAAACATGATAGATGTGTAGTTGAAGTTTTCTGCTTCGTCTTCGTCCATTTGGATTCTTCCTTCATTAGCTAGCTTCATGAACAAGTCCTTGAGAATGAAATACTTCTTCGTCGGATGGATGATGATGTGTTGGTACTTGAAATATTTTTTATCATTCACCCGATGAATTTTTTTCAGGTTGGTTGCACTCTAGAAGTTTTATCACCCTATTTTCAAGCAAGTTTTCTAGCATATTCACGTCGTCAGAATCTGGGAAATGATAAGCCTTCTTTTCTTTCTCCTTTATCAAACGCTTCTTCCACTCGTAGCTTTGAGGCGACTCTTGCTTCGTTACCTCCTTCATATCTCGTGTTGAAAACTTGACAAGACCTACGGTGATCATTAATGACTCATTGGAAGATTTCTTCATGGATTTGTCTACCACTTTACCTTTGTGACAAGCTGTGCTCAACTACATATCATGAGCACATGTAGCAAGCTCCTCAAATGACCAGAATTTGATTCCTTGCAGAATATACAACAAGTCAAAATGTATGCCTTGAATACAAATCTTTACCGTAGACACCTCTGATAACTGGTCTTTGTGGTCAAGACTTAGTGATCGCCACCTCTTGATGTAGTCAACCATATACTTTTCTTTCCGTTGCTTCGTACTAGTTATCTCCATCATGCTCACAGTACGCCTTGTGTTATAGAAGCAATTAAGAAATTCACATTCCATCTGGTCCCAACTATCGATCGACTCCGGCTTTAAATCTGTATACCACTCAAAAGCATTACCTTTTAGTGACCGAACAAATTGTTTGACTAGATGGTCACCCTCCGTTCTGGAGTTGCTATAAGTTTCGACAAAGTGAGTGATATGTTGCTTTAAATTGCCCTTCCCCTCAAACTACTGAAACTTTGATGGTTGGTGTCTAAAAGGCATCCTCATATGATCAACTATCTTCATGAATGGCTTGGAATACGTGAGGAAATCTCTAGAAGCACCTCCATACTGAGCTCTTCTGGAATTGTTGGTAGGTGAAGAAACCAATTGGAGCTTCATTGCCTTTAGAGGACTTTCCGATCTTTTCTCTTTTTTTGTCATTTTGAGAAGGCACTTTGACGAAGTTATCCACAAGGTTGGCTTCTAGTTGGTTTCTAAGTTCAGCAATTTGCAAGTTTTTCTCTTCAATGATTTTAGTAAGTTTTTCCACAAAGTTCATCAAGTTTGTTTCTTGCTTCTTGAGTGAAATTTCTCCCGTCATGAAGACTTCTACTACTAAAGTGTTTGACACAGTTCAAGTAACGAGGCTGACTAACTTGCTACTCGATCTTGAGTTGGTTTACTTGGCTTCGTTTGGGGGAACAAGTTTAATCTTCTTGGAGGCCATCGTTCAAATTGAGAATTTTGAAACATTGGAGAATGAGATGAGAGGCAAAGAAGGTCCCATTAAACGTGCCAATTTGTGGACAAAAATTTCCTGCGACGAAACAAACAAGAACACATGTACAACAAAATAATAATTTAATTAATTTGTAAATTTATGGGTTACACTCTTTGTATAATTTGCTGATTCTATCTTTGATGTTGTGCTTGATTCAAGGGTGATGAACACTTGATCTTGAGTACTTTGAGGGTCGCTCGATTTTGGCCAAAATTAAATTCCGGCAATTTTCGGGTCATGAGGTTTCGGGCCTTTTTCAGCCAAACAACGGCGAGTTAGAAGTAGGTCCAGTTGAAAAAGTTGTTGGGCTTGTTGAGACCTTCCTAACAATACGCTCCCAATGGAGTTGTTGCCACCAGAGGATCGTGTGACTCACGGGCCGCCGCCTTCTACGCGGGGCCCCGACGAGGCAAAAATTTGAAATTGACTGGGGGGTTTTCGGAGTAATTTCTGAGTTGATTTTTTCACTATTTATCGAAATTCGGTATTAATTGACTATATGATTTATTCAGGAGACCGTGATCAAGATTTTGGTGAGGGAACTTCCGCCGGACCACAGAGCTAACTGTGTACTGTGAGTGGACATTTTACTTTCACTGTTGTTTTGCTAGTCTACAGTTATGCATTTTAAGTTATGCATTTTTTAGTTATTACATTTATGCATTTGCATGGAGGCACATATAATTTTGTTTTACACATAGTATAGCCACAATTGTGTATCGATGCACTAGCTTCTCGGCTGATTCCTGAGACGCCCTGGGAGGGTCAGGAACCTAACCTGGGTAGTCTTAGGGGTTGAGGTCGTTTGACCCAAGTCACAGCCTTCACATATCATATAGTACTTAGTAGTCCCAGGAATCTGATATGGGCGTTTACATTTTTAGACTTGCATCATTTCTCATATATTTTATAATGAAAGGCATAATAATTATATTTTTTAGTTTCATACGAAACATTTTTTTCGTCCACTCACACTAACAGTTTCTTTTATTTTTATGCCTTTCCCAAAAATTTTAGGTTTCCTATTGCCCAGTTTGCAGTTTCTATCCTGTGGTTTCACGTTATCGTCAGAGGCCTAGAGTTTGAGTCATACTTTTCTTCTATTTGGTTTCTAGCTTAACCTGCTAGTTCTGTTTATTATGTAAATTAGAAGTCGCTCTGAATACTATGTTTAGTTTACTTTTGTTTGTGTTGTATTTCTAAATATTTATCGGATTCCTTGTAACCTTTTGAAATCAGTACATTTGTTGTTTGTACAATAGAAATCTGGATGGGAATCGGTGCCCCATGATTTTTTTGTGGACTTTTTTAGAAATGTGGTTTCTTTGCAGGTTTTGGATTTCCTTGAATTATAGAGGAAACTTTAGAAATTTTTTTGTAGGTTCTGTTGTCATTAGGGCTTAATTTCGGTTTAGACAACTAAATTGGGGTCGGGTCCTTTCAATCGGTTGCTCGATCAGTTTGATGAATCTTCCTGCTCTGACTTATGTTTGTGGAGGAATCGACTATTTGAACAACTTAGAGATTCTTCTGAAATTTGGAACTTCAATTCGTAGCTTCACAGCTTCCGTTTTCTCATCCATCTGAAAGTTGGTTCTTCTTGTTTGTGAAGCCGTATTTATAGTGGTTGAACTCCACTTTGATTTGGAAACATAAATTTATTTCCTTATATATTATTTAATTAACCAATTTTAATTAATTGACTAACAATTTAAGGAAAAAGATAATTAATTTAATACTTGATTTCAATCGGAATCAATCAAGTATTATGATTCCCGATCACTTTTAAATTTGTCTTCAATCAGAAATCGATGATTTCCTATCATGACATGCAATTTCTAAAAATCTTTTCAGAATTTGTTTATTGTCGATTGAAATATGAGTCATATGTATCATTTGTAAACTAATAGACCGACCAAATTCGATCAATGTACCACACTACCATTTTATTTGTTGACTGAATATTTTAATAAATTTTTATTTTCATTAAATTTTCATGCGTCTACAGAAAGAAACCATCGATCTTAATTGATGTCATGCTCATTGCTCTTGCTGCATGCAAGGATCGTTACATGCTTCTCTTTTTATACCTAGCTTGGAGTCTCCCTTCACCTATGTAAAATTGCTTATGGCCTTCTTGGTTTTAGTACGTAATTCTTGCTAGTAGATTAAGAAATTAATATGAGAGAGAGGTCTGTAAAATGGGCTGCCTTATAACAATCTGTCCGTGTATTGTCTGGTCTTGGACTTTTCATGTCTTAAATATAATATTGGCAAAGTAGGGTCGAGCCGGCATTTTTATTAGTTTATGTAGTCCAAACCTGCCTAAAGGCCGATAAAGTGTGAGCCTGAAAAATCGGTCCGCAACCTGTCTTAATATTTTTACTCATATCTCATAAAATAAATTTAATTTTATATAAAAAAACTTAATTTGTCAATTTAATACTACATATTTTAGTTTACTTCACTTTTGTATATCTTTTAACCACTAATTATCATAAATATCAATATTTCATATGTAAAATTATTAATTTCTTATGTAGTTTAAGTCTAGACCCGGCCGGGCCCTATTAACACATATGGGCAGAGCTTTAAGCATAGTAAAGACTTCAAAAACATGACTCATATCCTGCTATTCCAAAAATGGGCAGAGGTCAAACTCGCCCATTAAGTTGAGCATGGCCAGCCCTTAGCCCAAACATCAGAATTAAGCTAGAGTAGCCGATGGACTCTAGGCCAGTTCTACAGGCCTAGAGAGAGCACAACAATATTATCATTTCACCTTCACCCATATAACATAGTTATAAAAGCAATGAAAGCGCCAGTAGATGCACTTATACAAGAAAAGCATCAACATTTCTTCTCTAAGACAATACTAATTAAGAACCCTAGCTAGACACTCACAAACCAATTAAACACTAAAATAGACAACCAACTAGCTAGGGGATCCTAGCTAGCTAGAAAAACCATCACAACTAAACGATACACAGAATCCTGGCTAAAGACTCCAAGTACTACTAGATAATAATATCAACCAGATCGACCCTTTCATTGCAGCAAACCAAAGCTAACTCAGTCATGTGGTACAATTGGAACAGATGGCACAACTGGAACAGAACCACTACCAGGACCAACAGAGCCACCAGAACCAGTAGATCCGCCAGGAAAAGTAGGGAAGCCACCAGCAGTAGGGACACAGTTGCCACCAGGGAGTGTGCAGAAGCCAGATGGGCCAAACCCAATACCTCTAACAATTGCAGGGCCTGTGCCTGGGAAATAAGCACCTCCAGCTCCTCCATAGAAGTTTTGGGGATGATCAACTTGGTCATCTTTGCTCTTCAGCATCCTCCCTTCAACATTCGAAGCCAGAGCAATGGCCACTATGATCAACAGCATAACCTTACTCGTTCTCTCCATCTCAGTTCAAGCTCTCTATCAACAATTACAAAGCTAGCTCTCACAAAGCACAATATTTGTTAAAAGGAAGAGATATATGCCTATAGCCATGTGACCAAGTGCCCCTTCTTATAGTGTGCATAAGGTTTTCATTTCAGTAAAATTGACATAAAGTTACACATCTGACCTTGTCCATCCCCTGTTATTAATGATCGAAAAGACTAAAACCCAACAGTGCAGGATGTAAATTGGTAAATTCAGCTTACTTATGTGAGGTTTCACCCTTTCAAGTTGAAAGTAACGACATTGATACTGACATCTATTGAAGACAGTAATCAATTTGCCGACTCAGAATTATGAAGTTTAGTTACTAGGGTAGAAGTAGTACTATCTTTTTTACTTGGACAGTTGGAGATCCCTATCTCTGTAGTAAAAATGGAGCAGTGGAACTGGTGTGTAATTTATGATTTTCTACCTAACCAATATTGAAAGAACTTACAAGGAGCAATGGTCCTTATATCCCAGGACACAGAACAGTCTTTCCCTTCCAATTTACTTCTTTCCAGTTTCTTCTCAGCTCATTGACATATCTACCCCTTACTGGAGTACTGGTGGTGGATACGTTTCCATATATACATGGATTGATATGATGACCAGTCTCGTACAGTTGGTAGGTTACAGCAATTAAATTCACCATGATCATAAACTGGTACTGATAAAGAAAATTGAACAGCTGTCACTTAGCAGAGGGAAATTTTTGGTATTCAAGTTCAAATTTTTATAGGAAAAGAATTTAGGAAGGAAATTAAATCTAGAATAACCATGGCACGCGTACGTGCTACCAGAAACTGGACTAATACTTGTAACAGTACATTTTCATTGGCTTTGGTGGCACAAGGAATATAGCAGTTTCTTGTCTCATATTACTAGTTTGCCAATGAACAAATAGTTAGTAAACAAAAGCAGTGTGGAATCATTTTTATTAAGCTTCATCTAATTTGATTAGTAGGGTAGAACTGGGAATAGTAATGTGTGGATAATTGGACATGCTAAAAATTGAGCTGTGAAACTGGTATAGAGTTTAGCTGAATTGCTTAGTCGTTTATCAACTTCGATGTATACATAGGATTCAATCAGCTCAGTTTAGATGGTCTGTTACAGATATTATATTTACCTTGTAATATTGAAATTTGAAAATGAACGTCCGAGTCAGTTACTGAACAGGAGGGACAAATATGTTCTAGTTCGAAGCTAACTTAATTTTTTTGAAGTTGAGAATTTTTTTTTATATTCTTGTGTATGTTATAGATCTCTATGATTCTACTAAATCTTGGGATCTTGCACTATTAGGGTCATGGCCACTCTTAGTAGAACGAGAAACTTCCATATAAAAAGCAGAGTAACATGAAACAAGAAAATGACTGAAACTTCAGAGTAAATAGAAATTTGCAAACATATGTCACTCAAATTTTCATTGAACAGAACTAACTGATACGTACAATTACATCAAGTGTTCAACAATATACTTTCGAGATTTTCCAAGTCAAGGCCGTAGAATCTGATCCACCATATCTACTGTTGTATTGATAAGCTTCTCCAGAGCTTGGGCCTGCAAAATCTAGTAAACAAGTCTGTTTAAGCAATAACATTGCAAAGACAAATATTGAATTGGGAAATAGATGACTAATGGTAAATCAAGGAATGTAGGGCTCATCAGAAAGAACACATATATTTTTTTTCTTTAGAGTAGTACTATTCATTTATTTCAGAAAGAAAAAGAAGAAGCTGGCCTTATGTTGTTGTTGGTGATGATCTACTTAGTCAAGAAAGAAGTGGGAAAGGAAATGGTGTGCAAACTAATGGAATGAGATGGTAGAGTTATTCTAATTGTGAGCTTGTCGTAAAGTCCTAAAGCATAACAACTATTACGAATCATGTAGACTAAGTAACTGAGTTTAATTGTAATTCTATTCCAATAAATACGTTATTATTTAATATGATAATTATTGTATTAGAGGCTTATCGTATTGCTTATTTATCAAGTGAAAGAGGATATGAGATGTAGGACTCTAATATTTCTTATGGGATAGATATTAGAGTTGTACATCGACTAGTATATATAGAGCTCCCTGCAGGAGTTCTCACATATCGTGAATACAGTCTCTTCCCATCAAAAGCCATAGAGAGCATTCTGCAGTAGACGTCTATTCAAATGGCAGGCTAGATGAACAACCAAGTGATGCAGCAAGGTAATAGTTCTCAATCGATTAGTTCATGATCTGTTTGTATTGCTTGTTGTGTTTAACTTGTGTGATTGTACTTGTGACTAACACATGGTTTATAGATGCAGGCAACATGAGAGGGAGAGGGAAGGACAAACTTGTTCTCTCTTGAAAACAAGAGCCCGATTTTTTACTTCCCTAACCTCCATTCCATAACTTTGCTCAACATACCTGCCATTCCCAACAATCTTTCCCATTTCATTTCTGTAAAAAGACGACTCTGCTCGGAAAAAGAAAGAGGAGATGGGAACAGTAACTCGTTCTCTGTTGAAAACAAGAGCAAGATTTCTTCCCTGACCTCTATTCCATAATTTTGCTCAACACACCTGCCATTCCCACCCTTCTTTTCAGACTTCTGTAAAAAATGAAGTGTGAATCCTTGAGCCTTGCTCCTACCAATTTATAGCAAAGAGCTAGGTAGGGCTTGTAAATATTTCGGGCCTATCCGGCCCATTACTTCTTTCTTAGATTAGGCTCTACTCTGCCTGTAATCATGTTCAACTTTAGGATGGTAGATTTTAAACAACCTATAATATTGGCAAATTATACAGATGGAGGCTTGGAGCAGAAGTGTTTACGATGCTAATCATCCACCCCGGCATAATATTTAAGCGCATTTGGCAGAGGAATAAGAGTTTGCCATTTGGCGAGAGATATCGTCATCTCATAACACCATTTGTAAAATTTAGGATGATAAATTGGAGCTGTGGGAACAGTTGTGAAATATATGATGATCTTAGCTACCTAGCCATAGGACTAAGGAGCAATGGTCCATAAGTTCCAGGACATTGACCTTTTCCTTCTGCTTTACTCCTCTCCAATTTCTTCTGTGCAGAATTTGCTGACTCAATAAATCTACCCCATGCTGGAGTACTGACTACTGATTCATTTGTATTACAAGTATTTGACCCGCATTGTTTAACTGGTCCGTTACGTACAGATTAGATTCCCCATGATCATATATTCAAAGAATAAAACTTCAGAGTCTAGAAACTTAAGTTGGGGTCATAATCCACCAGCAGTCTAAGTTGCGGTTCTTACATTTGCCACCTTCTACAATTACATTCTGATTTGAAAATAGAACAGTGTAAGGGAGAAGGCAATGCAAAGGGAAAGAGGAATGGTAATCTTCCCTGTTGGTGTATAATTTATTTTCTGTTCCAAATATTCCCTTCTGTTGAATGCTAGTTTAGCATATATTTATCAAGTATGTTTTTTAACCTCTGAATTTAAAATCTGCTTGTTTTTGCTGGAATATAGATTGCAACTGATGTCAGGTGCACAATGCCAGATACATATAGATACATGCATACCAAAATCCATGCAAATTTCCAGATCCAAATTCTCATCCTTCTAAGTGGTTATGCACAAACACAAATTCAGTCAGATACCAATATTTTAAATACAGATAACAAACGTTTGCATGTCTCCAAAACTAAATTGCACTTTCATTTTGGAGTAGTGCTGGCAGGGGATGCTCTCCTTCTCTTTGCCTTACCATTCGGAGCTTTGAAAATCTACATTAATCGTATTAACACACGTTAGTATAAGAAGAAGAGGTTAGAAAGTTGTAAAAACGTAAGGGGGTCGGAATATGTTTTTGTTCTTAATTCTGAGTCAATGAGGGTAATGCTGAGTCAATGGACTGATTGACTGATTGACTGATAGATGTGTCAATGAAGGTAATGCTGAGTCATCTACGAAACACTTGCTAAATTCTTAACCAACATTCTTAATCCGAATTCTCATTGACCAATGTATCGCCGAAAAATCAAAATAAAGGGAGAGAAAGAATTAGATGTATCACAAACTAAAGATTCACAAAAGAAACCCCTTCTCTGTTCAAATACAAGGAAAAATCGAATTGGATATTCATAAATCAAATTTTTTGATATCAACCATTTGATAGAGGGGAAATAGTGATCACTTTCATCTCGATTATCCGTCAATATTAACAGACAAAAGAACAACACTGGAAGGCAACAGGAAGTCAGCAACATAGGTCTGAATGATTAAGGATCTTGTGTGGAAAAGAAATTTAACAAAGTCCCAGTTAAACAACCATTCTGACTCTTCACTCTTATGCAACAGGAACTTACTAGCTAACATCCAGAAAATCAGTATTCACAAAATCAGTTGCATTCAGAATATGTTGGTTTGCAATATAGTTATATGGGCCTGAATCTATCGTAGTGTGAGTGATACCATTTATAACTATATGAAGAAGGACGAACATGACAAAATACTCTTCCACTTTAAGCCAAAATCTTGACCCTAATTGACTGATACCATCACAGTAAACTGGTTCACGACTAAGCTATTTGATCATCAACTTCAGTGAAAGTTCCTAAGGTTTTATCTTTTTTCACAACAATTGAGTAATTTGACATATACACCATTGAGAACAACAGCACAACAAATATAACTCAGCGTTATGCATCAAAGCAGAGAACAGCCAAAAACCGGTCCGGAAAGAGATGGGTTAGGGATGAACAACTTACTCGAATAGACTCAGAGAACGATCAGATCAAAGGGCCGAGAGCTCTGTGCGACGAGGAAGAAGAATCTTGGAAATATATTTGATCAAAGAGACGGACTCTTTATTGTTAACTTCCTACGTGGGCAACGGCCGCGGCCCATTGCCCAAGCCCAAGCCCAAGCCCGCCGGGCTCAAGTTGGGCCGACATTTTTTGAAAATTTGAAGTCTACGGCCGCTCATGGATTTTTTAGGGCTGGACCGGGCTAAATTTATATTGCTGGGTTTTTTTTTGTATTAAATGAAAAAAACTTAAAATTAAGGGTGTTTAATTATCAACAATTATGTACACTAAATAATATATAAGCCTCAAAAATTAATATTTAGTATAGAAATAAATGATATTAATGTAAATTATAGAGTTTAGAGGTTAATATTGATAAAATAATCTATAATATTTATAATATATACAATTGATGAGCTTCACGGACTTGGCCTTACGGGCCGGTCCGAGCGGGCCTCGACGGGCCTTGACGAGCCGGACTTTTTTAGACCCATGAGCTTTGGTACCTCAGCCCGAACCCGACCTTATGCCCATAGAGCCGGACTTTTTCGGGCTGGGCCGAGTTTGAATTTTTCCGACCTCAGGCCGTCCACGGATTTTTTTAGCCTTCGGCCAAATGGTGACCCCAAATTCCCAGTACCCTTTCGACCAAAAAAACAAACAAACTTCCCAGTACCCAAGAGAGTGGAGGGAAGCACTAATACGATATTTTGATGTTTTATAAATATGTCATCCCATAATTTTCTTGTAAAATGTATATGAAATTATGATATATGAATCTGAACAAAAGATTTCACTGCTGAAAAGTTCATTCAATTGAACATTACAAATTATATATTTCGTAATATTGTGGTGTTTTACGTTGAAATTATTTAAAGTGTAATGAGCACACAATCAATCAATCAATCAATAATTTTACTTTTTAATTTGAGATTGAGAAATACTATTTATCAAGCGCATATTCATGCTGCATTACTAAGCAAGTTGTACAATCAACCGGAAACGCTTTCAAGAATGAAAACATATCCAACAGTCTAATGTAAGACGCATCCCAATTGATATAAAAAAATAAAATAAAAAAACATAAACCGAAAATTCTGGAGCATTGAGTTTGATCGAGTTGAATTAGGATATTTTATTCACCATTTTGATCACGAGTACACGTATAGTGTGTGAGACACTTATATTTTTTTAATACACTATCTATCTTAACTCAACGTGATTGAGTTCATGACAGGTGAGTGATTCTCACACTCTCTTTTTATCTTTTATGTTTATTTTCACACTTCACGTTTCTCTCTCTCTCCATTATACTAATCCTAAACCAAAATAAATATTTCTCTTCTCAACTTATTTATTCAAAGGTTATTTTGATAAGCAAAATATAAAAATTAAAAAAGAAATAATAAAATAAAGAAAAGAGAGAAAATGAGTGTGAGAATCACTCCAAAAAAAATATATATATTACTCATTTTCACCACACTCCCCCAAAAAATAAACATATATTACTCATTTTTATATTTGTTTTCCACACATAATTTCTCTCATGATCACCGCCTAATTTCTAATATTTCACTTCCTAAAAAAATTCTCAAAAACTCGTAACAATAACTAAAACTAAAATAAAGTAAAATAAAATAAAATAATGTGGGTCTAGGGTTAGACCCAGCCCAAGCTCGATGAGTCCTATCAAACAACATCAATACTGAAGGACACTGCACATAATTATGAGTCTCCCTCCCAAGAACAGAATCTCAAAGCAGAGAGGCAGGGAGAAGGTATGTGTTGTTGCCTTGGATTCTTTCACAAACTACAAGACTCAAAAGATTTTGACCTACAGTAAAAGCCGACATACAACACTCGGTTTTAACCATCACAACACGCAAAATATCGTTTTCAATCTCGCCGGCCACTTTGTAAGATGATCTCAACTTTTGCTTATTTTACACATTAGGGATGCATGTTTGTTACTCTTTTTATATTAGAATTCTTAATTTATTTTAAAATAATTTAATCTCATATTTAATTTTAAATAAGGTTATACAAGTCCTTAATAGCATGCTTGTTACACCTACTTATATTAGAATTCTTAGCATATTATAAAAATAATCTAATCTCATGTTTGGTGTCACATAGACTATTTTAAATGAACTTATGTAAGCTCTTAAAGAGTTTAAAACACCATTTTGACCTTCTTATACAAGAAGCTCAAAAATTTGCTCCTTATAAAACACCCTTGAATATAAGAAATATATTACCTCTTATATAATGAGTCAAATTATACAAAGAGTTCAAACCCCCTTGTTTAACACACCATAATATAAGAAATATACTATCTCTTATATAAAGAGTCCAAAAAAGTGTAACAAACATATCCTACATGCATATTTCCAATGTTTGATCGTCGACTATAAATTGATATACAAGGTGATCAAACAATAAAGATCAAAGAATTTTAATGAATAATGTTGCAATATATAATCTAGTTCATAATGCCACACTTGTTTCTGATCTCGCCGTGTCTTCCAGTGAGCACATCAATGGAACCCATCTTGACCATCGCGACTACAAACTTCTTCGCCCAAGTTGAACCAAGCCTAGCATTATTCCTCACCAGCCACGACATCAAATGGCTGCTAAGGAGCATCTGGTCCGACTCGAATAAGCCGCGGTGGTTCATCAAATTCATATAGTACTTATTTTTGAGCCTGTTTGGTGTAACACCATCGAGTTGGACTACGCTAATGTTTGGTGATGTTAGAGGACACTTGGCTTTCAAGTCCCCAGTAAACTTGGGATCCAAGGTAGGGTCTTGTGGGTGAGTTTCGTTGAAGGAATATAAGCGGTTTGAGAATGAAGAACAATGTGATACGCTTATGGAATGTGTTTGAGCTCAAAATATCTCTTGACGAGAGATCCTTTCGGAAACAGTCTCTTTTACTGACTTCGAATGGCTTGACAGCAGTTGTCGGTTTATCTGTATGTGCTTCGTGTGCTGGCGTGCCACCATCTCTCAACGGAATATAGAACGTAAAGCTGCATGACTTCTTGATAAGCGATTAAGGCAAGGAGAGCACCAACCTTGCCTGAATGGGTCCTTCTCGTCTAGTAACTTAGGACTTGGGGTTTTTGTGTCTCTAGCAGACTCCTAGAAATCGATACCTCACACTACCCTTTACGAGTGCAAAGCAGAGCAACTTCTCTGACAATGTGTCGAGAACACCGCTTCCTTGGATGTTCGAACTCTCACCAGATATGTGACAAGCCTTTCAACCTTCTAGTCGCGTTGCTTCCTTTGAATATTCGAATTCTCACTCGATATGTGACAAGCTCTTTGATCGTCTGGTTGCAAAGATAGAATCTCTTGACGAGATGTTTAGGTGTACTTGCGTATAGCAAATGTTTTGTATTTGATCGGGGACCCTTTCTCTATAGCTCTCGCTCTCCTTATATAATGCTCAGTAGTCGTCTTTCAATTCTTCTGAACGTCTTCTGCTCCTGCTCTTTGAATCTCAATATAACTCTTCCAGCACACGGGTTTTTTCCTTTATATAGTCCTAATGTCATCACAATTCCTTTCAATGAAGGAAACCTAATCGAAGCAAGAAAGGTAAGATAAACATTAAGCCGCATGAATCAGCTATCCTAATTGTACAGTCCTAAGTTGATTGATAGTCGCATATTTATGCGTCTATTTGGTATTTAATTTGTTCCCTATATTTAGTTTATTGTTATAAATCGAGTGAATTAATTATGTTTATTTGTTTTTAGGTGTTTTGGAGATTAATGGAGAAAAGGAGATTAAATAATATATTTTGAAGCTGTTTGGCGAGGAATTGCCTGGCGAGCAGATTATAGGAGATTACGTACGTTGGTTTTGGTTCTTGGCGAGGAGGTGCTTGGCACGTGAGTTAATTGGCTTAATTAAAGGAAGACTTTGATTGAGCTACTTAAGGAGAGTACGTACGTTCTATGCGAGCAAAGTTGGTGAGAGAAGTAGAGTTGGACTTGGAAAAGGAGTCATGCAAGTGCTCAACTTGCTAAGTTTATTAGCGTAGCTTTTGTTTTATATATATACATATAGCTTAATTGAAGAAGAAGTGTTTGACATGGATTGGGAAACTGGAGCACGTGGGCTGCTAGGTTTCCTAGCTTTGTTGCATATATATATTGCAAGTGGGGGCTGAAAAGGAAAAAAAAAACGTACGGCTGGCTAAGGAGAAGAAGGAAAAGACAAAATAGAGCTAAGGGAGAAGAAGAAGTTCACATGCATGCAGAAGAACTAGTCCGATCTCGACGTCGCCAAGAGTTCTTCTTTCTCCATATTTTGTTTATCTTTTATGAATTCTTTGATTTTATTATTTATGACTATGAGTAGCTAATTTTCCTTTGTTAAGAGGGCTGCTTGAAGCCCTGTACATGAAGTCTTTTTAATACATACACTTTAATCTAGTTTTGCATATTTTATGAATGAGGTTTCTTTCTCTGAATGATCACCGTATGAATTCTTGTATGTTTGCTATGGTGCGCAACTTAGTATGCATGCTAGGGTTCTAGTTTCATGAGATACGGGCGACTGAAGATAATTTCTTCCACCGGATTCTCTATAGTGATACGCCGATTTTACCGTTGGGAGATTGAAATCTATAGGTCTAGCGAGACACGCCCATAGTGTACTTGTGAACCCTTGTAGCTTCTCAAACCTTTTCTAGAACTTAATGCTTTCTTCTTTGTAAACCTTGGGGTCCATGACTATGGGTTCAATAGAGGGATAGATGTAGGGGAGGTCCATGACAAACCTGCATAGGCATAAGGATTAGGTAATAGGATGTGGTTGTAACAATCAACTCTTCCTGGGAACTTTCATTCATTGAATATGTGCATTAGATTAAGTATGTGTTAGATAGATGGAATGACGGTGGTGGATTGCATTCCTCTTAACTCTTTAATCATATAGTTTAAACTCATTTGCATTCATTAGCATATTTACTTTCAGCATTTATTTTTCTGCATTAGCTGTAGCTTAGCCGATTTATTTCGGTAACCAAATCAACTCCGAATACCCTCAAATTTTGTGTGGTAGTCCGCCACTGTGTCTAGTTTATTGTATCAAAATTTCGTAGCATTTGAGTTTGTATAGCTTAGGTTCGCATACCATTAGTGTTCTGTAGTCGAGTCTGTCAGCATAGTAGTGTGTTAGGATTTAGTTTCACCAATTCCTTGTGTTCGATAACCCCTATTTATCTTACTACATTGATATATCCAGGTTGTGAATAGGGTATCTTTGAGAGGTGTTGATCAGCCTTGTCAAATTTGGCGCTGTTGCCGTGAAATTGCTTAATTCTAAGTCCTAATAGAGTCTTTAATTTTCAGTTTTGTTTTGTTTTGTTTTTCTTTTTTCTTTTAAGTCTTACTGTCTCTTCTGTGTGCAGGAGCATTGTGTATGCCTACTAGGCACACAAGAAGCGCTGAGCCATTATTACTTGATCCAGAGATTGAACGCTCAGCAAGGCAAAACAGGAAGCAGGAGGGACAACGGTCCATGAACGTGATCAGTGGTGGTCAGTCTGAGCAAGAAAGATATTCAAGTTCAGAGTCTGAGTTTGAGGAAGAACAGAGTATTCCAACACCACCACCATCACCAAAAAGAATGGCAAATGCAACCAAGCTGACAGAGTCCTTTATACCGGGCACAAGTGCAGCAGATTCACCGATCGTACTACCAGAAAATCTGGGGGCTTATTCTATTCCCCCATCACTTATATTGAATCTGCCACACTTCAGAGGAACGCCTTCTTAAGACCCTCAGGACCATCTCAATGAGTTTACAGCATTGTGCAGAATCCAGAAATCGACTAATGTGGAAGAGGATACTATGAAACTCCTCTTGTTTTCGTTCTCTTTGAAGGAGCAAGCAAAAGCATGGTATAATTCTTTAGCTCCTTTATCTATGGACACATGGGAGAAGATGTGCTCTGCATTTATGAAAGAGTTCTACTCTGCTTCACGCACCAAGAACTTGAAGAAGCAAATTAGCACATTCAGGTAGAAAGACAGTGATGAATTACATGAAGCCTGGAGCCAGTTTAAGAGTCTTCTTCGACAATGTCCTCACCATAAGTTTGACCTCAACACTCAAATGGAGTTCTTCTATGAAGGACTTAATTCTTTCAACAGGTCAAAGCTTGATTCAGCTTGTGGGGGAAATTGGTGGAATATGACTGGAGTTGAAGCCAAGGAAGTTGTTGAGAATCAAGCAGAAAATTCAAGGCAATTTCAGTCAAGGGATAGATCCATGGGAGCAAGTAGAAGGTCTCTCAATGCAGTTGCAATCGATGGAGCCATGGAAAAAAGATTAAGCTCTATGGAGAATGATATTGCTCTGATTGCGAGTAGTTTGAAAGTGAGCAAGAAGACAACAGTTGTTGCAGCTCAGGTTGTGTGCACTTTGTGTTCAGCTACAAGCCATTTAACAGAAGATTGTCCCAAGTTCAGAGCATATGAAGACGTTGATCAAGAGGAAGAAGCAAATTACTTCCAGAGACAACCCAACACATATGGTGGAAATAGAGACCTTTTGAGCTATAGGAGCAACAATGTGCTCAATCCTCCTATTGTTCCACCTGGATTTCAGCAGAGACAGCCTACAGGAGATGGGCAACAGTTTGGCCAAAGGTGTATGCCTCAGCAACAACAAGCTCAAGCTCAAATATCATCAGAAAAGTCTACCTTGGAAGCCCTCATGCAACAAATGATGTTTGACAACAAGAAGGAACGAGAGGAGAGTAGTGCCTTTCGCCAAGATATCAAGGCCACAACTCAAGAACTCAAGGCCACAACTCAAGAACTCAAGGCTACAGCTCTACAGCAAGGAAAAGTAATTGACTTTCTTGAGAGACAAATGAGCCAAATGCAGCAAACAATGGCTCAAGTCAAGGAATGAAGTCTTCCTAGTAACACTCTTCCAAATCCCAACACAAAATATGAAGCTCATGCGATGACCTTGAAGAGTGGGAAGGTGTTGGAAGAACTGCCCGAGTTAACAAAGAGAAAATGGGAGGAGCCCGCGCTTGAACAACTTGTCCCTTACAAGCCATTAGACAAGCCGTCAGAAGATTCTGCAGGAACTCCAATTCGAGCCATCGAAAATGCACCTGAAACAGAAGAACTGACAAATCAAAAATCAGTTTAGGTATCCTCTACTCCTTCTCCTCCCATTATTCCTAATTTACCTTTTCCTAGCAGGTTGAAGAAACAGGTGAAGGTTGACAAAGAGAAGGAGATCTTGGATGTGTTTAGAAAGGTAGGAGTAAACATCCCTTTGTTGGATGTGATCAAGCAGATACCACAGTATGCAAAGTTCCTGAAAGATTTGTGCACAACAAAGAGAAAATTCTATGGAACTGAGACTGTGGCTTTAGGAGAGAGAGAGTATCTGCAGTGCTTCAAAGGAAGCTCCCACCTAAGTTAGGTGATCCAGGACGTTTTACGATCCCATGTACCATTGGTGATCACAGGTTTGCGGGTGCTTTACTTGATTTAGGTGCTTCCATTAATTTAATGCCATACACTGCTTATAACAGGTTGAAAATGGGAGAACTTATTCCCACAGGTGTCACCATTAAACTTGTTGATCGGTCTAACTGTTACCCTCAAGGTATTATTGAGAATGTTTTGGTGCAGGTGGGAGATTTGATATTCCCAGCAGATTTCTTTGTGCTGGAGATGGAGCATGAGCCAATGCCATCAGAAATACCATTGATTCTTGGGAGACCGTTCTTGAGAACAGCGCATACAAAGATAGATTATTTTGATGGATCATTGAGTATGGAAGTAGCTGAGGAGAAAATCCACTTCAATATTTATGAAGCTCTCAAACATCCGAATAGTGATGATGCTTATTCATGTTGTTCAATTGACACTTTTGAGAGTTTTGTGCAGGAATTTATTCACTATTCATTGGAGGAGGATCTTTTGAGGAAGGTCATAGAGATATCCGGAAAAGAAGATGTTCTAGGTCTGAAGCTTGGCGAGGAGAAAAAAGTTGAACCTATTTTTGAGATAGCCTCAGCTGAAGATCTTGAAATGGAAGAGGAGTATTATGCTATGGAAGAAGCACTTGAATCCCTGCCAATTATGAAAAGTAAATATTCTAAACCCATTTCTCTTCCAATTTCAGATGACGTTCTTGTTCCGTTTATACAGGTGGCACCCACATTAGAGCTTAAACTTCTTCCCGAGCATTTAAAGTATGCTTTCCTAGGGGAGGATTATACACTTCCAGTCATCTTCCAAGCTCTCAACGTTACAAGAGGAGAAGTTACTGAATGTACTTAGGGAGTACAAGGCCGCCATTGGATGGACAGTAGCCGATATCAAGGGCATCTGCCCAACATTGTGCACCCACAGGATCCATCTGGAGGAGGGAGCTAAACTAACAAGGGAAGCTCAACGTCGTCTCAATCCTCCCACGATGGAAGTTGTCAAGAAAGAAGTCATCAAGCTTCAAGACGCAGGTATCATTTATGCTATTTCTGACAGCAAATGGATTAGTCTTGTGCAGGTTGTGCCCAAACGTTCAGGAATCATAGTGGTAAAGAATGATGAGAACGTGTTGGTGCCTCAAAGAGTCCAAACGGGATGGAGGGCGTGTATTGACTACCGCAAGCTCAATGCAACCACAAGAAAAGATCACTTTCCGCTCCCATTCATTGATCAGATGTTGGAAAGGTTGGCAGGTCATGAATACTACTGTTTCTTAGATAGCTATTCAGGATACAACCAGATAGCCATACATAAGGATGATCAAGAGAAGACCACATTCACATGTCCCTATGGCACTTTTGCTTATAGGAGGATGCCATTTGGTTTATGTAACGCACCTGCCACATTTCAGAGGTGCATGGTAAGTATTTTCTCAGACATGGTTGAAAAGATCATTGAGGTATTTATGGATGATTTCTCTGTTTTCGGTGATTCTTTTGACATATGTCTTCATAATCTAGCTATGGTTTTAGAGCGTTGTGTAGAAACTAACCTTGTACTTAATTGGAAAAAATGCCACTTTATGGTGGAGCAGGGTATAGTTTTGGGACATGTTATTTCAGCTAGAGGTATAGAGGTTGATAAAGCTAAGGTTGATATTGTGCGTACCTTACCCCCTCCTTCCACTGTGAAGGAGGTGAGATCTTTTCTTGGACATGCAGGATTTTATCGTAGGTTTATCAAGGATTTCTCCAAGATATCCAGACCGTTATGTGCATTGCTCCAGAAAGATGTACTACCATTTGAGCTCATGTGTGATGCTTCAGACTATGCTGTTGGCGCTGTTCTTGGCCAACGCCGACAAAGACTCCCACATGTCATCTATTATGCCTCCTGTACTTTAAAAGATGCACAGTTGAATTACTCAACTACAGAAAATGGGCTCTTAGCAGTGGTTTTTGCTCTTGAAAAGTTTAGATCTTATTTATTAGGAACTAAAGTTATAATATTTTCTGACCATGCTGCTTTGAGATATTTGATGACTAAACAGGATGCCAAGCCCAGGTTGATTCGATGGATGCTCTTACTTCAAGAGTTTGATATTGAGATCAAGGACAAGAAGGGTTCTGAAAATGTGGTGGCGGATCACTTGAGTAGACTCACCCATGGTTCCAATGCAGAAGAGGATAATCTTCCTCTCAGAGATAGTTTTCCGGATGAACAGCTCCTTGTTCTCCAAGATTTGGTGCCCTGGTATGCTAATATTGTTAACTACAAGGTGAGTAAGTACATTCCACCCAATTTCAGCAGAACTCAGAAAGACAAACTGGTCAAAGAAGCAAGGTATTACGTATGGGATGAGCCATACCTTTGGAAACATTGTACCGATGCCATTATCCGCAGGTGCGTACCCGAGTCTGAATTTCAATCTATTCTATCTTTTTGTCACTCACATACAGGTGGTGGACATTTTGGAGGGAAGAAGACTGCTCTCAAAGTGCTTGAGAGTGGATTTTATTGGCCAACTTTGTTTCATGACGCCCACATCATGTACAAATCATGTGAGCGATGCCAAATGACAGGTAACATTGGCCCAAGAGACCAAATGCCTCAACACCCTGTTCTTGTTGTTGAAATATTTGATGTGTGGGATATTGATTTCATGGGACCATTCCCTAATTCTCAAGGTTATTTGTATATTCTTCTCGCTGTGGATTATGTTTCTAAGTGGGTGGAAGCTAAAGCCACCCGCACTAATGATGCTAAGGTTGTTCTTCATTTTCTGAAAGATATTTTTGCTAGATTTGGAACACTTAGATGCATTATTAGCGATGGAGGATCTCATTTTTGCAATAGAACCTTTGATGCTTTGCTCCGGAAGTACAGTGTAACACATAAGGTGGCCACACCTTATCATCCTCAAACCAGCGGGCAAGTGGAAGTGTCGAATAGGGAGATCAAGCAAATCCTTGAGAAGACAGTCGGGCCTGCCCGGAAAGATTGGAGTCAACGCCTTGATGAAGCGTTGTGGGCTTACAGGACAGCATATAAGACACATATTGGAATGTCTCCTTATAGGTTGGTGTTTGGAAAAACTTGTCATCTTCCAGTGGAATTGGAACACAAGGCATATTGGGCTGTCAAGAAGTTCAATTTTGACATAGATGATGCGGGTTTGCATAGGAAATTGCAATTGAACGAGCTTGATGAGATTAGGCACAATGCCTATGAGTCCAGCAGGATTTACAAGGAAAAGACTAAGCTTTTCATGACCGGAATATTAAGAGAAAAGAATTTGTTGTTGGTTAAAAAGTTTTACTCTTCAGTAGTCGTCTACGCTTGTTTCCAGGTAAGCTAAAAAGTAGATGAACTGGACCTTATGTTATTACTAATGTTTTTCCTCATGGTGCCATAGAGATTGTAAGTTCAAAAACAGGGAAGACATTTAAAGTGAATGGACATCGACTCAAGCCATTCTATGAGTCATTTGTGGAGCATGTCTTTGAGGATGCAACCCTTGGAGATGCATCTCTGTGTGTGGAGTGTTGATACTTGCTGTCTGGCCGAAGACAATAAACTTAGCGCTAATTGGGAGGCAACCCATGTTGATGGAGAAGCGTGGAACACCAGATTTGAAATTCTTAAACTCTCTATCTTTCTCCTTTGCTTTATTTTTCTCCATGTTTAGTGTGATTTGTGATGTGTTATATGTCTCATTCCATACTTGTTTGATGTATTGTATGTTTTAGTTTTGTTTTACTTTGAGAACAATGCAAATTTCAAGTGTGGGGTGGGGTTTATATCATATCCTTAGCGTCTATGTATAAATTTTTCGTTATTTCGGTACTGTACAGTATGCTGTTTCGTGTCAATTATTTGACATAGTTTGAAGTCTCGTAAATTTTGAAATTTTTAGAGGATGTTTTTACTTATGTCTAATTTATGCTCTTAAAATTTCAGCTCATTCCAATATATGATCAATTCTGAAAAATTCTTGCGAGGGGAATGGGTCTCTGGCGAGCTTCGCATGTTGTACCGTGCAGTTTGATGTTTTGTGTGATTTGTTTGTCATATCTAGAAGTCTCGTAAATTTCTGAAATTTTTAGAGAATGTATTTAAATGTGTCTAGTTTGTTCTATATAAATTTCAACTTATTCCACTCTGTCATTAATTCTATATAATTCTTGCGAGTGGAGCGGAGTCATGCGAGCAACAGTCTTCGGTACTGAGCAGTAACCTGTTTCGTGTCATTTATTTTCTATAGCTAGGGGTTTCGTAAACTTCTGAAATTTTGAGGGCTGGTTTGTAAATGTGTCTAGTTATTGCTCGCAAAATTTCAGCTCATTTAGATGTATGATGAATTTTGTAAAATTCTCGCCAAAGAGTTGCTCGCGAGAGGAGATTGCTCGCGAGAGTTGGTAGTTTTTGAGTCTGGCGAGTAAACAGTCTGCTGTTTTTTATAATTTATTTGACATAGTTATAGGGCTCGTAATTTTCTGAAATTTTGAGGGTGTGTTTTTAAGTGTGTCTAGTTTTTGGTTCCAAAATTTCAACCCATTAGGACGAGTGATTAATTTTTTAAAATTCTGGCGAGATGTGTTGCGCAGTAAACAGAGTCTGGCAAACTGCTCGCCAGAGGTTGGAATTTTTTGAGTTTTTCTTTGTTTTCCTTGGGTATTTTAGTGTCTTATTTGAAAAACCAAATACAAAAGTAAAAAGTGTCAAAAAAGAAAAAAAAAACATAAAAAGAGTCTTTTGTTTTGTGTCTTAGGTGCCCTTAACTAGTCCATGATGTGATTATATCTTCCGTAATTGTGACTAAAAGATGATCATCTTATTTAAGTTTCTTTGGTTAATCTTGATATATGATGCATATGAGAATGTGTAGTGGATGTAGAAAAAGTTAACATGGTACAGATTTTTAGCATGCTTAAACTTTGTTGAGATTCATTTAACCTGTGAGCGATTGAGCCTATATGTGATTACACATGCTTTCTTTATTGAGTGTCAATTGCTTGCCACAGATTAAGTTAATGGACTCTAGATATTACTAGAACTTGCTCTTGTGCTTTTCAAAGCTTATAGTCAATACATGTTTTGATTGAGGAAGTGATAAAGCCATTTAGGGGACACCACCATAGCCATATAAGCCAGTGTCCTAATTTTGTGTACACAAGATGTGCACTCCTTAGTTAACCACTTTGAGCCTACATGTTTAAACTTTATGTCATCACCCACATATCTCTGACCTTAAACCTTAGAATAGTTATATCTTTACCCTTGTTCTAGGACTTGGTAGAGCTATACATGAGACAGTTATGTGAAGACGGCGACAATGTCGAAAAGTGATGCAAAGAAATAAGTGTGGGGTATCAAGCTAGTGTTTCAAAAAAAAAATGAAAGAATGGAAAGAGAATGAAAAGAAAAGAAAAAAAAGAAGAAAAAAATGTGATGTCTAGCTTGATACCCGAGTTAACTGTTGATGAAAACAATGATGTGAAGGCCCAACAAGATGAAATTCGGCCACAAAAGTGAGAAAGTTCATGGTTGTAAAGTTTGAAGAAGTCTCTTATTTGGTGCTCTACTGGGTTCTAGAATTATATTTGAATTACTTATTCCATTTATTCTTTAACCTATGAGCCAAGTCTCATTACAACCCATGAAGTCCTTTTGATCCTCAAGATGACAACATTTGATCTGTGGAGATTTGTCACATGAGTAAGCATATGGTGTGGTCCATTTGGCAAGTAATTGAGTTGAGTGAATACCTTAGACATATTTTGAGAAAAACACTTTTGAGAGCATATACCTGTGAGGTTGAATCTTGACTTGTTTTTCGCATGCTACAGCTTTACATTCACCATGATTATGTCTTCATCCTACATATTACATGTGTGTCATGCATTGAAATTAGCTTTCGAAATTTTACGGTATATAAATTTGGAGTCACACTTATCTTGGTGTTACAATTGTGGAAGATTGCTGAGACAATTTGATAAGGGTATTAGAGTCATGTAGTTAGAGTCTTTGAGTCTTTTCAGAGTCTTAGTTTAGTGTATTGCTCGAGGACTAGCAATGTTTAAGTGTGGGGTATTTTGATAGTCGCATATTTATGCGTCTATTTGGTATTTAATTTGTTCCCTATATTTAGTTTATTGTTATTAATCGAGTGAATTAATTATGTTTATTTATTTTTAGGTGTTTTGGAGATTAATGGAGAAAAGGAGATTAAATAATATATTTTGAAGCTGTTTGGCGAGGAACTGCCTGGCGAGCAGATTATAGGAGATTACGTACGTTGGTTTTGGTTCTTGGCGAGGAGGTGCTTGGCACGTGAGTTAATTGGCTTAATTAAAAGAAGACTTTGATTGAGCTAGTTAAGGAGAGTACGTACGTTCTATGCAAGCAAAGTTGGTGAGAGAAGTAGAGTTGGACTTGGAAAAGGAGTCATGCAAGTGCTCAACTTGCTAAGTTTATTAGCCTAGCTTTTGTTTTATATATATACATATAGCTTAATTGAAGAAGAAGTGTTTGACATGGATTGGGAAACTGGAGCACGTGGGCTGCTAGGTTTCCTAGCTTTGTTGCATATATATATTGCAAGTGGGGGCTGAAAAGGAAAAAAAAACGTACGGCTGGCTAAGGAGAAGAAGGAAAAGACAAAATAGAGCTAAGGGAGAAGAAGAAGTTCGCATGCATGCAGAAGAACTAGTCCGATCTCGACGTCGCCAAGAGTTCTTCTTTCTCCATATTTTGTTTATCTTTTATGAATTCTTTGATTTTATTATTTATGACTATGAGTAGCTAATTTTCCTTTGTTAAGAGGGCTGCTTGAAGCCCTGTACATGAAGTCTTTTTAATACATATACTTTAATCTAGTTTTGCATATTTTATGAATGAGGTTTCTTTCTCTGAATGATCACCGTATGAATTCTTGTATGTTTGCTATGGTGCGCAACTTAGTATGCATGCTAGGGTTCTAGTTTCATGAGATACGGGCGACTGAAGATAATTTCTTCCACCGGATTCTCTATAGTGATACGCCGATTTTACCGTCGGGAGATTGAAATCTATAGGTCTAGCGAGACACGCCCATAGTGTACTTGTGAACCCTTGTAGCTTCTCAAACCTTTTCTAGAACTTAATGCTTTCTTCTTTGTAAACCTTGGGGTCCATGACTATGGGTTCAATAGAGGGATAGATGTAGGGGAGGTCCATGACAAACCTGCATAGACATAAGGATTAGGTAATAGGATGTGGTTGTAACGATCAACTCTTCCTGGGAACTTTCATTCATTGAATATGTGCATTAGATTAAGTATGTGTTAGATAGATGGAATGACGGTGGTGGATTGCATTCTTCTTAACTCTTTAATCATATAGTTTAAACCCATTTGCATTCATTAACATATTTACTTTCAGCATTTATTTTCTGCATTAGCTGTAGCTTAGCCGATTTATTTCGGTAACCAAATCAACTCCGAATACCCTCAAATTTTGTGTGGTAATCCGCCACTGTGTCTAGTTTATTGTGTCAAAATTTCGTAGCATTTGAGTCTGTCTAGTTTAGGTTCGCATACCATTAGTGTTTTGTAGTCGAGTCTGTCAGCATAGTAGTGTGTTAGGATTTAGTTTCACCAATTCCTTGTGTTCGATAACCCTTATTTATCTTACTACATTGATATATCCAGGTTGTGAATATGGTATCTTTGAGTGGTGTTGATCAGCTTTGTCATTGATATGAAAACAGACTCTGTTATTCCACTTGACCGCTCGCCAAGGTTCATTTTCGACCGGGCCGCTCACCAAGACATTGGCCTTTCAAGCCCAAAAATGAAATATTTATTTCTGACTCAAACAGAATGTGCCTCGGATAGTGTGACCATTTCATCCACGCTAAAGCCTTTTTGTGCGAAACTGGCTGCGATTTGCTTGGCATTAGAGGAAGGAGAGGAAAGATTTTGTGAAGGCTCATCAAAGAGTGAAACTTTGCCGTCATGGCACCCTGAAGGGACTTGGTAATTTATGCCACCAACTTCTAGGGCGCCGTCACGAGCTGCAAATGCAAGGATGTCAGCACATGACACAGTTTTCGGGCACACAGATTCCAGTTCTGCCTTTGCTACATGGATTACTTCAAAGCCTCTCAAGCTTTGATGGTTGGCCGGATGTTCTTTTTTCGATTGCTTTCCGGGAGTTGAATCAAGTAAGACAGAGGCATCACAACCCTGAAATACAAATATATACACATTTGATTAGTACTATATATACTTCCTAGCTGCTTCAAAACAATAGATGATCACATGCATGTGAAAATGAAAACATGCGTGCATAGTTACATACCCTACCAAAGCAATCATGGAAATCAGAGCCGGCCCTGAACATTTAGGGGGCCGTGCGAATGATAATGTTAGGCCTTACCTATAAGATTGCATGTAAAAATAGGTCAAATATTTATCAATCAATTGTGCTTGTTTCTTAAATTTCCTTACTTGATTTTACTTTTTTATGGAATGTTTAATTCATCTTATGAAAATGGAAAGAAGAAGAGAGCATATAGTAAGAAGCAGAGGATACAGTCATTTCAAAGAAGAAAAAAGAAGAGAAGTAGGAAGGCAAAAAGGTGTGCAATTGATAAATAAGTGAATGAGAAAGGATTGAGGAAGGTGGGAGTCGAATCCCACATGTTCTGAATGATGAGAAATAGAGACTTTGCCAACTCAACAATACCCTCTGCTCTTCAAAAGCTATTATCTTTGCAGTATATATTAGAAAATTTTGAGTTTTAAGGACCCCAAAAATTTGAGGTTCCGTGCGGTTGCACCGATTGCACACCCCAAGGGCCGACACCGATGGAAATGAATTCTAATAAGGCTAGCAGCTATGCTAGGATTCTTCGTCACAGCTTTGTTCACAGTTTTCCTCACAATCGTTGCTGCAGAAGGACAAGTTGGTCTATAGAAACCAACTCTAGGGGTTATGGCTAATGACATGAAGGCCATTATAGACATTGTTAGGAAGATCATACACAAGCATAACATCGACTTGGTCATTTTAACACTATGATTTATGTGAAGTACTAATAATCTAAGAATGATCAGTGGTAAGGATTGAGGAATAGTTGAATTAAATCGGGTATATATATATAGCACCCTTCTACTAAGGTATATCTTTTTTGGTTATTTTCAGGTATAGGGTATTACACCAACTTTTCGATCATATTTTACCATCTTAGGTCCTAATGTGTAGATCAACCTTGTAAATTTTCAACCAAAATTGTGATCGTTATTTATATATATGTATATATATAATAGACCGATTCCCTAAATACCTTTCGAGATATTCCTCAATGTCCCGGCTATTCGCGGAACGTAAGAAGCAGATGAATAAACATATGTTTCCAGAAGAAATCGAAGAATTTCTTGGGAATCCTACAAGATCCCTTTATTTTATTTTTCTTTGACAGATGGTCAGAACTTGATCTGGGTTCGAATCCTACTGAGAGGTCCATTAGAGATCAGAAATTGTTGAAGAAAGAACAAGATGCTTCTTTTGTCCCTTCTAGACGATCGAAAAATAAAGAAAAAGTTAATATATTCACGATAATTACGTATTTACAAAATACCATCTCAATTCATCCTATTTCATCAGATCTGGGATGTGATATGGTTCCAAAGGATGATCTAGATAGTTCCAATAAGATTCCATTCTTGAACAAAAATTCATTTTTTTGATTTATTTCATCTATTCCATGATCGAAGTAGGGGGATATATGTTACACCACGAGTTTGAATAAGAAGAGAGATTTCAAGAAATGGCAGATCTATTCACTCTATCAATAATCGAGTTGGATCCGTTATAATAAGGGATTTGCCTTTTCTATTGATTCCTACGGATCGGATCAAAAACAATTCTTGAATGAGATATTCAACTCTAGGGATGAATCAAAAAAGAGATATTTATTGGTTCTACCTCCTATTTTTTATGTAGTGAATGAATCATTTTATTGAAGGAACAAAAAAAAAAGGGTTCGGACCTCCTGTGGAAATGATTTGGAAGATCCAAAACAAAAAATAGTGGTATTTTCTAGCAACAATATAATGGAGGTAGTCAATCAATATAGATTGATCCAAAATCTAATTCAAATCCAATATAGCACCTATGGGTGCATAAAAAATGTATTGAATTGATTTGTTTTATTCTTAATGAATATATCCGGTTACAACTTCGAATATAGAATTCAAAGGGATCAAATAGGAAATGATACTCTGAATTATAGGACTATAATGAAATATACGATCAACCTGTGACGACCCGAACCAGAATTAGTAGAGTAAACAGCGTAATTCTCGAGTTATCACGTAATCACGGTTTATCGATAATTGTGTGGTTTGCCGGTTTTGTTTGCGACTTAATTATCGGCCGAGAATTTGAGTTGGGTCTCTTCTCAAGAATTGTAGTTCACATGATTTCAAGTTCGTGGGCGGTTCCGGATGATTTTTCCAATGACCGAGGAATATAATATGATTATTTGAAGTTTCGGAATATCGACGAGTTTATCTGTTCGTATCGAGTTTATCCAAATCGTAATGGTTATCCATTTTGGACCGTCGAACATCCTGAGGCGCGAGTATAAATATCGGAAATAGTCGAAAATTGTCGAAAAACACTGTTTGGGAAGTTTGACCGGCGTTGACTGAGTTGACCCGTGGAGGAAAATGGACCGTTTGGATTTCTCCGGCGGACCTGCCGATTCCGGCCGTTTCAGGCCATGACCCTCGAAGGTAAAATGTTCTCCTCGTGATTCTAAACAGTTTAGAACTTGGAATTTCTTGATTTGGTTGAGAATTGAGGAAGAAATGTGGAGTTGAAATCCTTGGTTTTTCCGGCCGGTTTGGGTTTTGTGGACGGTGGCGCTCCGGCCACGGGGGTGGCCGGAGATGTGAGAGGTTTGGACTGTGGGGCCACGGCGGTGCTTTTGGGAGTGGTCTCGAAGGCTGCCGTGCGCCATGGACGGAGAACGGAGGAGATCGGAGAATCGCCGGCGGTGGAGGAAACTGTGGCTTTCGAGCTGATTTCCGGCCAATCCCGCCGGAATTGATCCTTGTCACAGTTGAGAGATGTGTTATACTCCTCGAGATGAAGCTATGGTGAGCTCGGTCGCTGGGAAAATTCTCCGGTTGACAGCGCGCCGCCGCCGCCGGCGGCGGTCAACGCCGGAGCTCCGGCGACCCGTTGACTTTTTGAAATTTAGTGATTTTAATGTCGTTTTTCTCGTAATCGCGCCCCGATCTTCTCCTTGAGGTTTTCGAGTTGATTTGGGTATCGGATTTTCAGTCAAGGGTTTCGAGTGGAGATTTCGAGAATTTCGTCGATTATTTTGCACTGTGTTGTATATTTCCGGGAACGGTTGGTTTCTGAGGTGTGGTACAGTGTTGTGGATTATGATTTTGATCAGATATATTTTTATGACTATTCAGGGGATCGAGATCGTGCTTCGGGCGAGGGATCTTCCCCCGGGTCACGTGATTAGCGCGAGTGCGCGTTTTGGTCATCTGTGAGTGGACATTTCTTTTCACGGATTGACTGCGAGTCTTCTATATACGTTTTACGAGCATGAGCATGCAGTTATGATCATGATTTAAATGAGCATGTGTTTTACGATTATGTATTTACGAATATGCATCTATGAATATACATACATACATATATATATTATGTTTTATGCATGTGCATGGAAAGTATTTGTGATTTGGTTTACACAGAGTACAGTCTCAGTAAACAGGGTTGTATCGATACACACGGCTTCTCGGCTGATCCCCGAGTACGCTCCGGGGGGGACAGATATCCTGACCCGAGGCCTTTCTGGTTTGCAATCATGTGTGGGTCTGGGATCCCGTGATTCAGACTGTACTAGCGCGAGAGAGTCCATGAGTGACCCCGCGGTATTTATGATGCATGCTCTGTACACGTGAGGAGTTAGAGTCTCCCTCGTGTACCATTTGATTTTTATGCATTTAGACTCGCATATGTTTTTATAACATATATTATTCGGCGAAAGACATTTATTTTCATCCACTCACTCTAACGGTTTTTATGTCTTTCCCCTGGGCTTTTCGGTTTCCATCCAGTTTGTAGTTCAAATTCTGGTGTCTCACGTCGTGGTCGGAGGCTAGTTGTTCGAGCTACCTGTGTTTTCCAGTAGGTTTCTTGTTTCGCCTACTGTTGTATATGTTGTATATATATACACTAGAGGTCGCTCTGATACGTTACTGCTACGTGTTTTATACGGATTTTCTCGGATATATATATTACAGTTGTGTTTACTGTTTACTGCTATTGATATGATATTGAGAAATCCGGATGGGATTGGTGCCCACGGTTTGGCTTTTGTGGCATAGGATGAAGTTTTATTTTCCGGGTGCAGGTAATGGTAATTCCGCGTTAGTAGCGTTACTCTGCCGAAATTTTAATAATTTTTGTTGGTTCACGTTTTCAGAAGGGGTTTGATTCCGGTTTAGGAAACTAAATCGGGGTTGGGTTCTTTCACAACCAACATTTATCAAATTTGAATAAGAGTCAGAAGAAATGGTTCGATCCTCTTATTTTTATTTCTCGAACCAAGAGATCCATGAATCGGGATCCTAATTCATATAGATACAAATGGTCCAATGGGGGAAGAAGTTACAAGAACATTTGGGACATTTTATTTCTGAGCAGAAGAGCCATTTTCATTTTCAAGTAGTTGATCGATTACGTATTAATCAATAATTGATTGATTGGTCTGAGGTTATCGGCAAAAAAGATTTGCCTAAGTCACTTCCTTTCTCTTTGTCCAAGTTACTTCTTTTTTTGTCCAAGTTTCTTCTCTTTTTGTCTAACTCAATTCCGTTTTTCTTTATGAGTTTTGGGAATATCCCCATTCATAGGTCTGAGATCCACATATATGAATTGAAAGGTCTGAATGATCAACTCTACAATTAGTTGTTAGAATCAATAGGTCTTCAAATCGTTCATTTGAAAAAATGGAAACCTTTCTTATTAGATGATCATGAAACTTCCCAAAAATCAAAATTCTTAATCAATGGAGGAACAATATCACCGTTTTTGTTCAATATGATTAAGATACCAAAGTGGGTGATTGACTCATTTCATACTAGAAATAATAGAAGGAAATCTTTTGATAACATGGATTCCTATTTCTTAATGATATTCCGCGATCAAGAAAATTGGCTGAATCCCATGAAACCATTTCATAGAAGTTCATTGATATCTGCTTTTTATAAAGCAAATTGACTTCGATTCTTGAATAATCCACATCACTTATGCTTCTATTGTAACAAAGGATTCCCTTTTTTTTGTGTGGAAAAGGCCCGTATCAATAATTATGATTTTACATATGGTCTTGTTCATTCGCAACAAAATATTTTCGTTTCGTGGTGGTAAAAAAAAATGTTTTTTTTGGACAGAGATACTATTTTACCAATTGACTTACAGGTGTCAAACATATTAATACCTAACTATTTTCCACAAAATGGTGACGAAAGGTATAACTTGTACAAATCTTTTTATTTTCTGATTCGATCCGGTCCATTCGTTCGTAGAGCTATTTACTCGATCACAGACATTTCTGGAACACTTCTAACAGAAGGACAAATAGTCAGTTTTGAATGAACTTATTGTCAACCCTTTTCAAATATGAATCTGTCTAATTCAGAAGGGAAGAACTTGCATCAATATCTCAATTTCAGTTCAAACCTGGGTTTGATTCACACTCCATGTTCTAAGAAATATTTACCATTCGAAAAGAGGAAAAAACGGGGTCGTTGTCCAAAGAAATGCCTTTAGAAGGGGCTGATGTCTAGAACCTTTCAACGAGAGTGCTTTTTCAACTATCTCAAAATGGAATATATTCCAAACATATATGCCATGGTTCCTTACTTCGACAAGATATAAATATATAAATTTGATATTTTTAGATATTTTTTAGACTCTTGCCGATACTAAGTAGCAGCCAATTTTTTTAATCCATTTTTCATGATATTATGCATGGATAAGATATATCATGGTGAATTCTTCATAAAAAATTGTGTCCTCTACAATGAAATATGATAACTAATATTTCGAGCAAGTGTTTACATAATATTTTTTTGTCCTAAAAAATGATTCATCGAAATAATGAGTCACCATTGATATCGACACATCTGAGATCGCCAAATGTTTGGGAGTTCCTCTATTCAATCTTTTTCTTTCTTCTTCTTGCTGGATATCTCGTTCGTACACATCTTCTCTTTGTTTCTCGAGCCTATAGTGAGTTACAGACAAAGTTTGAAATAGTCAAATCTTTGATGATTCCATCATACATGATTGAGTTGCAAAAACTTTTGGTAAGGTATCGTCCATCTAAATTGAATTCTTTCTGGTTAAAGAATCTCTTTCTAGTTGTTGTGGAACAATTAAGAGATTCTCTAGAAGAAATACGGGGTTCCGCTTCTAGCAGCAACATGTTATAGGGTGGTCCCGCTTATGGAGTCAAATCAATACGTTCTAAGAAGAAATATTTGAATAGAAATCTCATTGATTTCATAAGTCTCGTACCAAATCCCATCAATCAAACTGCTTTTTCGAGAAATACAAGACATCTAAGTCATACAAGTAAAGAGATTTATTCATTGATAAGAAAAAGAAAAAACGTGAACGGTGATTGGATTGATGGTAAAATAGAATTGTGGATCTCGAACATTGATTCGATTGGTGATAAAGTAAGAGAATTCTTGGTTCAGTTCTCCACTTTTACAACAGAAAAAAGGATTGATCAAATTCTATTGACTCTGACTCATAGTGATCATTTATCAAAGAATGACTCTGGTTATCAAATGATTGAAAGATCGAGAGAAATTTACTTACGATATTTAGTTGATATTCATAAAAATTATCTAATGAATTATAAGTTTAATACATCTTGTTTAGCAGAAAGGCGGATATTTCTTGCTCATTATCAGACAATCACTTATTCACAAACCTCCTGTGGGGCTAATAGTTTTCATTTCCCATCTCATGGAAAACCCTTTTCGCTTTGTTTAGCCTTATCCCTCTCTAGAGGTATTTTAGTGATAGGTTCTATAGGTGTTATAACGACAAACTCCTATGTTCTTTTCATTACAGTATTTCGGAAAAATTTCCTGGATAATAAGCCTGAGAGTTTTCTTGTTGATGATAATGATGATATTGATGATAGTGACGGCCATGACCTTGATACGGAGCTGGAGCTTCCAACTATGATGAATGCGCTAACTATGGATATGATGCTGGAAATAGACCTATTTTATATCACCCTTCAATTCGAATTAGCAAAAGCAATGTCTCCTTGCTTAATATGGATTCCAAACATTCATGATCTGGATGTGAATGAGTCGAATTACTTATCCCTCGGTTTATTAGTGAACTATCTCTCCAGGGATTGTGAAAGATGTTCCACTAGAAATATTTTTGTTATTGCTTCGACTCATATTCCCCAAAAAGTGGATCCTGCTTTAATAGCTCCGAATAAATTAAATACATACATTAAGATACGAAGGCTTCTTATTCCACAACAACAAAAGCACTTTTCACTCTTTCATATACGTACTAGGAAATTTTACTTGGAAAATAAAATATTCCATACTAATGAATTTGGGTCCATAACCATGGGTTCCAATGTACGAGATCTTGTAGCACTTACCAATGAGGCCCTATCAATTAGTATTACATAGAAGACATCAATTATAGACATTAATTTAATTAGATTTGCTCTTCATAAACAAACTTGGGATTTTTGATCCCAAGTAAGATCAGTTCAGGATCATGGGATCCTTTTCTATCAGATATGAATTGTTATTGCACAAAATATACTTCTAAGTAATTGCTCCATAGATCCTATATCTATCTACATGAAGTAGAAATCATGTAACGAAAGGGGTTCTTATTTGTACAAATGGTACTTCGAACATGGAACGAGCATGAAGGAATTAACGATACTTCTTTATCTTTTGAGTTATTCTGCTGGATCGGTCGCTCAAGACATTTGGTCTCTACTTGGACCCAATGTAAAAAATAGGATAAATTCTTATGGACTCGTTGAGAATGATTCTGTTCTAGTCCAAGGCCTATTAGAAGTAGAAGACGCTCATGTGGGATCCTAATGAACAGAAATAGATTGCAGACAGTTTGATAATTATCGAGTGACATTGCTTCTTCGGCCCGAACCAAGGAATCCTTTAGATATGATGCAAAATAGATCTTGTTCTATCGTTGATCAGAGATTTTTCTATGAACAATACGAATCAGAGTTTGAGTTTGAAGAAGGGGAAGGAGAAGAAGTCCTCGACCTACAACGGATAGAGGAGGATTTATTCAATCACATAGTTTGGGCTCCTAGAATATAGCTCCCTTGGTGTTTCTATTTGATTGTATCGAAAGGACTAATGAATTGGGATTTCCCTATTGGGTCAGGTCATTTCGGGGTAAGCAGATCAATTATGATGAAAAGGACGGGCTTCAAGAGGATGATTCAGTGTTCTTTTAGAGTCAGTACATGACACAAGACAGATCTTCCAAAGAACAAGGCTTCTTTTGAATAAGCCAATTCATTTGGGACCCTGCGGATCCATTCTTTTTTCTATTCAAAGATCCCTTTTTTATCTCTGTGTTTTCACATCGAGAATTCTTTGCAAATGAAGAGATGCCAAAGGGGCTTCTTACTTCCCAAACATATCTTCCTATACCTCTATATAAACGCTGGTTTATCAAGAATACGCAAGAAATGTACTTCGAATTGTTGATTCATCGCCAAAGATGGCTTAGAACCAATAGTTCATTATCTAATGGATTTTTCCATTCTAATACTCCATCCTAGAGTTATCAGTATTTATCAAAGTTGTTCCTATCTAACGAAACGCTATTGGATCAAATGATAAAGACATTGTTGCGAAAAAGATGGCTTTTCCCAGATGAAATGAAAATTGGATTCATGTAACAAGAGAAAGGTTTCTTGTTCCTTAGCCAGAAAGATATATGGCCATGAAACAAGGATTAAGTGGAAAAGAATTGAATGGGCAGTAGAGTTAAGGAAACATCTGTTTCTTCCATATTTTAGACCTTAGCTCCATTGAACAATATACTAACTACTACTGAAACATAGAAGAATTGAAATTTTAGATCAAAACATTATGTATGGATGATATGAACTGCCTAAACAAGAATTCTTGAACAGCGAACAACCAGAGTTATTACTCACTACATACAAAAAATCTATTAATGAAATATGTAAATCCATTGGAAAATCAAAAATATGCACGTTGGATGAAATGGCTATTGCTATCTGCTACAATAATGACTCATTGGTTTAACTGAATAACTAAATAAAATAGATAGACATTTCTCTTCATCGCAGGTCGACGGATCTTCTTAATTGAAAGACCCCCTATATGGATAATACGATTTCCAGTTGACCAACTAATTCAAATTGTTTTGTTCTGAAGCAAAGATATTCGCGGTCAGTTCGTCCTATTTAGATATTCACGGCCAAGAAGTACTGGATTCTCTTTCAGATAGGCTCTAAAAGGAGAAGGAAGGCTGGAATGCCAATGTGCGTCTATTATTAAATTCACCCAACCTGATAGTACAGTATCCATTTTGGGAACATCCAGTGCCAAAGTCACTGAATGGGTAAGTCTCCAATCCCTAAAACAGACTATGTAATGTACTTTATACGCTATGTTATGGGTGGGTATTTTACCAGAGGTTTTGATCGTATCAATCTACCCTTGTGTGATTCAAAGCAAACTCCTCATTCATTAGATAGAGAAGATCCCCAAGATTTCATGATTCACTGCTAAACTTATTCCAAGTCAATGAGCATTCTCAATATTTAATATTATGTCATGAAGAGGACTTGATCATCCACGCTTCTTAGCACGAGATTTTGAGTCTCGCGTATCTACCATTTCACCACTAAGGCATCTAGAAAGTGAATCATATTCCATGAATATGATATCTATCAAGTGTGATGTATGGAATATATGACAAGGGTCGAGTGTTAGAGTATTGCTATTGATCAGTCATGTTAGAATGGACAATCAAACCGATTTCTCGATTTAATAGAAGCCTAAAGAGGTGAATAGGGTCCCATCCCAAATAACGAGAGATATGTAAAAAGCAGGTCTGATTACGTCTATTCCTAATCCTAAATGGAATGTAATGACGTAGTGATCCATATGTAAACATAGTTATAGTACCTATTTAGATTTTCGATACACTCGAATGACCCCTTCTCATAATAGAATGTATATAACCTCATTTCGGTGTGGTCCGGTATGGAATGAACTTATAATCATGGAATCAACTCAATCATCAGATTATAGATAGTGTTGGCAATATGGGTAAACGGGTGGGTACCTACCCATTGAATGGAATACCCAACCTTAAACGGGTAAAATCCATTAATACCCATTACCCGCGAAATATTGAACGGGTAATACCCATACCCACCCAATCAAATTTTGGGTAACAGTTCAAATTTTTTTTTTGTATTTTCATTTCCATTGGAGCACTTCCGTGAACCACCACCGGTGGCGGTGGCAGCGCTACCTCCAATTTTGGCGATTAAAAGCCTAACTTTTTTCAAATCAACCCAACAACAATTCTTTCCAAAGCAACTACACCAAATTCTAAACAAAACTCAACGAATTTTACCTTGAACACAAAATTCTCAAATTCTTCAATTCGACCAACTCCGATTAA